>CM028752.1:12195750-12853250 GCA_016801395.1 Leptodermis oblonga
CTATTATATTACAGGGGCATATTCAAAAATATTTGTACAACTATAATATGAACAAGTTTCGTTAGTATCCATCAATTACGGCTAATGCTCCACAATATAACTAGCGCATATTTTTCTCATAGCATCTATATCCACATTGCTTAATGGAGTGCGGTCGAGCTTGAAGTGCTGCAACAGAGTTTTTGAAATTAAAAAGTAACTGAGTAGCAAAATGAAATACAGTCAATTAAGTAAGTTATGAGAAATCAAATACCTTTTCGAGTGCCAATGTGTCGGATTTCATTGCGATTTGGTACATGTAGTGCATGACATAGTAGCCACACTCCCAGTTAGACGTTTGCTTTTTATGCTAATGAATATTAGTGTACGAGTTAGAAGATCATACAATTTTATACAACACATCGTTGAGTAAAAAATTCAATAAGAACCAATTTTACCTTAACTACTATCCACTCAGGTTGCACATGCACATTTCTGGGCAATCCTAAGAAAGCTTGATAATTAAACATCACCCTATAAAAATGAAAGCGGAATGAAAATAATTAGCAACATATGTATATATGATTGGCATTAGAAATTATATATGCATTCTAACATTAGTTAATATATATAACTCACTCGTCTATAAGTATTACTGCCTCCTCTTTTTGTGGGTTTTGTAAAGAATCAAACCAGTAGACAACCTTTTCAATTGGTCTAATGGCTATAAGCATCCAATGTTCACTGCAAACCAAAAATTTAATGACCTCAGATCTTTAAATCAGTGTTTCTTAAAAATTAGAGAAGCGCTTACATTGTCACTTACCCTTGAAGATACGGCACCAGATAAATTTCTTTATTCCGATCCTTCAAGTTTCGTGCAATGTAGTGTACCCTATCTTCATATGTGTTTCCTAGGGCCGTGACATGATCAGCTGAGAGAAACCCTATCCCCTTCCGGTCATTCCTTTCAACTAAATCATGTAAAGCTCTAAAGAATTTACATTATCATGCATCATTAGTTAGTCTAAGCACATGGAATGCATACTATATATAACAATAATCAGAAATAGGTTATAAAATTAAGTGGAAACTCACTTGGTGAACAATTGCATCAAACAGTTTGTGACCATGCTTTCTCTTGATAATAATTCTCCGACATCCATTCGATCCATCGAAATAGGATGATCCACACCTATGACATCTCTTGTCATTTGAAACAAGAAGCCATTGAAGTTCGAATCTTTCTCCATTCGGAGCTGTAACTCGTGCAGTGGATCAGATGTCGAAGAGGATGACATTTCAATCGGAACCGGCGCCGAAGGAGATTTTATATCATCCATAGAATTCACACGGCCTTTTTTCTTTTTCAAACATTTATCCACCTAACAACATTTGAAATAACATTAAATATACAAAACGGTATTAAGTAATTCACAAATAAATGTAAGAATATACCTGTGTTACTGGATCCGGCCGAATAATTTCAATCAAATGTATAGGCCATTCCACGAAAAAGGATCGGGCCATTCCCACAGTTGAAGCCTCTTCCTCAGGAAATGGTAGCGGGGCAAAGTCATCATATGAAATTTTAATTGTAACCCTCGCGCAACCTTTCCTTACCTCGCGGCCGTGGTGCTTTCTTTGCTTATAAACATTTCCCTTGGCCACAAGCTTACGCCTCTTACATGTATCCTCAGAGATGAACAGATGCCATTCACACCCGTCCTGAGATAATAGGCAAGCGAATGAACATTACTCAACTATTTCCGCTAACTTAACAAACCAAGTGTAATCATGAAACCAAAGTCAAGCGTCTTTAGAAGTGACAATATGAAAGAAATTATACATTCAAATTTAATAATTAAATAAAAACCAAAATATAAATGTAAGATTTCATTATTGTAAAATAAAAATAAAAGAAAGATGTTTAATATATTAAAAAAATTTATAGTTTTTTTAATTGCAGTATTATATTTTTAAAAGGAAAATATAAACTTTATTTTAAAAAAAATATAAAGTGTTTGAATACTTGAATACATATGCAAACCACAGGTCATGGGAACAATACTTTTTTTCTCTCTTTAAAAGAGATACATGAATAAGTGTAAAATGATATATGTGAACAGTACCACTTTAAGTATCACTTTAAAAACGAACAAAACAAAGGAAACAATAAATAATAAAAAGAATTTAAAATAAAAATAGAAAAATAAAAGTCTACCCAAGAAGAATAGCAGTGATACTCTATAGAAAAATGAAAGACATAAATGTATTTTAAGTACCTTGTATTCGCCTAAAGAACTCACATCTTCCAAGTTTGTTGCAATAGGGCTATTATGAACCTCAGAGGCTTTGATCGGGTCCGTGGATGAAACAGGTATCATATGTAACGCAGGCAAACTTGTAGGGATAACAGGAGAAAAATCTTGCCTTTGAGTTTCTTTAGGGTGTAGCGTCGGACTCACAGGGGAAACATTGCTACCATGGACCTCAAACATCTCTGGGGCCATTCTGGAGGTTTCTGGGTTCAAGCTCTGAGCTTTGGCACTATTGATGACAGTGGCTCTTAATGTATCATAGTCAGTCCCCATCTGACCACATATAAACCCAACCATCATCTTTAGATGTGTTTGACATTCATCGAACTGGGCAGTGGTTTTCTGAAACTTTCTCTTAGTTAAATCTAGTTCATCTTTAAGCGATGGCCTTGTTTTCGGGAAAACCTCTGTGATACGTGCCCTGGTAGAATAGCCGCGATAACGACCGGGGTGATCGGTCTTTCCCGTTGCAATGACAAGAATGTCATTCCTACCCTCTGCAACTTTCTCCCCTTGGGACTCGCGGGAACATATATTTTCCTAAACGTTTTGCCAAAAATATGAAATGTAAATAGATCAATTATATATAATTTTAAATATATGCGTAGCTTAAAGAACTGAAACATAAGAAAATGTATGGTGCAAAACTTACAATTTCAATCCCAACACGACCAGCCTCTGGCGTGAAGTATTCCCCTTTTTTGTTTGTGTGAGCCTGTCTCCAAAGTAGATGCCGGCCTGGCCCTGCATAAGATTCTTCCCCTTCTTCTTCAGACTGACCGTCCTCTGAAGGCTTCTTCCCAGATGCAATCAAAGCCTCTTCATGCAACTGCTTCTTTAGCAGTCGGTAGCCACCGCGAGATAAATTATGGTAAAAGGAATTTAAAGTGGCATTCTTTTGCGCTTTTTCACGAATTGCCTAGAGAAAAATATAATGAAAAATGATTATCCATAAACTGAGCAATTTCAAATATCCAAAAACAAGAAGGAAATCAATTTCAAAAACCCACCTGCCATTCTTCTGTTTCGCGGCTAGCCTTGAACTTAATCCATGTCTCCCTAGGGAGATTTATATTCAAGGCATGGGTCCTCACCCTTCAAGTCACCATTTACATATCTCCCTAAAAAGGATTTCCAATCTTTCCAACGTTTACCGGCATAAGAAATCCACTTGGTTTCTAGTTCTTCAGTTGATTCAAAAACAAATAATGCCTACAGTAAACAATAGAAGTAAAAATTTAGGTAAATTTGGGTTCATTTGTATGAAAGAAGAAACAAACAATGCATTATAATTTTGTGGAGTACCTGTATTTCCATCCACACTCTCTTCTTGATCTCGTCGGAAACTTTGGGCCATGATGCGTATTCCATAATGTCCACTTTGCTCCGGGCCGTGAATGCTACGAATGTAATCCACTTTGTATGATAATTTTTAGGCTCATTTTGGGAATCAAACGAAATCTTAAGAGTTTTCCCCTTCATACGCATTTCCAAAAGATCGTTGCAATTTGTAGGCCCTCTACCTCTTTTAGCTCTACTATAAGACCCATCTCCATTGTTCTTTCCCTCATCACTATGGTCCTCATTGCGTTTTCTTTTTCGGGCCATTAGCTTACCTTAAACTTCATGTACATACAAAGATAATTCAATATAACATATTTGCAATTAAAGAAAAGCTTTAATTTCAAAAACAAGAATGCTTGTAATGTTTAAATATAAAAGGCAATGTACACATGTATGAAAAAAATCCCCCTCATCAAGGAGAATGCCTCACAAAGCATATTTCACGCTTTTCAAACAAATATAAGGGAAAGCGAAGAGAAGATAGTGATATTTGCAATACACAAGTTCCATTATCCAAATTAAACCAAAGGAGGCCCAAAAAAGTGGACTTATAAAGGGTACCATTGATAAAGTACTTCACATTTCACAACCAACAACTAATGAGAACAATCATTAATTTCTAATAAAGGAAAAAGCCAAAATTTAGTGAGGAAGGTAAAAGCTTCAAGGAGGAGTACTTCACTCCTAAAAAATACTCTCCTTCCCTAAAGCAAGAGAAATACTTTGTCATTTCGCAATAAAGAAGCTTTACATTGATGCAAAGATAGCCTCACTTTCATATATTAGTTGCATTCATGACATTAAACCAAGGGAGGAACACACCTTCAACTCAACCACAAAGCATTACCCTCCTTTCCACTAAAGAAGAAACACTAAATCGCAAAAGGTAAAACATTTAAGGAGAAGTGATATTTCAAACTCTACATTTATGAAAAAAAATCCCCCTCATCAAGGAGACAGACTCACAAAGCATATTTCACGCTTTTCAAACAAAGATAAGGGAAAGCGAAGAGGAGATAGTGATATTTTCAATACACAAGTCCCATTATCCATATTAAACCAAAGGAGGCCCAAAAAAGTGGACTTATAAAGGGTACCATTGATAAAGTACTTCACATTTCACAACCAACAACTAATGAGAACAATCATTAATTTCTACTAAAGGAAAAAACCAAAATTTAGTGAGGAAGGTAAGAGCTTCAAGGAGGAGTACTTCACTCCTAAAAAATACTCTCATTCCCTAAAGGTACTTAGTGCTTGTGCAATAAAAAATGCTTCACATTCATGCAAAGATATCTTTACTTTCAACATATAAGGGGCTTTGAAGACATTGAAACAAGGGATCCCCAAAGAAAGAACCCTATAAAGATTAAATTCCACATAGTGGAATCAACAACAAAGCATTTTCCTCATTATCACTAAGGAGGAACACTAAATCAACTAAGAACCGAAATCAAACACCAATGTTCTAAAATTAATCAAGCAAAACCGAAATCAACATTTGTGTTTCTCATATTAATACACTAAACCCGAATTGAAAGGGTACTTAATTGAAATCCCAATCAAAAACCTAGGTTCTCAACTTATGTAGGACAAAACACGAAATTCAACAACCAAACCAATGCAACCAACAATCAATAAATCCAAAAGCATTCCAATCATTCATCACTAGCATTAAAATCGAAACGAAGATTATATTGTGCACAAAAACCCTAGTGCAATGGGAAGCAATTACAAAATGGAAGGTAACATTGCAAAAGTTTTAAAATGCAAGCATAGAAGGTGGATAAACCTTTTGTGTGCACTCCTACAACCAAGCCCGAACTATTGGAGGGGGGAAATGCATGGAGAAATGTTGGCCGGGGTAGTGAAGCCACACACCGATCGGCTGCGATTGTCCACGGCGTACAATCGGCCCTTGCTGCAGCCGACGGGAAGAGCGGGAACTTGGCCGAGCTCGCCGGGTTGCGCCGGCGACGGGATAGAAAGCAAAGAACCCGAACCGACGTGAGAGAAGAGAGAGGGAAACAGGGGAGAAGCAGGGGAGAAGAAGGGGAAAAGAATGAGGGAAAGGAAAGGAATTAAGTCTAAGTTCAAATTTTTTGAACTTAGACCGGCTGGGTGGTTCAACGGCGGTTCAACCGTGAAGCGTAGTAGAAAGTTGTTTCAACGGCGGTTTGCGGTTGAACCGCCGTTGAATGGTCTCGGTTTTCTTGATCCGGCTTAGAATAGGGGAAAAAATTGGAGCCAATTCCCGCGCGGGCATATTTTAATATTAAATGTTTTTTTTCCATTTTCAAAAACTAACCCCACAATTTTGTAAATATAATATTACATACCCAATTTACATTATATTTATTAATTATGTACAGAAGCTCGACTTTTATGAACCATTTCATAATTAAATTTCAAATTTTCCATTGAACCATTTGCATTTAAATTTCCCGTGCTATTACACAATAATTATAGGTCAAAGATAAAAATTAATAAATTTCGTAAATTTACATGTAAGCGTCGATAAAGTAATAAGCTTCATTATCTTCCCTAAAATTTCTACTTTTTTGACTTGAGCGAACGGGATAAAATAATCAAATCCATAATTGCATTAGGTACGTATGTAGTAATATAAACATTAATGGTTAAGTGGCCGAAAAAAAAATTAAATACTTACTGGATTTCATTACCTTACATACATATATATATATATATATATATATATAAACATCTTCCTCTTTTCTCCTTTCCCCTCTTGTACATCATCCAACTCTCTCCTCTCTGCTCTCTCTTGTAAATTTCCACTACATATATAAAATGTTTTCATTTGAAGACTTGAAGACAACTTTATAAGTAAGTCTTCTATATATATATATATATTTGCAATTACGATAATATTAATCAAATATGTATAGTGAAAAACATTAAATTTAGGATGCTGCAAAATATAATGTATTTTCTATAATTGCACCGATTGATCATGATTAAATTGCATATACAATATTACAGGGGAATGTTGGGAGAAGCAGGGGAACTGTGGGGAAATTAGAAATTATACCAAAACCGTAAACCCTAAAACTAACCCTAAACCCTAGGCCAACAAATTTGAATTTAGACCGTCGCTTTATTCTACGGCGGTTCAAAAATAAACCGTTGGCGGTTCAAAAATGAACCGCCGTAGAAAGCAACCTTTCTACGGCGGGTTCAAAATGAACCGCCGTTGAAAGTTGATTCTACGGCGGTTCTCGGTTGAACGGCCGTAGAAAAGTAGTTTTTGGAGCCAATTCCCGCGCACGAATAAATTTTCTATTTTTATATTATTTTCTGAACCCTAAACCCTACTCCCTATTAAGTTTTTTTTCCCATTTTCATAAATTAACCCCAAAACTTTGTGAATATAATATTACATACCCAATTTACATTGTATTTATTAATTACAGAAGCTCGCCTTTTATGAAACATTTAATAAGTACATTTCAAATTTTCCCGTGCACCAATATTCCACCAAAAAATTTCATGTACTATTACACAATAATTTTAGGTATAAGTTAAAATTAGTAAATTTCGTAAAATTATATGTAAGCTGTGATAAAGTAATAAGCTTCATTATCAGACCTAAATTTTCCACATTCTGGATTTGGGCGAACGGAAGAAAACAGTTTCAAATCGATAAATGCATTACGTACGTAGTATAAGAAAAATTAATGCTTAAGGGCCCAATTAAAAAAAAAAAGAAATACTTACTGGATTTCATGACCATATATATATATATATAAATATATTTGGACTTACGGACGATAACAGTAATCAATTATGTATAGTGAAATACATTAAATTGAGTGTGAATCAAAATATAATGTATTTTATATACTTGCACCTGTTGATCGTTATGAAATTGCATATCCAATATTACAGGGGAATGCAGGGGAGAAGCAGGGGAAATGTTTAGGGACTATGCTTCATAAAATGAAATAAAAATAGAAATTTATGCGCGTGCGGGAATTGGATGCAATTTCAACTTTTCTACGGCGGTTCATAAACAAATCGCCGTAGAAAGATGACTTTCTACGGCGGTTCATAGTTGAACCGCCGTAGAAAGTGATATTTCTACGGCGGTTCAATGAAGAACTGCGGTAGAAAGTTTTTCAACCGCCGTAGAAAAGTGGGAACAAATTCAGCAAATTAATTCCCGCGCGCATAAATTTCTGTTTTTATTTCATGTTATGAAGCATAGACCCTAAACATTTCTAGTTTTTTCATGTTCATAAATTAACCCCAAAACTTTGTACATATAATATTACATACCCAATTTACATTATATTTATTAATTATGTTATCAAGACTTGTATGAAAAATGCTTTACTAAATATATTTCTAATTTTCCCATGCAACATTCCACCGAACCATTTCAGGTACTATTACACAAAAATTTTAGGTAAACGCGCAAAATTCAGTTTATTTGTTCTTAAATAATTATCTCTATTTTAATAATTAAAGGCAAGCAATAATTACAATTATATGTTAAGGTAAAATAAAAATAGGTTGCCTCCGGTATGGAGCGCGCCTCAATATAAAATATATTGAATAATCTTTATAAAATAATACAGCATTATTAATCGATAAACGAATAATTAATTCATTTAGCGGTCAATACCCAACCTCGCTAAATGAATATCTTTTTTCCGAGGCACAGACAAGTAATTTATGAAGAGTTAAATATAAAATCAAAACAAAAATCATTGTATAGCTTCCCCTGTAAATTTTACCAAAAGTACTACTCCTTGAAAAAAAAAAAAATAATACATGAGACATTTATTCATAAATGAAAAACAAGGAAATCAATTTGCCAGAAAATTCGACAAAGTCTCCCCTATAAATGTAACATACTCCCTGTCAATGATATGCACATACTTAAATACTTCATTAAGATTCCAACTATTTCAATATACGGAATTCAGTTTCAAATCAATTCAGACAAAATCTCCCCTGCTTGTTTTTGACCAAAACACTTTGGCATCATAACATCAACACAGAAGCTTCACACACATTTCCAACAATAACATATTCATTTATAAACATTTCGCTATATGAAGTCCCTGGAAATTTTATCCCTTGATTGCGCGGCTTCATCCAAGTTGTGACCTGTTTCAATCAGACAGTACGAAGGATAAAAATAAATGTTTTTATAAAATTATGTCCACCTCGTTTCATTAAAATCAAAGAAACATATACGAATACACACATACACACACACACACACATACACACCCACAGAAAAAAAAAATAATAAAAACAAATAATATACCCGAAAATGATTCTTAACTTATTCTCTTTCTCTTATGGGACACTTGATCCTCGAACCATAATCTTTCGCTGTGGTCATCACGAAGTATGTATTTATCAAGTTCCCTATCTTCTTCATCTGCTCTCGATTCAGGTAACCCACTAGAGAAAGGGCCAGCCTCATAAAGCCCTTCTTCTGTATCAATCCCTTCCACTCCATGATGTTGTTTACCATGAAGAACAACAGACCAATGTTCGTCACAAGGATCGGTGATATAAAAAACTTGTTTCGCCTGCGATGCAAGTATAAATGGTTCCCCCTTGAAACCCCACCCTCTCGATTAAGGTCCACCAAGGTAAAACCCAATGGATCATCAGTTCGAACCTCATTATTGTTATCAACCCATTTGCAGCGAAATATAGCTACTTTGAAACAAACATAGTCAAGCTCCCAAATATCTTCGATCACCCCGTAATATGCCATGTTTGCATACAATGGATTTTTATCCTTCCTGCTAGAAACATGTAAAGCCTCCGAGATTAATGTAACACCACCGTTTTGTGCCGTACTCTTCTCATCTTGTCTCTTAGTAGCAAATGAATATCCATTTATGTCATAGCATGAAAATGCTCGTACCGTAGGGCTGGGCTTAAACGCCAACCATTTCAATGTCTCCGAAACGTCTTTGCCCATGACAACATTACCAAACCAATAGACAAATGTCCGAATATGTTCATTAAGCACATGTTGATCCGTCCAAGCATGATAAGATGTTTTTATTGAACGCATATGGTCTGTCACATAGGGCGCAACTTCTTCAGAATTGCGCAGTATGTAGAGATGCGCCTTCATCAATTCAACATTAGACGGCGTAAACATTTTTCCTCCCCTTGTGCCCATACCTGTAATCCTCCCATCGTGCCGATTCTTAGATATTCCAATTGATGCTGTATCGGCCAAGTACTCAGTGCAAAACTCAATTACCTCCTCAGCTATATAACCTTCAACAATACTAGCATCAGGACAATAACGATTCTTAACATACCCCTTAAATACTTTCATATATCGCTCGAATGGGTACATTCATTGCAAATGAACAGGCCCACAGATTTTTATCTCTCTAACCAAATGAATCACCAAATGCACCATAATATCAAAGAAGGCGAGTGGAAAATACATTTCTAATTGACAAAGGACAACAATTATTTCATCTTGTAACTGATCAAGTCTTTCGCGCGCGATAACCTTGCTACATATAGCATTGAAGAAGAAACAAAGTCTTGTTATACTGGACTTAACATGCTTGGGCAATATCGAGCGAATAGCTACAGGCAACAATTGTTGCATTAAGACATGGCAATCATGAGACTTCAAACCAACCAGTTTTAAATCTTTCAAGGAAACAAGTCTACTTACATTTGAAGAATATCCGGATGGAACTTTGATGCTACGAAAACTTGAACACAGTTATTTTTTCTCTTTTCTAGACAAAGTGTGAAAGGCAGGGGGTAGATATGTGCGTTGTACTCGAGCTACCGGTGCTAAATTTGATCTTATGTTCATATCAACCATATCAAGTCTCGCGTTATAACCATCCTTAGTTTTACCAGGGATGTTCAAGAGCGTACCTAACAGGCTTTCACAAATATTTTTCTCAATATGCATAACGTCGAGACAATGTCTGACATCCAAGTTCTCCCAGTATGAAAGTTCAAAAAATATGGATTTTTTCTTCCAACAACATGTATCATTATTGCTGGACTCTGAAGGTTTACCAAACTCCACATTAATGTCCATCACACGAGCTTTCACCTCTGGCCCGCTTAAGGGTTCTGGAGCTTTTCTGAACTCTTGAAATCCATTGAATGCTCTTTTCATACGGCGATACGGATGAGTCTCGGGAAGAAATCTGCGATGCCCAAGGTATACTGTCTTCCTCCCATGTGCAAGCTGACAAAAATCTATACTCTGCTCACATATTGGACATGCTTTATGCCCTTTAATAGAGTACCCAGACAAGTTTCCATATGCAGGAAAATCAGTAATGGTACATAACAACATGGCACATAATGTGAACATTTCTTCACGGTATGCATCAAACACAAGTGTGCCTTCATCCCATAACTTTTTCAAGTCTTCAATAAGAGGAGCAAGATACACATCGATGTCATTTCCTGGTTGCCATGGGCCTGAAATCATTAGAGACATAAGTATGTACTTGCGCTTCAAAATAATTAAAAAACCCAAATAATAATTCAACAAACAATGTAAAAAGTATCAAGTTGCATGCTTGTCTTAGCACATGTCATACTAATGTTACTCATATAATCAAAACTAATATAATACCTCAATGAAACAAATAATGCGTAACCAACACATGCGCAATAGACATAATCAAATGAAGAAGAACCCATAAGTTTTTCATTTATGCATTTCGTCAAACACATGCAATGCATAAAAAAATAATACACACTCTAAGTAGTGCTAATTATATGAACATCCTCCATTAAAAATCAAACATTATAAATCAAATCACATCCCCAAGAAACTACATAGTATAACTAAATAGGATTCCACAATACTAAGGTTCACCATATACATGGAATGCAACTTTAATTTTCAGCCCTCTACCATAAATAAAAATAAATTCTATAGGATGACATATCTAAAGTACAAGCATAAGCAATTACTGAGAAATTTTAGAAGTTTCTAACCTTAAGGTGGTAAATTTTAGCTCCAAATGACGATTCTTTACATCAAATGTGCAAAACCGTAGTAGAAATTTGGAGAAGAACACTTTCGGCCGCGATATGGAGATACACGTTGTTATTTAGGGTTAAATACATCAATACAACGGCGGTTATAATCAAACCGCCGTAGAAAGGACCTTCTACGGCTGTTAATGTTAAACCGCCGTAGAAAGCCCACTTTCTACGGCGGTTACCTTCCAACCGCCGTAGAAGGTCCACTTTCTACGGCGGTTACCTTCCAACCGCCGTAGAAGGTCTCTTTCTACGGCGGTTTATCCCAACCGCCGTAGAAAGTCCCTTTCTACGGCGGTTTATTTTAAAACCGCCGTAGAAAGTCCGTATTTCTTTTATAACGGCAGTTTTCTATTTTCCGCCATTAATCCGCAGCCGTTAAAGCTCTATTTTGTAGTAGTGACTATTTCCTTCCAAATCTAGCATATCACCATAACCATAGAATCACTCTACAGTTTTTGAGATACATGCACATTCTTATTTGCTGAAATAGATTGCTTCTTGTCTATCTATAAATCTCCTTCTTTCCTAAAAACATCCTACAAGCATTGGAACTCTACAAAAGTTTTTCAAAAATAAGGAAAAACAATTTTACATAAATAGGAAGAGAAAAAAAAAAAAAACAACAACAACAATGGAAAGTTTCTCACATCTTCACTTCATACCAAGCACAGGCTCAAATATTCATGTGGTAAGTATCTTATTTTTTGTTTTATTTGCTAGAATGAATTGGTGTTATTTTTAATGCAATATGACAAAATGATTAATGTTACACAGAAACTCCCAAATGCATATACAAAATAAAAAAACTTTCAGTTTCCACCAAGGGTTTATGTAGAAATGTCCTTGGCATTGTACTTTGTGATGTTATCTGAGGTTTTGAAGGACAAATCGACGCTGAGCTACTCTGTGGACTGCTTGATGTCAAAAGTGGGGTTACCTACAGTTGGACCCAACAATCACAGGGATTCTGTTTGGTGGAAGTTTTACCCCAACTAGGCACGAACAAGAATGACATCGCAGCACAGTAAAATTCCTCCAGATGCACTTTCACGTCACTGTAAATGAATTCACAATAACGCAGCTGGTAAGATCTCAGTCTGAACTAAAAACCATGATAAGTTCTGTCGTTTATAGTAAACACGTTTTAATTTTCATGAAACCAAAACTTAAAAGTAATAATAGTTATGAACAACAACATATCCCCTACACATTTGATGATGAACTTTCATTTCGTGGCACTTTCCAACTTGACCTCAGTATAACAAAAGGTACTGTAGGATATAAAAATAATATATATATCCAAAATAACATTAAAGAGATTAACGCACAGCGGAATAAAACTTCTTTTTAATAACGAACAATAAATAAACCCACACGCACACAATCTGTGCGGCGCACCTAAGCCGAAGCTTGGTCGAGAAACAACCCGAAGGCTATTCAGTTTCTACTGTATCTCTTTGTTTTTCTTTGTGATTACAATGATCACCCAATGCCTCTATTTATAGGCTAAACTATCCCTGAATCCTACCATTAATCGATTCAAAACTATTTCCTAAAACAAATAGGATACCCAAAACAAACACTAAACCAAATAGGAAATAGACAAATAACAAATCCTACTACAATTATAATTACCTAATTAATACAAGTTTGGTTTAATTAATTCCAACATAGCCTCCCTTAAACCAAACTTGGATCACTGCAGGTCCATCGCCATCACGGGCTTGAATCTCCATTGAAATCTCTTTCGCAGTGTAGACAACATGCAACACCGCTTTGTAGTAGTTCTTCACATTTGCTTTCAAACTCATCATAGCGACATATTTGTATGTGCCATGGATCTTCTGTGGAAACTCATCCTTATCAAAGAACTTAGTAATGTCCACCCATTCTTCATCTAAACAAGTCTTCTCATCAACCTTGTAATCATCCTTGCAAATTTCAATAACAACCTCGCAAATTCGAGGTGTTCCCTTCAAATTTGATTTGAATATAAACTTGTATTTTGAGCACATCTTGTCAAATTTCCCAGCTTGATCAAAGAATTCACTGATATCTACCCATTCATCTTCTAAACAGAGCTTCCCGTCGACATTGTTAATTTCACCAATGCCGTCAAACATAATAATGTCCTTGCAAACCTAAGGCTCCACTGTCACATTTTTAACTTGGTCGGACACTCCACCAAATAAGGAGTCGACTTTACTGCAGTTGATCTGCTCCAATTCAACAGAGCTTTCAACCATCCCATGATCTATGTGATCATCAATTTCAATATTTCGCTCTTGTTCAGTGAGACAAACAATCTCTTCTTCTTTGACCAAATTAATACCTTCATTGCCTTCATCCACATTCTTGACACAATCTAGTTCATTGATTCTTTCACTTTCTTCATTCACAATTCTTGAAGCAATTTTTTCGAATACATGCTCTTGTAACTCATTGATCACTAACTGCTTGATATTAATCCTTATTTCATCAACGAACAATATACTTAACAATTCTTTATGACACAACTTTGAAATATCTCTTGTCTCAATTATTAACGCCACAAAGTAATCAAACTTCCTAGGCAATGTATTGAGAACATGATTCACAAAAGTTTCTTCATCGAGAAAATACCTGTTTGATCTCATCTCATCTTGGATTTTCTCCAATCTATTAATATAATCTTCAATTGTCTCACATTTTCTCATCTTGCTATCTCTAAATGTCTTTTTCAATTTTAAGACATTATTTTTCTGAGCTTTATCCATTCCTCTATAACTTTTTGCCAAAATATCCCATGCTTGTTTCGCAGTTTTCGCATGACAAATTTTTCCAGAAATTGAACTATCAACAGATTGACGAATTAGAGATAATGTCAAACGTGCCTTCTCCTTTGTTTCATCGTCTGCATCATTTGTCACCTCCTTCTGAATGACTTGTCGTAAACCAAATACTCTGAGAAGACTATCCATCAGCGTTATCCAAATAGGGTAATTTTATCTCCCCACTAACTTTGGAATATTGCTAAGATAAGTACTCCAATCCATAATTAAGACTACAATTTCTCTTCCGCCCACTTTTTTTTTTTTTTTTTTTTCAATTTCAAAACTTGGCCAACATTAACTTACCCATAATTGAAGAATCGAACCAGCAATCGTCGAGAATAAAACAGCAACCGAGACTAAATCAAATAACTTTGATCTAAATTGTTGCACGGTAATCGAAGCCAAACAAAGATGCTGGTCAAATAAATTTAGTGCAACCTGAAATCAACTCAATTGATTTTTGATCACATGCGGATCAAGGATTAAACTAAGTATGATCAAATATAAATCAAACTAACCAAACTCAGGCGGCGAAATCAGACACAGCGCCAATAACACAGCCCCAAGGTATATCTTCGTAATTTTCTGTTGACGCTGAACGCACACAACGGCTGCCACTAAAAACAGATTTTTTTTCTGGCTCTGATACCACTTGTAGGATATAAAAATAATATATATATATATCCAAAATAACATTAAAGAGATTAACGCACAGCGGAATAAAACTTCTTTTTAATAACGAACAATAAACAAACCCACACGCACACAATCTGTGCGGCGTACCTAAGCCGAAGCTTGGTCGAGAAACAACCCGAAGGCTATTCAGTTTCTGCTGTATCTTTTTGTTTTTCTTTGTGATTACAATGATCACCCAATGCCTCTATTTATAGGCTAAACTATCCCTGAATCCTACCATTAATCGATTCAGAACTATTTCCTAAAACAAATAGGATACCCAAAACAAACACTAAATCAAATAGGAAATAGACAAATAACAAATCCTACTACAATTATAATTACCTAATTAATACAAGTTTGGTTTAATTAATTCCAACAGGTACTTTCAAAATTGCTGTGCAAGGTGGTGAAGATATAGGGTTCACATTTTCTGGCCCACAGTGGGAAGCATTTTTAAACCACCATCAAATCGCACTGGGAATACATTTAATTTTAGGTGGAACCAATATGAATCTTTTGTTGTGTACATATTTAATGCCAATGGAAATTATATCACTCAGATCGACTATTATGGTAAACACCAAATTACTGCTTTAAATTTTCATAATTTATTGGTACATTGCAATACATGATATAGTAATCAACTTTATATTGAAATTTTTTATCTACTGTTAACATTGGAGTGAATCAACTACATGAACTAAATTGAAATCCCAATATTCTATAGCAACTTAAGATGAACCTAAGAGGGGAAGGGGTGAATTAGGTTCTTTGACCTTGAAAAAATATGTCTTCTACAAAGAAGATGAACTTTGAAAAACTATTTTCAAAGACAAGTTTTAAAACCAATTTAAAACTATATTTCTAAGTGTGGTGTGTGATAGTGATTTGCAAAATATGAAAGCAAATAAGCAAAGAAGACAAGAACACAACAAATTTATAGTGGTTCGGATTCTCCTTGAATCCTACTCCACTCTCCAAATTATACAACTTGAGATTTTTAATCCACTAAGAAACACTTAAGGGAGTGTTTCAATCCCTTACAATTGCTTTAACTCTTTCTCAAGATATTAAGACTTTTCCCTTGCCTAAGACTAGCAATGGATCTTTTGTCCTATCCTTCCTCAAGGACTTTAGGTCTTACTTAAGACTCACATTGTCTAGTAATTAGGACTTTTGCTTAATCTAACTCTAGATTAACACTTTGACAAATGCCTAACGTATCTCTAAGCTAGGACCTTTACCCTTTACCTAATCCAAACTTTTGGATAGGTCTTTATTCCCAATTGCCCAACTTACCTCAAGTTAGGACTTGTACAATTGCCCAAACTCAATCTCTTGAGTTGGGTCTTTCCTTCTCTTCTTGCCTAACTCTTAAATAAGAGTTTAGAACTTTGCCTCACGTACAATGTGTCTACAACACTTACTTAAGTGTTTAGGACTTCTCTCAAAGTGTTTACAATGGTGACAATCTTCACAAATGGAGTTTACAACAAACTATGGCAAATGGGCATGAAAGCCTCTTTCTAATCCTAACTCACAAGCTAATTTGACAATTAAATGTGTAAAATAAAGCTCTTTAATGATTCTTGAGTGTATGAGACTTGTGGGGGATGATTGGTCTTCAATTTTGAGCTTAGGAGTATTATAGGAGTGAAGAAATCACTTTAAACGGTCAAATAACGGCTTTATTTTGCTGCCCATCAGGAGGTTCGAGGTCGAGGTTCAAAGTCAGCCTGTCTAGGCTCGGGTTAGAAGCTTCAGAAATTTCCTCTTCTTTTTGGCCAGTAGCCTAAAAGGCTATCTAGAGCCTGTCTAGGCTCGAGTTAGAAGCTTCACAAATTTTTCTCTTTTTTGATTTGAGCCCGGGCTTCAACATTGAGACCCGACTCTGACACTTTGTAGTTTTTGAAATCTTTTCTCCAATGGTTAGAAGTTTTGGTGTGGAGTGCAATTATTGCGCTTGGCTCATTCTTTGTTTTCCTTAGCTTCGAGCTCGAGACCCTGTCGACGGTTGATTTCATTTCTTCAATTAATTTCAACCCAAGAGCTTAACTGCTATTGAGTGCTTGTCAACGTGTTCAAGCTCAAAACTTTCTGGAAAGCTTCGAACTCGAGAGCCTGTAGAGGCCCGACTTAGAACATTTATGGGCAGCTTGCTTCTTTCTTTTTTTGCTTGCCGTTTCTTCGTTTTAACTCTGTTTTCTTTGCCATTTTTTGCATTGGTCCTCCCGTAAACTTTTCTACTGCATTTTCTCACTTAGAATCAATCATTAAATTAATTCTCATATTTGTTAATTCATCAATCAAAATAAGGATTAAGACCTCATGGTCTAATAATCTCCCCATTTTTTATGACGACAAAACAAATATAGAATTTTTGACAATAAATCAAAAACAAGTAAATTTGAGTGAATATTCCATTTTCTCCCCTTTTTTGACATCACAAAAAGGACTTAGCATGCATATTGAAACTTTTAAAATGCATACAAGTAGAAGATGAACAACTCAAAAATAGTGACAAATGATTATGACATGAGTTGAGCATTAGCTTTTCCATTAAATATCAAAATTTCGCTTTTGAGTTTAAAGCAAAATCAAACAATTATTAGCATTTTCTCCCCCTTAGTGAATGTTCTAAAACGTATATTTTACTTCATAAGCCTATGGGATCACAATGCTAATTTTATCATCTAATATCTATGCTAGTTCAAATATTTCTCCCTATAATTTCTAGCATACACATTTCAAAGAGTTTAACCAATCAAGTAAGAAGCATACAATCTTCATTTAATCATAGAACAAGTTAAGCTACAAAAATAAAAATAATGCATCCTTCCTAGAGAAATATCCTTCTTTCACACATGAGTTTTCAAGATTTTTTAAATATAGTATCAACTCATGTTTAAAACAAGTGAAAAGTATGCAAAGAACTTTAAGTGACCCTAATGATCAATAAGTATGCAGCAAAGCTCAAAGAAGATGCATCATATCAAAGTCAACTCATTGTCAAACTTGTAAACTTGTAAACTTTTCTTGAAATTTGCTTTTCTTAAGTTTAAAAACTCCATTTATTTATGCAAGAAAATTCTATTAGGCATATAAAGCATTTCAAGAATTCATATTCACTTTTCATGCATATTCTTGAAAGTTAACTAAAAGTCAAGCTTTTTCTAAAGCAATGCCTATTTTCTTAAAACTTGTCAATTTCATCATGTAAACCTCATCTAATCACATGAGCAAGTTTTAATCAACATATTCAACATATCAAAGGAATCAAACATTTCAAATCATGCATATGTACAAAGTTAACCTATCGGTCAACAATTTTCAAGCTTAAGCAAGTTAAGCTTTGAAATTTGAAAGTTGCTATTTTCAAGTTTCTATCAAGCATTTTATCATCCAAGCAACTTCAAATACACAAGTAGTTTATGCATAAAGATTCAAGCAATCCAAAACATTCATATTTTCAAAGTCAACTACTTTGTCAAGCTTTTTCAATTTTAAGCATACAAAGCATACAAATATTGAAGTTTGCCATTTTGAATCATATAATTATGTGGACCAAGGTACACATGCGGATGAAGTTGCCAAGGAAAGTCTGATTAAGTGGCGTAGCTCGTATTGTCTCTTTACTTACCTGAAATCCAGATAACAAAAATAAACTAACCTAAGCTAATTTACTTAAGAATTCGAACCAAGTAAGAAAGAGTTGAAACATGCGAATTTAATTAGGTAGAGCAATTAACCTAATTAAGCAAAGTTTCATGCAATATATAAATTACAACATGCAAAATACATAAAGCAATAAAGGGAGAGTACTCAAACTAATAGTTTTAAGATCTGAATACTTGTTTTATTATGGAGTTTTGGCTACCTATTTATAAGGCAAAGAGCAGCTGAAAATTCTACCTAAAAGAAGTAGGAAAAGAATTAGAATTGGAAACCAATCAAGAGATTGATTTCCTTTACAATACCAAAACCTGAAAGAAGTGGGTAATGGTAAAATTAAAGGAAAATTCGGTCACCTTTAAGCTTAGTGGCAGCCGAAAATTACAAGTTAAAAACAAGAAGGAAAAGGAATAAAAATCCTAATCAAGAAGGGATCCTTTTTGGAAACTAATAAACTAAGGGCAAAATAGGGAACATGCACAAACCCTTATTTCCCCCCCAAACCCTAACCCTTAATTTCGCAACCCTAATGGACTAGGCCTTGCGTGTGGGCTTCTTTGGTGGGCTGGCCGAATAGATGATGTGGAATGGACTCCATGGATTGGGTCGGCCCAATTGTTGATGGCGCATTATGGAATGGTGTAGGGAGCTTCCAGAATCTTCTGGAACCTCCCGGAATCATTTTGGAATCAAGATTTTTCAAGATTTTCAAGATTCTTCAAGATTCTGCAAAGTATGAAATTCAAGATTTTCAAGAAAATCAAGAACTTCAAGAAATGTCTCTTTAAAGTCCAAGAACCTTCCGGCGTCTTCAAGAACTTCAAGAAACAGCCTTCTCTTCATTGTGGAATGGGGAATTGCGCCTCTTCTTCAAGAATTGTAAGGAGAGTTGCAATTTGAACCTTTCCGGCTTTGTTCTCCAAGGCGTTGGCTTCTACTATCAATTGAGCATCATGTTGGCAAGCTTGTACAAGGTTGTTGAGTGTCTCTTGAACCTTCTTTGCTCTGCTTTTGGTCATTGGCCCAATGATATCTAGAAGTGGATCCCTTTGATATGGACTTGGATCCTGAAGCATTGTTGGGCCTTGGTGTAGAACCCGAACCTCCTCAGCTTCTCTGGACTCACTTGTCTGTGGACTTGTCGATGGGCTTGGGATGCCCTCATCATCCCCTCCCGGTTGAAAAGGATTTGACCTCAAATCTTCAACCTGTTCATAAGTAAATAGAGACAAGTCAGCAACATTAAATGAAGTGCTAACACCATACTCACCTGGTAAATCAAGCTTGTAAGCATTAGGCCTCATCTTGGACATGATTTGAAAAGGCCCATCACCCCGGGGATGGAGTTTCGTCCTCCTCGCAGCAGGGAATCGTTCCTTCCTCATGTGAACCCAAACCCAGTCGCCTGGTTCAAAGTTCACAGCCTTGTGCCGTTGGTTTGCATGGGCGGCGGCTCTGGCATAATTTTTCTCAAGGTTGGCCCGAACCTTGGCATGTAGGCGTTTGATGGTTTCAGCCTTCTGGGCGCCGTCGAGATTAACCTGTTCCTTTAGCAGCAAAGGGATGAGACCATAATCGTCAAAGGAGTGAAGCCGTAGGCAACTTCGAATGGACAGAACCCTGTTGAGGAGTGCTTGGTGCGGTTGTAGGCAAACTCTGCAACTGGTAAGATTTCTTCCCAACGTTTGAGATTCTTCTGTATTAAAGCCCAAAGTAGATTGCCAACGGTGTGGTTGGTGACTTCCGTCTGACCATCCGTTTATGGATGACTTGTAGTCGAAAACAGTAGTTTTGTGCCGAGGCGTGACCACAAAGTCTTCCAAAAGTAACTCAGAAATTTGACGTCACGATCAGAAACAATAGTGCTTGGAATACCATGAAGCCGAACTATCCCCTGAAAGAACAAGTCCGCAACATGTTTGGCATCATCTGATTTCCTGCAAGGAATAAAGTGAGCCATCTTAGAAAAGCGATCGACTACAACAAATAAGGAGTCCTTACCTCTTTGCGTCCTCGGAAGACCTAGAATAAAATCCAATGAAATGTCAGTCCAAGGTAAAGAAGGAATAGGTAAAGGCGTGTAAAGTCCATAAGGCTTAGATGTAGATTTAGCTTTTAAACAATTAATGCAACGAGTGCAAACATGCTGTACATCTTTTCGCATATGAGGCCAATAAAAATGTTCCTGTAACACATTAAGTGTCTTATGTACACCAAAATGACCCATAAGTCCCCCATTGTGAGCTTCATGAACCAGTAATTCCCTAGTAGAACTACGAGGGATGCATAACCTATGTTCCCTAAACAAGAAACCATCATGTCTATAGTACTTATGGAATGCACCAGATTCACATGCTCACATGCTTTATATAAAGTAGCAAAATCCTATCAGAAGCATACAAATCCTTTAGATATGCAAATCCTAGCAAAGAATGATCTAAAATAGCCAGAATTTCATACCTGCGAGATAGAGCGTCAGCAACCAAATTATCTTTCCCTTTCTTATATTTAATAATGTAAGGAAAAGTTTCAATAAAATTAACCCATTTAGCATGACGTCTATTTAACTTACTCTGTCCCTTTAAGTGTTTAAGGGACTCGTGATCACTGTGAACAACAAATTCCTTGGCCATTAAATAATGTGACCAAGTCTCGAAAGCACGGACCACTGCATAGAGCTCCTTATCTTAAGTTGGATAATTTAAGGCAGCTCCCTTCAACTTCTCACTAAAATAGGCGATTGGCTTGCCTTCCTGCATTAAAACTACGCCAATTCCTATACCTGATGCATCACACATTAGTTCAAAGACTTTATCAAAATCAGGTAATGCTAACACAGGTGCATGAGTGAGATCATGCTTAAAAACCGTAAAGCCGTTTTCCTGAGCTTGCCCCCACACGAATGGAACATTCTTCTTGCACAAATCGTTCAGAAGTGCTGCTTTGGTGAAAAGTCCTTCACAAACCGTCGGTAAAATCCAGCCAAATCGTGGAAAAACCTTACCTGTGCGGCTTTCACCTTGGCGTCGTCAACTTTAACACCAGCTTTAGAGACCACAAAACCGAGAAACACAACTTCCTCAACACAGAAAGTACATTTCTTCACATTGGCATACAATTTATTAGCACGTAATTCAATTAATACCAAGCGAATATGTTCTACATGCGATTTCATATCTCTGGAATAGATCAAGATATCATCAAAATAAACCACAACAAATTTCCTATGAACTTTCTAAGCACATGATTCATTAATCGCATAAAAGTACTAGGTGCATTTGTTAGGCCGAAGGGCATTACTAACCACTCATATAAACCAAACTTAGTTTTAAAAGCAGTTTTCCATTCATCCCCCTCCCTCATGCGGATTTGATGATAGCGGGGTGTAAGATCTATTTTAGTGTAAATCGTTGAGCCATACAAGTCTTCTAACATGTCATCAAGCCTAGGGATAGGATGCCTATACTTGATTGTTATCTTATTAACAGCTCTACAATCAACACACATTCTCCATGTACCATCTTTCTTAGGGACAAGAATTACAGGTACAGCACAAGGACTAAGTGATTCCCTTACCTGACTGTTAGCCAAAAGCTTGTCGATCTGCTTCTGCAATTCCTTTGTTTCTTCTGGATTTGCTTTGTAGGCAGGTCGATTTGGAATAGATGCGCCAGGTATGAAGTCAATTTGATGTTCAATCCCACGCAGAGGCGGCAATCCCTGTGGCAGCTCTCCTGGAAAGACATCGTTGTATTCCTGCAACAAACAATCAACTTCTATAGGGATATCCCGAGGGGTATCTTCAGGGCTAGCACAAGTATCTGTACATACTAAAACTAGTATACAACCTTTGTTACTTAACACCTGTCCTATTTCCCCCATTGTAGCGAAAAAGCTACTTCTAACTTCTTCCTGAGTAGGCTTATCAGAGTTCACCTTACTACCCATTACAAGTTCTTTCCCCTTCCCCTTATCTAGGCGCTTTCCAGCTTCCCATTTGGCGAGGGCGTCCTTCATGCGGATTGCTTCTGAACGCACTTCATTAGGTGGCATAGGTAGGAACGTGTGGATCTTGCTCTCTTGGCAGACCGAGTAAGTGTTGGTGACTCCATCATGTGTTGCCTTCAAGTCAAAGAGCCATGGACATCCGAGCAGAATGTGACAAGCCTCCATTGGCAGAACATCACATAAAACAGTGGATTCGAACTTCCCGATATCATATGGTACGCTTACCTGCTTGGTGACTCTGTAGCCATCTGAGCTGTCGAGCCATTGGAGCCGATAAGGACGTGGATGATTGAGTATGGGGAGCTTCAGCTTTTCGACCATATATTCGCTGGCCACATTTGTGCAACTCCCTCCATCAATGATCAGAACACACAACTTCCCATTGACCTTAGTCCTGGCGTGAAAGATGTTTGTCCGTTGAGATGTATCCTGGACAGCAGCTGTAGTCAAGGTGCGAGTAACCAAGTTCTGATTAGGATCTTCTTCGATGAACTCAAATTGCTCAACCGGTGCAGACGTAGTGCTGTCAGTTAACTCCAACAAGGGGTTAACAGTTTGATCTTCTTTATCCTCTTCGGAAATGTACTCACCATCTTGCCCCAATAAGACCTTCCAGATGTTAGGACAATCGCGCATGTAGTGGCCACGGCCTGAGCATTTGTGGCAAGTGACATTGCTAATGGATTGCCGAGGTTTTGATGGCGTTCTGGATTGGGATGAAGACGGGGTGGTGGCGGGGACTATAGCATTCCATTCTGACGTAAACGGCTTCTTAGCGGGTGGCGAGTAAACCGATTCTTTCTCCAAGCCGGTGGGACGCTGGTGGGCGTCCGGACGGGTGGAACTGTCTTTAGGTATTCCTCCATGACCCGAGCTTTGTGCAACATGTCTGTCAAAGTTGTTGCATTCTGAAGTTCAACGGCTAAAGCTATACCCCTGTTTAGGCCATTAAGAAAACGAGCCATCGAAGCAGCCTCATCTTCCTGTACATTTGCCCTAATTTTGGCCATCTCTAACTTTCTATAATATGCGTCTACAGATAATGATCCTTGTACAAGAGTATGTAATTTCCTATACAATTCTCTAAAATAATAATCAGGAACAAAGGTTCTACGCATGGACTTCGTCAAATCATACCAAGTTAGAGGCGGAGCACGGGCCCGCATGGGACGCGTATTCCTTCGCTGGTCTATCTCTTGATTCCACCAGACCAGGGCATAGTCCATGAAATGTACCACCGCGAGTGGGACCTTCTTGTGTTCTGGGATCGCATGAAGCTCGAAGATGCGCTCCATCTTCATCTCCCAGTCTAGGTAATCCTCCGGATTCGTACCGCCGGCGAAGGGTGGAACAGTTGTTTTGCATTGACTGAGACCCTCGAAAGGCTTGGCAGCGGCATTGTTGTCATGGGTAGGGGCGTCCTCCTCTGACTCCGTACGCCGTTGTTCCCGCTCGGCCCGCAAGTCAGCAACCTCCTCCGTGAGGGTTGCAAATCGCGCAGAGAGTTGCGCTATCACAGCCAGTATTTGCTCACTTCCCAAAGGGGCAGAAGCACCTCCTGACATCGGTTGTAGGCGAAAACCTGTCTGCTAAGAACAAGGAAAAATGAGTAGTAACCTTACCCCCTTGTTCCCCAAGTGTATCCCACCTAACATCTACACACAAACTAGTGTTTCACTCTAGGGTGGCACCCTTATAGTATGTTCACTCAAGCCTTTTTCCACTCTACCTCCCGGTATTGACAAATGTATAAGGCAAACAGTAATTCACACACAGCAATGATACTTAAGGAAAAAGCACAAATTTTTGAAAAATAGATACTTGGTTCTATTTTGATGTTGAAAAATCTTTTCGCAAACGATATTTGTAATATAGTTCAGATAAGAGGTACACAACAAGGAAATTTCGGGGTGAAGCCCTCAAATTTCAGAAAAGATGAGTGTGCACGATGACAAAATTCAAACTATAATTCAAGAGTAAATGTTCAGGTAGCTTGAAAAGATACAACTAGTAGTTGAAAGCAGGGCAGTTCAAGAATTGAACAGAATCAAGAAATAAGCAGAGTTGAACAACTTTAAGAAAGTCCTAAAACTAACCAAAGAAGAGATCACCAACCCAATAGGTAATCAAAGAAACCAATCCCAGCAAATTATCAATTCTTTCAATATGCAGATAATCCAATTACAAATTTTAAAAACCCCCAAGTGGCGGAAAAATTTCTCAGAATTCCAGTGTAGTGCTGTGGGGAGTAGCGTCGGTAATCGAACACTATCAACTTTGCAAGTACACTGAAAAAGAAAAAGATTCCCAATGAAGGACAGAGTCCTCTTTGGCCGAAGGGTAGTGCTGTGGGGAGTAGTGTCGGTAATCGAACACTATCAACTTTGCAAGTACACCTCAAGCCGTAGAGAAAACAATCCTTACTCAATAGGTGCCACAAAAAAAATTTTACCAAGTTGCGATTTTAAGGAAAAAAAAAAAACCCTAGGGTTAGCAAAGTTCAATTTTTGACTCACTAACCAATTCCCAGAGATAATTTCAGCAGCACAAGGACACAAAATCAAGAATTCAATATATTTTCAAGAATTCAAAACAAGGTATCCGAAACTAGTGCATGCAAATCACAATGTACAGATAAGGTGAGCTGCTTAACATCAGCCACAAAACTCACCAACTTTAAACAAAACCAGCACAAGAGGGGTAGAAAAATAGTCGCAAAACCCAACAATTTAGACGCAAAAACAACAGCACTAAAGTGTCTCTCAAACCCTAGTGTCGCAAAGCAAAGGCGACTAAAAGATTCAACCAAAACCGAAACCCTAGCTAAGCCACAAATCCGAACCCAATTTTATTTCTAAAGTCCGAATTTAATTGTGAAATTTCAGCAAGGGATATGTGATTTTTAATTTAAGAAAAACAGCCCCAAAACAGTACAAGCTTTTCGCAAAAAGAAGGCAATTTTGAAACCCTAAGTTGCGTTTTTCAGTACTTTAAAATTTGGTTCAATTTTTCTAGGGAATTTCGATTTTAAGATAGGATAAAACAGGACCAAGAAACCGAAATTCAGAGCTTGAAAGAAAAAAAAAAAAAAAATTTCCCCCAAGAAGATGCGTTCTAATTCCAAGAATTTCAAGACAAGCAAGACTAACAAGGAAAAGATAACACCTGATAAGGATTTGGTTGGGTTACTTCAACCTTCTCCAGCCACGAAACCAGCCCAAGCTCTGATACCAATTGATATGGACCAAGGTACACATGCGGATGAAGTTGCCAAGGAAAGTCTGGTTAAGTGGCGTAGCTCGTATTGTCTCTTTACTTACCCGAAATCCAGATAACAAAAATAAACTAACCTAAGCTAATTTACTTAAGAATTCGAACCAAGTAAGAAAGAGTTGAAACATGCGAATTTAATTAGGTAGAGCAATTAACCTAATTAAGCTAAGTTTCATGCAATATATAAATTACAACATGCAAAATACATAAAGCAATAAAGGGAGAGTACTCAAACTAATAGTTTTAAGATCTGAATACTTGTTTTATTATGGAGTTTTGGCTACCTATTTATAAGGCAAAGAGCAGCCGAAAATTCTACCTAAAAGAAGTGGGAAAAGAATTAGAATTGGAAACCAATCAAGAAATTGATTTCCTTTACAATACCAAAACTTAAAAGAAGTGGGTAATGGTAAAAGAAAAGGAAAATTCGGTCACCTTTAAGCTTAGTGGCAGCCGAAAATTACAAGTTAAAAACAAGAAGGAAAAGGAATAAAAATCCTACTCCAAAAAGGAGATCAAGAAGGGATCCTTTTTGGAAACTAATAAACTAAGGGCAAAATAGGGAACATGCACAAACCCTTATTTTCCCCCCAAACCCTAACCCTTAATTTCGCAACCCTAATGGACTAGGCCTTGCTTGTGGGCTTCTTTGGTGGGCTGGCCGAGTGGATGATGTGGAATGGACTCCATGGATTGGGTCGGCCCAATTGTTGATGGCGCATTATGGAATGGTGTAGGGAGCTTCCGTAATCTTCTGGAACCTCCCGGAATCATTTCGGAATCAAGATTTTTCAAGATTTTCAAGATTCTTCAAGATTCTGCAAAATATGAAATTCAAGATTTTCAAGAAAATTAAGAACTTCAAGAAATGTCTCTTTAAAGTCCAAGAACTTTCCGGCGTCTTCAAGAACTTCAAGAAACAGCCTTCTCTTCATTGTGGAATGGGGAATTGCGCCTCTTCTTCAAGAATTGTAAGGAGAGTTGCAATTTGAACCTTTCCGGCTTTGTTCTCCAAGGCGTTGGCTTCTACTATCAATTGAGCATCCTGTTGGCAAGCTTGTACAAGGTTGTTGAGTGTCTCTTGAACCTTCTTTGCTCTGTTTCTGGTCATTGGCCTAATGATATCTACAAGTGGATCCCTTTGATATGGACTTGGATCCTGAAGCATTGTTGGGCCTCGGTGTAGAACCCGAACCTCCTCAGCTTCTCTGGACTCACTTGTCTGTGGACTTGTCGATGGGCTTGGGATGCCCTCATCATATAACCTTAATTTTCTCATGTGAGCAATTTCAAATCATCAATAAGTTCATGCTTAAAATCTTAAGTAAGCTAAAGCATGTGTAAATCAAAAGTCAACCACTTGGTCAACCATTTTAAGTAATGCAAACATGCTTAATTCTTGTTATCTTTAACTGAAAAGTTTTCTAACTCTGAAAAGGCAAGAATTTCAAGATACCAAAGGTGAAATAGATCCTAATACATTATTTTAACTCTAAAATTATAGCATTCTAGGATTTTATCACTCAAATACTTATCAACAAAGGCAAGTTTTGAAATTTCATCAAATTTTTTACATTTTGCCTAAATCAGCTCTTCTTGAGTCTTTTAACTTTAAATTTGATCTTAGCATATTTCAAATATCGCTCTTAGCACAATAGACCAATTTTCATCTTCAAAGCATGTATAAGTCTAAAAGTCAACCTATAGTCAAACTTCTAGCTATTTTTCAATAAAGGTCATTAAGTCTTAAAGACTTTCATCAAAACATGCTTTCAATCAAAATAATTTAAGGATATGAAGTTAACATACCAATCAACTTTCTCATTTAAGCACAACATGCATTTTATGTCACATATCCATCATTATGAATTCGAATCACACATTTTCATCATATTCAACTCAATTTGCATATAATCATTAAAACAATTATAAAGCACTCAAATGAGTTAAGAGATGATACATGTTACCTCAAATGAGCATTCACTGGCTCATTACCATTCTTGAAACTATTTTTGCAATTTTTGCATTTTTTCACCATTTGGCTCCAATCAACCATCCTTGCTACTTTCAAGCATCTCTTCATTGAGATTTAGTTCACAAAGTAGCATCAAGGACCTACAAGGAAATCAAGCACAAGATTTTGGTACCCAACACTTATTAGGTCCTAGGGGGTTAGTTATTCCTTTACTTTCCATATCTTTCTACCATTTTTCACAATTTTCCTATCCAAGCATTTGGGTGAAAGATTGTCTACCACAATAGTCACATATAATTGGTGCAACAATTAAAGGAAATGTTCTAGCATTTCTTCTATATGCATATAACACTATTATAATCAACTACGTTATCCCTTTTCAAAGGCATGTGAGAAATATGATTCTTTTTAGCATGTAATGCATTATAGTTCCTAGAATCATTTTTCCTATCATAATGTCTCCTAGGTTCATTTCTAAATGAGCTATGCACATTCTTGTATCTAGGAGCATAATGAGATGCATGAGCATTTATCAAGCAAACATCCCTTTTTGGGGCACATAAAGCAAACTCATGAAAATGACAACCAACTTCACTATGACTGTGGGGAACATGTATGTTTCTAGGCATATAAAATGATGAATCAATCAAATTTACATCATTTTTACATTTAGAAGACTTCTTTTTCTTTTCATACAATCATGCATGATTAGTCTTCTTTTTTGCTTCAATAGATGGATAAACAAGTTTAACATGACTATTTGAAGCCTTAACAAATGTAGTAGAAGTAGAAGGCATAACACAATTTTGGTCACTTTCATAACCCAAGCCATGTTTATCATTTCCTACCTTTTGTTTGCCTAACAACTTTTCTAAGTTGTTTTTCCCTAAAGTCAATTTTTCAAAACTTGCACTCAAGTCTTCAATTTTCTTTTTTCATGCATTCAGACTCATTTTTCAACAAGTCATATGACCTAACCTTTTCATGCAATTTTTCATTTTTGTCTAAGGCATTTTCATAATACATTTCAAATCAATGTACTTTGCATCTTCATTATCTAGCAAAGCACTCATCTCATCTATTTTGTTTTTCAACTTATCATTTTCATGTTTCAAAGTAGAGTTTTCTTCTTTTAATGATGCAACATGAATTTCTAAAGATTTACTTTTCTTTTCAATCATAACATTCCTTTTCATGGCATCTATACATTTGTCATGCAATTTAGTGACATACTCATACATAAATCAAAATCATTATCACTATCATGCATACTACCACACAAAGAAGACTTAGGAAGATGTGGTTACCTCTTGTAGATCACTTCCAACTAGGCATCTTCTTGTGGTTTCCTTCTCTTGCTCACTTGAGGAATCATCCCAAGTCCTTGCAAGCTTGGTCAACTTCTTGGTGGGTTTCTTACCTTTAGACATTTTGTCCAAATTGGAAAAAATAAAGCACAACTAGTCAAGCAAACAAATAAGACTCTAAATATCACAAAGGTTGCAAAAAATCATCTTTAAACTCAAGGGTGTTAAACCTACAAATTATACACTAGCTGATGTGAGTTATTCGAAGAAGTCCTCTTGGTGCAGAAAGTTGCCCAGGAAAATGGATCGTGAAGGGCACAATCTTACTTACTTAGTAGATTCGAAAATTACAAGCAAAGCATCTAGTGAGATAAGTTACTTTAGCTATAACTTAACAAGAATAATCAAATTGAAACCAACAGAAATTAGGTAAAGAAAGAAACCTAATTTATCCTATAGTTTCGCTTATGTTATCTTAACATTAACATGCAAATTATATAAGTGAAAAATAAGAACTCTTAAGGTATTAACCTCACAAGATATATCAATCTCAATTCTATTATTGTCTATTGAAGAAATTCGGCTAGCTACTCTCAAATAGAAGAGGTTGCACGCCTTTACTTGAAGTGTAAAAGAAAAATAATTAAGAAACAAAATAAATTAGAAACCGACTAGAGTTGGTATTCCTACAAGAAATCAAGTTGCCCAAAGAAGCATGACAACTTGAAGAGGAATTTTGGCTACCCCCAAGAAAGGAGAAAACCGAAAAACCAACTAGGAAACAAAAAGAAATAAGGAAATAGATAGTTGTAACAAACTTGTAACAACCTCCCATCCCCTTAACTAACTAGGAATAGAATTAGGAAACATGCACAAATCCTAATCCTATCCAAACTACCAAAATCTTATCCCAAATCTTTATGGAATTTCGGTAATGGCAATGTTTGTTGGGCTGACTTGGTGAAGCATGGTTGCTGATGGGGTCAGCCTATTTGGTGGTGCATTGTGACGTAGTAAGATCCATCGGAAATGCTAGAATTTAAGAAAATCAAGATTCTTCAAGATTCTCCAAGATTTTTCCATTTCTTTAAGATCCTTCGGGAACCTTTTTCAAGAAGTTCAAGAAACATTTCAAGAACTTCAAGAAAACCTTCTAGCTTTCAAGTCTTCATTTCATTGAGTTCGGTGATGATCACAGAACTTGGCCTTGTAACTTTTGAGCTAGGCACGGGGTGCCACGCCTTGGCAAGAATCGGGTTTCCAGGTTTAATGAAGCTAATGATGACCTTATCAGACTCTCTCAATTGGAAAGGATTCGTTCTCGAATCCTGCCTAGAACACATAAAAAGAAGAGGATCAGTAAAATAAAGATTAATACAGAGTTGGATCCTCCATTGCCAAGTAGATAGATCTGGGTTCCATTCTCGTGGTGGAATTTGCAAAGTTTCATGTGCCAAAGAAAAGTTAGCAGGAAAAATAGCCCAGTCAATTTCAAGCTCATCTTCTTGGCGACTAGGAAAGAGGCTAGTCTTTTTGGCCCCTGACTGCGCCAACCACTTTTTTTGGATCAGAGGCAACCCGTGTAGGTATATCCTTGCATTCTTTTGCCCATTTGGAAAAAGCAATCTGCATATATTGGCTTTCTGTGCTGACTTTTATAGGCAACATAGGCTTCAAGGTAAATGTCTTCGTGTGCTGTTTAACTATGTATATGTTGGCGACGCAGTCGTGAGTGGCCTTGTGGTCAAAAAGCCGCAGACGTTCAAGTAATATATGGCTAGCTTGCATTGATACCACATCACACAATGCATCGGATTTGAATTATCCAATCTCAATAGGCACGCTGACCTGCTTTGAAACTCTTATACCTGCTGAGTTATCTAACTAATGCAAAGGGTATGGGTGAGGGTGTTTGACCATCAGCAGGGTGAGCTGTGCTACAAGAAAAGTGCTCGCAACGTTGGTGCAGTTGTCGGAATTGATAATAAGAACTGCCACCTTCCCGTTAATTTTTACTCGAGTGTGGAAAATGTTGGTTCTCTGGCTCTCATCCTCAATTATTCTGGTGTTGAAGGATTGAGCGACATAGACGCTGGCTTCTTGGTGGTCTGTGTCGATAAAGGCTTCTTCATGTTCAGTAGTGTCTTTGTCATTTTCCCCGAAAGTGAGCTTAGGGGTGTTTGAGTTAGTGCCGTCGTCTTCGCTTACATAACCCCATCTTTAGTCATCCGGACTTTCCGCAGGTTGGGGCATTGTGACATAATATGACCTCTCTCAGAACACCTAAAGCATGTGATTGAACTGGCGGGGGTGCGAGGAGTGGCCGGTGACTTGGCAGCACTAGTAGGGGAGGGCGTCAAAGCCTTTCTTTCAGTGTTGGGGGGTGGTGTGGAGCGCAGGCTTGGTCTAGGGAACCAAGTAAGCTTCTTGTAGCTCAGCTGTATTGGGCTAGAATTATGGAGTGGTTTGTTGTACGACTCCACAACTCTAGCATGGTGTAGCATATCCACCAAGCTGGTGCAGTTTTGCGTCTCCACGGCCAAAGCGATATCACATTTAAGCCTCCCTACAAATCGGGCCATGCTGGCTTCTTTGTCCTCCTGAACGCTTGCCCTAGTTTTTGCTTTTTCTAGTTCTTTGAAGTAATCATCTACTATTCTACTCTCTTACTTACAAACTTGGAGTCTTTTATATAACTCCCTATAGTAATGGGCCGGAACAAACCTCCGCCTCATTAAAACAGTAAACTCATACCATCCTAGTGCAGGTGCTTGGGCTCGTTGTGGACATGGGGTCATGCATTGCTGGTCGAGCTCTTGATCCCACCAGATCAGTGCATAATCTTAAAAGTTGGCGATAGCAAGCTCTCAATCCAAGTACTTCTCAGGGTCGGACCCTTCTGTGAACGTAGGGACAGCGTCTCGGTTTGGTGGACCAGGACACCATTCTCTTTTGGCCAGTGCCTGGGCAGCTTCGGCCTCGATGGCTGCAAGTTTTCTTTCCATGGTCCTGAACTTAGTATCGTTCTGCTCGTTATCCTAAGAACTACTCACTTTCCAGTGTATCGCTCTTGGGTTGGCTTACCCTTGTAATAATTTCACTTTGCCTTTTACCTCTCCATAATCCCTTCTTAAGGGGATTCAAACTTTGCATGAAGTAATAAGCAGTCGTAAAGATTACACGAGTAACAGTTAGGCAAACAACAAAAAAATCTCGATAGTAAGGATGCTGGTACCCTGCTCTCGGTTTTGAGGATTAAAAGAAAAGATAGTTTTGTGGATCAATTTGAATATGAAGTGCATAAGAAGGAAATTCGTGGATAAGCCCTTAATTTCAGCAAATTAATGAAATATGCACGAAGATAAAATCCAAATTGATTTTAAGATCTAATGTCCAGGTAGTATAAAAGAAAATCAGTTTAGGCAATTTTGCAGTGCAAATTCATAAATGAACAGAAGCAAAGAATAATATCAGGTTTGAACATAATTAGGAAATTACCCAATATGCGATTACCTAATAAGCAATCTAAACAAGCTATCCCACTAAAGATTTTCAGCTTCCAATTGCTTAAAACTGCACAACAACTTTCGGCCAAGTAGGAACAAGATGGCAATCGAAATTACAATCAACTCAAAGGGCAAAATCATAATTTCACAATTTAATCTTAGGACATGCGATTTTAAGCTTTCTAACCAATCAAGAATTCAACATATTTTCAAGAATCACAAGATAGGCAGTTCAAGATACCAAAACCTTAACAGATACCAAGATTGAAGCTGTAGCACAAGAGCAGATGCGAAAACAAGATCAGAGATTAAGCCAAAAACCCCAGTCGCAGGCTAACCCTAATCACAGGCTCCCCCTATCGCAAGCAACCCTAATCGCAGCTACCCTATCTTATCGCAAGCCAAGAATTCACAGGAACCCCTCCAATCGTAGGACCCTTGCGATTCCCTTAACCCTTTGTGAGACCAAATTTTTTCTAACAGAAGCCTAGGGTATTTTCGAAAATAGCACTGGGGTTTCTAGATCAAAAAATATATATTTTTTTAACTCCCCCCTTTTGTGATTATTCTCAAAATTGTTTCTTTTCCCATATCTACTTTCGTTCTTTTAATTTTTATCTAGAAAAAATGAAAATCCAACAAAGATTCAGAATATAAACATATGAATTATCCTTGGCAAAATCTAAGCTACCGTACTTAAAAACTTTGCAGGCAGGAAACGTCTACCCCTCTCCCCCCCCCCCCCCCCCCCCCCGGTCTTTTTGATTAACGAAAACAAGAATTGAAAAGAAGCAAGAAATAACCTGATATCGATTTGGCTATATTACTCTAGCCACCTCCTCCCAACAGAAATCCTCCTCGGCTCTGATACCAAAATTGATGTGAGTTATTCGAAGAAGTCCTCACGGTGCGAAAAGTTGCCAAGGAATGTGTCTCGTTGAAGGGTACAATTTACTTACTTAGTATATTTGAAAATTACAAGCAAAGTATATAGTGAGAAAAACAACTTTACCTATAACTTAACAGAAATAATCGAATTGAAACCAGGGAAATTAGGTAAAGCAAGAAACCTAATTTATCCTATATTTTTGCTTATGTTATCTTAACATTAACAAGCAAATTCCATAAGTGCAAAATAAGAACTCTTAAGGTATTAACCTTACAAGATATATCATTCTAAATTCTATTATTATCTATTGAAGAAATCCGGCTGGCTCCTCTTAAATAAAAGAGGTTGCGCTCCTTTACTTGAAGTGTAAAAGAAAAATAATTAAGAAACAAAAGAAATTAGAAACCAACTACAGTTGGTATTCCCATAAGAAATCAAGTTTCCAAAAGAAGCATGACAACTTGAAGAGGAATTTCGGCTACCCCAAAGAAAGGAGAAAACCGAAAAGCCAACTAGGAAACAAAAAGAAATAAGGAAATAGGTAATTGTAACAAACTTGTAACAACCTCCCATCCCCTTAACTAACTAGGAATAGAATAAGGAAACATGCACAAATCCTAATCCTATCCAAACTACCAAATTCTTATCCCAAATCTTTATGGAATTTCAGCAATGGCAATGTTTGTTTGGCCGACTTGGTGAAGCAAGGGTTGATGATGGGGTAGGCCCATCTGGCGGTGCATTGTGACGAAGTAAGATCCATAAGATATGCCAGAATTTAAGAAAATCAAGATTCGCCAAGATTCTTCCGTTTCTTCAAGATCCTCTAGGAACCTTTTTCAAGAAATTCAAAAAACATTTCAAGAACTTCAGGAACACCTTCTAGCTTTCAAGTCCTCTTTTCATTAAGTTCGGTGATGATCACAGAACTTGGCCTTGTGACTTTCGAGCTAGGCACGGGGTGCCATGCCTTGGCAGGAATCGTGTTTCCAGGTTTAATGAAGCCAATGATGGCCTCATCACTAGCTCTGATACCAATTGAAATTCCAATATTCTATAGCAACCTAACATGAACCTAAGAGAGAGAGGGGATGAATTAGGTTCTTTAATCTTGAAAAAATATTTCTTCTACAAAGAAGATGAACCTTGAAAAACTATTTTCAAAGATAAGTTTTAAAACCAATTTAAAACTAGATTTCTAAGTGTGGTGTGTGATTAGTGATTTGCAAAACATGAAAGCAAAGAAGCAAAGAAGACAAGAACACACCAAATTTATAGTGGTTCGGATTCCCCTTGAATCCTACTCCATACAATTTGGGATTTCTAATCCACTAAGAAACACTTAAGGGAGTGTTTCAATCCCTTTCCCTTGCCTAAGACTAGCAATGGATCTTTAGCCCTATCCTGCCTCAAGAACTTTGGGTCTTACTCAAGATTCCCATTGCCTAGCAATTAGGACTTTTGCTTAATCTAAATCTAGATTAAAACTTTGACAATTGCCTAACTTAGCTCTAAACTAGGACCTTTACCCTTTGCCTAATCCAAACTCTTGGATAGGTCTTTATCCCCAATTGCCCAACTTACCTCCAGTTATGACTTGTACAATTGCCCAAACTCAACCTCTTGAGTTGGGTCTCTCCTTCTCTTCTTACTGCCTCTTTCTTCTTGCCTAACTCTTAAACAAGAGTTTAGGACTTTGCCTTACATACAATGTGCCTACAACACTTACTCAAGTATTTAGGACTTCCCTCAAAGTGTTTACAATGGCGAGAATATCAACAAATGGAGTTTACAACAAACTATGACAAATGGGCATGAAAGCCTCTTTCTAATCCTAACTCACAAGCTAATTTGACAATTAAATGTGTGAAATAAAAATATTTAATGATTCTTGAGTGTAGGAGACTTGTGAGGGATAATTGGTCTTCAATTTTGAGCTTGGAAGTATTTATAGGAGTGAAGGAATCACTTCAAACGGTTAAATAACGGCTCTATTTTGCTGCCCATCAGGAGGTTCGAGGTCGAGGTTCGAAGTCGAAGGTTGGGTTAGAAGCTTCACAATTTTCAGCCAGTAGCCTAAAAGGCTCTCTACAGCTTGTCTAGGCTCAGGTTAGAAGCTTCAGAAATTTTCTCTTCTTTTTGGCCAGTGGCCTAAAAGACTGTCTAGAGCCTGTCTAGGCTCGGGTTAGAAGCTTCACAAATTTTTCTCTTTTTTGATTCGAGTCCGAGCTTCGATGTCGAGACCCGACTTCGACACTTTGTAGTTTTTGAAATCTTTTCTCCAACGGCTAGGAGTTTTGGCGCGGAGTGCAATTAATGCGTTTGGTGCATTCTTTGTTTTCCTTAGCTTCAAGCTCGAGACCTTATCGACGGTCGACTTCGTTTCTTCAATTAATTTCAACCCGAGAGCTTGACTGCTGTCGAGTGCTTGTAGACGTGTTCAAGCTCGGAACTTTTTGGGAAGCTTCGAACTTGACAGCCTGTAGAGGCCCGACTAAGAGCATTTCTGGGCAGCTTGCTTCTTTGTTCTTTTCCTTGCCTTTTCTTCGTTTTAACTCTGTTTTTTTTGCCGTTTTTTGCGTTGGTCCTCCTGTGAACTTTTCTACTGCATTTTTTCACTTAGAATCAATCATTAAATTAATTCTCATATTTGTTAATTCATTAATAAAAATAAGGATTAAGACCTCCCAGTCTAACATAATTAATACTTGTCAGATTAATCATGTTTAATCAGCATGTAGAACATATGTCTTTCATTGTTGCAATATAATAATCATGTAGCACAAAACTCTTTTTTTCATGTATTCTATACAAATCTTTTCTTTTTCAAACATGAACAACTATAAATCTTCCTCAAACATGTTGAAATTTCTGATCAGTTAGAACTGGACGACATCGAATTTGGCGAACATGGACCAAGTTTTGAAGTTGAATTTATGTCGTATATACCAAATGTTGGCAGATTTGTATGATCCAATTATTACATACATTTAAAAATTTCCAAAAATGATCAAAAAAACATTACTAACTCATTCAGTGATATATTTTATAGATTGTTTCAAATGGTTATGCAAGAGACTATGAGCTGCATCTCATCAAACGTGTTGACATGATAAGTCGTGGAGGTAGATACCAAATGAGATTGTGTCTAAGGAAGGACACAAGAAATCATCTGGTTCTATATAACCAGATGGAAATGAGAGGTAAATGAAGAGGTTTTGTTGCAGCTAATAATTGCTCATTTGAAAAAACTGCCAAATTTACAGCTCTGCCCGATGCAATGCCAATGTTTAACTCTGAGCCAATTTTTCGTGTTGACTTCCTCTAATTTACAATTTCTGCCAAGGCCACCTTTTGAAGCAGTAATTTGATTATTATATTGATATTTATTATCGAAACGTTTTAGATTTTTCCAGCATTTGAAAAATATCCAATGTTGACATTAGTTTCCTTTTGGCTTTTTTGGTTCTTGTATATGTGGAACCAAAAAATAGTGAATTGGCTGTTGCTGGAAACATTAAGAAATATCTACTTTAATGATAATGATGCATTAATAATTTAGTGTTTTTTTATTATTTTTTAAAATAGTAATAACACTATTATACGCAGTCCATAGAAAATATCTAATAATGCTAAATTCACCATTTACAAAAAATATACTTGCAGATACCAAGCCCTTAAAAAAAAAGGATTGCATACTCAAACTAGATTTTGGTTCTCATATGTGGCCCAAACATAGATAATAGTTCACCCACAAATGATAAAACAAATCTATATGTATTAAAAAAAAAGCAAATGCCTGGCCTTTGTTTTGATATTCATATTTTATTTTTTCCCGAATTTGATATTTTAGAATTATATTTGAGGCCAAGAAAAATCAATGAATAATTTACTGAACAATTCCCTCCTTTTTTATTATTATTAAATTTAATATTTTTTACTCTTATTATTTTTACATATTCTTTATCCTATATATATATTATTTTTCTTTATTGTTGCTCAATTTTCATACCCGATTGGACATAAAAGATGTAAGTATAAAAAGTCAAATTAAATAGCCCTTTATTAGAAATATATCTAAACAAAAAAATTTTATATGAATAAATATAATTACCATTATCATTTACATACTATATATTTATTATATATTACGTTGTTAAAAAAAAATATTTTTTGGTTTAACATAACTAATTCTTAGTGTTAGTATAAAAATTACACATGCCAGTTTCTTTATACTAAATTATCGGATTCTAAAAAAAAATAAAAATTTTACCTCGTATCTATCTAATAACAATAATATTTCCACTATAAGCATAGGGGAAAAAAATATTAATTAATAGGGTGAATTGAAATTTTAGTCACCTTACTTTGCAAAAGTTTACATTTTAGTCACCATACTTATTTAATTGGTTTTTTAGTCACCACACTTTTAATTTTGCACTTTTTTGGTCACTCTGTTAAAGTTGTTCGTTAACCCATTAACCGAGCATTTTTAACAACGGAATTTTTGTCACAACTTAAAACTTTTCTTTCTCTAGCTGTGAGTTTCTTGCTCTCTCTCTCTTTCGTCATCTTCTTCTTCTCTACTTCATCTTCTTCTTTGCTTCATTTTTTTTAATCTTCTCCTTCTTAACCTTCTTCTCCTTGAATCAATCTTGTTTGTTTATCTATTTTCAAAATTTTCCCCTTTCTCTCGCTATATCAATATTCATCCTCTCCATTGTTGGTGGGTCTTTGCGGTGGTTGCGATGGATTTTGGGTCTGGGCGAAGGAGATGGGAGCGGCGGCGGTTGCGCATCTCAATGGATCATAATAGTATCACTACTGGAGTAGAGACGAAAGACAAGAATGAATTTGGTAAAATCCTTGAGTTCTGATGCAGACCTATTTAAACTGCCAGTTGTGTTTACTTACCTGCAAGAATGCATATGTATTTGTTATGCTTCAGTTCTACTTTCTTTGTTCACTGAATCTGCTTATATGAGATTTGAGAGGTGAGCTGGCCCGTCGTTCATCGTTCACATCAAACGTTGGTGAGCTGGCCCGTCGTTCATCATTCACATCAAACGTTGGCGAACGCCCCTCATCCTTATTATCTATCTATGAATTCTGCATGAGTCATGACTGCTATCTGTTAGGATATGCCTGAATTGTATGCATGGGTAATTTTTGCAACTCGGTAAATATTTGTGAAAACGGTGGACTCTCACTTCTGTTTTCAAAATTTTATTACAGATCTTTGGTACGAGATGAATATGCTCACTAGGATCAACCATTTATGTAATATAAGGATCAACCATTTATGTAATATAAGGATCAACCATTTATGAATATGCACACTAGGATCAACCATTTATGTATTATAAATTCCTATATTTATGTATTTCTGTAATCCATCTAACAACAACCATTTATGTATTATAGGAGATCCCTAACACTTTTCATGGTGAATTTGATCATGGTTTAGTGGCTTTTCACCTGATAACCAGAAAAACAAACACATTTATGTTAGCTGCGTGCATTAAAGGTGAAGGACTAATTTTCAAAGGTCCAGACTGGGAACAATTTTCTCAAGAACATCTTCTACAAGACGGCAAGTGAAACCCAGTAAAATTTTAGTATTTAAAAATTCACCTTAAAATTATATCAAGGTATTTAAAATATTTTACGATCATTTATTAAAATATAGGAATTTCTTTTAAAGGAATTCTATTTTAAAACTATTTTCTTTAGAAAATTTTATAAGAGTCATAAAATATTTTATGTCCTTATTTTAATTTTTATCTATGTGAATTAATTCAACAAATTTAATTCTTGATTTCATGATATATCGTTTGTTTAGGAAGGCTATCATTTAGGAATTTATGGAATTTGCGAAAATATGAATTACAAAATAAGAAAATTAGAAAATAAATGAAAAATTGTTAAAGAATAGGTGAATCGGTTTTTCCAGTTTCGAATCGGGTAAAACCGATTGCACCGCTGTGAACAGTAAAGATAAAAGTTCTAACCGCCTAAAAGCAGTTTTACCTGATTAGAAAATGGGTAAAACCAATTGAGCAATCGGTTTTACCCATCCTGCAATCTGGTAAAACCGATTGGAGAGGATAAGAATTTAGGACAATCGATTTTAACCGATTACAAATCGGGTAAAACTGATTGGTAAAAGATAAAAAATATATCACCGCCTATGAAATGGTTTTACCCAATATTCAAGCGCGTAAAATTGATTACAATCGGTTGTAACCGGTTGTGCAATCGAGTAAAACCGATTGCATGTCAGAACTGAAAAAAAATAAATTCTGAACACTTGCAGGTCAAGCTACAGGTCTCACCAACCCTATAATTTGTTTTATACGGCAACCAAGATCTGTAAATACCCCTGAAATTACTCCAACATTTTCCATTTCCAAAATCAAACCAAAATTTGAGAGAAATCTCAAATTGATAGAAAATAGGAAAAATAGGAAGAAAGGAGGAAAGCAAAGGATTTTGACGTAAAGGTTGTGTTCTAATCCGAAGGAAACAACCTACGAAGTTTGAAGAATCAAAGGCTAAGAAATTTTACGTTAAGAAATTTGAATAAAAAAGTTTTGAAATTTTGCACTTTTATAGTTTTCTTGAAGTTTGAATAATTCTTGAATTTTTGAATGATAGAAAAATGTTTTGAAATGTTAAAAATATGATAGGAGTATTGTAGAAATGACTTTTAGGAAAAAGGATAAACAAAAAAGGAGTTTTGTACACTTTTTTAGCAAAACCCGAAGCAAAAGTGAAAACCAATTTTTCTGGGCACGAATCAGTATTAACCGATTTAGAAATGGGTGATTTTTTTGCCCAAGAAAATCAGTTAAAACCGTTTGCAAATCGAGTAAAACCTATTGTAAAACGGTTTTGTAGATTTCAGAACGGGAAAATCGTTTAGGGACTTTTCTATAAATATCGGACTGGTTTTAACCACTTGGGAATCGGGTAAAATCAATCCAAGAGTTTTTCTGCAAATACTGGAACGGTTTTAACCGATTTACAATCGGGTAAAATCGATCCAGAAAATGAAAAATTGATTTTCTCATAATTCTTTTGATTATTTCTTTATAAATCCTTGTTCAAATTATTTTAACAAATATTTTAAGGATTTTACACTCTTATTGATGTGGACCAAGGTACACATGCGGATGAAGTTGCCAAGGAAAGTCTGATTAAGTGGCGTAGCTCGTATTGTCTCTTTACTTACCCGAAATCCAGATAACAAAAATAAACTTACCTAAGCTAATTTACTTAAGAATTCGAACCGAGTAAGAAAGAGTTGAAACATGCGAATTTAATTAGGTAGAGCAATTAACCTAATTAAGCTAAGTTTCATGCAATATATAAATTACAACATGCAAAATACATAACGCAATAAAGGGAGAGTACTCAAACTAATAGTTTTAAGATCTGAATACTTAATTTATTATGGAGTTTCGGCTACCTATTTATAAGTCAAGGAGCAGCCGAAATCTACCCTAAAAGAAGTAGGAAAAGAAGTAGAATTGGAAACCAATCAAGAGATTGATTTCCTTTACAATACCAAAACCTGAAAGAAGTAGGTAATGGTAAAAGAAAAGGAAAATTCGGTCACCTTTACTCTTAGTGGCAGCCGAAAATTACAAGTTAAAAACAAGAAGGAAAAGGAATAAAAATCCTACTCCAAAAAGGAGATCAAGAAGGGATCCATTTGGAAACTAATAAACTAAGGGCAAAATAGGGAACATGCACAACCCTTATTTTCCCCCAAACCCTAACCCTTAATTTCGCAACCCTAATGGACTAGGCCTTGCGTGTGGGCTTCTTAGTGGGCTGGCCGAATGGATGATGTGGAATGGACTCCATGGATTGGGTCGGCCCAATTGTTGATTGCGCATTATGGAATGGTGTAGGGAGCTTCCGGAATCTTCTGGAACCTCCCGGAATCATTTCGGAATCAAGATTTTTCAAGATTTTCAAGGGTCTTCAAGATTCTGCAAAATATGAAATTCAAGATTTTCAAGAAAATCAAGAACTTCAAGAAATGTCTCTTTAAAGTCCAAGAACCTTCCGGCGTCTTCAAGAACTTCAAGAAACAGCCTTCTCTTCATTGTGGAATGGGGAATTGTGCCTCTTCTTCAAGAATTGTAAGGAGAGTTGCAATTTGAACCTTTCCGGCTTTGTTCTCCAAGGCGTTGGCTTCTACTATCAATTGAGCATCCTGTTGGCAAGCTTGTACAAGGTTGTTGACTGTCTCTTGAACCTTCTTTGCTTTGCTTCTGGTCATTGGCCCAATGATATCTACAAGTGGATCCCTTTGATATGGACTTGGAACCTGAAGCATTGTTGGGCCTCGGTGTAGAACCCGAACCTCCTCAGCTTATCTGGACTCACTTGTCTGTGGACTTGTCGATGGGCTTGGGATGCCCTCATCACTTATTTTCGTAAATAATTACTTTTATAGTTTTGTCAAATTTTTTACTATTTGTGAAATAAATTAGAAATAAGGTTTAAATGTTTAAACTCTTTCTAAATAAGAAAATAAGTAAATTAAGTTTTGCGGCATAATACTTATATTTCTTTAAAGTTATAATTATTATGTTTTCTTAGTTATTTTCAAGTTAAATGTAAATAACTTTTAAATACTTATTTTGTAATACGTCATTTTAACTGAAAATAGATAAATTACTTTTTCGCCCTTATTTGGTTAATTCCCGAAATACGTCAGATGTGAAAGAATATTAGAGTACTATTAGTTAAAAATAAAAACTGAATTTCTGGACCTGAAATATATGCAGATCTGATAGATAGCTGGAACGTGAGTTTATATCTTCGGACTAAGATAAGTTTATCACTGAAAATTAGGGGTGGGCAACGGTTCGGTTTGTGGTTTCCACAATTTCCACGAATTTGTTTCCTCGAATTTTAATTTTTTTTGGCCAATTCGAAAACCAAACCTAATTCGTTTAAAAACTGAAGAAACCAAACCGAATTCGTAATTCGAATTCGGTTTCGACCGTGGAAACCGAATTCACAAATTTGAGTCAAAATCAAAAAAAAATCATCTGTAATTCGGATTAAAATTAAAAATCGCACTAGCATTTTGGCCCGCCGCTATCACTGTCTCTTCTATTTGGAATTTGAGAATCGCGATTGAAAGTTTCAAACTACTGAACTAAGGCAAACAACTAAAAACCCCTAAAAATTAAAATAGTAAAATTAGAAGTATAAAACTTATTAGTATAAAATTAAAAAAATATAAATCATGTTCCCAATTCGGTTTTCGGGTTGGGATACCCAATGTGAAAATTGATTCTAAAACCGAATTCATAATTTTAATTCAGTTTCAAACCAAACCTAATTTGAATACTGAATTCGAATTGGTTTAATCGAATTCGGTAAATTCGAATTTGGTTCAATTTTCGAATTGGACCAAACCATGCCCACTCCTACTAAAAATGGATTCCGTTTTTAATGCAATTAATAATTGAACTGCACTGAATCTTGTTTATGGCATGCTTTGAAATATTTGCAAAAAATGTTCAAAATCCGTTTTAAACTGCCAGTTGTATTTACTTACCGGCTGGAATGCATATGTATATGTTATGTTTCAGTTCTACTTTCTTTGTGCACTGAATCTGTTTATATGAGCATAAGTCTTGTCGAATCCATTATTTTGTGCGATTTGATCACGCGAGCCAGCATCGGGCTTGGCCGTTCGGATCATTTGCGTTCTTGATTTCAAAATCAGTATATCAGTTCTGGGGACCACATCTGTCTGTATCTGTTTGGGCGTGGCTGTCAATATGATTCGATTCTGATTATGCTTTTGATAAGATTTGCGAGGTGAGCTGGCCCATCGTTCATCGTTCACATCGAACGTTGGCGAACGCCCCTCATTCTCATTATCTATCTGTGAATTCTGCATGAGTCATGACTCTATCTGTTAGGATATTCTTGAATTGTATGCATAGGTAATTTTTGCAAGTCAGTAAATGTTTGTGAAAATGGTGGACTCTCACTAGGCAAAGGCTCATTTCATTTTCCTATTTTGTTTTCTGTTTTCAAAATAATTTTATTATAGATCTTTGGTACGAAGATAAATATGCTCACTAAGAAATTACATATTCCAATGATCCAGGTAAACTATTTTACACTCCTTTATCTGATAAATTTACTGTACTTATTCTAATATTACAATAAACCTATATATATTTTTTTATTTTATAAAACATAAAACATCAAATGAAACTTGATTATCCGTCATAAAGATGGAAACAATGCAGATGTCATCCTCGTACCTGCAAGACTTGAAATTAATGCGGATGTTGAAGATGATGAACAATGCAGATGTTATCCTCAAACCTACAGGACTTAAAATTAATGCGGATGTTGAAGATGATGATCGATTTCTGTCAAATGATGGAGCTAAAGAGCAAAGTCAACAAAGTAATATTACTAAACCACACTCCAGCTTTACCCAAACTATTTAACCTCTATACTATTGTCTAATAAACAAAAACATTTCACACTCTTTGTTTAAAATTGAAAACTCTTATTAAAAATTTAAATATTCAAATGTTGAAGAACCTCAGCCGAGCAAACAACTTATTGATATGCAACAATAGCAGGCTATAGAAGTTCTTCAACATGTACACAACTTTCAGATTACATATACTGGTCTACGGCAGAATGGTAACATTCAATGAACTATGTATTTAATTTATTACAAAAATGTTAAATTCACTATAAGATCCAACAATTAAAAATAATTTTTCCTTGTTGCAATAACAGATCATACCAATAGACTTTGCCCAAGAACATGAGTTGCATCTCTTAAGGTTTGTCAAGTTGGTCACCAGATGAGGAAATTTTGATTTTCTCCTACTTTACTATACCGCAGGGATAAAGATACTCGTCTCTACAGAACCATGCAAATCCACGGAAACTTGGAAAAATTTTCGAGGAATAATCCAAATGCAACAGGAAAAATGCTTGCATTCACTGTAGTTCCAACTGATGACTTTATATTCAAATCAGAGATTGTATTCCATGTTCTAGTCCAATGAAGAAAAGTCTTTTCCTACAATAGAGAACACTTTGCTAGTCTTCTGCCAGCTAAAGATGTTGTTTAGCTATGCCTGTTTTATGGCTATAATTTGCATCTGAACTCTATAATTTTCTGTATTTATCATCTGCTTGAATCATCTCCTGTTTTAGGTTCGTCTTCACTTTCCACAGCCAGACCTCTTTTGATGTGTTCTTTTTGTTTTGTGAAGCATAAATATAAGCTTTTATTAGTATCTACAAATATAATATTCTTTGTTTCAATAATAAACAAATGCACACGACATATATACACCCTTTCGCCGTATTTACACTCAATTGCACACCTATTTGAGTATTTTTCCTTCAAATTATAAAAATAATTTCCACTTGATAAGCGGTTTGTCACACCCTATCAAATGTACTAAAAGTAGTACTTTAACTTGCAACAATTAATTATGAGAATATAGTAGAAATAGGATCGATCCACGGAGAACAGAGTGAAATTAATCTTGTAAGAACTATTGATGCAAAGATTTGTTAGTTAGCAACCACCTTATTTCCACACAACTGAATGTATGGGCAAAATTAAGCAATTACTACTAAGAAGATTACTAAGCACTTGAATTATATCAATTACCAAAAAAGTCTAGCAATCATGTAAATCACAATAATCATAGTATGTCAATCATAAACTCATGGATTTGTTAATATGCATGTCATCAACTAGCTATAGGTTGACGAAAATATGCTCAGAACCCAACCCCAATTTCCCCTTACTTATTCGACATTTAGCTAGAATATACAATTTCTTATCTTTTCTTTGTGTCTTTTTCTTTTTATTGTTGTTTTATTTTTTCTGTCCTCTTGTTTTTGTGAAATTTTGTGTCACTTCCTTCACCTTAGTTTTTGCATCTAGGAAGATGCAATTTCTAAGTGTAGGTGAGTAGTTTTTGCAACTTGTGTTTTGTGAATAATGGTGTGAGTCTTTAGTAAATGATCAGATCTTGGAATTGTTGGTTTACCTATGTGAACTTAACTAGAACTGATTAGATGGTAAGAGGAAATCCATCCATTTGGACAGAACCATTTCTGATTTCTTTTGAATGATTTTGTAGAAGATGAAGGCGGTAAGATAGTTAATTGAGCCTACTTAAATCAGGTTTGAGCCACTACAAGAAAAGTGACCTATTGCGACATATTTACATGCAACATTACATGTAGGTGTCGCGAATATACCACACTTACGCATTTGTGTCTTATATTTGCGACATCTTTGCATCATTTAATTATTGCATCGCGCTTTTGTGACATAGATCCGACACCTTTTTTTTGTATCTAAATTGTGACATTTTATTTGCGACACTTGAATAAAATGTCGCAATTAGACAACACAATAATAATTGTGCCGCAAAATTGGCGAGCAATTGCGTTATATTATTAGCATGTCACAAATTAGCGGCATAATTTGAGTCATTTAATTATTGCGTCACACTTTTGTGACATAGATTCAACACTTATTTGTTTGTCTCAAAATTATGACAATTTATTTGCGACACTTCAATTAAATGCCAACATTAAACAACACAATTATAATTTTGCTGCAAACTTGGGGCACAATTGCGTCATATTATTAGCATGTCTCAAATTTACGTCTTAATTTATGTCATTTTAATTTTATGACTTAAATTTGCAACAAAAGCTTTGCGACACTATCATAGATGCCATAAAGTAGCCTCACAAATTTGTTTATGACGCAAAATTGGCTCACACTATAACTATGTTAAATATTTGTGACAATTTTTGTTATTCAAATTAATTGTTACAAATTTTGAGACCTTCTTTTTAAGCACTTAACACATCAGAGAAAATTTTGATTAAGGGCGTAGGAAAAATGAAAATTATTAAAAATGACGTAACGTTTTTATATTTATTGTTATGGGAAGTAAAATACTTTTAATACTTTTGCAGATTTTGCAAAATTGTTTAATACTTGGTTGTTGTCGGCTCTAGATAATGATGCTATCCTGCTCTCTGGGGTTGCTTTCAGTGTTTTATGGTTTTTAATGTTCCAATAGTAGAGGTGGACTGTGCACACAACATGTCACTTCTCTTTTGTCCATGATATACTAAGTTTTTCAGTCTAATAAAGTGCAGTTTTATCCAAAAAAAAGAAAAGAAAATAAAAAAGACCACACATTCATCTTCTAAAGTTGCTATAATGTTGAAAGCAAGACCTAGGAAATATTAGATCAGCAAAAAGAGACTGAAATTGGAGAGGTGGACTATGCACGCCAAAAAGCCACTTCTTTTTTGTCCATGATGTACTTAAATTTTCAATCTAATAGAGTGCAGTTTTATCTATAAGTAAATAAATAAATAAATAAAAATTTTCACACATTCATCTTGTAAATCTTCTATAAAGTTTGAAAAATCTGAAACTTTCACATTCATACATATATGGTACATATTTGATGCTCTTATAGTACATAAATTGTACTACCTTTAGCGTTAAGAGTTGGAGGAATTACAAAAGCTCATAAACAATTCCAAACATGCTCAATAAAATTAAGAAACTAAGACCACTGGGAGTCTTAATGTAGTATATCATGAAACCATTTAAAAGCACTAATCCATGGGGTTAGGTGAAGTCAGAGTTGTTTCAAACGTCAGACTTGTCAAGATCATCAAAATTATGGATGCTCCACTGCTTTGCTGAAATCCTCTTCGATAGTTCTTAATGCAACATTTCATACATAAAATGGAATGAAGTTCTGAAACTTCGATATAAACATGGTTTAGACATTATGTAGTTAGTGGCTGAAAAAGTGAAATGAAGTTCTCGAACTTACATCTAATAGGTCCAGCCCTTTCTCATCTTAATTAAGAACAATAGATGTGAGTTGTTGAGGGCTCCATTGAGGAAACTCACACTACTACAAAACATCACAAAGCCACATATTTTTTAAAATTCGCTACAGGTGGTGATGCAAGTGGTGGCTTTGTGAATGTAACATCTTAAAATCCATTTGCATCCAACTGCTATGAAAACTTCTCACCTCTAATTTAATCAACTCTAATTTTACTAAAAGAGAATTCAGATGAAAGGTACAACGTCATCGCCTGCATGAAGTCACACTATATTATTGCCACGTGAAAGAAGAACAGATGACTTAAACCTCAACCTAAAACGTAGCCAAAGTGCTAGTTACTCCCTGAAAATTGTACAGTGAAAAGACTTAACGGGAAATAGATTAGTCCCGCTAAAGAGACTTCCTTTTCAACCAATCAGCTTTACAATTGATAAACCAGCCAGAGATGACCAATTCTATTTAATTTAATCAACTCTAATTTTGCTAAAAGAGAATATAAAACCTTTAAATTTCATCATAAAGAACAGAAGTACCTCTCCCATGGTAGTATAACATGGGCAAGGATGAACCACGACTGGCAGCCTCATCTATCCCTTATGTGTAAAGACTAAGGGTTCCAAGAGTCAATCTTACATAAATTTTCAGTCTTCATACACTTTTATCATGGCTTTCAGTTTTCTTATTCTTAAAAATATAGTTCTCTGCATTTTTCATGCCCTTTAAAGAGTTTTTAACATCTGTTTGGTTAGATCATGTGCTTGTGCTGCATGATTAATATATGCAAAAGGTTAGCAGGCCACCTAAATATCAAGGATCATGCGAAAGTTGATGATAATCAAGATCCCTACCATTTCTCCACATATTGTTCACTTGTTTTTAATAATGGAAAAGTGAAATTTGCATTGCTATTCTGTGTAAATCTAGTGTCTAGTATAAATGTATCAATAGAGCAAAAGTTATTTAAGCAATGACAACGAAGCAAAAATTAATTAGCACAGATAGGAAGTCAAAAAAATTGCAAACGACCAACTAAATGAAACACTTCCTTAGCTGCAGGAACTTAAAAAGTCTTAATAAGTAGTTACAAAACAAATCTGCAAAGTAATTCTAGATGAATTATGGACTAGAAAAGAACAGGGAATAAAAGGTCTATTCCTATCAGCAACTTAAAAGCTAGAAGTACCTTATGCATTGAAGTAAGCTTTCCGCAGCTGAAGCCTCTTGCACTACCTCAATTGCAACTGCCTGTGCAACGACCCTATGCTTCAAGCCTTCCTGTTAAACACAAACAACAAATTTAGTTTCAACATACAGTTCCCAGGCAGTGCCTAGTAAAGTTTCTAGTCTATGGATCTCAGAGAGAACAAATGGAAGCTCTATGCAACGTGACATGTAAGTCCCAGACAAAGGAACACCAATCAGTGGCAAAAACTCAACTACAAGTTTGCCTAGGGACAGAGAAAGAGTTCAATCCCATATTGTCAGTTTAGAAAAAATGTATAACCAGAAACCAAAATAACTTATAGAAAATCTAAAGCGAAGCTTACAAAGCAAATTTTCATTCCATGACCACAGCATGTCTAAGGACACAAACAGCAAATCTAAATCATCCCCTAAGTAGATACTGAACAAAGTTAAATGAAATTTGACATTCCCATTGAAAAGGAGATCTATTTATAACTTGTTAAATGTTTATTATTTGAACAAGAAAATCCCATTTCATAGATTTACAACCTATATAACTAATCACACTGAAAGTCCCACAGTATTTTTCTTTAAGATCCGATCAAGCAATTTAAGTACCAAAATAAAATTCTAGAATTCCCTTCTTTTATTGATACAACCCCATTATTGAGTAAAATGAGAAGGGTACACTGGGACAGGTTCAGGATAGCTCAAATGAAAAGCAGATGACTGAAGATCCTTAAGTCCCCAGCTCACATTTGGTTCTAGGAACATGATTAATTTGATATCTACTGGATTATCACTACAACAAGAAGGTAGAAATTCCACATTGTACAACTTTCAGATTAAGACAATTTGCTGAATGAAGGCTTTAAGGATTCAATCAATGAGCAGGGAAATAACATGAAGTGTGGTGAATGTTCAAATATCATACCTTCCTAAGTTTGAGATTGATGGTGGTAGTGAAGTCCATGAAACACTGGCATCTATAAATCTTCGGTTACTTAAAGAAACCTTGACCAAGTGTCCATCTAGTCCAAGACCTACATTATCAGTAGATTTCTTTCCAACAGAGCTCTTCTGCTTAGTTGACTTGTCAATATCAACAAGATCCCCAGACGTAGTAACTTTCTTTGCAGATGAGGCACTACTATTTTCAGGTTTTGATGATTTTGCAGACACTACTTTCTGCTCTTCTTTAGATAGTAGAAGTTCACTTATTGATTTTCTTGGAACCTGCAAGATTTTTAGCAATTGCATATTTCTCTTTGAGTTATTCACAAAACAAGAACACATCAATTAGACTAACATTCCAACACAACAAAAGAATATGTGCCCAGAAACAAAACAAAAGACCCAAAACCATCACTCTTTTCAGAATTAAGACCAACTAAGCTTTTAGACAGACAGGTCTAAGCAACTCTATATAACATGGAACAAAAAGCATGGAGTTACTTGCATTTGCATCTAATAATCCCAAACAACATGCCTATAAAAAATGCTTCACATAAAATAATGTTTTTACCAATCTAAATACAGTTTTATCAATCTCCTGAAAAACTCTTTTCTAAATTGGTTTCCATTGAAGAATGAGAGATGAAAAATAGGCTGTAAAAAAAGGAGACTTATAGAAGTACTCCGAGCTTCTGGCTTCAAATCATTCTTGATGACTTTCACTCTAGGACTATCCCTGCCTCTCATATCAATATTTCCCTCCCAGCTCTTTCTCAATGCCTTTGGGCCTACCTCAATCCCTTGGACATTATTTCTATTCAAACTCCCTGCTGGAGCCTTTTTGTGATAGGACTCACCCTGTGAACAGAGCTTGCCTTTTCACCCAGCCCAAGTTTACCAGTAGCCTTGTCTAACCTGTCCAATCCATTTACCTTTGCCTACTGCCTAAGGCCGTCGGAAAACTTCTCAAATGAAGTCGGCAATGAATAACAACTTGTGGGGGATGATGGTATTGATCTTGAATTGGAAGTCTTCAGTTTCCCTAAAGAATCTTTCTTCTCCACTAAACTAACATTTAGCTTTGATAACAGAGACTTGGATCGAACTAATTTCAGAGTTTTATTATCAATCCAAAGCCACTTAGTTTCAATTAACGTACTTGCTTTAAATCGGGTAAATAAGATCATCTCACTGAACCAAGTGAAGACATAAATTTGCTTCCCTGATAATTCTGATGGATTCTATTGGACCATACAAGTAGATATCAAGTGAATCCAAAATTACTAATGGAACATAACAGAAATTCACACACAACTAATCCATACAAAATAAGGCCATCAAAATAAGAAAAAGGGTCAGCTTTAAGCAAATGACTATTTTTTGCAGGAAAAATCAATTTCCTTAATGAATGACAAGATGCAGTAACCATGCAAGAAGTCCAAAAACAACATACCTCATATAAAGATGGTAGAACTAATGTTTGATATGGATCATAAATTGTGACAAGTGCTCCAAAACCAAGATTTTCTAGCGACAGACATCAGACCTAAATGGGACTGCACCTAACAACAAACTTCAGTGGTTGAACATGGATAATCCTTCAAATGACAAGAACTAAAAAAATATGACATCACCAACCAAGTGTCACCACAGCTAGTGCCTCTCCAGAATGCACCCTTGAAACCTTGCAACTTTAGCTTCCAAAGCTTCTTCAAGAGAAGGATAAATGCTTCATCTGCCAATGCTTAATAAAAAGAAAATTAAATTGGATACAAGCGTATATTGACCTATGAGTACAAGGAGAGAAACATAAAGCAAAAAAAGGAAAAAGATGGCATATAGAATTCAAGAATCCAAAGAGAGAAGCATCATTGATTTTTAACTTAATAGAACAATATACAATTTAGTAGAGCATCTGCATTTTTCCTTCTTTTTTTTTTTCGTTAAATGAAACCTTGTACATGGGTAGAACATACAACTAAGCATACTGAAAATAGTGCAGATAAGGTTCAAGAAGAAATGGAATCCTTCTTTTTTTTTTTTTTTAAACCTGTAATCTATTTTATGTTGTTGCTCAATATATATTTATACCAGCTACAGTGACATGCAAAGATCTTTCAATAGGTACTTATCATCAGATAGTGTCACTTGCTGTAAGCTTGACTTCAATCAGGCTAGCTCCAATAAAATCTTATGCAACAAAACTTTCTCACTAATGTGTTTTTAGACCTACATAAATGAGGAAAATAGATCTTTACATAATTTTGAAGCAGATAATTGAGAAGACAGACAGAGGAAAAGGGGGATTATTGTGTGACTCAACATCCATAATCTCTGCATAAGGGCTGCAAAAATTTAGACATCCTAGGAAAGGAAACTATGCTAATTGCTTATAGAAAAGAAGAAGAAAAGATTGAACTACAGACACCAAGTTTTAAAACAAGGGCAAAATAAAAAAAAAATTAAATAGGTAAACGAAACGAACAAGCAGTAGTAAAGCTTTGAGAATTAGCTGGGTAATACAATATGACTCTCTACATGTGAAATCCATCTATATATGATGACCCCGTTCTACAAAATTTTCAAATTAGAAAGTACCAGGTGACGGGCAAACTGTTATCAAATGCATAATCTTCAATCTAGGCAACAGAGTTCGTAAGGATCCTAGGAAAGTGATTAATGACGAAAAAAAAGAGACATACGCAAACAATATCATACTGGTTTATTTGGATTAATACAATATGCTGGCTACCAAATTGATGAAAATTAGGGCAGTTCAAACAAGAAAGACATTAAAAGAGATTGAGCAACAACACTTGTGTTGGGTTAGACAATATTAGCATAGTACCTTGCATTTTCGAGCTCAGATTCACCATGAGTGATTGTTTGATGAAGTTTCTACTCAGTCTTGGAGACAGCCGCGAAAAATTTTGAGGGAGTTTCCATGTACTATAAGTTGGATTAATCCCAGGTTTTTTTGGCTCCACTTTGAAATTTTTAACAAAAATTTTTGTTCCCTCCTTTTCCTTTTGTACATGGGATAAATTAAATATATTCAAAAAATGAAACATGAGGTAAACAGTAAATTATTACGACAATAATAAAATGCCCCCAGAGACAATGAGTGTTTCTAAATATATTTTCTATTAGTACGAAAGAGTTCAATTTCCAAACTATTTCAAGAGTCACTTTTTGTATTTTTACTTTTGATACACTTAATAGTATAATTATGTGTGATTTACAGATAATTCACAGTTAAAAATTAATGTCACAATTAATGAGTTGAAATAATAGTAGGGGTAGTTTAAGGGGGTTGGTTACCTTAGATGCACGGGTTTCCTTACATTAGGGGATAGTTTTTATCCACTTTGTTTGTATTGGAGTCAGGCCTTATGTCCCATTTTTTTTCGCTTCCTAATGAAAAATATGGTCAATCCCGTCTTTACTTTAAAAAAAATAAGAGTTAAAATAATAGTAACACATTACTTATTTATTTTAGGTATTGTACTTTCAAGCCTATAAATTTTCTACATTTTCTAAACAATAGTTTTTACATTGGGCGAAGGAAGTAGCAAATAAGAAGAGAAAAAAAAAAAAAAAAAAGAAGTAGCAAATAAGATTATAAAAAGGGTGAAACATACTTAAAGGCCCAAGGTTTCATAAAAGAACCAACTCAACCAATAATTTAAAATGTAACAAGTAAACATTAACATGTTAAAACTTTTGTGAAATTACTAAAAAGACCTTATACGTGAGAGGGTTTTTTTTCATTTTTTCTTACAATGATAATAATATTTTGAAGAAAATAGCATAGTTCACTACGAGTCTACATTTGGTTTTCTAATATTTGAAACTAGAGGGTTTTGACTCGAAAATAAAATCAAACTAGAGGGTTCATTGTGTTTTTTCATCCTAAAAGTATTTTCCCGAATAAAAAACACGATTCATCAAAATTATTAATTTATAATTTATTTTCAAACAATTAGGTGAATATCATTGATTTTAATAGTTGATAAGAAGAAGTGAACTTTCAAAATTTTAAGAAATTATTTGGTGCTCTCCGAGGATAATCCAAAGTTTTGACCATATTGCCACAACTGATGCCAATAGTTGATTTATTTATCCTTAATTCTATTTTCTAAGAAAAGAAAGTCCAATAAACATCTTTCTTTCTTATTCAATGCAATTTCGTTGTTTTTTTTTTTTTTTTTGTAATCTGTGAAAAAATTAGCTAGTATTAATAATCTCTCTCTCTCTCTCTTTTTTCTTTTTCTTTACCACTAAAACAAATATTTTTGGTTTTTATTTTAGACTTAATACTTTTTTGCTTTCATAACTTATCATCACTTTTATCATTTGCCGCATTTGAAAAACAAACCCTTTGCCCTCTTCCCCCGCCCAGATCCCTTAGGGAATAAATATCTATTTTTAAAACACAATATAGTACATACCAATTTCTAGTAAATTGAAACTCAAAAGTAAAAATTAAAATATGAATATAGAAAACTTTTTTATCAATTCAATTATTCTAAAATAATAATTACTTTCAACTAAAAAGGTTAGAAATTTATTCAGTAACATGAAATTGTAATTTAGTTTTCTATAAATGAAAAAAAAAAAGAATAATTACATGATAAGATGCAAAATAGCTTCATTTGGAAAAACTTTTTTAAAAAAAAAAAAAAGAAAAAAGAGGAAATTTCAATTTGAGTGGGAAAAAATGGCGCTATTTACACTGAAACGATAAAAAATATTTGGCTGCTATTTTTCACCCTTTCTCGTAACACAAAAGCAGTCAAAAGCCCTACATACTCATTCATTCTTCTCCGTAAGAAGAACAAAGAGCCCCGCATATGTGGTTTCTCCACTTCTCACGGCTTCTTCGTGATGAAAAATATTTTTCTGTATTCATTATGAACTTGTAAAAAGAGTTTATATACAGCTAACATACCAAACCTACGAGGCCCAAAATACACTTAACTATACAATATATCCAACATCACCCCTCAAGTTGGCGCATGCAAATTGTGTATGCCCAACTTGGCTAGCAAAAACTTAAACTGTTGTCGCCCTAACGATTTGGTAAAGATATATGCCAACTGAAAATTCGTGGGAACATGTGATGTAGCAATGGTCCCCTCCACTATGGCATCCCTCAAGAAGTGACAATCCACTTCAATATGTTTCGACCGTTCATGAAAAACAGGGTTCTGAGCCAAATGTAGTGCTGACTGACTATCGCAAAATACTTGCATTGGCCCCTCCGTGCAAATCCCAAGACTCTGGAGAAGTCCCTTAAGCCACTTCAACTCACAAGTCACTTTCGCCATAGCCTGATATTCTACCTCTGCAGAGGAAAGTGAAGTGGAGACAAGAGACAGGTGAAGCACCAAGAAATACCATCCATCCAGTAACTGATCTCTATTTTGGGACAAGCAGCCCAATCTAAATCACACCACCCTGTCAACTTCAGATTACAGTCTCTCTGAAGCAGAACACCCTGTCCCGGGCTCCCCTTCAAGTAACGTACTACTCTCAAGGCTGCTGCTCAATGATCCTCCTTTGGTGCCTACAAAAACTGAGACAAAATGTGCATGGAAAAACACAAGTCTGGCCTAGTGAAAGCCAGATAGATAAGCCTACCCACGAACCGCCAATACTTCTCCCCATCGGCCAGGTCCGGACTTGTCAAAGCTTCAAGTTTCGGATTCTGCTCTATCGAAAATGACATGGGCTTTGCTCCCAGCAGTCCTGTCTCAGATATAATGTCCAGAGTGTATTTCCGCTAACACAAAAAAATACCCTCTGCACTCCTCGCCACCTCTTTGCCCAAAAAATATTTGAGCTTCCCCAGATCCTTCATGTGAAAACAGGTACTCAAATATTTCTTGAACTTTGCAAGTTTCTTGGGATTGTTCCCCGAAATAATCAAATCATCCACATACACCAAAACATTCATCCTAATCCCCTGCTTCGAAAAAGTAAACAGTGAGTAATCCGAATAAGACTGAACAAACCCATACCTCCGCAATGCTGCTGTCAGCTTTGCAAACCAACATCTAGGGCCCTGCTTCAACCCATACAACAATTTGCGAAGTCTACACACTTAGCCATCTCTCCCTTTGCCGAAACCAGGAGGAACTTGCATGTACACCTACTCCGTCAGATCTCCATGCAGAAAGGCATTGTGAACATCCATCTGGTGTAGTTCCCAATCCTTTGCCGCTGCAACTGCTAGAAAAGTCCTGACAGTCACCATTTTTGCCACTGGTGCAAACGTATCAGAGTAATCAATGCCTTCCCCTTGGTGATTGCCAAACACAACCAACCGTGCCTTGAGTCTCTCAACCTGCCCATTTGAACGATACTTGATCTATAGATCCACCTACTCCCCAATGCTTTCTTGCCAGCTGGTAATTTCTTCAATGTTCAAGTCCCATTCTTTTCCAGAGCTTGGATTTCAGTCTGCATAGCCTCACGCCAGCCTGCATCTTTCATGGCATCCTTGAAAGACTTATGCTCAACTCCTGTAGTAACAGCTGCAAGAAAGGTTCGATGGTCCACCGAAAAACAACTACTATCCAAATAGTTAGACAAAGGGTAGAGATTACCATGACCGGAGGAATGCTTGGAACTCAATGAAGTGGGGGGCTGGACTTGAAACCAACAACCGTATTAACCACAAAATCTCGAAGACGAACAGAAGGAACCCGAGTACGCATACCTCTACCCAAATGCACAACCGGATCCCCTTCGCCTCACATCTCAGCCCCATCCACCACGGACTGCTGCTGCTGGCTGCTCTTGGCAGCGACAGGGGGCTGTGGAACAGCCGCGGGATCTCCCCCTGCCGCCGCTGGACCCGTCATAGCTGGTGGCGCCGCAGTGGTGCTAGGCGAAGTCAAAGGGGGAGGCACCTCTAGTAGGTCCTCATCTTTCTCAAACTCATCCTGTACAATGTCAACCAAGTCCGGTGCAACAATATGTTCTTCAACCAAAGCAGCGGAGAAAGAAAACACAGATTCAACAAATTTAACATCACGGGAGACAAAATATTCACGGGTCTCCAAATCATACAACTTCCACCCATTTTTCCCAAACGGATATCCCACAAAGATACGCCGATGACTTCTACTTGCAAACTTATCAAATTTGGCTCTCAAGTTATGGCCATAGCACAAAGAACCGAAAGCACGTAGCTCAGACATAAGAGGTTTCACACCAAACAGACATTCATACGGGGACTTATAATTCAACAATTTTGAGGGAGTTCGATTTATCAGATAGCCAGCAGTTAAAATACATTTACCCCAAAACTGCACAGGAAGATTAGCCTGAAATTTTAAAGCACGAGCTACATCTAATATGTGCCTATATTTCCGTTCAACTACCATTCTATTGGGGGATGCCCACACAAGAGGTTTGAAAAATAATACCCCAATCAGTCAAAAAATTCCGAAGACAAAAGAATTCAGTCCCATTATCACTCCGCACCGTTTTAACTTTAGCAGTAAATTAAAGTTCTACTAAAGCTAAAAAACGGGTAAACAATTCAAACACCTTAGTTTTATCACGCATCAAGTAAATCCAAACACCCCGAGTAAAATCATCAACTATAGTGAGAAAGAAACGAGCACCACACGAATATAAAGTATGATAGGGACCCCACAAATCACAATGGATTAATTCAAAAGGAAAACATGCTTTTTTTTCACTCAATGAAAATAAGTCACAACTCTGTTTAGCCTGGCAACACACATCACAGGACTCAGTCAAACGATCACTAGAAATAAACTCAAAGGGTAGGTTCTTCACGATCTTAGCTAAGGGATGCCATAATCTTTAATGCCAAACAACCGGATCCTGCTGATCAACAACTCAATTTGCTTGAACACCAAAGCCACCCCTGAAGTAGTAGAGTCCCCCACCCCCCCCCCCCCCCCCCCCCGCCTTTCACCGATTCCAATCAGCATCCTCGAACGTCGGTCCTGAATAACACAACCAGATTTAACACAATGTACCACACAGTCAGTATCATCAGCCAGATGCGAAACAGAGATAAGGTTGCACAACAAATGAGGTACATAATAAACATTGTTCAAGGTCAAGTGACTAGACAATCTGACCATTCCACTTTTCACCAAAACAACCTTACTACCATTAGGAAGGCAAACAATGCAAGAAGGCATATCATGTAAATTGGACAACAAAGACAAGTTACCCGTGATATGATTCGAAGCACCCGTATCTATAAGCCATAAACTGGACAGAAACTCTCCACTCAATCGATCATCTGTGCTCGTATTACCCAAACGAGAAAGCAGCTGTTGCAATTGCTAGAGCTCACACCCAGAATATCCGAAACATGTGCCGAATCACCACTGCCCACCGCGGCACCTCCACTGGTCGCTGGATAGGCCACTGCCCGCGCCTCAGCAGCGCGAGGTCGCGCTGCCGCACCTGCTGCCTGTCCGCCTCCTTTCCCACGGCCAGCGCGCAATCAGGGTTGGACTTCCCACGGAATTGAGGCAGTTCTCCCCACCATTCCGGATATCCATTCTTCCCAAAGCAGGTAGATTCCTCATGCCCAATCCTACTACAGTAAGTGCAAGTGACATTAGGAAGTAATCTCGATTCATACTCAGAAGTACCTGTATGCGGGGCGTTCACAACAAAAGTCATCACATCCGCCCAGTCAGATTTGACAGAACTGTTCTGGGTCTGCAGTTGCTCCCTTAATTCATTGCCTTAAACGCCTAATCCAAGGTGGGTAGTGGATTTTTCGCCAAAAGTTGAGAACGAAGGCTCCCAAATCGCTGCTACTCAGTTCCTTCATCAACCATAGAGCTAAGATAATACGGAGAAGAGGGGTCAATTCGCCGATTAATAATCTCCACATCAGGGTCATCAGTCTCGATCTTCTGGTTCGAGGGGTTCGCCGGAGCCGGCGTCTGCTGGTCGGCGCTGGGGGTCGTGGTCTTCGATCCTTTATCAGCCATGGTGAAGGAGATCAGGGGGGTGGGGGGGGAGGGCTCAAAAAATCAAAGGACGAGGCTAGGGTTTTTTATTTCGTGGCTCTGATACTGTGATGAGAAATATTTTTCTGTATTCATTTTGAACTTGTACAAAGAGTTTATATACAGCTAACATATTACACCTACGAGGCCCAAAATACACTTAACTATATAATATATCCAACAGTTTGGTGTCAGATTGAAGATGATGCTGAAGTTCGACCAGATTGATTTGGACATAAGCAACAGTAATCATTGCTCTGGATGAACCCCCAACACAGCAGCCAAATTCCTCTTCCCTCCAGCGTCACGGCTCTCCCTTTCATTCCAACACCGCGGCTGTCGATTTCAGTCAGTCTGCCTCTTTCTCAGTTCGGTCTGCTGAACCTTCTCCGACGTGTTTCTGCTCGATAATTGGTTAATCTATTTTTGACTTTAGCATGTTTGTGAATCTGCTGGTTTGGTTCATGTACGGATAAGGCGCTATTTTAGTGGGGTTTGATTTTGAGTGCAAATTGGTTGTGCTATTATTAATCTCTAATTGTTGTTTATTTTTGCTGAATATTCTAGTAGATGACCCAATTCGTTGCTGTTTATTTGTGCTACTGTTGCCCTTTTTGGAACTGTTTATATGTGATACTATTGCTCGGTAGTTTGTTTAACTAGTCGACGACTCAAGTTGGGGTTGGGCAGGGTTGCAAGTTTGATTTTGGTTTTGGTGTTGCTGGTTGTTTCGATGATGGATGTAAAACTTTATTCTGTAATACTATAATTCTTAGTATTTGAGAATTCTATATCTTAGTGTTTGATGTCGGTTTCAGTCCAACGTCGTGTTTCTGCTGGAATTATAGAATTCTCAAACACTAAAAGTTTTTGCTGCTGATTTACTTGTGACTTGTGAGTCTAAAGGTTTGTCAATAAAGAATTGAAAGTAGAAAAGAATATTATTCTCTTTCAGTACTTGCCGATGGTTACCTATTTCTCTAATCTATCAGTGGGAAACTGGACTTCCTTTTAAGAGTTCCTCTCTCATTTCAAAGTGGATATCAGTTATTTGTTCTTTTGGGTTTCTGATTCTTGTTCGGAGATACTTTGATATGCATCTTCAATATTGGATGTCCATATGTATTTGAACAAAAATGGTTTTCTTGAATTCTGAAATTGTTTTGAATTGAATATTTTTTAAGTTATCCAACTAATTTCATGTTGGTCTTTGCTGCCACAAGGCTCCAGTGCTTTGCAAGCAATGTAGAGATGCATCTATGGTTTTTTCGGCTGCTGAAGATAGAACTACTCTATCAAGAAATGTCAGGCGTCATCAACTTGAAAACTCTACTGGTAATACAAAGCGTCGGAGAAAGTTATAGACTACTATGTATACCTATGTTACTAATCATGCTTTACTGAAAACTTTGTCGAATGCTTAACATTGATGGATCTTAATTAGAAAGGTTTGCAAACTTACTATATATTGATGATTTTAATTCTTGTTCTACATCATCTCATAGACATTGAAATCCTAGTTTCCTCTTTACTATTTGGTTGCCAATTTTATTAAAAAAGAAAAAGCTTGTAAGTAAGTTAAAATTTTACTAGTAAGTGACTAAATTACTAGTTCATTGAAATGCTTTGGAGTAGATGATTTTTATTAGAGAAAGCAAGATTAATGAAATATATTGCTACATATATATTTTTCGGACAAATTAGTAATATATATTACTGTATTGTTTTCTAAGATGATCAATGTTGATTGGGCAAGGATTATTAACTTTGATGAGGTGCAGTCCATGGTGAAACCAGTGAAAAAAAAGAGGTAAAGAGAACAGCAATGAAGAAGAACCCACTTGAGAATTTAAACGTTTTGCTGAAACTTAAACTCATATGCTTAGACTGCTAGGAGTATGTGCACATGGTGGTATGTTCTCTGGAGTGAAAATGAAGATGATGCTGAAGCATCTGCAGCTGAAGCAGAAAGTGAAGATGAAAATAGCAAGTGCAGAAAGGCACCTCTTGAAAACTTAAGAAAATGCCAGAGAAGATCTCTCTTTGGCCTGGCAAGTGGTGTCTTAGTCGAAAATTTTTCCTTCTTGTTCGTTCATCTCTGTTCGATTACTATGTAATTCTCTGCTTACCACTTTCAGAAATGTGAGATGTGTGATCTGATCTCAATGTTTGTTTCACATGGTGAAATATAGTTGTCAAATGAATTGTTATGCTGTAATTTTACTATAAACAATTACATGTTTGATTGAATTTCAGATGTTGGTAAATAGCATCAACTATTCTTACATTTTAGAATTCAATTTATTGCAGGATTGAAGGTTCTTGACCACCAAGTGGAAAATTATGCTTCAGGAGTTTGGCGAGCATTAGGAAGTGCATGGAAATGAGGTTCTACCTTTGTTAACCAGTATGTTTGCTTACCTTTGGTGTTGAGTTATTATCTAAAATTATTAGGTTCTCTTCTGATGGTGACAGCCTTTTAGGCTGCTGGCTCAGCCTCAGAATATCTTATCTATTTGTTGCATTTATATCTTTAACATTTATTATTTAACTTCTATTTATTTTCTAATAAAAAACTTCCATTTTTCATTCTCTATCAGCCAAAATATATTTAATGACTTAATTATGAAGACTTGGCTACTGTAATTATGATTGTTTCTTCCATATTTTGAGGGTGTAGAGTTACATGTTATGTTCTGTTTTCTTACTTAATGGTTATCATTTGATTCTCTAATTGATTTTCCAACCTTACATATCCATCTGATTTTAGCCTCTTTGATCCACAATTTTGAGCAGTCTCTTCCCTGCAATTCTGAATTCAACCTTTGGGATGAAATGTGACCATAAGAATTGAGTCTTGAAATTACTATGCTCATGAATCTCGGTGTGAATATCTGTTGGGATGTATATTTATAACTCATTAGAAGTATATTTACAGGCTGCTCAGGTTTGCATGTATTTATGAGAATGGAGGCGTCAAAATTCTTATGGCTTTGTCTTATGCTGAATTTGGTCACAAATGTTGGGGTAAAGATGATTTCCTTACTCTAGCTTTATTTTCATTTGTTGCTCCTATAATAATCTTTGATGGATTTCACTTTTTTTTTTTATTATAGCTAGAATACAACAAACCTTTATGTTCACTCTTGAATTGATTGGAAAGCAGATTGCTACTGGCCCTCCAAGTTTTCCAGAAGATGCTACTGTTAGTGATTGTTGTCAGCAGATGCATGGCTAAGATCAAATATGCGGTGAGATGGAATTTCTATAATCATTAATGATTCTGTATATGCTTAACTTAATGAGTTTCTGATATTTGAAGTATGCATGACCTCTTGTAATCAATTGCTTCTTATTATAATATTGTGAATTTTTGCTTTCTTTTAGGTTTTTTCCTGGGATGATTTTGATATATTACTTCTATTAGTTAATTAGCTTCCTTTAGATGTTCCTTTAGATTTTGATATAAAAAGTTGTCATTTCTTTTGTTTAACAGTCTGATGAGAATAGTATATTTTTAGACGTTGCAAAACTAATCTTTCATTTCAACTTTTTTATTGTTTTGAAAAACTTAATTAACTCAATGGTTAGTCGTGGCCTGTGAATACCACTTTGAATTGGAAAATTTTAACCACATGGGAACATGCATTGAACATAAATTCATTATAGTTAAAAATGGGTTCTGGTACCTTTTGGTATTTATGTTTTGGAGATTGCTTGATCTTATTGGCTGTAAATTGCTTGGACTAGAAATGCATAAGGCTGGTGGTGGAGAGGTGAGCTACAGGGCGATGGCCCAAGGCCCAGACAGATTAGGGGCCCAAATTTTTAAATGTTATGTAATAGTAATAGTAGGTTTAATTTGTACAATTTTAATTTTGAGCCCAAACTTATTTTTATTTGTAAACTGGGCCTGCATATGATGGAAAAAAAAGTATTTTGCATCAAAACATGTAATGGGTTTCTTCCACAAAGTATATATTAAGGCCCATATTTATTTTTATTCTAAATGAGTTAATGTAAAAGTGTGTCTTTATTTTATTTATTTTAGTTCAAGGCCCACATTTAAGGTCTATATTTGGTTTTGTTTTAAAAAAATTAATGCAAGGATAACTTCTTTTTTTATCAACCTAAGGCCCAATATTGTTTTCGTTTGAAAATGATTGTTGCAAGACTGATTTTTTTTTTTTTTTTTTAGTTGAAAGACCGCATTATAAATTTTTTTAAAGAAAATAATAGAAATTACTAAATTATGATATTATATTTTTCTTTGAGGCCCATTTTATTCATTTGGTCCTGGGCCTCCGAAGAGTTAGGACCGGCCCTGGTGAGCGAGCTTAACTATTGTTTAATTATGCGCCTGTCTGGGAACTTGGTGAAAGAAATGGTAACATGGGGTCAACACTCTTGACCTGTGATGATGGTATGAACAATTCTTATGTGCCTACATTCGATATTCCAGAACCAGCAGAAGAAGTTGAAAAGAAAATATGCCTAATTTTGATAAAGATTATACAGTAATATATTACAAGGCTAGACAATTTGAATGGATTTTACTGAATCATTTCTTGTCTTTTCTTATTATTTTAGGTTGAGAATGGTTTGTTTGTCTCTTCAAGATATCCAAACATAGACACCTGGTGATTGTGAGGATGGTCTGGATCTGTTATATGCCGATATCCATAATATGATATCACCGGATAAAAAATTAACTCCTTCAGCATTACTTGAGATAAAATCACCATTGTCTATTGAGGAAGATGAAGAGAAATTATGACTGTCTATTGTCTATTGTTAAAATTATGATTGTTTTTCTATTTTCACTTCTCAACAGTTGAAGAAGGATCATTTAATTTACCCTTCTCATAAATTTCATTCTGCAAATTTGATTCAGTTTTATACTCATTAACAATTGTGTTTGGTTCCATCACAGATTTATATTTATTGCTTTGGTCTTTAAAAATCTATGATAGACTTACATTATTGGTGTTTTAGATCCTGAGAAATGGCATTCAGAGATATCTGTTGAATTGTTTTGTAGTTACACATTTGAATTTACTCACGCCTTTATTTTTTTCGGTTATGCATTTGTTACTTTTTGTGGTTGAATATTCAAATGAGACCCTGCAGCATGCACCATCAGATTTCCCATTATTTTTATACTTCATATTTATATTCTGTGATGACATTACTGATTGAAATTTTTTTTTTTTCTTTTTGGTGTTGGTTGTATTTTACAAATGAACAAGAAGTATGGAGTTGTTAGAATGCATGACTCATACTGGAATGCTAAAAGCTTGCAAAACCCACATGCAAGTTCTATCCTGGAAGTTTTTCAATTTCAAGTGTTTTTTGTTTATAAAAGTTTGTCTGATGAGGTTTAATAGTTTGTTACATAGTGATGAATCTAAAGGCTGAAAAATTATCATTGTGCATAGTATGCTAATCTGTATAGAAGGATGAAAGTATTCCTATTTCCATAGAAATTATGTAAACATGCAGCTGTGCAGTTGCCCTGATTAATTTGTCTATAAATTCAGCTTTCTTTCATTCTGTATAGAGTATAATCATATGATCTTTTTTATATTTCCTTTTTTTATAAATAAATAGTTGTTAAACATTTTGTAGAGGAGCCGCCCCTGCTTAGCAAGGGCAAGAGAGACCTAGTATCTATATGTGTGTGTGTGTGTGTGTGTGACATAAAATAAATGTCAAGAAATATGCAACATTACCCAATTAACGCTTTTGTGTCGCGCAAAATTTATGCAACAAAAAATTTAATGACGTAAATTGTGTCCCCAATTATTATGTGACATAAATTTTATGGACGTGATATTGTGTCGCAAAATAACATTACGACATTTCAAATAATGACGCCATATGTGTAGCAAATAAATATGTGACATTAAACGTGATGACACAAATTAGTGTTACAAATAACGCGTAATTGAAACTAATGACGTGTAATGTGCCGCAAGATTTATGCGACAATAATTAAGTGATCCAAAAGGTGTCGTATTTTCCATGGCACAACTAGTAAAAAAATGCCACAAAAAGGCTACATAGCCTTTTCTGACACGATAAAGTTTGTCGCAAAATTGTGTCTCTAATTTGTGTTTGAGATAGTAAAGCTTTATTTGCAACACAATTTACATGCCGCGAATACCCTTCGACGTTTTAAATGTGACGCCACATTTATTACAAATAATCTTGCAACATTCATTTTAATGACACAAATCAGTGTCATAAATAAGTATGCGTCAATAAGACAAATGACACATAATGTGTCGCGAATTTTAAGCGATAATTATTTAGTGATGCAAAAAGTGACATACATTTGTGGCACAAGTGAAAAAAAGCACCACAAATTTGCTTCACCACCTTTTACGACTCAATAACAAGAGATGCATAACGTGTCACAAATTAGTATTTGACCATTGAATCGACTTTGAGCGACACAATTTACATGTCGCGAATACCCTTCGATGCTTTAAATGTGACGCCACATTTGTCGCAAATAATCTTGCAACATTCATTTTAATGACACAAATTAGTGTTGTAAATTAGTATGAGTCACTAAGACAAATTACGCAAAATGTGTTGTGAATTTTAAGTGACAATTAATTTAGAGATGCAAAAAGTGCCATACAATTTAGGCACAAGTCAAAAAAAAGCGCCACAAATTTGCTTCACCACCTTTTGCGACTCAAAAACAAGAGACGCATAATGTGTCACAAATTAGTATTTGCGACACTAAATCGACTTTTAGCGACACAATTTTCATGTCACAATAGGTCACTTTTCTTGTAGTGAGCTAAAGTGGAGCACTTCCACATAGGAGTGGCAATTCGTGTCGTGTCTGGGTTTCGAGTTCGGGTTGGCGGGTTCCCGTGTTGACACCCCTCAACCCTAACCTTACCCGTTTAATTATTCGTGTTATTCGTGTCGTGTTTTCGTGTTGTAGTATAAATTTCTCGTGTCGGATTCGGGTTGGTGGGTTAACGTGTCGACTTTCTCAACCCTAACCTCACCCGTTTATTTATTCGTGTTATTTGGGTCGACCCATATAACCCGTGAACCTGCTAAGACTCAACCCTAACCCGCTTATATCGTGTCGATTTCGTGTCGTGTTCTCGTGTCGTGTCAGAGATTTCCAGCCCTACTTCCACATCCCTCTCTTTGTTGAGTGAGTCACAGCATGTTGAATTTGGGCTGGATTTGTGGATTTGAGCAATTTTGGGTGGAATTATGTGCAGGACAATTAAGACATCTAGGATTAACCCGTTTTGCTTTATTTTCTTATCCGACATCTGTGTTATTCTTTAGAAGCCCTTTTGATGCCTGAAATTTTGTTTTCGGATTAGCTCAATGAATATTCGCCTTGAACCTTTTTTGGCTTTTTTTTGGCACCCCCAGATGCATGCAATGAGTTGTGTTGATTTGTATAATGTTTTTCTTTGGGTTGTTAGTTTGAGCATCCAGTTTTAAGTTGAATATGTGATAAGTGAAGGCAACGATGTGCTGTGAATAGGAAGCCAGTGATGTAATGAAATTGAAAAAAATAATAATAATAAATTTTTTTGTTTAGCTTGCCTTTAATATTTTGTTTTGAATAAGTTGTGTTAGCAGAAATTTCTGTTAAGTGCATTGCGGTACCAGTAGGTTTGAAAAGTGTCCTTTCTCACAAAAAAAAATAAGAGATACCGAAAAGAGAGAAAGTGCAGCACTCAAATTTTGTTGGTAAGAACTAGTACTGCTGTTCTATGAAGTTTAATTGCCTTCTAAAGGGCCATGCAAATGCTGTTTCAAGTAAGGAATGTACTCTTGTGTCTCTTGCATGTTTTCTGGGTTTTAAGGTTAAACATTACCTCCATCCTACCCTGATTAAATTCCAAAGCCCTATTACAACCCTCATTAAGGCCTGTTTTGTCTTGCATATAATTTTACCTTATTTGGGTTGAATTTATGTGGTTTATATTGGTGTGATTGTGAGAGTATCCATGTAGAGTTAGGGCGTGATTGAATGTATCCTGTGAGGATTAACTATCTTGCTTGCTTTGATACAAATGAAGAAGAGTGATGATTTGGTTTGATTCAAGTTGATGGATGATAGTAAGAGGTTGTTGTTCTAGTCAAGTCCTAAGTTGTAATCACTGTGTTATGAGATATGTTTGTTCACTAATGGCTGTTGTTATGTAGTTGTGTTTGTTTTGATTTTGTAATTGTGAATATGTGTTGGTTAGTATTTTCTTTCTATATCTCTTTAGGACTGATTTTGTATTTACTTGGGGGCAAATAAAGTTTAAGTGTGGGGAATTTGATAGGGTTATATTTTGTGATTTAATTCGCCGTAAATTTGGGGACTATTGAGACAATTTATGCACTTAATCAGTTTATTTTATTGCAAGAATTAAGTGGAGAGGCAGTTGAGCATGTGAGCAGCAGTTTGACAAGAATTGGTCTCTTTAGAAGTAGAATCATGGCAGAAGTGAGAGTCTATCTCTTACTCAAAAAGATAAAGAGCAGTTGCTTAAGGAGTTAGTTCAAGCTTGACGAAGAAACTACCCAGAGACTTGAGAAAAAAACTCCCGACGGTTGAAGGGTGTGACTCCCTGAATTTTTCAAAGTGAAATCAGAGGGATAAAATGGTAAAAACAAAAAATTTTGGTTTAAATTACGTGTTGAGTGAAACATAACCTGCTTGCTTTAGTTATTAGGTGCTTCCTAAGTGTTTGGGTTGTACGGTAGACCCTATTGGAGATTCTCCAATAATTAAGCAGAAAGAAGAAAGGAAACGGAATGAACAAGTAGGTCTGAATATCTGAGCGAATCACACAGAAGATCGGATGAGTCCCAGAGAGAGTTGTGTTCAACTTCTGGAACTGAAGCATGCCAAATCGGGCACCAAGTCAAACGACCTCCAGTACCGCTTGTGGGACGTCGTCACAGACGGGCTCAAGTGGACGACCTCACAGGACAGGCTCCAGTGGAAGACCTCATGAGACGGCTCCAGTGGATGACCTCGCAGACGGTTCCAGTGGACGACGTCACGGGACGACTTCAGTGGACAAGGTCACAGACGGACTCGGACGAGCTCCTGGTGGACGACGTCACGGCGCGGGCTCGGACGACGACTTGGACGGGCTCCCGAGGACGACGTCTCGAACGGGCTCCCGGGGATGACATCTCGGATGGGCTAACCCAGGCCTGGCGGGCGTGGCGTGCACGCGCCCACGAGCCAGCATGGAGAAAATCGCGGAAATAGTTTTTTGAATTGGAGTTGGATTCTCCTCCAATCCAAATCCGATTTTAATCGAAGGAGAAGGCAGCAAGGGTTATGGAGGAAGTTCTAAAAGCTTCCCAGAACCTAAGGGAGGCCTATAAATAGATCCCCAGGCTGCCAACTCTTCCTTTTCCATTTTTTGAAAACCCTATACGCCGCCAACTTGAAGAGTAGCCCCCAACGTCGCCGGAAAGCCGCTACCGCGTTTCCCTTCCCTTGCACCTCCTCAATGAGTTCTTGGCAATCATAGTACTAGGGTAAGTCTTTAGAACCGTTCTTAAATCCCCGCGAATTGGCATGAAAGCATAGGTTAGGAGTCATGGTATTTCATGTGGTTGTTTAGTTTATTCACAACGGGGGGAAATCTATGCATGAGAGGGGGGCTATACATGTTTAAGAAGATTTAGGACTGATTGCATCTAGTGGGAATGGTTGATAATGAGATCTTGAATTAATATGAAAATCAAGAACTAGGAATTAAGATCTGGAAAAACAGTGTACCATGCCATGTTTGAGGCCATGAAAAAGGTTGATAGGATGGTTAGCATTGCGTAAAAAGTGTCTAGTTTGTTAGCATTGATGCATGTCTACGAATTGACGTTTCTGGAGCGGATTGAATCGGACTAGAGACGCAAAAGAAATGGCCTAGAAAGGGCTATCTCGCCTCAGCAGTGCTAGGCAGCCGCGAGCCGATACTGCCCAGCACATGCCTGCGATGTGCGAGTAGCGAGGGCCTTATAGCGCCGTTGCGTGCCGACCTCGACCCTCGCAAGCCGACCTAGCTATTTCTTGCCAACCAAGCCTTAGCCCTGCAACCTTTACCACTAGCCTTTATCCACTTGACCCTAAACTTGACCCCTTGACCCCTTGACCACTTGACTTGACCTTGACCACTTGACTTGACCCTTAACCACTTGACTTGACCTTTGACCACTTGACTTGACCTTCACTACTTGACTTGACCTTCACCACTTGACAGGCCATTTGACCCAAACTTGACCCGCTTAACCCAAAACTTGACCATTGAACTAGAGTTAATCGTTAAAGTCAAACTTAACCCAAAAAGTCAACAGTTTACCAAAAAAGTCAAAGTTGACACAAAAGTCACCTGAAACCCAAAAAATCAAAGTTGACCAAAAGGTCACCCGAAACCCAAAAAAGTCAAAGTTGACTTAAAAGTCACCCGAAACCCAAAAAGTCAAAGTTGATCGAAAAGTCATCCGAAACCCAAAAAGTCAAAGTTGACCGAAAAGTCACCCCAAATTCAAAAAGTCAAAGTCAACCCTGATTGACCAAAAAAAAAGTCAAACATGCTTAGAACACTAGCAACTCCTCCTTAACTAATAATCGTATCTCCGTTATCCTCAGGAGCTGGTCGTTTACCCAAGCTGAGTGAATTAGACGACATACGCGTCTTCCAAAATTCCAGGTGAGGGATTACTTGCTAGTTTCCTAAGATTTAATCGAACTATCTACATAGTACTCATGTGTAGATATATTACTATTGTATTTGTGTGTTGATATTTGCCAACGAGGTTTTCCACACCTCATCGTTAGCTTGTTTTGTTAATTGTGCCTTATGTGAATCTTGCGTGCTTATGTGCTACGTGCCTACATGATACCTTGCCTTGCTAGTTACATACTCTGCTTTGCATGACTTGTCTACTTGCCTACTTGCCATGATGTGTGCCTATAATGAGGAGATAGCATGACCCACCAACCTAGAGGGATGTAGACTTCTCAAGGTAAGATGCATGTCATCTAGGGTTGCATAATGTCTTTAGATTTGTATGAAGCATGCTAGGGTTGCCATGATCACCTTAGCGTGAAATAGGTCAAGGACCAACTAGATAAAAACTTGGGCTCCGAATCCGCGTTTCTTGTTCCGCTCGCCTTAGACAGCCTGTTGGTGAAAGCAAGTATGCTTCTGATGAGGGCATCCAAAGTCAACAACACGCAACAAGTCAAACTACAAGTGATTCCGGAGAAGCTGAGGAGGAGGTTCGAGTTCTACATCGAGGCCCAACAATGCTTCAGGATCCAAGCCCATATCAGAGGGATCCACTTGTAGACATCACTGGGCCCATGACCAAAAGCAGAGCGAAGAAGGTGCGAGAAGTTCTCAACAACCTTGTGCAAGCCTGCCATCAAGATGCCCAGCTGATTGTAGAAGCTCACGCCTTGGCGCAAAATGGAGGAAATGTGCAATTTGCAACTCTTCTAACTATCTTGGAAGGAGAGGCGCAAATCATCCAACATTAATCAAGAAGAAGGCTGTTTCTTGAAGTCTTGAAGAAGCCAGGAGGTTCTTGGACTTAAAGAAACCAAATAATAAAGTTCCCTACAAATTGGGCCGACCCAAAAACTCATGGACCAGCCCACAAGTTTTCGGCTAGCCCAAGTTGAAGCATGAAGCCGCACGGCCCAATCCAAGGAGAGAAGCCCACACGGCCAACCCAAGAAAAAAGCCACACGGCTTAGGGTTTTAGGGAATTAGTTTTCAGAATTTTAATTAAGTCTTTTTTAGTCTTTTAGTTAATTTCCAAAAAGGGTTTCCTTATTCTTTTTGGAAGTAGGATTTTTATTCTTTTCCTACTTGTTTTCCAATTAGTTTCCTTCTTGTTTTAGGTAGTGTAAATTCGGCTACCTCATGCTTTAGGTAAATCCGAATTTTAGTTACCTTTTCTTACTATTCCTACTTCTTTCCGGGTTTGGTAATTGTAAAAGAAATTAACCTCTTGGTTAATTTCCAATTCTAATTCTTTTCTTTTCCTACTTTTTGTATTAAAATTCGGCCACCCTCACCTATAAATAGGTGACCGAATTCATCAATAAAGTTAGAGTATTTCAGATCAAAAACTTAGTGTTTGAGATACCTCCTTTTATTGCTTTATGTATTTGCATGTTGTAGTTTACATAATTGCATGAAACTTAGCCTTTTAGGTTCTTGCTCAACCTAATTGTTCGCATGTTTCACACCTCTTTTCTTGCACTTGGTTCGAGTTTATAAACAAATTGGTCAGGATAGTTTATCCCTTGTTTTATCAAATTCTGAACGTAAGTTAAAGGTTTTGTAAGAGCTTGTCACTTAATCACAAGGTCCTTGGCAACATTATCCGCATGTGTACAACCGTCCACATCAGCTTCCCTTGTTCCGCTCGCCTTGGATGGCCTGCTGGTGAAATCGAGTTCGCGTTCCTTGTTCCGCTCGCCTAAGATGGCCTGCTGGTGAGAGCAAGTATGCTTCTCTTGTTCCACTCTCCTTGAAAGCGAGTATGCTTCCCTTGTTCCGCTCACCTTAGACGGCCTGCTGGTGAAAGCAAGTATGCTTTTCTCGTTCTGCTCCCCCTGGATGGGTTTGTTGATGAAAGCCGTGTCCACTTGAACAACTCGAGCCCTGGGATAGATTCCAACCTAGCTTTATTAGAGAAGGCTTATGGGTGAAATCTGCGTGCTAGGAGTCTAGTGGCTCAAATAGGTGCAGATGACGGTGGTGTTCATACTGCCCTGCTCGTTTCCCGTACTTGCCATGTGACGAACTATAGGCCTGATGTGCTTGACTTACCTGCTTTAATGGACTTTACTTGCTTGTACTTCTGTTGTTACTTGATTATATATATACTTGCCTGTACGGATGGTTGCATGAACTGTGTGCATGCTTTCTTCGCTTTTCTATAAGGACCTACGGTGGGATTTTCTACAAACCCCGAGGTCTCTCACTGAGCGTAAGCTCACCCCACTCCCATCCAAATTTGAATACAGGTGCTTGATTCGCGTGTGCTAGAGGTAAGGTCATTGGGCGCCCAAGATAACATCGAGGGAGCTTTGTAATAGATTAGCTCAGGAACCCTACATTGAAGGATAATTATGGCCTAGGGCCATCCTCGATAATTATGTATTATTCCGCTGCAATGAATTGCTTGACAGTTTAGAATAAGTATAAAGAATGCATGGTTCTCTTTGTTTTGTTTTGTATCAATTGTTGGGCGAGAGCCCTGTATGACATCCCAGCGCCGACTCTCTTCTCCTCGCCGGGAATGATTTTCCGAGGCGGGGGGGGGGGTGTTAAATGTGAGGCGTCACAAAGGGAGTTGGCAAACACAAAATTGTCGGATAGGCAATTCTTCATGGCTGCAGTTACTTTCTTTTTGCTTATAAATATTAGAATAGGAGAGAGCAAAAAGGGGGGGCGAGACGGCTGGACGTCTACAACATTATTTTAGTCCATGCCCCTACCTTTGTTGTTTATGTTTTCTTTTCCTTTTGGATATTAGTTTGAATGCAATTTCCTTTTTCCTTTCTTTCATAATCTATTTGGTTTATTTTTTATTTTTTTCGTAGTTGAGTCCATAAATATGTTCTCTATTTTAGTTTATATCTTAATCTAATTAGTAGCTTTAATTATGTTACTGGTTTGTTGAGTTCTTTCGGCAATTAAATGATGTAGCTCTAGTTTAAGCTTCTGGTTCCAAAGGGTTCAACCCTCCGGTTCTAATGTGAAAACCATAAAAATAATAATTTTTTCATTCCTGTTGTACAGATTCGAACACATGACCTTTTGTTATAATTGAAAGCCTTTAAGCAAAGTTGATTAACCACTTCAACTATTTACTTTTTTTTAACTTTTTTCTTATAATTATAATTATATATATGTTTAACATATAATACATATAAAATATTTTTAAATATATATTATAATAATATATAAACTAATAATATACTTTTTATATATATTATTAATATAATATAAATAAGCATTAAATTAAATTAAAATTAATTAATTATTAAATTAAATTAGATCCAACCGCAACTTCCGCAAATGATGAAGATGATGAAGATGAATTATATTAAATATTCAAGATGTATTTATTTTGTAAAAGTTTCAATGCTTCAAAGTTCAAACTCTGATTTTTCACGATTTATAACAAGGCATCACTCTCTTGATTTTTTTAAAAATAATATATTGAGGTATTATTCATCTGTATATATATATTTTTCAAATTTTATTTTTGTATATTTTATTATATAAATTATTTAATTGTTTAAATGTATGTACCGTCGCTACATATTTTATTTTATTTTTATAATTTTAATTCTTTATAAATAATTGAGTTATTAATTGAGTCAAAATAAAATAACATTTATAAGTTAAAATTTTTAAATAAACGAAAAAATTGTTAAATAAACAGAAAAGATTGGAATCGGAATGGAAACCATGACAGAACCGGAACCGTGACAGAACCGGAATTGGAACCGGAACCGGCACGGAACCATCCCCCCAAGGTTCCGATTCTGGTTCCACTGATTTATGAACAGTAACCGGCAATTTTGTAACCATAACCGGCGATTCCGGAACCGTGGCCATCCCTATGTTTATCAATTTAACTTTTCACATGACATATATACTGCTTTTCACCCCTTTTTTTTTCCCCCCTTTTAGACACAATTCAACTCTTCATTTCTTCACCCTGTTTTCCCTTTTAGACACAATTCAACTCTTCATTTTACTTTCTTTCAGCTTGGTGTTAAGTTTCACCACTGCAAAGCTTTCTTTCTGGGCATTTACTTGCACTTTAGGACTACACTAACAAGTCATCCTCACTTCGTATATAACCACCAAAACAGGACATTCTGCATGCACACTACGAAGGTAGAAAAAGGATATAGAAACAGACCTTGGTTCTTTTTATCTGACTCAGAAATGAATATGTCAAGGCTGCAATTTGGCTACTAAGGATATATATACTGGAAGGTTCAGAAAGTTAAGCTAAAAGGGTTAATCCTAAAGAAGGCCCCTCATCATCTAGTCATGCAATATCCAATACCATCTTAACATTCTAATAGGCAAACAATCAAAATTCTCAGGCAACAAAATCATTTATTCAAGGCTCGGAGAATTTTTATGTAGGCATAGAAAAGTGAACACATACATAACCATGATAAATTAACAAGGCTTCCCCAAATCACAACCAAGTAAAAAAGCATATTAAATGATTGACCATGCATCTATGCTACTTATTTCAAATCAAGCTTCAGAACGAGGCAGAGACCAACTTAATAATCATACGAAAAACAAGATCCAAAGAGGATCAAAACACCGTCACACTTAAACTCATGCTTGCCCTCATGCATGGATTAAGATTAAAGTAAGGACACACTGAGTTAGGCCCTTCAAAAGATACCAAAACATTGCACACACATGAGACAAAACTCACAAATAAACAGAACACAAATAAGCCACCAAATAAAGAAATAGTCGACGGATTGGTACCCATAATGTAGCCATCGATTTGGAAAAATCGACCCCATGCACCATGCCTTTTGAGTTGTTACAACCTTCCTTTATACATGCATTCAGTAAAAGATCCATTCTAAACGTAAGGACAACTGAAGTACAAATCTCCCCCTTTTTTATTTTTTATTTATTATTATTTTTTATTTTTTAGACAATTTAAAACAAAGAGAAAGCAATATAAAAATGAACAAAAAGCAAGTAAAAATGGGGTGCCTCCCTTTTAGCGCCATTTTTTATAGTCTTGGCTAGACTCAAAACCCTCACACTTAATGATTTTGGCAATGAAGTAATGAAATTTCTTCCACCACTTCGCTCTGAGTTGTATCATAACAATGCTTAAGACGTTGTCTATTGACTGGGAACGTCTTTTTCAAATCTGGACTGTACACTTGCACCGCTCCGCTAGGGCAGACGGGCACTATGTTCAGTGGTCCATACCACTTGCTTTTCAACTTGCCGCCAATTAGACGCATTCTGAACTGGAATAACAGAACTTTGTTGCCAACCTTAAACTCTTTCTCTTGAATTCTCCTTTCATGCCACTTTTTGGTTCTGTCCTTATACTAATTGGCAACATTATAAGCTTCCAATCGTAATTCTTCCAGTTCCTGGAGTTGGAACTTCCTCTCCACCCCACACTTGGTTTCATCAGTGTTTATTTTTTGCACTACCCAATATGCCTTGTGTTCTAATTCTATCGGCAGATGACACATTTTTCCATAAACCAATCTGTATGGAGACATTCCAATGGGGGTCTTGAAAGCAGTTCGATATGCCCATAAGGCATCATTCAACCTCTGGCTCCAATCCTTCTGGGAGGTACTAACTGTTCTCTCCAGAACATGCTTTATTTCTCTGTTGGAAACCTCTGTTTGGCCATTCATTTGTGGGTGATATGGAGTTGCCACACGATGTTACACCCCATATTTCTTTAATAAAGCAGCTATGGTTCTATTGCAAAAGTGAGTCCCTTTTATCACTGATTATAGCTCTTGGTACACCAAACCTGCTAAAGATATTAGTTTGTAGAAAACCTTAAACAACTTTAGAATCGTCAGTTTGGGTAGCTATTGCTTCTACCCATTTCGACACATAATCCATAGCAAGACAAATATATATTGCCCACAAAAACTTGGAAAAGGCCCTATAAAGTCCATTCCCCACACATAAAAAATTTCACATACTAGGATGGGTTATGGGGCATCTCGTCTTTTGACCCTACGTTCCCTATCCTTTGGCACCTCTTACAACTCTTACACACAAAATAAAAATCTCTATTTAAAGTGGGACAGTAGAAACCACTATCCATTACCTTTCGACCATTTCGTTTGGGTCCAAAATGGCCTTCACATGCGAGAGAGTGACAGTGGTGTAGGATATCAGTTTGCTCCCTTTTGGGACACACCTTCTAATGATCTGGTCAGCCCCTACTTTCCACAGTATCAGTTCGTCCCATATATAATACTTATTGTCACTTATAATCTTGTGCTTTTGTCCTTGTGTCAGGTCCGGTGACAGTGCATTGGCAGTAAGGAAATTTACAATATCTGTATACCAGGGGGCCAAAATCGTTTACCTGTAGCTCCTAACTCTAGGTGTTGGTTGGACATCGATCTGGGCAGATCAACCCCTGTTGAGTACAAATGTTCCTCTGGAAACTTCTTCTTGATATGCTCATCCGTTTCAGGCAGCACCAATCTGCTCAGATGATCTGCAACATGATTCTCTGCACCTTTTTTGTCCTTGATCTCCCAATCAAAATCTTGAAGCAATAAAATCCATCTGATCAATCTGGGCTTGGATTCCTTCTTGGCCAATAGATGTCTCAAGGCAGCATGGTTTGTGTACACAGTGCACTTGGATCCCAGCAAATACTGCCTATACTTGCCGAAGGCAAACACCACAGCCAAAAGCTCTTTTTCAGTGGTTGAGTAGTTGCACTAAGCTAGATTTAGGGTCTTGGATGCATAATAGATGGCATGACTCTCGTTCCTAATCTTTTGTCCCAACACTATACCTACTGCATAACCATTTGCATTGCACATTACTTCGAAATGATACTCCCAGTTTGGGGGGCTTGAATAATAGGTGCAGAAACCAGCTTGCTCTTGATGACATCAAATGACTGCTTACAGTCGTCCGTTAGGGTAAATGGAACATCGTCTTTCAGCAAATTTGTCAAACATTGTGCAATCTTGGCGAAGTCCTTGATGAACCTTCTGTAGAAACCAGCATACCCCAGAAATCCACGGATTTCCCTTACACTTGTGGGGTAAGGGAGCTTGGCAATTAATTCTACCTTTGCTTTGTCTACCTCAATTCGTTTTGCAGAAATCTTGTGCCCCAATACTATCCCTTCAGTCACCATGAAGTGACACTTCTCATAATTCAGGATGATGTTTTTTTCCACACATCTTTCCAATACCGAATCCAAGTAATCCAAGCATTCATCGAAAGAATCTCTATAAACAGTGAAATCATCCATGAATATTTCAATGCATTTTTGTTTTAGATCTGAAAAAATGCTCATCATGCATCTTTGAAAAGTACTAGGTGCATTGCAAAGGCCAAAAGGCATTCTTCTGTAAGCATATGTGCCGAAAGGACAAGTAAACGTCGTTTTCTCCTGATCCTTCTAATTAACCCAGATCTGGAAGTAGCCATTGTACCCATCCAAAAAATAGATAAACATCTTCCCTGCTAACCTTTCTAATATCTCCTCGATAAACAGCAGGGGGAAGTGACCCTTCCTTGTCACAGCATTGAGCTTTTTGAAATCGATGCACATTCGCGATCCTGTGAGGAAACACATCAGAACCAACTCATTCTTCTCATTTTTTCACCACCTCAAAACCTCCCTTCCTAGGGACTACATGAACAGGGCTCCCCCACTTGCTATCTGCGATAGGATAAATGATTCACATCTGCAGAAGTTTCAGAATTTCCTTGAGTACAACTTCCCTCATGTTGGGATTGAGCTTATGTTGAGGGTCTCGAGATGGCTTTGCATCTGGATCCAAAAGGATAAAATACTGGCAGATGTCTAGACTAATTCTAGTAATGTCAGCTAAAGTCCATCCCATGGCCTTCTTGTGCTTCCTTAGTAAGCGAATTAATCTTTCCTTCTAGCAGGCAGTCAAACTACTGCTAATTATTACTGGCAAGGTTTCTGCATCTCCTAGATAGACATATTTTAAGTTTTCTGGAAGGGGGTTCAGTTCCAGTTTTGGAGCCTTTTCTAAATATGGTAGCAACTTTTCTACGGCGGTCTGCTTGGGCAGATTGACCATCTTCACTGCACTGTGAGCTGCTTCAACTACATACAAAGACATTATAGTCTCTCTGACCTCATTATCACTCATGTTCTGGGTGTCGAAATTATTCAGGTTCTGTGTGAGAACCATCTCCAACTTATCCTGCAAAAAATGTGTCTCAAGATGCTCTTGGACAAGTGGGTTAATAAGTTCAATGCTACTAACATTCTCAGCATCTATTGGAATTTTCATGGCATTATCAATACTGGACGTAAATTTTTCACCATAGTAATCCAAACAAATAGTTCCATTGTAAACATTAAGCAGAGACTTAGAGGTTTTCAGAAAAAGGCATCTAAGGAAGACTCCAGCAGATTCTTTAGCAGGGTTGCTACTTATTGGTATACAAATGAATGCACTCGTACTAGTACATCTTCTAACAAACCTTCTGGATAAACACAAGACATATCAGCTAATTGTATTACTACTATAATTTCTACTAATTCAACACCAGATAATGTTAGATAAATAAACAGAGGCATTACATTAATCGATGCTCCTAAATCACACATTACATGTTTGATTTGCCTATCACCAATAGTACAAGGGAGAGAAAACATAAATGGGTCCTTACGAGGCAGTTTTTTCTGGATCACGGTGGATACAGTTTCACCCATTAGTACCTTGCTTGCACCTCTTGGCTTACCAGCCATGAATTCTTTTAAGAACTTTCCAATTGGTGGAATCTTGATTACTTTTAGGAAAGAAATATTCACCTCCATCTTCTCAAATACTGCCAAGTAATCTACTGGATCCTCTTTTGGCTTCTTCAATTTAGTAGAAATCAACCTTTCTGGAAAAGGTGGATCTACCTTCCCGCCCTTTTAAACTGAGCTTGGGAGTAGGTGTCTCATCAATCACAGTATTCTCAGGTTCAAATTCTGCGTCCTCGGCTTCAGTATCAATGGTCTGTTTAGGCAAGTCGATCAGTGTTTCTGAACCTCTTTTCACCACAGGTTCCAGTAGTTTCCCACTCCTCAAAGTTATCTCATTCACGTTCTCCTTGGGGGGTATATTTACTTGGGAGGACAGTTTGCTTTGATTACCCCTCAACTCCTACATAGAAGCTGACAGCTGGGACATCATTTGTGCTAGACTATCCATAGTTGCCTATTGCCCTTTTTGTTGTTCGAGGATGGTGCTTATCGCATCCCCAAATTCCTTTCCACTATTTTGTGATTGATAGGAGTTCTGGCCATGTTGAAATCCCCTCTGTTGAGGTGGCATGTACGTTTGATTTTGATTCTGGTTACCTTGATCTTGGCTGCCTGGTTCAGTCCACCTCAAATTTGGATGATCTTTCCACCCTTAATTATATGTGTTGGAGTAGGGGTCCCTCCTCTAATTCTGTCCATTCCAATTCCTTACAACATTCGCTTGAGCTAATGGATCAGTGGGTGCAAGGTTTCACTTATGGGTAAGATGTCCCTCATTTCCACAGATACCACAAACTTCCTCTGACTGAACTTTGTTTGCCCCAACTACCATTTTATTCATCATCTCGGTCATCTTTCTCATTTTGGCTACCAGTAGGGAGTTGCTCTGCTTCATGTCATCTTGCTCGGTAAGTCCCACGTCATCAATGATGCGTACTTCGGCGGTCCACCTGGCAAAGCGAACGCTGGGTTGAGCAAAGTTATTACGGCTTCCAGCGTCTCCTTAATGATTTTACAAGCAGATGTGGCCGTATTATTCAAAAATGCTCCACCACTAGAGGAATCCATGTGTTTCTTTTCACTTTTCATCATTCCTTGGTAAAGGAACTGCATCAGCTTGCCATCAGAGTACCTATGGTTTGGGCAACTGTCACACAATTTCTTAAACTTGAGCCAATAGGAGCGAAGAAACTCATCATAATCTTGTCTGATCCCACTTATCTTTTTCTTGACTGCATTTGTCTTTGTGGCTGGAAAGTAATTTTCAAAGAAAGCCGCTTTTATCTCCCCCCGAGTAGTGATGGAATTTGGTTCCAGGGAAACGAACCATTTGTTAGCTTCGCCGGTCAGAACAAATGGAAATGCGACAAGTCTGAGCTGCTCAACAGTAGCTCCTGTCGGTACTCTACCCACCTTACACCCCTTGACGTACTTACTCAAAAAGTTGTGGAGGTCCTCTCCTAACTTACCATGGTACTTAGGCAGCATATTCAACCAACTCGATTTAAGTTGGAATTGACCAGTGACCTCGAGCATTACAATGGGCGAAGGCTCATCTTCAGTATCATGGCTGATTAGCTCCTTCAAAGTGGGTTCCCTCTCAGGAGTAGCAGAGTTCCTTACAACTCTTCTTTCTTCTTCTCTGTCGTGTTCTCCTACTCTGTCACCCATTTCACTGTTCAGATCTGAACCAGCTTTAAAAACTTCGAAATCTGATTCACTACCATCGTTTGCTTGGGCAAACAGACCGTTGTCGTAACTGGTAATGGCGTTTCAGCGTCATTTCTGAGCCTTTTTCTTCAACCTCTTAAAAGTTTTCTCAATTTCAGGATCGGTAGTTGCAATATAGGTTTCGACGACCTGCTTATACAACACCAAAAACATCAAACGTATCAATAAGAACAAGAATTAAAATCTATACACCGTTTCCAGGCAACGGCACCGATTTGATAAGCGGTTTGTCACACCCTATCAAATGTACTAAAAGTAGTACTTTAACTTGCAACAATTAATTATGAGAACATAGTAGAAGTAGGATTGATCCACAGGGAACATCGTGAAATTAATCATGTAAGATTATTGACGCTAAGATTAGTTGGTTAGCAACCACCTTGTTTCCAAACAACTGAATGTATGGGAAAAATTAAGCAATTACTACTAAAAAGATTACTAATCACTTGAATTATATCAATTACTAAAGAAGTCCAGCAATCATGTAAATCACAATAATCATAGTATGTCAATCATAAACTCATGGATTTGTTAACATGCATGTCATCAACTAGTTATAGGTTGACGAGAATATGCTCAGAACCCAACCCAATTTCCCCTTACTTTATTGACAATTAGCTTGAACATGCTAGGACTAACTGTTCTCTAATTAACACACAACAAGCCGAAATATGCCGCCACCTATTTATTAACAACATTAGTTATTAGAAAACCCAGTTTTAGTTTTTCTAACCTGAATATGCAGTGATAGAATTACTAACCTATTTACTCTCAATTACCAGATGGTAACTTTACCACTTTATTAGACTTGTCCACTAAATGACTAAAGGACTTAATGGGATCTAATTGGCTCTACTGGATCTAAACAAGTTACGCAGGTATATTTAAATTCAAGAATCTGTGAACACAGAGTAAATTGGAATACATGCATATTAATTTGCGTTCAATTTGGTTTCATGACATATATAGGTTAAAGCTCCTTACATGTTTGCCGGAATAGAAATTTAGCTACTCATTCTACTAAAATAAAATTAGATAATAATAAGTGAAGCCATAGAACAAAACGAATGAAGGAAAAGAATTATTACTCTAGTAACTATCACCAGTCGGAGACACCCTTCGCTTGGTCAAATGGTAGCCTTCGCATTCGAGAACAGCGAACCAAAACAGAACAAAAACTATTGTATCATAAAATAAATTCTAAAGTATAGAAGCGTGCCTTTTCGCACAGCAAACGGCCCATATATATAGGGCTATAAATTTCATCACTTATAGCAACAAAATAAACTCCTAATCCATTAAGAAATAGCTATTGATAAGGAAAACTCAGAATTGGAAACGGAGTTGAATTCCTTTTTCTTGTATCAGAAGTCTTCTAGAATTTAGTAATCTTCAAGACTTCCTTTTCCCAATCCAACTCTGATCTGGACTTGGAATTTTCGTCCGAATTAAGCCCAAATAATTGATTTCTCAAAAGCTCTTCTTGATTTCGGCCCATGCGGATCATAAGTGCATATTTTAGCACTCGTTGTTTCTTCAACGTACCGCTAGACCAAATGAACACTTTTCCTCGAACTCCTCTTCTTTTTGCTCCCTTTTGCGCCTTTTTTACTCTTTATTGGCTCCTTTGCAAAACTGCAACTAAGCACATAAAACTTAGGCATATGCCCGTGAGAACTGCCAATAAAAGTGTTAAAATAAACTAACTAAAAGGTGTCGATCACCACTATAAATTGAAACACCATAATAAAATGCAAAAACTAACACGCAAGTATAAAAAAAATTATCATAAAACCTTCATACTTAAGTAGAATGACAAATATCAACCACATAACCATCGCCTCGTATAACTATATCCTCAATTAATTTAATTGTTCCAATCTAAAAATCAACCAAAAATCCTAATCCATCACAGAAACCATGGAATCAGTAAATTCTTTGACATTCATTTCCAACTTATATATCATTCCATCAACAAATTTCCAAAAATATAAACACCACTGATTAAAAATTCTTTCTAACACTAACTTATAAACACCACTGATTACCAATTCGCATATAATATTAGGCAATACCTGAAGAAGTAGCAAAGATAGATTTTTTACTTCCAAATCTCATGTTCACAAAACTAATATCAACAATTTCACAAGGCAACGAAAATACACAATCAATCAAATGTTGCTCCACCAAACATCTGGAATGGAACCTATGAGCGGGGCAAACACGCAACGCTCATTCATCCCGCTCCGACAACATCCACCCAAACTTTTGCCAACAAATCATCTCTGTTTGGATTAATATATGCAGCAAGCATTAAAATCATCTATTGGGCTTGGTTCCTTTCGTGTTATGGGGAAGTTAATAGCCACAATCTTATCTTCTACAGAACCCAGCCAATTCTTACTGTGAATTCACAATAAGGTTGGGGTTGGGTTTCCACTGTGGGGTAAAAATTTATCAGATCCACCGCCGATAGAACCCAGAAAAAAAAAATCACGCCAGCTGAACACATGAGGCACAGACACTGGAAATCAATGGTGACGAGGCGGATTGCGTTGTTCATTACTTATGCCCTCAAGTTTTGTTGGAGGAAGAGAAGAGGAAAGCAGGGGAGAAGAAAGAGAGATGAGGAGCAGAGACGAAAGTCGCAAACGGAGATAAAAACATAAGAGGCATACTAAACGCAGTAACCATTTTACTAAACGCAGTAACATTCCCCTGTGAAAAGTCCGAATTGCCCTTTATGGTTAAAAATTATTTTTCTTCCATTTTTTCACCTAAAAGTAAGGTGTCAAGTTCATTCCATTTTTTTAACCTTTAGAGTTAGTTGTTTTCCATTTACATTAAACTGCAAAAACACTTGTTTTCCATTTCATCACTCACACATTTATTCAAATATAGCCAGTATACCAGAGTACGATCCATATTACACTGTAAGTAAACACTGTATTTATTTTTTTACTTTAAATTAGTTTGCATAAATTCTCTATATACCCATTCATTTTAATTTTTTGGGAAAAAAACCCATTTGGGGGAATTTGTTTCCCGGATCTGCAATTATCCGGACGTTTTTTGCTGTTTCTGTAACATTTCAGCCGGGGAGACTGTCTCCCCGGACGGAATTCCCGGAAATACCGCCGGACGCCGGCGGTATTTTCGCTGGAAATATCGCCGGCGGCCGGCGGTATTCCCCCATGAAATACCACCGGCGCGTCCGACGGTATTTCCAATAGAAATACCGCCAGGCCCCGGGGCAGTATTTCTCGGCTTAATACCCCCTGTGGTGGGCGGTATTTCCCACCCGAAATACCGCCGCCGGCCGGCGGTATTTCGGGTGGGAAAAAAGTTGGCGGCTGCCGGCCGTTTTTTCGGCGGGCAGCCGTATTTCCGGCGATTTTCCCGACCGAAAATGCCAGGACAATCGCAATATCCCTCCAACCTATGCTAATCATAATTTTGTCAGAACTTTGGCTCTAGCCGACAATATAATTGCGCAATTTATTTGTTGCATCAAAATTTTTGTGTACAAGCATGCTGAACCAGGTTTTTTATATTAAAAGGATTTCCGTGTTGAGAGTGATGACATTTATACTGACCACACCGAAGTATTTCAAACGAACGAAGAGTTCAGAAGTAAGGAAGATATGATTGCATGGGTTAAAGCACGAGCAGCTGAAAACAATATGACGGCAAAAATTACTTCCTCTTCGAAAATGTTGGGGCTATTCCTAACAAGAGGGAGAAAAGGTAGAGTTGAGATAGGGTGCGATAGATCAGGAAAAGTTAGAGAGAATGCACCCATACCGGAAGGGAAAAGCAGACGGAGTAATACAAGCAGCAAGATGATAAACTGTCCATTTCACCTGAAGGGACGATAAATTAATGGGGGAAATTGGACGTTAGAGGTCAGAAACGGTATGCACAATCATGAATTAGAAGAAGTTTGAAACTGGCATTCAGCGTAGACACGGTTAATAGAAGCTGAGAAGAAGAAGATTGCAGAAATGTCCAGTATTAACATCAGGCCGAAGCATATATTGGCCCAATTGTGTGCGTATGATCCAGAAAATGTCAGCCACATAAGACAGGTTTACAACAAATTAGTAAAAAGTAAAAGGGATGCGAGGGGAGGCATGACTAACATGCAGTATTTCTTCAAACTTCTGCATGATCACAAATACTTCTATGCGTACTCAGGCGATGACAGAAGTAATGCAGTGGGCCACATCTTCTTTGCGCACAAGAAAGCGCCTCGTCTACTTGTTCTGTTTCCGTACGTTTTGTTTATGGATACGATGTATAAGACAAACATGTATGACATGCCTCTGCTGCAAATAGTATCTAATGTACCTATAGCTCAGTATGTTCATATCGCGTTCATTTTCCTGAGGGGTGAGACTACTCCGAGTTATTATTGGGGATTGGCGCAATTAAGCACTTTATTCGAGCGAAACAAATACCCACACATGGTCATGACTAATCGAGAGACCGTATTACTGAATGCTGTGGAACTAGTATTCCCACATGCTACCCAGCTACTTTGTAGGAGACACATTGAAATGGATGTCAAGAAACATGTAGTGTCGGCTGGGAACGACAAAACTACAACGGATATCTTTCTATATCGTTGGGGGCAAGTGGTGAAAGCCTTGACATATGAACAGTTCACGGAAGCTGTGGATTATATTGATACTAAATATGGGAATAAATCGAGATTCAGAAACGTTATTCCGTACTTGAAGAAGACATGGTTGGATCCCCACAAGGAGAAGTTTGTGTCTTGTTGGACGAAAAGTATAAAGCATTACAGAGGGCGCACAACAAACATGTAAGTTATTTATTGATTTCATTTATGATTTGTACATTGTATAATTACGTGATGTTTTATATAAGGATTTATGTTCTATAAAGAATTTTAATGTCAATTGTCTTTCAGGGTTGAGAGTGCACTTGCACAGGTGAAGAAGGCTATTGGTACGGATAGAAAGGCGTTCCCAAGTATTTTTCACAACATTCATATTATGATAGGGTTGCACCTCGATGAAATTTGGACTAAAATGGAAGCTTCGTGCAGCAAAACACACCGGAAGAGCGACTACCTACTGTATAGTAGGCTTAATGATAGAATATCTTTCGCTGGTATTACAATGATGGAGGACGAATATACAAAAAGAGTTGGCCTTATCGGGGACGATGGTGCACTTTGTGGTTGCGAACTCCGAACATGTTGTGGTCTGCCATGTGCATGTGAGATGCAACAGTTGGTGCGCGCATACCGTCTAATTGATCCTATCGGCGTTGACACGTTCTGGAAGACGCTGCATTTGGGAGATAATGATATTCCAGAAACTCAGGAGGAGAGGCAAACTGCTGAAGGCCGACTGCATGAAATGTTTGTGGATGTCATGTCGCGTCCGAGCGCTGAGATATACAGGGTCATGGGTGTTGTGCATTCGACGCTTTATCCGGAAACTGTTGATTTAGCTGAGCCGGTTAGTAGGCCACACAGGGGACGTCCCAGACACAATTCAACCCAACGAGATCTATCAGGGTACGAGCATGCCGAAAGGAATGCGCTACAACGAGGTACGAATATATGTATTTAATTTTAACATGTCATTGTGGTTAAATACATATACACATACTCAATTTAATATGCTTTACACTGGCAGGTCGGCAATCCACAAGCGGGCAGAGAAGACGAAGGGTTGTGAGGCCCCACGCTTCTGAATGGCCTTACGACCTTCCCGTATTTCTGAAGCAGTTCGTGTTCGAATACATTAGCGGGCACGTTAATGTAGTGCCTGATGAACATTGTGATTTTAGGGTAATTGCCTATTTCGTACACGATGCAGATGAGGCGCAGTGGCACCAAGTGCGTAGAGACCTGTACCAAGAACTCCGGGATGAAGCTACTTTTTGGCTCTTCGTTCTTAGGGCAGTCGATTACGATTTAGCATTCAGGCTGCTAGATTGTTATGTAGTTCCGGAAGAAGAGGATTTCTGGTTTGATTCTCATCTTCTGGGAATACTTGTCGCAACGAAGTACCAGAGGGTGGTTACATTATATGCCCAGCAGAGTAATACTTTCCTTCCGCTACTGTGACGGGGGGTAGGCGTCTCTACTGATCCGAGCAGTTTCATCAATATGGAGTTAATAAGACAAAATCATTTCATTGCTTTGTTAACGACAGGGGAGGTCTTGCTACCCCCAATCTATCCGACGTGGAGTAGCCGGGCCTCAGAACAAATGCAGCTTTGGAAAGCTCATATGGATGGAAAATTGGATGAATTCCGGAATAAATCGACTGCTGAGTGTTAGTATACGATATTTGTCATATCAACAATTTAACGTTAACAGCAATTTATTTTTGATTTTACATTCGCAAGATAAGATCCTCATCTTTAGAATTTTAATGTAATTAATTTTACCAGTACTGAATTCAAATAAAATATCTATACATCATCTCGATTGCGGTATTACTTTATACAATGCATTAAAAAAGAGATTAAAACCAATGAATATAGCACATGGGACTCTGCCGCAATGTACTAGAGCAACGGTGCCCAGTTAGGCTCGCGCTTCCTGCCGGTTCTGATGTGCCACTTAGTTGATGCTGGCCACTCGACATCCCAGGATCTCAGCTTCGCCGGACTAAACGCGGGAAAGTATTCGTATATCCAGCTCTATTAAAAAAAATAAAAAACAAACTAGTCATTTCATTCCCCAGGTATAAAGACTGAAATAATTTATAAACGATTCTTACAAACCTGCAATAAAGTCAAACACCCGCCTAACTGGGCACCATCCGCTCTAGAGGCCCGACTAAGATTGCGATAAAGGTTCGCCAAACATGCTGCATCCCACGCAAGTCCGCCTAGGCTTTCTACATCTTGGAGGTAAAGCAGGAAGTGCAAGAGAACGTGAGTTTTTTTCTTATCCACGAACAGGGTGTTTTCAACTAACCACAGCAAATAACATGCGGCAGAATTGGCGGCCTCCACCTGTCCACTGAGACATTGCTCGAGGAGGAGGGACATTTTGACAGTTGCAAAATCTCGATCCCCAAGTTGGTCTTCCTGAATCCCCAACAACTCTAACAGCAGTTCCTTCATCTCTGCCGGCTTAATTTTCCACCCAATTGGCGATCCCCCAATCGGAATCCGCAATATGTACACAACGTCATGGAGAGTGATACTCATCTCTCCGAATGGCCTGTGAAATGAATTAGTTTCCGGCTGCCAACTCTCAACAAAGGCACTTAGGAGTGCAGAGTCTAGCTCTGGATGCATAGACCAACCCAAATGTGCCAACCTGGACTGGTTCACAAGATTTTTTATTTTCCCTTCGGCTAACTCCCACCTTTGCAGATTGTTATAGCCATTATGGCACAACAATGCACCACGTTCCTACGTAATGGAATGAAGAAAATAATACATTTTAAAAGTCAACTTATTAATCATAAATCGGAAATAAATAAAAATCATATCAAGAAATATGTAATAAAGCATAAAATCGATACATGTCGATGCCATACGTAGTAGGCAACATACCTTTAAAACTCTGTAACAACTCCGGATCTGAAGGTCCACCGTCAATCGGACCATCTAGAGGCCGGTAAGCCTTCCACCCGGCATCCCCTCTGTAACCAGAACCGGACCCAGCCCCTGACACTGACCTACGCGAGGAGCCCATTACTTCTTTGCTTTTTTCGCTCCTCTGTCGGTTGGATGCATTTTCCCCTTCATTTTCATCATCCAACCGCCCCGAGTTCCCTCCCATGTACCCCTGCGACTGAGAGATGTCCATCTCAAATCTTTCCGCATTTTCCCTAGCTTCCTCCTCCTTCGCATTTCCAATGTATGGCGGGGCAAATGGGATTTTGCGGTAATCAATGTTACTTTCCCTCGTCGCATTTGATAAGCGAGAAGAGCCATGCGCTCTTCCTGTCACCTTTCTCTGCCGCTCGGATGCAGTGGGATGTATTCGTCCATCTACTTCCTCAGAGGAGGACTGTGTCGCCTCAGTGCTTCTATCACCCAATTACAAATGGTCATTCTTTTTCCTTTTGTTTTTGGTTAATTTCAATTTCAATTTCCTAAATGTTTCTGCCATCTGCAATAATATAAACGCACATTTATCAATACGATATTAATTGCTAACATATAAAGAACGAGAACACATTTATAGTTACAAAAACTTTAAAGTATTGGCGTAAAAGTTGCCCCGTTCGGGCATAAAACATCTGGAAAAATCCCCCCGACCGCCGGAAATACCGCCGGTATTTTTTAGGAAAATACTACTGCCGGTCGGAGCGGTATTTTTTGCGGTATTTTTTCCGGAAAATACCGCCGGCGGCCGGCGGTTTGTCCGAGAAAAATACCGCCACTCGGTATTTTTTGAGAAAATACCGACGTCGGCCGGTGGTATTTTCCTAAAAAAATACCACTACTTGGTATTTTTTCTAGAAAATACCACCGTCGGCATTTTCCCAAAAAAATACCGGCGACCGCCGGTATTTCATTCCAGTCCGGTGACAGCCGGCCGGATTTGCAAAGATCCGGAGAAAAAATTAACAATTTCGGGTAAAATACTAACAAATCCGGACATATTACAACTAAATTAATCAAACAAATAAATAATCTCACAAATAAAACAGTACCGAAACAGATATTAATTTGAGGCACTAACCTTTAATCGATCGTACTCGCAGTAACCGTTTTATCCGGTTTAGCTAATTTTGTGATTCCTTCTTCTCCACACAGCTCCGCAGCCTCAATTGTATTTCATTTCCTCTGATTCAGTATATTTATAGACTGAAGCAGAGGAATTTGGTCACTTTTGTGTTTTCAATTATTTTTTTTTCTGCAGTCACGGACTGCTTTTTTTTTTTAATGGGTACTGTTCACCCCGTGTTTTCTTATTTTTCTTTTTTCTTTTGGGCCAGGGCCATTTTAGTCTTTTTATAGGGGAATGTTACTGCGAATAGTAAAACGGTTACTGCGTATAATAATTTCGAGACATAAAAAGGGAGGAGAGAGAAAAGTAATCATGTGGCTAATGTGGGTTGCATGTTTACACACTCTGCTTATGTGTTGCCAATGTGGAGTTCCTCTCATAAGGGTGAAAACGTGACACAAAACGCTGGGCCCCTTTCGGGACCATCAGGACTTGACCAATTCGGTCGATTTTGGCTTGTTCTTTTTTATTGTTTTGAGAACATGTTTTTAAAAAATATTTTTATAATATAAAAAGTGTCTTAGAAATGTAAAAAGGTAAACTAAATAGTAAAATGTCTTATTAGAAATGATAAAAATAATTATAATATATTAAATTTACTGTTGAAACCGAAACTAAAACCAAAACCAAAAGAACATGCCCTTAGGCTCTGGTCTTTTCCATTCATATTTCAACAAAATCATCACTTTTTTCTTCTAAAATCTTATACAAAAAAATAACCTCAATTTAAAATTCAAAATTTTAAAATTTCCTAAAAAACTTCACTCACATAAATTCAAAAAATAACACAATCATTACACTTTTTATATCTCCTACACAATATTCCAAAAGAAAATTCCTTCCAAAAAAATTCTCTCTAAAAATTAAAAAAATTCCAAATTAAAACACAAAGAGAACAAGCACTATTCCTCTAACTAATAAGCCCTGTGACTTGAAGAAAAATAAATAAATAAGCCCTGTGACTGTGAGTAGAAAGCCATTAATTTGACGGTCTGTTTAAGTTTCCAATGGAAAAATAAAGCCATTTGGCTACAAAAGCTGCTGCACAGCTTTCAGAGTTCCCCCCCTGCAAGTTTAGCTTTGGCGAAGTACTGTAGCACCCCCCTCGCCCCCCCCCCCCCCCCCCCAGCCTAAGATACGTCGCCGTCCTGACGAACTCTCATCTTCTCTCACTCGGAGACAAACTCTCCACTAACAGACAGAAGAAGCATGAGGGGAAGTGATGTGGACCAAGGTACACATGCGGATGAATTGCCAAGGAAAGTCTGATTAAGTGGCGTAGCTCGTATAAACTCTTAACTTACCTGAAAATCCAGTTAACAAAAATAAACCAACCTAAGCTAATTTACTCAAGGGATTCGAACCAAGTAAGAAAAGAGGTGAAACATGCGAATTTAATTAGGTAGAGCAAATAACCTAATTAAGCTAAGTTTCATACAATATATAAATTACCAGCATGATGATGATGATGTGGAATAGACTCCATGGATTGGGTCATCAACAATTGGGCCGACTTGATGATGTGGAATAGACTCCATGGATTGGGTCGGCCCAATTATTGATGGCGCATAATGGAATGGTGTAGGGAGCTTCCGGAATCTTTTGGAATCTCCCGGAATCATTTCGAAATCAAGATTTTCAAGATTCTTCAAGATTCTGCAAAATATGAAATTCAAGATTTTCAAGAAAATCAAGAACTTCAAGAAATGTCTCTTTAAAGTCCAAGAACCTTCCGGCGTCTTCAAGAACTTCAAGAAACAGCCTTCTCTTCATTGTAGAATGGGGAATTGCGCCTCTTCTTCAAGAATTGTAAGGAGAGTTGCAATTTGAACCTTTTCGGCTTTGGTCTCTAAGCTATTGGCTTCTACTATCAATTGAGCAACCTGCCGACAAGCTTGTACAAGGTTGTTGAGAGTCTTTTGAACCTTCTTTGCTCTGCTTCTTGTCATTGGCCCAATGATATCTACAATTGGATCCCTTTGATATGGACTTGGATCGTGAAGCATTGTTGGGCCTCGGTGTAGAACCCAAACCTCCTCAGCTTCTCTGGACTCACTTGTCTGTGGACTTGTCGATGGACTTGGGATGCCCTCATCATCCCCTCCCAGTTGAAAAGGATTTGACCTCAAATCTTCATCCTGTTCATAAGTAAACGGAGACAAGTCAGTAACATTAAATGAAGTACTAACACCATACTCACCTGGCAAATCAAGCTTGTAAGCATTAGGCCCCATCTTGGACACGATTTGAAAAGGCCCATCACCCCGGGGATGGAGTTCAGTTCTCCTCACAGTAGGGAATCGTTCCTTCCTCATGTAAACCGAAACCCAGTCTCCTGGTTCAAAGTTCACAGCCTTGCGCCGTTGGTTTGCATGTGCGGCGGCTCTGGCGTAATTTTTCTCAAGGTTGGCCCGAACCTTGGCATGCAGGCGTTTGACGGATTCAACCTTCTGGGCGCCGTCGAGATTAACTTGTTCCTTTAGCGGCAAAGGGATTAGATCCATAACCGTCAAAGGAGTGAAGCCGTAGGCAACTTCGAATGGACAGAACCCTGTTTAGGAGTGCTTGGTTCGGTTGTAGGCAAACTCTACAACCGGTAAAATTTCTTCCCAACGTTTGAGATTCTTCTGTATTAAAGCCCGAAGTAGATTGCCAACGGTGCGATTGGTGACTTCCGTTTGACCATCTGTCTGGGGATGACTTGTAGTCGAAAATAGTAGTTTTGTGCCTAGGCGTGACCACAAAATCTTCCAAAAGTAACTCAGAAATTTGACGTCGCGATCAGAAACAATAGTGCGCGGAATACCATGAAGCCGAACTATCCCCTGAAAGAACAAGTCCGCAACATGTTTGCCATCATCTAATTTCCTACAAGGGATAAAGTGAGACATCTTAGAAAAGCGATTGACTACGAAAATAAGGAGTCATACCTCTGTGCATCTTCGGAAGTCCTAGAATAAAATCCATTGAAATGTCAGTCCAAGGTAAAGATGGAATAGGTAAAGGCGTGTAAAGTCCATGAGGCTTAGATGTAGATTTAGCTGTTAAACAATTAATGCAACGAGTGCAAACATGCTAAACATCTTTTCGCATATGAGGCCAATAAAAATGTTCCTGTAACACATCAAGTGTCTTATGTACACTAAAATGACCCATAAGCCCCTCATTGTAAGCTTCACGAACCAGTAATACCCTAGTAGAACTACGAGGGATGCATAACCTATGTTCCCTAAACAAGAAACCATCATGTCTATAGTACTTATGGAATGCACCAGATTCACATGCTTTATATAAAGTAGCAAAATCAATATCAGAAGTATACAAATCCTTTAGATATGCAAATCCTAGTAAAGAATGATCTAAAATAGCCAGAATTTCATACCTGCGAGATAGAGCGTCAGCAAGCAAATTATCTTTTCCTGTCTTATATTTAATAATGTAAGGAAAAGTTTCAATAAAATTAACTCATTTAGCATGACGTCTATTTAACTTACTATGTCCCTTTAAGTGTTTAAGGGACTCGTGATCACTGTGAACAACAAATTCCTTGGCCATTAAATAATGTGACCAAGTCTCGAAAGCATGGACCACTGCATAGAGCTCCTTATCGTAAGTGGGATAATTTAAGGCATCTCCCTTCAAATTCTCACTGAAATAGGCGATTGGCTTGCCTTCCTACATTAAAACTGCACCAATTCCCTTACCTGATGCATCACACATTAGTTCAAAGACTTTATCAAAATCAGGTAATGCTAAAACAGGTGCATGAGTGAGATCATGCTTAAGAACCGTAAAGGCGTTTTCCTGAGCTTGCCCCCACACGAATGGAACATTCTTCCTGCACAAATCGTTCAGAGATGCTGCTTTTGTGGAAAAGTCCTTCACAAACCGTTGGTAAAATCCAGCCAAATCGTGGAAAGACCTTACCTGTGCGGCCAAGGTTGGTGTAGGCCACTCCCTAATGGCTTTCACCTTGGCGTCGTCAACTTTGACACCAGCTTAGAGACCACAAAACTGAGAAACACAATTTCCTCAACACAGAAAGTACATTTCTTCACATTGACAAACAATTTGTTAGCACGTAATTCAATTAATACCAAGAAAATATGTTCTACATGCGATTTCATGTCTCTGGAATAGATCAAGATATATCAAAATAAACCACAACAAATTTCCCTATGAACTTTCTAAGTACATGATTCATTAATCGCATAAAAGTACTAGGTGCATTTGTTAGGCCGAAGGGCATTACTAACCACTCATACAAACCAAACTTGGTTTTAAAAGCAGTTTTCCATTCATCCCCCTCCCTCATGCGAATTTGATGATAGCCCTGTGTAAGATCTATTTTAGTGTAAATCGTAGAGCCATACAAGTCCTCTAACATGACATCAAGCCTAGGGATAGGATGCCTATACTTGATTGTTATCTTATTAATAGCTCTACAATCAACACACATTCTCTATGTACCATCTTTCTTAGGGACAAGAATTGCAGGTACAGCACAAGGACTAAGTGATTCCCTTACCTGACCGTTAGCCAAAAGCTTGTCGATCTGCTTCTGCAATTCCTTTGTTTCCTCTGGATTTGCTTTGTAGGCAGGTCGATTTGGAATAGATACGCCAGGTATGAAGTCGATTTGATATTCAATCCTACGCAGAGGCGGCAATCCCTGCGGCAGCTCTCCTGGAAAGACATCGTTGTATTCCTGCAACAAACAATCAACTTCTATAGGAATATCCCGAGAGATATCTTTAGGGTTAGCACAAGTATTTTTACATACTAAAACTAGTACACAACCTTTGTTACCTAACACCTGTTCTATTTCCCCCACTGTAGCGAAAAAGCTACTTCTAACTTCTTCCTGATTAGGCTTATCAGAGTTCGCCTTACTACCCATTACAAGTTCTTTCCCTTTTCCCTTATCTAGGTGCTTTCCAGCTTCCCATTTGGTGAGGGCGTCCTTCATTCGGATTGCTTCTGAACGCACTTCATTAGGTGGCATAGGTAGGAACGTGTGAATCTTGCCCTCCTGGCAGACCGAGTAAGTGTTAGCGACCCCATCATGCGTTGCCTTCAAGTCGAAGAGCCATGGGCGTCTGAGCAGAATGTGACAAGCCTCCATTTGCAGAATATAATATAAAATAGTGGATTCGAACTTCCCGATAGCATATGGTACGCTTACCTGCTTGGTGACTCTATAGCCATCTGAGCTGTCGAGCCATTGGAGCCGATAAGGACGTGGATGATTGAGTATGGGGAGCTTCAGCTTATCGACCATATATTCACTGGCCACCTTTGTGCAACTCCCTCCATCAATGATCAGAACACACAACTTCCCATTGACCTTAGTTCTGGCGTGGAAGATGTTTGTCCGTTGAGACGTATCCTGGACAGCAGCTGTAGTCAAGGTGCGAGTAACCAAGTTTTGATTACGATCTTCTTCAATGAACTCAAATTGCTCAACCGATGCAGACGTAGTACTGTCAGTTAACTCCGACAAGTGGTTAACGGTTTGATCTTCTTCATCCTCTTTGGAAATGTACTCACCATCTTGCCCCAATAAGACCTTCCGGATGTTAGGACAATCGCGCATGTAGTGGCCACGACCTGAGCATTTGTGGCAAGTGACATTGCTAATGGATTGCTGAGGTGTTGATGGCGTTCTGGATTGGGATGAAGACGGGGTGGAGGCGGGGACTAGAGCCTTCCGTTCTGACGTAAACGGCTTCTTAGCGGGTGGTGAGTAACCCAAATTCTTTCTCCAAGCCGCTGGGGCACTGGTAGGCATTCGGACGGGTGGAACTATCTTCAGGTATTCCTCCATGACCCGAGTTTTGTGCAACATGTCCATCAAAATTGTTGCATTCTGAAGTTCAACGGCTAAAGCCATACCCCTGTTTAGGCCATTAGGAAAACGAGCCATTGAAGCAGCCTCGTCTTCCTGTACATTTGCCCTAATTTTGGCCATCTCTAACTTTCTATAATATGCGTCTATAGATAAAGGTCCTTGTACAAGAAGTAATTTCCTATACAATTCTCTAAAATAATAATCAGGAACAAAAGTTCTACGGATGGAAGTAGTCAAATCATACCAAGTTAGAGGCGGAGCACGGGCCCGCATGGGACGCGTATTCCTTCGTTGGTCCATCTCCTGATTCCACCAGACCATGGCATAGTCTGTGAAATGTACCACCGCGAGTGGGACCTTCTTGTGTTCTGGGATCGCATGAAGCTCGAAGATTCGCTCCATCTTCATCTCCCAGTCTAGGTAATCCTCCAAATTCGTACCGCCGACGAAGGGTGGAACAGTCGTTTTGCATTGACTGAGACCCTTGAAAGGCTTGGCAGTGGCATTGTTGTCATTGGCATGAGTGTCCTCCTCTGAATCCGTACGCCTTTGTTCTCGTTCGGTCCGCAAGTCAGCAACCTCCTCCGTGAGGGTAGCAAATCGAGCAGAGAGTTGCGCTATCGCAGCCAGTATTTGCTCACTTCCCAAAGGGACAGAAGCACCTCCTGACATCGATTATAGGCGAAAATCTGTCTACTAAGAACAAGGAAAAATGAGTAGTAACCTTACCCCCTTGTCCCCCAAGTGTATCCCACCTAACAGCTACACACAAACCAATGTTTCACTCTAGGGTAGCGCCCTTATAGTATGTTCACTCAAGCCTTTTTCCACTCTACCTCTCGGTATTGACAAATGTATAAGGCAAACAGTAATTCACACACAGCAATGATACTTAAGAAAAAAGCACAAATTTTTGAAAAATAGATACTTGGTTCAATTTTGGAGTTGGAAAATCTTTTTGCAAACGATATTTGTAATATAGTTCAGATAAGAGGTACACAACAAGGAAATTTTGGGGTGAAGCCCTTAAATTTCAGAAAATATGGGTGTGCACGATGACAAAATTCAAACTATAATTCAAGAGTAAACGTTCAGGTAGCTTGAAAAGATACAACTAGCAGTTGAAAGCAGGGCAATTCAAGAATTGAATAGAATTAAGAAATAAGCAGAGTTGAACAATTTTAAGAAAGTCCTAAAACTAACCAAAGAAGAGATCACCAACCCGATAGGTAATCAAAGAAACTAATCCCAGCAAATTATCAATTCTTTCAATATGCAGATAACCCAATTACGAATTTTAAAAACCCCCCAGTGGCGGAAAAATTCCTCAAAAGTCCAGTGTGGTGTTGTGGGGAGTAGTGGCGATAATCGAACACTATCAACTTTGCAAGCACACTAAAAAAAGAAGAAGATTCCCAATGAAGAAAAGCGTCATCTTTGGTCGTAAAGTGTAGTGCTGTGGGGAGTTGTGGCAAAAACGAACTCTATCAACTTTGCAAGTACACTTTAAACCGTGGAGAAAACAATCCTTACTCAATAGGTGCCACAAAAAAAACACCAATTTGCGATTTTAAGAAAAAGCCCTAGGGTCAGCAAAGTTCAAGTTTGACTCACTAACCAATTCCCAGAGATAATTTCAGCAGCACAAGGATATAAAATCAAGAATTCAATATATTTTCAAGAATTCAAAACAAGGTATCCAAAACTAGTGCATGCAAATCACAATGTGCAGATAAGGTGAGCTGCTTAACATCAGCCGCAAAACTCACCAACTTTAAACAAAATTAGCACAAGAGGAGTAGAAAAGCAATCGCAAAAACCCAGCAATTTAGACGCAAAAACAGCAGCACTAAAGTGTCTCTCAAACCCTAGTGTCGCAAAGCAAAGGCGACTAAAAGATTCAACCAAAACCCGAAACCCTAGCAAAGCCAAAAATCCGAACCCAATATTATTTCTAAAGTCCAAATTTAATTTTGGAAATTTCAGCAAGGGATATGCAATTTTTAAAGAAGTGGAAGAAAAAAAAATTCCCTCCCATCGATGCGAAATTTTCCCAAAATTTAAAACAAAAGCATGATGTAGGAAAAGAAAACACCTGATAAAGATTTGGTTGTGTTACCTCAACCTCCTCCAACCACGAAACCAGCCCAAGCTCTGATACCAATTGATGTGGACCAAGGTACACATGCGAATGAATTTCCAAGGAAAGTCTGATTAAGTGGCATAGCTCGTATAAACTCTTAACTTACCCGAAAATCCAGTTAACAAAAAAAAAAACCAACCTAAGCTAATTTACTCAAGGGATTCAAACCAAGTAAGAAAAGAGGTGAAACATGCGAATTTAATTAGGTAGAGCAAATAACCTAATTAAGCTAAGTTTCATACAATATATAAATTACCAGCATGCAAAATACATAAAGCAATAAAGGGAGAAGAGTACTCAAACTAATAGTTTTAAGATCTTAATACTTATTTATTAATTTCGTGGATGGCCCTATTTATAGGTATAGGGGTATCCAAATTACAATAGGAAAAGAATAACTGAAAGCAGCGAAAGTGGAAACCCCTAAATGAACAAGGACAGTGGTGAACGAATTAAGTCACCTTTATATGATTAGGTGGACGAAATTCTACCCTATTTAGACTAGGAAAACAATTAAAATTGGAAACCAATCAAGAGATTGATTTCTTACAAACCCAAAACCTAAAGGAACTACGTTTTGGAAGTTGCTGAATTTGTCTGCCATATGGATATGGTTATGGACGAAATTCACACTTAAAATAGGTAGGAAATAAATATAAATCCTATCCAAAAAGGGAGATCAAGAAGGGATCCTTTTTGGAAACTAATAAACTAAGGGCAAAATAAGGAACATACACAAACACTTATTTTCCCCCCAAATCCTAAACCTTACTTTCGCAAACTGATGTGGACCGGAGTTCACGATGCGGAATACTTGCCAAGGAAAGTCTGAAAATTGCGAGACGCAGCTCTTAACCTCTTGAATCCCTACCTCAGATTTGGCAGTCTACTAAAATTAACCTAAGCTAATTTTAAACACGCAAATCGAACCAAGTTTAAGACAAAAGATTCGAAACAAAAGCATGCATTCTAGGCAGAGCAATTACCTAAAAAGCTATAGTTCTAAACTTATAGTAATTCACAAAGCATGCAAACTATGAAAGTTCAAAATAAAAGAATGATTCAAGAAGTATAAAACTATACTATTCTATTACTTGAATAAAAATTGTGTGTTGAAAAATGAAGAAGAGGACCCCTATTTATAGTTATAGGTAGTCAAATTCTTCAGTACAAGTAGGTAGAAATCAACTGAAATTGGAACTCAATCAAGAGATTGATTCCTTACAAACTGAAACCTAAAAGAACTAGGTTTAGTTAAAATGCTGAATTCGGTTTTCTCACTAATGTATCTAGCCGAAATTCCTAGCTAAATAAAGAAGTAGAAATGAATCAAAACTAAGAAGTAGAAATCAATCAAGAGATTGATCTCTTGAAAAGAAACAAACCTAAAGGAACTAGGTTTGTTTAAGTGATAATATTTCGGTTGTATTAAAGGATAATGGCAGCCGAAAATTAGAAGTAAAAATGAAATAAACTACTAGAATTAATTGGAGTTGTAAACTCAAACTAACTCCTTTAAAACCCTAACTCAAATTCGGATGTGGGCTGCTCCATTGGGCTTCCAATTTCGGATTCCTCTCCTTCCTTTAGGTCTGGGCTGGCCGAATTTACGAAGGTGGGTTGCAAGTGAATTCGGCCCAAAGCTCAATGGCGTGTCTGTGAAAGTGTAGGAAGCTTCTGGAAGCTTCCGGAATCATTTCTGAAACTCAAATTTTACAAATTCTTCATTTCTTCATGATTCTTCAATTCAGACCCCTTTTCGGAAATGGTGAGTAAAATGACCATTTTACCCTTCTGACTCTTCTGGGCTTTATCTTCAGGGGTTTGTGCGCCGGATACCATCTGGGCTTGTCGGGAACATTCTTGGACTAGGTTTTCAAGGTCGGCCTTTAATTTCCTTGTCCTTCTGCGTGTCATTGGCCCAACGATATCTACAAATGGATCTCTCTGGAATGGGCTCGGGTCCTGTAGCATAACTGGGCCTCAGTGTAGCACACGAACAGGCTCTGCTTCCTTTCTCGAGTCCTCTGCATCTACTTGTTAATCCTCTCTGCTTAGACTTGTCGACGGGCTGGGGATGCCCTCATCATTCCCTCCCGGTTGGGAAGGATTCGACCTCGAATCAAGATCCTGGTCAAAATTAAACGGAGACAAGTCAGCAACATTAAAAGATGTACTAACACTATACTCACCTGGTAAGTCAAGCTTGTAAGCATTATCCCCCATCTTAGCAACAACTTGAAAGGGCTCATCGCCTCGGGGATGTAACTTCGTCCTCCTGGCAGCTGGAAACCTCTCCTTTGTCATGTGAACCCAAACCCAATCACCAGGTTCAAAGCTCACTGCCATACGCCTTTGATTTGCAGCTTTGGCGTTACGTGCATTCGTCTTCTCTATATTCTGACGAACCTTCTCATGCAACCGCTTAACAGCTTCTGCTTTCTGTGCTCCATCAAGACTTGTCTGATCCTTCAGGGGCAGTGGCCCTCAAGTAATGCTGCCAAGTTTCTAAAGCACGAACCACTGCATAGAGCTCCTTGTCGTAAGTCGGGTAATTCAAGGCAGCTCCCTTCAACTTCTCACTGAAGTAGGCGATAGGCTTTTCTTCTTGCATCAGCACAGCGCCTATACCTATATCTGAAGCATCACACATAAGTTCAAAAACTCGATCAAAATCTGGCAATGCTAAAACAGGAGCAAGAGTGAGATCATGCTTCAAAACAGTAAAGGCATTTTCTTGAGCTTGACCCCACAAGAATGGTACGTGCTTCTTGCACAACTCATTCAGGGGCGCAGCCTTGGTAGAAAAGTCCTTCACAAACCTCCGATAAAAACTAGCAAGACCATGGAAAGATCTCACCTGAGAGGTTGATGTTGGTGTAGGTCATTCACGAATAGCCTGAACCTTGGCGTCGTCAACTTTCACGCCATCCTTTGAGACAACAAAACCAAGGAAGACAACTTCCTCAACACAGAACGTACACTTTTTCATATTGGCATATAATTTATTATCACGTAACTCAATTAATACCAATCGCATATGCTCTATGTGTGACTTCATGTCCCTACTATATATCAATATATCATCAAAATAGACCACAACAAACTTTCCTATAAACTTTCTAAGCACATGATTCATTAATCGCATGAAAGTACTAGGTGCATTTGTAAGGCCGAAGGGCATAACCAACCACTCATATAAACCAAATTTAGTTTTAAAAGCAGTTTTCCATTCATCACCTTCCTTCATTCTAATTTGATGATAGCCTTGTGTTAAATCAATTTTAGTATAAACAGTTGAGCCATATAGATCTTCTAGCATGTCATTAAGCCTAGGAATAGGATGCCTATACTTAATGGTGATTTTATTAACAGCTCTACAGTCCATACACATTCTCCATGTACCATCTTTCTTAGGAACAAGTATAACAGGTACAGCACAAGGACTTAAAGATTCCCTTACCTGGCCGTTGGCGAGTAACTTCTCCACTTGACGCTGCAATTCCTTTGTTTCCTCTGGATTTGCTTTGTAAGCTGGACGATTTAGGATCGACGAGCCAGGTACGAAGTCGATATGATGCTTGATTCCTCGAAGAGGGGGCACTCCTGCCGGCAGCTCCTCTGGAAAGACATCATCATATTCCTGCAATAAAAACTCGACTTCCATAGGGAAAGCCCTAGGAACGTCAGCAAGGTTAGTGGAGTCGTTTTTAGCAACAAGTATAAGTATTAATCCCTTAGACTCTAAAACCTGCTCGACTTCCCCAAGTGTAGCAAATAAGCTACTTTTACTATCTTCTTTTGAAGGCTTATCTGAGTTCGCCTTACTACCCTTTACAATCTGTTTCCCCTTTCGTTTTTCTTGTTTTCTCTTAGCTTCCCATTCGGCAAGCTTATCTTTCATCCTGAGAGACTCAGCACGAACATCTTGGGGTGGTAGAGGCAGAAATGTATGGATCTTGCCCCGTTGGCAGACCGAGTAGGTGTTGGCAACTGCGTCGTGTGTCACCTTCATATCAAAGAGCCATGGGCGACCCAGGAGAATGTGGCACGCCTCCATAGGGAGCACATCACAAGTAACTTCTCCTTCAAACTTCCCAATAGCATATGGCACTCTAACCTGCTTGTTGACTCGGTACCCTTCTGAGTTGTTGAGCCATTGGAGCCGGTACGGATGCGGATGGATGATGGTGGGGAGATTCAGCTTTTCGACCATGTATGCACTGGCGACATTTGTGCAGCTTCCCCCATCAACTATGAGAACAACAACTCTACCATTTACCTTAGCACGAGAATGGAAGATGTTGGTTCGTTAACTTGAGTCCTGGACGACGGATGTAGTCAAAGAGCGGGCAACTATGGAAAGGTGAGTGTCACCGTCAGGTTGGTGAATATCCTGCTCTATATCTGACTTACCCTCGGGGGTTAAATCCGCGAAGGGATTAACAGGTTCGTCTTCATCCTCCTCAGAGATGTAGTCGCCATCATGCCCAAGAAGAACTCTTCTGATGTTAGGGCAATCGCGCATCATATGGCCACGCCCAGAACACCTGTGACATGTGATGTCGTGGATTGGCTTTCTAGGAGTGAACGGCGTTTTAGCTATGGATGAAGATGAAGATGAGGTGGATGGTGTAGCCTGGATAGCGTTCAGAGTTGAAAGGCTTCTTGGCGGGTGGAGAGTACACCGGATTCTTCCTCCAGGTGGCTGGGGCGCTCGATGGCGTCCTAACTAGTTGGATAGTTTTCATGTATTCCTCCATTACGCTGGCTTTGTGTAGCATGTCTATTAGGCTGGTGGCATTCTGCAATTCCATTGCTAATGCTATCCCTCTATTTAGGCCGGTGAGAAAGCAAGCCATACTGGCGGCATCATTCTCATAACATTGGCCCTGATCTTGGCTATCTCTAACTTCTTGTAATATTCATCTACAGTCAAAGAGCCTTGTACAAGTGTATGTAATTTCTTATACAATTCTCTAAAATAATACGCAGGAACGAAAGTCTTATGCATTGCTGTAGTCAGATCAAACCATGATAGAGGTGGAGCTCGAGCTCTCATAGGCCGTGTGTTGCGCCTTTGGTCCAACTCTTGATTTCACCAAACAAGTGCATATTCGGTGAAATTTACCACCGCAAGTGGAGCCTTCTTGTGCTCGAGAATCGAGTGGAGCTCAAAAATTCTCTCCATCTTAATCTCCCAGTCTAAGTATTCTTCGGGATTGGTGCCGCCTGCAAAGGATGGCACTGTGGTTTTTAACTGACTTAGATCGTCGTAAGGTTTGTCGTTGGCGCCGGTGTTGGGGTGAGGGATGTGTTCCTCCTCCTCTGCTTCGCGCCTGGTGTCTTGGGCAGCCTTAATATCTGCGACCTTGCCACTGAGGTCTGCGAATTGCGCTGATAGTTTCGCAATTACAGCCAGAAGTTGCTCGTTTCCGACGGGTCCGGAACTACCTCCTGACATTATAAGTAACAGAAAATTCCCTGCTAAGAACAAGTAAAAGTGAGTAGAGTAACCTTACTCCCTTGTCCCCCAAGTAATGCCCTCCTAATAAGCTACACACAAACCAGTGTTTCACTCATAGGGTTGGCGGCCCTTGTATGCTGTATGACTCAGCCTTTTATCTCAATCCTGTATACTACTCAAAGTTCTCAGATATTGAGCAAAGGTAATAAGCAATAAGTAAATCACACAAGCACGAAACTATATAGGAATGTAGCAAAAGAAATTTTCGAAAACAGAACTTGGTTCTATTTTGTTTTGTAAAAACCTTTCGAAAAGAAATTTTGTAGTATAACCTGAATAAGATATGCACACAAAGGAACTTTCGGGGATAAGCCCTCAAAGTTCAAGAAATTAATGTAATGCGCACGATGACAAGATTCAAGTTATAGTGCAGAGTAGGCGTATAAGGTGGCACGAAAAGTATTCAGTTTATGGAGAAAACAGGGCAATTCAAGTGAAAGAAGCAAGAAATAATGAGTAGATTTGAACGAATCAGGAATATTACTACCCTAGATGTGATCACCTACCCAACAGGTATTCAAGAAACCAATTCCCACTAATTAAGTGCTTCTAGAAAAATTTACCCCAAAGTTGCGAAAATAGTAACCCCCCTGCAGAAATGTGAAATTCCAAAATTTTGAGTACCCCGAAAAAAAAAGTGATTTTTACTCTTTTTTTTTTTTTTTTTTTGCTAACCACTGATTTTAGAAGCAAGGGGTAAGAATGTAGCACAGAGAATTCACAAATTGCATAAACAAAGTGAGCTACTGAACTTCAACCGCAAAACTGAAAAATTCTCGATATTTCCTTTTCTTTTCCAAAAAAATTTCGGTTTTGATGTATAAAAACGGTAGGGTAGTACCGAAATTTAATTTTCTTAAAAAAAATTTTCTTAAGAAGGAGCGTTCTAATTCCGAGAATTTCAAGACGAAGCAAGACTAACAAGGATTAGAAAACACCTGATGATTTGGCCGAGTTACTTCAGCCTCCTCTTGTCACGCAACCAGCCTTGGCTCTGATACCAATTGATGTAGACCGGAGTTCACGATACGGAATACTTGCCAAGGAAAGTCTGGAAATTGTGAGACGCAGCTCTTAACCTCTTGAATCCCTACCTCAGATTCGGCAGTCTACTAAAATTAACCTAAGCTAATTTTAAACACGCAAATCGAACCAAGTTTAAGACAAAAGATTCGAAACAAAAGCATGCATTCTAGGCAGAGCAATTACCTAAAAAGCTATAGTTTCTAAACTTATAGTAATTCACAAAGCATGCAAACTACGAAAGTTCAAAATAAGAGAATGATTAAAGAAGTATAAAACTATACTATTCTATTACTTAAATCAAAATTGTGTGTTGAAAAATGAAGAAGAGGACCCCTATTTATAGTTATAGGTAGTCGAATTCTTCAGTACAAGTAGGTAGAAATCAACTGAAATTGGAACTCAATCAAGAGATTGATTCCTTACAAACTGAAACCTAAAAGAACTAGGTTTAGTTAAAATGCTGAATTCGGTTTTCTCACTAATGTATCTAGCCGAAATTCCTAGCTAAATAAAGAAGTAGAAATGAATCAAAACTAAGAAGTAGAAATCAATCAAGAGATTGATCTCTTGAAAAGAAACAAACCTAAAGGAACTAGGTTTGTTTAAGTGATAATATTTCGGTTGTATTAAAGGATAATGGCAGCCGAAAATTAGAAGTAAAAATGAAATAAACTACTAGAATTAATTGGAGTTGTAAACTCAAACTAACTCCTTTAAAACCCTAACTCAAATTCGGATGTGGTCTGCTCCATTGGGCTTCCAATTTCGGATTCCTCTCCTTCCTTTAGGTCTGGGCTGGCCGAATTTACGAAGGTGGGTTGCAAGTGAATTCGGTCCAAAGCTCAATAGCGTGTCTGTGAAAGTGTAGGAAGCTTCTGGAAGCTTCCGAAATCATTTCTGAAACTCAAATTTTACAAATTCTTCATTTCTTCATGATTCTTCAATTCAGACCCCTTTTCGGAAATGGTGAGTAAAATGACCATTTTACCCTTCTGACTCTTCTGGGTTTTATCTTCAGGGGTTTGTGCGCCGGATACCATCTGGGCTTGTCGGGAACATTCTTGGACTAGGTTTTCAAGGTCGGCCTTTAATTTCCTTGTCCTTCTGCGTGTCATTGGCCCAAAGATATCTACAAATGGATCTCTCTGTGTAGCATGGGTCCTGTAGCATAACTGGGCCTCGGTGTAGCACACGAACAGGCTCTGCTTCCTTTCTCGAGTCCTCTGCATCTACTTGTTAATCTTCTCTGCTTGGACTTGTCGACGGGCTGGGGATGCCCTCATCACAAACCCTAATGGACTAGGCCTTGCGTGTGGTCTTCTTGATGGGCTGGCTGACTTGATGATGTGGAATGGACTCCATGGATTGGGTCGGCCCAATTGTTGATGGCGCATGATGGAATGGTGTAGGGAGCTTCCGGAATCTTCTGGAATCTCCCGGAATCATTTCGAAATCAAGATTTTCCAGATTCTGCAAAATATGAAATTCAAGATTTTCAAGAAAATCAAGAACTTCAAGAAATGTCTCTTTAAAGTCCAAGAACATTCCGACGTCTTCAAGAACTTCAAGAAACAGCCTTCTCTTCATTGTGGAATGGGGAATTGCGCCTCTTCGTCAAGAATTGTAAGGAGAGTTGCAATTTGAACCTTTCCGGCTTTGTTCTCCAAGGCATTGGCTTCTACTATCAATTGAGCATCCTGTCGGCAAGCTTGTACAAGGTTGTTGAGAGTCTCTTGAACCTTCTTTGCTCTGCTCCTTGTCATTGGCCCAATGATATCTACAAGTGGATCCCTTTGATATGGACTTGGATCGTGAAGCATTGTTGGGCCTCGGTGTAGAACCCGAACCTCCTCAGCTTCTCTGGACTCACTTGTCTGTGGACTTGTCGATGGACTTGGGATGCCCTCATCAGGAAGATAGAGAAAAGCACGGTAAACTTTCTCCTCCATCGAACTTTTCAGTGTTTTCCCTTTTCGTTCTTCATGGGTCCTTTTGTTTTTCCTTCATCTTTGCCTCTAGGGTGTCTGCCATGCCTTTAGTTTTTGGAATTTTCTCGAAAAGAAAATGGTTAACATCGGAGAACGGAAAATTGAAGGCGTGCTATGTATGCGTTTAAAAGCATTATTAGTTACGGAAGTTGATGTAGATCCTATCTCCATCAAGCCTCAACAAGAACCTAAGCAACACATGACTCGTCTTCAAACAAAGAAATTGAAGGAAGCAATTAATGGATACGTTGATCAAGCACTAGAGGACCGCAAGGTGGAAGAAGCAAAACCGTGGGTGACCATGATCACCATGAACAATCAATTTCAACCATCAAATCTCACATTGGGACTACATTCTCGGTCAAGTGAAAGGATAGGAGGTCAATCTACCTTTCATCACAATTGGAAAGGTCAAAATGCATTTAAGGAGAAGTTGGAGGGCAAGATGCCAATTTGAGGGAAACCTTATTTGAAAATTCAAAGGTGGAAGATATATAATTCTTGGCCAATAATCAAATCCACCAAAACATGGCAGCCAACTAATGATTTTCGGCCATGAAGAATCAAAGCCACAAAACATGGCTGAAAATGAAACCCACCCACAAAACATGAAGAATCAATCCCACTACTTTAAGTATTATATTGTATTTCTTTATTTGGTGTGAACTTTAGCATTGTATTTCTTTATTTGGTGTGTACTTTAGCTTTGTTGGACTTATTCTTGCTGGCCTTCTATATAATGTGGTTGAAACTACAAGGAATCATGAACCTACATGAAAATTCAATCCAAATTTGAGAGCTTCTCAACTTCAATTCCAACTCCTTGGTGGTTTTGGTCATCATTGCACACTTGTGGGCATTGGTAAGAAGTTTACAAGTCTTCTTTTGAGTATTAGAAGTCTTGGTTAGCTTGGTTAATTTCAAGGTTTTGTAAGTAGCTAGGTGAATTTAATGACATATGTTCATTAGGGGTGCCTAGTCTAGATTCGATCTTGTATTGCCTTCGATAATACTCTTTGTTTCCATTCTCTATCTCTCCATCATTGTATCAATCTTGTTGTATTTTTGATAATCTATATGTGAAGTGTTTTCTTGTGTTCATCACTTTGCAAATCCATGATTATCATTGTTCCATTCACTAAACAACACCGAACTAGAGCTTGAATTCTCCAACTGTGTTGTATGCTCACTAAACCAATCTTGGGAACTTATTCAATTGCTTAAGAAATCTACATCAACTTTGGTATCAGAGCACGGTAAACTTTCTCCTCCATCGAACTTTTCAGTGTTTTCCCTTTTCGTTCTTCATGGGTCCTTTTGTTTTTCCTTCATCTTTGCCTCTAGGGTGTCTGCCATGCCTTTAGTTTTTGGAATTTTCTCGAAAAGAAAATGGTTAACATCGGAGAACGGAAAATTGAAGGCGTGCTATGTATGCGTTTAAAAGCGTTATTAGTTACGGAAGTGCTCTGGGGGTTTACCAGTGAACTGTGTGTTTTGAGGTCAGGCCGGTCATGAAGGGAGTCTGGCCCGGACAACGGACCAGGCCCACCTCTTTCAGGGGCTCAATATATACATAAGTTATTATAATATATATAGTTTTTATTTTGTGGGTTAAAATAAAATTTTGTAAGATTGGTTTTAAAGGTACTAAGAAGAAATTGGAGAGCCCAATTTCATGATAATTCATTAAATTATTTTGTAACTTTTTTTCTTTTGAAATTAAATTTGGTTTTTTTCAAAAAAGATTCCTTATCTCTTTTTGAAAGAATATCATAGACATGCTAACTCATTCAAATTTGTAGATGCCCCAAAGCTCTTTTTTATTTTTTATTTTTTTCATTCTCAAATCAAAATTTTCTTTTATTTTTGTACAAACAGTTCTTCTTTCCTCTCCTTCATTTCATACTCTATTGGAGTACTCATACCCTCCTCCTACAATGACTTCCTACTTAGTAATATTTTTTTTTTTTTTCACTTTTTAATTTTTTTTTCTCATTACTTTCTGGTCTACTTTTACTATTTTCCTATTAATTCTTTTCTCATTTTCATCCTTTTTTTTTTTTTAAGAAATTTGTTTAGACTTTCATTTTTCTTTTGTTTCAGTAATTATTTCTCCTTAATTTTTTATTTTCTACTTAATATTAATGCTAATTTTTCTTTTCATTTCTATGTTTTGTTTTCCTTTTTTTTAAAAAAATTTCAAACCCAAAAGGTTATGCAAATATTAAAACTAATATAGTCTATTTTTATTAAGAACAAATTTAAGAATTTATCATAATTTATAGATAATATTTTATGTTATTAAAAAAATTTTGGGGTTTATTTTCATAATTTTGCCCTGGGGCCTATGAAGTTTAAGAACTGGGACTGTTTTGTGGTGCACTCTGTGTGCTTTTTTTTTGTGGGTTGCGGTGGGGAGTGGGTGCGCTGAGTTGGAGTTAGCGGTTTTGGGGGTAGGGGATCTCTCCGGGAGGAGGAAATTTTGAGAGTTTCAAGCTTTAAAATTTTTTTTTTTTTTTTTACTTTCTTTGAGGACCTCCCCCTAATGTTTGAGCATCTTTAGTTTTGCTCCAATTAACTTTTCTTTTATTCATTTGATTGACAATTAATAAGATTTTTTAGGAATAGAGATTTAATTTCAAGAAAGCATGAACGTTTCTAGTTATGATGATAGACAACCTTTGTATGTTGAACAAAAAACATTAAGGTGTGTTCTTTTGCATGTTTTGAAGTTATGTTTTGAAAACATGTTTTATAAAAATAATTTTTTAGTGTAAAAAGTGTATTGAAAGTATAAAAAAGTATATATAAAAAGTTGTGTTAAAATTAATGAAAAATTATTATTATATATTAACTTTTTCGTAGGAACCAAACAAAGAAAACAGACTCTAAATTATTAATTGCGTTATTAGTCGAGAATAATTATATTTATATGTTTTCATTTATAGTGACCCTTCAACTTCTTCCTTCTTTTTTTCTTTTTTTTTTTTTTCCTTAAATCTTTCCATTAGTACTTTAACCTGGAATGTTATTTCTATTTGGCCTCTTAACTTATAATCTCTCCGTCCCACTCAAAGAGTCAACTTTGAAATGTGTATAACTTATTATGAGTTATGAGTTACAACACCTAAAATAAATAATTTACCACAATATTTTCCTTTTATATCCTTACTTTAAAAGTAAGGGTTAATTGTGAACCACACATTCTTATATTAGTAAGGGGTATGTAATGTAAATAAATTCAAAGTGGACTCTTTAAATGGGACAAGAATTTTTTTTCAAAGTGGACTCTTTGAGTGAGACGGAGGGAGTATTACTTTTAGTTACTTCAAAAATTATTTCAAGATGGTATTAAGTTCTGACAATATTAAGTTATTTTCATTTAACACGATGTTTTCTGACCAACATGCCCCTACAAATTTTTTCTTATATATATGTTTAATTATATAGGTATATTTCAGTACCATATATATATATATTAATATTTATTCCCTATAAAAAAAATATATATTATTTAGTTATAAATATTATAATTTACTGTTATTGGCATCTTCAATAATAATAGTCAAGTTTTGTCACTGCTTAAAATTCACGTACATTAACAAGGACAACAAATGAAAAAATAAAATTTAAACTACTTGTTTCGACCCTTTTAATTTCACATAAAAAAATTCAAGTGTTAGTAAAAATTAACTTAAATATCATAAAAGTTTAGACTATGAACTATTTAAAACAAATTTTGAAGTTAAGGGGCCTAAATAAAATAATTTTAAGTTAGTGAGCAAATGAAAACAACATTTCATTTTTGAAGGAGAAATGAAGTAATTTATTTTAGTTTTTTTTTTTTTTCCCGTTCTAGAGGATTCTTCAGATTTAAGTAATTTCGGTTTGTGATGAGTTTTCCTGAAAAATATGATTTTGTTCCGTTTGCTCTTTCCTTTCCCGGGCACTTCTATGCATGTGACTGATTTCATGAATTTCCAATTTCGGCATCCCTTTTAGCTCTCATTTTTGGCTTCATTCTAATATCCTATTCCTATTTATTCATATTTCTGCAAGTTGACACTATTTACGATTTAATTTACAAATTGAATAATGACATTTAAATGTCACATCCCATCATCAAGTGTTATTAGAATGATAATAAATGTGAAGTTATTAGTCTATTCAAACGAATGGAAGTTCTAAAAAGTATAACTGAGTTTAATATATAATTATTAAAATAAGTAAATTATCATAAATATTTTATTTATATATAATTATATTAGTAAAATTATAAAAGGTTTATTGCGATAATAAGGATTTTAAAAATAAAAAGTTCTCCCTTTTACTTGTATCATTATTTTGATAAATTTAAGAAAAAATATTTACATGGCACATAGTCAAAATTATAGAGTTAAATTAATTTTATATTTCATAATAATTTTATATCATTTCCAATATTTATTTATTAATTTACATTTTTTATACATTTTAAATATTTTTCAATAAATCAAAACTAAAATTTCAACCACGTAAGATTGTGATACCATGTACCATAAAGCCCAACCCTAGTATGGTTATATGTCAGGAACTTGGGGATTAATCCACAACGCTTTCGTTACGATGTTCAAGGCGGCCTAGTCTAGGCCTTAGGTCGCCTCTGTCGATATACGGTGGTCTATTCTGAACTGCCTACTCTAATTATAAGTCGCCAATTTTCAAGAAGCGAAACTTGGGATAAACCATCTCAAAAGCTAGCTCATGAAGAGAAGAACCCCAACTTCTTGTTATATACCATATGGAAGTTTCGTACCTTCCCCGTGGGATACTAGGAATCATGACATTATACAAGACAACCTCCACAATCCACACCTCTTGTAATTGTAAGGCAAATTATATGATAAATTTCTTCATCCATTCATGAAATGTTTTACTTTATACTTAAAAGAGGGAGTGAGCATGAAGATATTGAAATGAAAGAAAAATATGTATAAAGGACAAAATTATTAGTACCTTTCAAAATGTACAAAATGATAAAGATAATTTGCTCTTTTTTTTCTTTCGGAAAGTATAATTTAATCTTTTTATAGTTACTAGTTATGACATTATTTATACTTTCATCTCACAATCTTTTATTCTTCTCGTCTTATATAAAAAATCTAGTTTAAAAAAGAGATTCGTCAACTAAAAGAGTCCAATTTAAATTTGTTTATATAACATATTTTTACTAATGAAATAATGTGTAGTCAACAATTAATTCCTTCTAAAATAAATATAAATGAAAAATATGATGTCAAATTATTTAGTTTAGTGTTGTATATTGTCATCAATAATAAATTGTACTTCTTCCAGCCCACTCAAAAAGTCCATTTTCAAAAAAAAAAATTTGGCCATTTAAAGTGTTTACTTTCAAAAAAATTTTACATAACATACTCTTACTAATTTAACAATGTGCGATATATAATTAACTCTGATTTATAAAGTAAGGATAAAAGTAAAAAATATGATGTTAAATTAATTATTTTATATGTTCTACCTTACAACTCGTAATAAGTTGTAGATTTTTTAAAGTTGACATTTTGAATACAATGATGATAGTATATTTTAATTTAAACTCTTTTAACGGAATAAAGAGGGTGTATTATAGTTTTTACTAAAACGTCACTTTTTAAAAAAGTGATGAACAAGACAAATCAACAAGATTCCGTGTATGGAATAGTATTGTCACTATTATTAGTTTGGAAGCTGATATTTGCACCAAATAGTGGCAAGAAAACTTGGCACTATCAAAATATCAGTCCATAATACCCCTAAGTAGAATGTCTATGTGAAACTGTCACATAAAATTTTCAGAAATTAAACTATATTATGTGTATTATCTTTAATACAGTGCAAGGAAGTTAGGTGGGAGTGGGACCACGTGGTCATGCACGATGGATGTATAGTCATCATGGATAGCATCGCATTAAGGATGCACATTCGTCATTTCAACCGAATCAAACAAACAACACGAGATGAACTAAAAGCAAATTCCTTTCTTTTTTCTTTTTTCTTTTTTCTTTTTTCTTTTTTCTTGAAAGAAAACTTCCAACGTTTATTAGGGCTCAGAAAAAAACTAAAAGCAAAATTTAGCCCGCCTTAATTTTTTTCCCTTACATTTCAGTCCCGCCTAAATACAAAATTTTAGCCCGCCTGAATTTTCCCCTTTCAGATTTTAGTGAAAAACAGTTATTAAAATTAGGGTTAGTTACGCATAACCCCTTGTGGTTGAGGAAACTTTCAAATGATCCACTATGGTTTAAAAAGTTACAAATGACTCTTTCTTTGCTTTTTCGAAATTTATAAAGTTTGAAATTTTCGTTTGATTTAACCATCAAACTGAAAAGTCAACTGTTTTTCTTTATTTTTTCATTAAAATGACGAATTTACCTTCACAAACAAATGACATATTTACTATTAATAAAAAAAATGTGAAAATATAAACATTTTTATATTGTATCTTTTAATTTAAATATTTAATTTCTTTCAATATGAATTTAATTATTTTCTTTCTTGCTTTGAATTAATTAAAACATAAAAAATACTTTCTTTTTTTAAAAAAAATCATAATTATTATTTTCCTTTTCTTGTAAAAATCATAATCTTAATAATATCAAAATTACTTTCCATTTATTTTACAGATCATAATCTTCTAAAAATCATAATTACTTTCCTTTTAAATTTTTTTAATTAATTTCCTTTGTTAACCAACATCTTTTTTTTTCTTTTTTTTTTTGGAGACGAGTTTGACTTAAGATGAATGCAAATATTGCAATCTTACATGTAGCGTTCCAAAATTTCTGCATCGAATATCGAACTTCATTATGAAAAACAAAGACCAATCCAACTTTGTCCCCAAATTGAGAATATATTCTCTTAACTCAGTCTGCTCCCTCAACCTCCTATGGTGCTCCTAACAGTCACAGTAGCAACGGTGTTCATCGTGTACGCCCCGCCCGCCGGCTTTCACGTCGCCGCACTCCTTGCAACCCCAGATTCCTCACCACCATCATGTTCATCATTCATCCATTCCCTACCAGAAGTAATCCACAAACACCACCAAACACCATTAAAAAATCACAAACATCTCATTAACACCATAAAAACACTATAATGCAAATTTAAAAAATGTGGAAATCATGAAAACGATTCAATCCAAAAAATTAAGGGGGAACAACTCAGCCAACACATCTACAATTCACGAAAGTTTCCCTTAAAAAAAAACAGCTATAACGACAATAACGAAGAGCAACCCAGATCTGCACCGCAACGATTTCGCCTTTTCCGTGCGATTTCGATCTCGGTGAAGGCGATGGTGGTGTGTTCTTCTTGTACACGCAGCCGTATCTCCGCTGGTCTCAGCTATCATCGCCGGCAACTCGACCGAACAGACGCTGCTATTCTCGGATCTGGTTGCGGAAATCTGTTCTCACCGACGGATCAGATCTGTAGCCCCGATGCTGTCTGCATCTTTCTTGTCGTCGTTGTTTCTTCTTCCACAAAGAAATCCATCACCACTAGCGCTGTTTCAGCCGCGAAGTTGCAACCTCCAAGGCCTGCTCTTCGTCTCCGGAATTCGTCATTACGGTGCTGTCTCTTCCGCGGCTCCACCAGATCTGCTCCGGTGCCAAGCTGTGCTCTGTATTTTGTGCTGCCACTGGAGAAGGCGGAGAAAGAGGGAAGTTCGTTAATCATGATGAAGGCGGCGAGAGAGGTGAGGAAGGAGAGAGGAGAAGGTTTTAGGGTTTAATGTCTTAATGGTTAGAATTTATGTGAATATTGGAAGAATTTTTTTTAAAAAAAATAAAAATGTAAAGTAAAAAAAGTAAAATGATTAAACTAACCCTCTAACTGTTAAATTTTACAGAATTTTTTAATTTTACAGATTTCATAAACGCACAGGGTTATTTATAATTTTTTTAATTATAAGAGGATCATTTGAAAGTTTTTCAAATCACAAGGGAGTTATGTGTAATTAATCCTTAAAATTATTGGTTTTTTTTTATTATTGTATTATAATACCAATCTTAACATTTAACACCCATAATCTACTCTTATCTCTCTTTTTTTGTGTACTTTTTGCTTCTTTTTTTTTTTTCAAACTTCGGTAAAAAAATGTTTTTTTACATTGAAAATTATTTTAGACTAGTTTTTTATTTTTAAAAAAATTAACTAGAAATTCGATTTATAAATTAATTTAGATGTTTGAGTTTAATTGGAATTTAGATTTTATTAATTTTTGTTGTTAACTAAAAATTTAGACTATAAATTTATTTTTTAGGAAATAACAACATAATAGTGAGACAATATAGTTCTTAACGTTGTTAAAGATAAATTGGAAAGGAAAATGAAAATAAAAATATAGCTACAATATAACAGTTTAAATATGAGAGACACAATGTCAAAAGTGAAAGTTTAAACATCATTATTAATGGCATGTTTTCCATTCAGTTTACCAGTTAAAAAAATGTACAGTTGGGTTGCTAGGCGATTTTTAAATACAACATAAAAATTGTCATATTATATTAAGTTGTAGATAACTTTATGATTGCATTATAACTATTAAATATAATGATTAAAATTTAATAAAATTTGAAACTACTTGAGATCAATTTGCAATTTGGAAAAGTAAAAGTGGAGACGTAATTGTCTTTTTCATCAGTAATTACGTTCATTACACCATTGAAATCATCCAAAAATCTTCATATTTTATATAAGTTGATGATTGCACCATAAGACTATTAGCATGTAATGACTAAATTGAGGAAATTTTGAAACTATGTGAGGTCAATTACAATTTTGTGTAAAATTTGAGACGTATTTGTCATTTTTTCTATCCAATTACGTTCAATAACACATAGAAATAGTATTTTTTTTTTCCTCAGTTTGTAAATACTGATCATTGCTCCATAACTATTATTATACAATGACTAAATTGAATAAAAACATAGACTATTTAAGATCAATTTACAAATTTTAAATAATATTAGGGGCACACTTGTAATTTCCTTAATGACGTATAGTACAACATATAAATCGTCTTATTAGCTTAATTTATATATAATGGGGTTAATTGTAGAGAACCCCACGTGGTTTCGGAAAAGAGTAAGGAACCCCCCTCCCATCCCCCCCCCCCCCCCCCCCCGACATGGTTTAAAAACATGTAAAGAATCTCCTCGTGGTTTGCCCAAAACCCAAAAGTGGATGGAAAATTAACATTAGAGACTAAAAAGAAATAAAACTAATGGTAGGGACTAAAATGCAATTAAAAAATTTTTTAAAAAAGGAAGGAGACGATGAACACTGTTCGTCATCTTCTTCCCCCTACAATTTGCAGAGCTTTCTGTTCTGCAAATTGTTGCAGAACCGAAGTTCTGCGATTTGCAGAACAGAAAGCTCTGCAAATTGCAGAGGGAAGAAGATGACGAATAGTGTTCATCGTCTCCTTCCTTTTTTTAAAAATTTTTTTAATTTGCAGAACCGAAGGAAGGGAGGAGGTGGGGAGGAAGAAGGAAGAAGAAAGAAGAGAAAAAAAGAAAGAAAAGAAGCCGAAGCTTCGGGGAAGAAGACAATGAACAGTGTTCATCGTCTCCTTCCCTTTTTAAAATTTTTGTTTGTTTTAATTGCATTTTAGTCCCTACCGTTAGTTTTATTTCTTTTTAGTCCCTAATGTTAATTTTTCATCCACTTTTGGGTTTTGGGCAAACCACAAGGGGTTCTTTACATGTTTTTAAACCACGCAGGGGGGGGGGGGGGGGGGGTGTCCTTACTCTTTTCCAAAACTACGGGGGGTTCTCTACAATTAACCCTATATAATGTGATGAATGCACTTCAATAACTATTAGTATATACTGACTTAATTGAAGAAAAATTAAACTATTTGGAATCAATTTGCTAATTTAAATAAAATAAGGTATATAGTTGTTATTTTTCCTCACTAAATAGGTTTAGTGAAACACATAATTGTCCTATTATCCTAATCTATAGACAAATTTGATAATTGCTATATATCAGTACTTATAAAAGGACTCAAATGACCAAAGTTTGAGATTATTTGAGGGCAATTTGTAATTTTGAGTAAAATTCTGGTTGCCATTGTCATTTTTCTACAAACCAAAATTATTTTTCAAGTTAAAAATTTTAATTAAAATCAATATGATAATTGCTTTTTGAATTTTACTTAACATTTGTAAGTTGATTCTAAATAGTCTCAAAATTTCTTCATTTTAGTCATTTTTATACTAATAGTTATGGTGTAATTGTCAAATTATCAACAAATTATAATAATGGGATAATTAATATGCTATACTTAACAAAATTAGTGATACAAAATAATAATTGGATCCCCCATTTTACTTAAGCATATAAAATTAACCCCAGGTAATCTAAATGTTCTTTAATTAACTTGCAATATACTAATAGTTATCGTGATACAATCATCAAACTTTCTATCAATTAGTAACATTATAGGATGAATCCTATATTGTACTCAAATTAATAGTAAAAAAATTAAATGTTCCCCAAATTTACTTAAATTTTATAAATTAGCCTCAAATAGTCTCTATTTTTCTCTAATTGAATCCATCCGTACAAATAGTTGTGGTGAAATCCTCAAATTATTTACAAATTAATATAATAGGACAATTTTTATGTTGGATTGAACATAAGTTAGTGATAAAAATGACTATGGCATACCCAGTTTTACCCGAAATTTACAAATTAACCCCAAATAGTCTCATATTTTCTTCAACTGATTCATTATCTATTAATAGTTTTGGTGTATTGCAGTTCTCTCTCTCTAAAAAACCCTAGCCGCGCTCCTCCTTCTCTCTAGCCGCCACAGGTCCATTTCCTCTTCCCCCCTTCTTCCTTTCGGGAGAAGGGGGGACTGAACATTTTTGTGTTTTTCTTTACTTTCTTTTTTATTTTTCTGTTTGTTTCTTTAGTTTCTCTTTTATTTTTCTGTTTGTTTCTTTAGTTTCTCCCGTTGGGGGAGATTAAGTCTCTCGTTGGGAGAGCATTTTGTCCCATTCTCCCGTTGGGGGAGATTAAGTCTCTCGTTGGGAGAGCATTTTGGGGGGAGATTAAGTCTCTCGTTGGGAGAGCATTTTGTCCCATTCTCCCGTTGGGGGAGATTAAGTCTCTCGTTGGGAGAGCATTTTGTCCCATTTTTGGACCCTTTTGGGAATTTTTTTTGGAGAGGTGCCTGTTCGGAGGTATCTGAGAAGGTTGCCGGCGACTGGAGATGAAGCATATGGAGGCTCTTGGTGAGCCGGCACGGAGGTGGGTGAGGAAGGTGGAAGCAGTGGCTGGAGATGGAGATTGTGAGCTTGGTTTTGTTTCGGAGATGGAAGCAGCGGCCGGAGCTGGAGATGGAGATTGGGATGTGATGAAATTAAAAAATGGTGTGAATGGAAGGCAAAAGTTTGTCGGGGCCCGGATAGGATGGGCAAGGAATGGGGATGTGCTTCACTTAGAAAATGTACTGAATACCCTCTTTGTATCTCAAACGCTGTTGGACGATTTTCCAACGATATTAATATAAAGTTTATCCTTTTCAAAAAAAAAAAAAAAAAAAAAAATAGTTTTGGTGCATCTATCAAATTATTTATGAACAAATATAATAGAAAGATTTCTATATTGTACTGAATGTACTTAGAGAGAAATTTGACAATTGTGTCTCAAAATTTACTTAAAACTTGCAAATTGAACCCAAATAATCTAAACTTCATTTTCTTTAGTTGAGTCCTTATATGATAATGGTTTTGGTGTAGTCAGCAAATGGTCTACATATGAAAGAATGATGTATATATTGTTCTAAAAGCAATTAGCGAGAACAAATGACAATTGTATCTCCTGTTTTACTTAAAAAATGCAAATTAACCCCAACTAATCTCAAATTTTCTTCGATAGAATCCTTATATACTAATAGTTTAGGGGATATCATCAAATTATCTAAAAATGAAAATACTTGGACGATTTCTATGTTATATTGAACGTAATTAAAGAGATACTATTACAAGTGTGTCCCCAATTTTATTTAAAAAATTCCTAATTGACCCCAAATAGTATCAAGTTATCTTCAATTGAGTACTTTTATACTAATACTTCATATGTTCCGTAAATACAAAACAGTAATATAAAATTGACTATTTAAATTAAACAAATGGAATAGTTATTTTGCTAGTGTCAAATTATATACAAATGAAGATAATAAATCAAATTTTATTAAACTGAAGGTAATTGGTGAGAAAATGACAATTACACCCACAATTTAACTTATAAATTATAAATTGACCCCAATCGTACTAGATTTTCTTAAATTTAGTCGATCTATAATATTAGTTATGGTATTATCATCAAATCGTCTACAAATTAGGATTTTAAAAAAACGAGGATTTCTATGCTATACTTAACATAATTAATGAGAAAAATTGACACATGTGTATCCCCTATTTTACTTAAAATTTGGAAATTAGCCCAAAATAATCTCAAATGATCTTCAATTGAGTCCTTATATAATATATACTAATGTCTGGGTTAATTACGCATAACCTCTTGTAGTTTTAAAAACTTTCGGATGACCCCCATATGGTTTAAAAAACTTCAAAGGACCCTTGTGATTTTTTAAAATGTATAAAGTTAAAGAATTTTCTATCACATTTTAACATTCATAAGGGTAATTTTGTCATTTTACAAATTTCCCTCTACTATTTTATTTTTTAAAAAAGATTCTTCTAATATTCACCTAAATTCTAACCATTAAGCATTGACCCTAACTTTGCCCTCTCTCCTTTGCCGCTTCTCTATCTCGGCTTCTCTCTCTTGTCGAAAATTTCACTGGAGACTTGAAAGTCTTGAGGCAAGGCAATGAGACCCTTTAAGGTTTTGTCGTTATAATCGAAGCGCAATTATCAAGTATCAAATGTCTGGTTTCACACCTGACCACTCCCGGTGTTCAAATGACCTTTCCACGCGGCAAATGTGAAAGTTGCAAGATTGATTGAGACTGAAGAAACTGAGGTGGTTGTTCTCAGTCTTGTGAGTCTTTCAAGTTGTTGGGTCATTAGAAATTTCATGTGAATGGAAGCAGAAAGTCCGGAGCACAACAATGCACTGGAGCAGATCTGGAGGCTATAAGAAAAACGGACGAAGAAGTCAAAATCTGGGTTTCTTCCTCTTCGTTGCTGTTATAGCTCTTTTTTCGTTTTGAGGAAAACCTTTGGTGAATTGCAGATTTGTTGGGCTGAAATGAATCGTTTCCCTTAGCCTTTTGGATTGAATCGGTTTCATGATTTTGTGATTTTTTTTATGGTGGCATTTGTGAATTAATGGTGGTGGGTGGGTGGTGGTGGAGATGAAGGTTGATGTTGGTGATGGTGGCGGGTGATGATCTGGATGGGGATGGTGCTGATGAATGTAATGGTGATTTTTTTAACTAAAGAAATTAATAAAAGAAAGAAATGAAAAGGAAGTTATAATTAAGAAGATATAAGAGATTATGATTCGTCAAAGAAATGGAAAGTAAATTTGATTTTATAAGATTATGATTTTTACAAGAAAAAGAAACTAAAAATTATAAAGAAGAAAGTATGTTTACAAGATAAGGAAAATAACAATAATGATTTCTTAAAAAAATTGAAAGCATTTTTTATGTTTTAATTAATTTAAAGCAAGAAAGAAAATAAATATATTTATAAATATTTAAAAGAAATTAATCTATTAAATTAAAAGTTTTTTTATTAAGGGTAAAAATGTCATTTACTTTAATGATAAACATATATTTTGCTTATAAGGGTAAATTCATCATTTTAATAAAAAAGTTAAGAAAAAAGTTGACTTCTTCATTTGACTATTAAATGTGACAAAAAATTTTAACTTTATGCATTTCAGAATATCATAGGGGGTCATTTGTAGCATTTTCAATTATTGGGGGGTTATCTAAAAGTTTTCAAACTACAGGGGTTAAGTGTAATTAACACTAATAGTTTCGGTGCAAACATCCATTACACTAAAAATGAAGATAATTGGGCGATTTTTATGTGATACTGATCGTAATCAGTGAAAATCAATGAAAACGTCTCCCCAATTTTACTTAAAATGTGCAATTGACCCCAAGTTGTCTAAAAATTTTCCTTACTTGTGTCATTTTATCTTCATTATAAATAAGATTTCCAATAAAAGTAGTCACCATTTTTTAAAAATTTTGGACATCTAAACATGCATCATTTTCACCTAAATAATTCGATAGGTTATGAATATTAATTTCTTTGTCAACTAAGATATTTGACATATTGTAAGCTCATAATTTTATTTTTTAACAGTTCACATCTTTTAAATATCTTAAAACTGTTTCATCATCTGAACCAATTTTACAATATTGAATACATTATGTAAATTAATAAATTATTAAATTATCAATTAAGTAATATTTTTTAAATTAACAAAATTTAATAGTCTAACTTTTTTTAATTTATAGAAATTTTACTAAGAATTGCAATAAGAGATCAGAACTTATCAATAAATCCCACGTTATGATTGTTTGGAATGTAGTTGGCAGATACGCCATCTTTAAAAATAAATTAATTCCAAGGCCCGAATTGATTTTTTTGATACGCCACAAGTGAATGATGGATGGGCATTTCCATCTAAACCACTCATCCATCGTACACATATACCATGCATGATGACCTCCTAGTAACATAACCTGATTCCACCACTAAAATATTTCCACATAATATGTTTTATTTTCTTATAGTATTATGTGGTTACATTCCACTAAGGCTATTTTTAGTACACAAATTTTGCAAAACTAAACTTGACACTATTTGGTACAAGTGTCATTTTCCTATTAGTTTAATGATCGCACTATGTCACTGGATAAGGGAAATCAGCATTTACATTTCGTGCGTCTACTTGTACAACAATAACTAGTTCAACAATACTATAATAGTATAGCGTTAAACTTTATTCCGTTGAGTTCTGTGTACACTTAAAAATTGGATTATGACGTGATTCAGTCGACTTGTGCTGCAAAGCAACTAAAATAAAATCGTAGCGGCTGCAACATAAATTAACCAGTACGACAAGGACAATTACAATTACACACCAAATCTTTGTTCATCCTCTTTTTCCCTTTGTCTGCCGATCGAGTAGGTCCAAACACAATTTTCTAGGCCTTTTCTTTCATGGGTCATTTTCTACTTGTTTCCTCTGCCTTTAAATAAGTGACTTTTCGAACCCTAATTTTTTTTTTTTGTCCTTACTTGATTTTCTATTTTTTAAAATATATTATTCTTTCCAAGCATCTTTACTATTGATCATGAAATGATACTTTCACCTTTACTTTTATTGATACTAAAATTACTATTGTAAGATAAAAGTAGTCGACACTATTTAGATAAAAGATATGAGAACGAGGAATGAGTTTTATTTTCTTTGAAGGTATTTGGAAAAAATATGTGGGAATCAATCTATGGAATGATCCATATCTAAAAAATCTATCGGTTTCGCTAAACTTGACATCTTGTTGAGATTGGCTCCAAACTCAAATTTCATTTAAGTTTCCATTTCACTCTACTAGATCTTTCTATTTTGGTTGGGAAATCAAGTAGCCCCTCATTTTAGGATTAATATTGACAATATAGTGATGAATAATGTATTTTTAAAATTAGGCCAGATAATTAGAATTATCTTAATACATGGAACAAAAATTATGAACCCCTTTAAATATTGACAAAATGATGAAATAATCGATGAAATTTTTTAAAAAAAATTATAATTAGAAAGAAAACTTAATTTTCTTATTTATGCAACATGCATGATTCTCTCTGACTATTTTACTGAATCAATTTACTGAGACTATCAATATTATTCTACAGTAATATTGATACCACCCTAGCGATATTTTCATGCAAAAGTGGATGCTAAACAATAATAATAGTAAATAAGTTAAAGAAAGCTAAGAAAATATTCTTTTACCTTTATATTCACCACCTTTTCTTATATTTATACATGTAGCACTAGGCGAGCTTTTGGCATCTTTGCCTTTCATTTACTGGGACCTCTTAATGGGAAATAAAGTGAATTAGCTTTAATTCCTCGTTTTTTAATTTCCTTGCTTCATGCGGGAAACCTTGTTCTGTTCAACAGTCGCAAATTTTCTACAGTTTTCCCATATATATATATATATATATATATGTATGGGAATATTGATACTTTGATTTAGTTATTTCCTTGTTGCCTTTGATGCTTTTGCAGACTCCGAATGCTGGATTGAAACTGTTGTTTCTCTGAGTTTATTAATGGCTGAAATGGACCCAGGCTTCCTCTCGCACAAACTCCCCACTTCTGCCCAGGTAAAAAAAATTTCGTTCAACTTTCTTCTTGTTAATAGTGATTTCATTTCGTTTGGAATATGGGTTTATAAAGGGCAGGGAACTTCTGTCACTTTCAGGGCCCCTTTCACAAGAATCCTGTAGAACTTCTGCCGCCCTTTTTCTTTGAAGATTATTTTTTGTTTGTACTCTTTAAATTTGACATTTAGGGTTGTATGGAGTAGTTTGAAGTTATAATCATGTAAGTTTGAGTGTTTCTGCATTTATAACTAATATAGCTATTACAGAACTGAAAAACAGAGTTCCTGTTTCTGATGTGGTCTTGCTTTGAGTTTGAGACCATGTTTCTCTTATATTCAAGTATTGGGACTTTTTTTTTTTTTTTCTTCTTTTTACCCGTAGGTTGTGGAGGAGGTGAAGGAGCTTTGGTCAATGGCTTTGCCTATTACAGCGATGAACTGCCTTGTTTACGTCAGAGCTGTAGTTTCGGTCTTGTTTCTGGGTAGGCTTGGAAGCCTAGAGCTAGCCGGAGGAGCACTCTCAATTGGTTTCACAAACATCACGGGCTATTCTGTTTTGGTGGGTCTCGCTTCGGGTTTGGAGCCAGTTTGTAGCCAAGCGTTCGGGAGGCAAAATTGGGATTTATTATCACTCTCCCTCCAGCGGATGATCTTCATCCTTTTCATAGCCATCATTCCCATAAGCGTTTTATGGGTTAATCTTGAGTGGATTATGCTGTCCTTGGGTCAAGATATTGAAATTACAGAGATGGCCGCAACCTACTGCCTTTATTCTCTGCCGGATTTATTCACCAATACCTTATTGCAGCCCTTGAGAGTTTATTTAAGGTCTCAGGGAGTGACTAAACCTCAGATGTGGTGTACATTTATAGCTGTGATATTCCATGTGCCATTGAATTACATGCTTGTAGTGGTGATGGGGCTTGGTGTCCCCGGAGTGGCAATAGCTTCTGTGCTAACAAATCTGCATATGGTAGTGCTGCTGATGGGATATGTGTACATTTATGGGAGGTGGGAATGGAAACGGGCAGGCGCGGCGGGGATTGGAGGGATGTGTGATGGGTTGGGACCATTATTGAAGTTGGCAGTGCCAAGTTGTGTTGGGATATGTTTAGAGTGGTGGTGGTATGAGATAGTCACTGTGCTTTCTGGTTATTTGCCTAATCCTAAGCTTGCAGTGGCCGCCACAGGGATTCTTATTCAGACCACTAGCCTCATGTACACTGTGCCTATGGCTTTATCCGGCTGTGTCTCTGCCAGGGTAAGCCTCTTTATGACATAATTATTTTGGTATGATTGAAGCATCTTTGTTTTTCTATTTCCATGTTTGAATACATTTTACCATAGGAACCCAATTTAGTAATTGTAGGCCAGGACTAATCATTTCCTTAATGGGTATCAGTACAGGATCATCATTTACTCCATTTTGCAGTGTAGAATTTTATTTTATTTTTTCTTGCATGCGAGAGTTGCTAGTTTTTAAAATTTTAGGTTTCTTGTGGCAATATTTGTTTGATTATGTGTTGTGGTTATTTTCATTACTTGTTTTGCATTTAACAAACTTACTGCAATGGTTTTTCAAATCCATCATGTTGTGGTGATTTATTGCATTCTTATAGGTCAGTGTAACTATATGGACTCTGTTTTTGTTGCATCTTAGTGGTGCCTAATGAATGAATTCGTCCTTGTTTGACCGCATGAAAACTAGTTTATATTTTCACCCAAGTGTTATCTTATTTGTCATTATTGAATACTTTATGGTATCCGATTTCAATTTATTGTTGCATCAGGCAGAACTAATGACCTTTTTCTTCTTGCTCTGCACTTAAAAAGTGACAGTGGACTTGAAATCTGATGCGAAATTGGTGAAATGTGTCCATCTCCTTTTAGAACTACCACTCAAACTTGAATAATTTCAAGAGATCCAAAATCAAAACTTAAGCATGATGTTGAAGAAGAATTTTTTCTTTACATCATTCTGTTCTTGGATTAGATGTTAAGGTTGGTTCGTTTAATTTGCTCCAGGGGAATATATTGGGAATGGCATATACGGAACATTGTCCTTTCTTTGTTTGGCAGTTCAATAGATATTATCCTGGGTACTGTGATCTTTATCCTTTGTCATGCATCTGTTCAAGTATCAATGCTTTTAGGCTTTTAAAAATTTTGAAGCACTACTTTTCTCTATAGGAGTGCTTTATCCCCTCCCCCCACTTTCCTTGGATGGAATGCTTTGTCACCTTCACCTTTGTTCCTCCCAATGTAGAAAACAAATAAATAAAATGTTCTGCCCAGTAGCATTTCTAGGCCATTATAGTAATTGATAATTATTTCTCTTGCTTTCCATTTGCAGGTTGGGAATGAGCTGGGAGCAGGGAAACCATACAAAGCAAAGCTAGCTGCAATGGTCGCATTAGGCTGTGCCTTTGTGATTGGATTTGTCAATATTACTTGGACTGTGATATTTAAAGAGAGGTGGGGTGGCTTATTCACAGAAGATGCTGAGCTCAAAGCTTTAGTCGCATCAGTTCTGCCTATTGTCGGTTTGTGTGAGCTCGGCAACTGTCCGCAGACCACGGGCTGCGGCATCCTACGTGGTACCGCGAGGCCTGCTGTGGGCGCGCGAATCAACCTCGGCTCCTTTTACTTTGTGGGAACCCCTGTAGCTGTGGGGTTAGCCTTCTGGTTCCATATCGGGTTCAGTGGATTATGGTTTGGGCTCTTGTCTGCTCAAGCTGCTTGCGCCATCTCAATTTTGTATGCGGTGGTTGGCTGTACAGACTGGGAAGGTGAGTCTTTGAATGCCAAGAAACTCAGTAGCTTGGAGATGGCACAGGAGCATAATAATAATAGTGGTGAAGAGAAAAAAGGACTTCTAGTTCTAGTGCAGGAGAATGGCAACGGACAAGATGTCCCATAAAGATCGAAAAACAGAAGGGAAAAAATTTTGTGGCCTTGTCTTGTCAACCTTTTAGTTTTATTATTATTATTATCTTCTTTTGTCTGAGATGAGAAGGGGTGACAAAAAAAAAAAAAAAAAAAAAACCTTCGCTTTGTACATTTAGGGCATCTCCAACCCTCCCTTTATTTTGATGGGTATTATTTCACCATTTTAGAGCAGTTATAGTAATTTCACTCCAATCTTCCTTCTATCATTTCCACTAAAAAAGAATATTCTATTTAGATTCCTTTTTATATTTCATTTTATATTCATTCTTATTACTTATATACTATTACATTTTATTACAAAACAAACCCTAAAGTTTCTTTAATGTTACGTATTAATCCAATACAACGAACACAACAATTAATTGGTCTTAGAAAAATATAATTAACACACTTTTCTTTAATAACGGAACAAACAAAGAAATAAAACTTAAATTAGACAACTAATAATACAATTTTATAAACATATTTATGTACTTCAATTAATATATATGAATTGTATTTAATTTTACATAATAAATGAATTGTAAAAATAAAAATATATCAATTACATTAATAAAATGAAATAGAAATAATACTTAATGGATAAAATAACAATCACTAAAATACAAAACTAAACTAAAAACAAAAAATAGGACCAATGTGCAATTAAAAAACTATTAAAAAGACGAAAAAAAAGGAGAGAAATGGGCATCGCGGAGCTTGCCAAAAACGCCAATTTGGCGTTGGGGTTGGAGCCCGTTTCAACGCCAAACTGGCGTTTTTCATCTAACGGAGACGCCCTTATGTGCCTTTGCTTTCACTTATTAGTTATTAGTTGCTCTTTGGTTAAGTTTCGATTAAAGAAAGGTAGAGGGTAGACTATAGAGGTTTAAATGTTATCAAATTTATAGTCCCTCTCTATACATGAAAAATTAATTAGTACTCTTGTTGCATTCTTAAAAGTAGTACAACAAGTCAATAGTAAAATAATAGGCAAAATACAATTTCCCCCTTTTAATTTGTTGTTATGGATAATTACCCCTTGTAGTTTATAAATACCCAGTTACTCCCTTATGGTTTTTAAATACCCAGTTACCCCCTTATGGTTTTGGACTAAAGTGTCAATGTAACAGAAAATTTTGAACTAAAGTGTCAATATAACAGAAAATGTCTATATTAACAGCAGTAGATTACACTCGCCCAAATACTGCGTGAAAATAAAAGAAAATGTTATAAAATTACTACAAGCTATAACTATAAAAGCATGTAGTAAGATAAAGTAAAGAACAAGAATAAGAGAGAAATAGAGATAAGCTTTTCCTTTCTTTCATTCATCTTTTCATCCTACATATATGCCTTTATATATAGGCAATTATAGAAATTCACAAATATAAAATCATTCCAAAAGTCACACTATTTATATGGGCAATTAAGGGAAAGAAGGGGTAGATGAAAAGTTTTAGAATAAGTAGAGGTAATAGGACATTCATAATGCTAATATTCATAACACTCCCCCTTGAATGTCCATTTTTAAGTGAAACGTCTTGTTAAAACCTTACTAGAAAAACCCAGTGGAAAAAAACTTAGTGAAGGAAAAAAGGCACATTTTCTTAGTACAACACTGCCTCGTTAAAAAACTTTACCAGTAAAAACCAAGTTGGGAAAAAACTTGGTAAAGGAAAAAGTGTATAGTAGGTACTCCCCTCTTGAGCACATCACTGGTTTGATCGAACATTATAAGGATCAATAAAATATCCAACATCTGCATAACTTGGAAGATCATACTTGTGTATTTCAAAAAATAAAGACCCCATATTTATTGTTCCTTAAAACTAAAGAAACATATGTGTTCCTGACTTGCAAACATATTTCAAAACTTGTGTACGACTTGCAAGATACATTATTGTTTTGATAGCTTTAAAATATGGTACTTCTGGACCAAATGGTTATTTATCATCTTTATGATGACAAAATGGATTTTTATGTACATCAAGTGATCTCACACTCGTAATTGTGCTCAAAGTGTGTATTTGATTCATATAAAAGTGTTTCAACACTTTAGCAGTATAAGAAGATTGATGCAAAGAGATGTCATTCTCTGAGTGCTCAATTTTGAAACAAAGATAAATGTTGTCTTTTCAAAATGTTTCATTTCAAACTTGTGTTTCAAACTAACAATATTTTGAATATCTTCAAGAGTTCCAATTCAAGATTATACTTAAATAATCAATAATGGTTTGATACTCTTCAGGATTTCTATACAAAATTATCAATATATATTGGTATTCGGATCTATCAATAAAACATGGATATAGAGCTCTACACAATTTAATATAATAAATATCGCGATAAATTGTATCGTGCCTTCAGGGCAATCTAAATCTTTCAAAAATTTCTTTATTAGCCATTCTAATAGGCTGTCATGACATCCGTAAGACACATTTTAAAATTTTTCCTTGCTTCCAGATAAAGCAAGTAACAATAATTATTGCATCCACCACATGAGATTATGCCGCCCCATAATCAATACATTTTCTTCAGGAAAAAAAAAAAAAAAATTTTGCGATAAATTGTGTCAATTCATTGTTTAATTTTGCTTTTCACAAATACTCATTTGTGACTCACAAGTTACACATCTTCAGGTGTGTGAATTATTCGCTCAAAGATTTCACTTTGAAGCATTGAATTCAATTTTACTAGAATTGTGTCTTTTCATTTCTTTCATTTTTCTTGGGCAATAATTTCTATGTCGACATTTGTTCACATGCCCAGATTGATGATCCTCGTTTTCATTCATAATGGCAACTGTTGCAGCATAAACAATTTTATCATCGACGTCGATTGTTCATAACTATGTTCCATATTTAGCAGTCAGACATGACACAATTGAGATCTCATTATGTACCTGAGCTTCTTCCATAAGCTTATTATCTGTCATGTTGAGAAAACTCTTCAAGAGTTTTTTAATCTTGAAAATTCTTCAGGAATATATAACACCTCGATTTTCCATCTTTATCACTTGCTCAGTTTTTTCTCGAGGATTTTTTATTTTGGAACCGATTAGTCGACCATACTTTGATGTTGCCTTTAATTATTTATTAATGGTAGAAAGTCCTTCAGGGACATCAATTTTAATTGGGGCATTAGTAGCCAATATGTGTAATTCAGTCACACTTTTTTTTTTTAGGTCAGAAAAACATCTGGCAAATGCAAGTTGTAAATGAATTATCTTTTGAACTTCATGTTCATATAATTTTATACGAGGATCATTGATAATTCACTCAAAGTAATTTTCTTAATTGGCTACGTACTTTTCTCCCCCTGATGTTGGAAAAACTGACTTATCAAAATTGACAATTAGTAAAATGAGTAGTGTATAAATCTCTAACTTTAGTCTCAATATATTTTATAGTGAAAATTCATGCCCAACATCTATTTCTATCCTCCTTTGAAGTCTCATCTTTGTGCGTTGTGGTGGAGCAATCATAATATAAGTCGCACATTCAGAAAATTATAAGATGAGAAATATTTTGGTTTCTGACCAAAACCATTTGTCGAGGAGATAATTCATTAAAATTTATCGGTCTGATGCGAACAAATATTGCAACATGCAATATATCATGCCCCCCAAATATATATTTGGGAGTTCCATTCTCAAAAATAATGGTCATGTAATAAGTTAATGCATATAATGAAATGATTCTACTAGACCATTTATTGTGCGAATATAAACAATAGGATATTCCACACTTATTCCAAAGACATGCAATAATTATTTAAATAGTAAGAAAACTCATAACTGAATTATCTCCGCAAGTAATTTTTTAAACTTTAGGCCGCAATTTTAATAATAAACGTAATGTGACAATTTGGTTGATGTATAAATCAAAATTATAAAATACTGAAATGGTCTATGCAGTGGGTGAATAAGCCCACAAATATCACCATGTATGTTCTATTAGTGCAGGAGATTCAGTACGAATTTTCATAGATAATGACTTTACAATCAGTTTGCCTTGAGAACAAGCATTGCATGAGAATTCATTAGATTGAAGAGTCTTCCGGCCTTTCAATGAATTCTCTATTTTATTCGCATCATTACAGAACCGAGACTGCCTAACCGGTTGTGCCATGATAAACTCATTAGTAAACTTTTGATTTACTGTTGCATAAATTTCAATTGCAGTAATATCTGTGTAATACAGCCTGGAGGAATAAGAAGGTAACTTTTGCAATAAAAGTTTCTTTTCATAAATAGTACTTGTAATGTACAAGTATTTCTTATCACCTTTATTTTTATTAGCAATATGATATCCATTTCAGCGAATATATTTAGAAATCTCAACATATTTCCTTGGAACTTTAAAAAAATAATACATCATCAGGTGCAATATTTTGCTTCCCCGGGTAAAATGATAGTTGCTCTTCTGGAGCTTTTAATAATTTGTACCACCAAATATATAGTACTAACAATAGTTTATGACATTATTAGATAAGAACATTATTTCTTATCCCTATTTGCGATATATTGTGACACTGTCTTCTGGACATAATGTTTTATGATTGATCAATGCAATGTTTATTTTTATCACAAAACAAAAATTATAAGTGATGTAATTATTTCAGTATAATATTTATAAATAAAATAAAGATTAAAACCATAAATTAATAAAAAAATATTATATATGAAAACATAATTAAAATTAAACACTTCAAAATAAGCAAGAAAGAAATTTCTTATTAGACATTTTTAATATTATCACCTTTAGGGTGCATAATTAAAAAAAAATAATTTCACAACATCATTACAAATAAAATTTACTTTATCTTTTATCCTTTTTTTTTTTTTTAAAGATTCTTGATAGATGGTAGCTATATATTTTGGTGTATGACAGGTATATCCATGACCAATGGTCTTTCATACCACAACGATAACATTTGTTATCTAAATTTCTTTTTACTTTCATCTTTCTTGCCACAACTCCCCACCACTTCAAGTGGCGAGTTATAATTTTACAATGTATGATTAGTCTTCCACTTTTGGTGAAAAATTCAACATATTTTTATAATCGTAATTACAATAGTTAATATAAGGTTCGAAGCAATGATTGCGATTTTGTGCATTATATGAATGCATAATTAGAACATTTACTTCAGGAAATGAAATCTTTTTGTATTGTAGCAGTTCATGATTTTCCCATTTACTTTTGGGAAATGGAATTTTCATTCATAATATGGATGCATAACTGTCACATTTACTTCAGGAAATGGAGCAACTTTAGTGAATGAGGCTCGTGAGTTTTCAACAAAACTCATTATTTTATTCGTGACAGAAAGAAAAATCAAATATATAATAATTCAAAATAATTGTTGTTTAGCAATCTATCTCTATTTCAAATTTGTCGACGGGACAAATTGATACTTGCAATCAAGTGATCATATATCTCTCTTTCAAATTTGTCAACAGGACAAACTGAATTTTGCATTAAAGTGCCCGAATTTCAGCACTACTATTTCAATTGTACGTACTTTTCAATTATGTGAAAAAATACATACATATGTAAAATATCAAAATATATATTACAAATAAATTCTTAAGATAATGAAACAATCATATAAAATATCAAAACAATATATCCAATTACGATTAGGATTTTCACAAGTAAAACTATTGCAGTACGACGTATGTGAGCAAGTTTTCAAAATCCCTTACAATAATTAAATTCACCAAGATAGAAAATTAGGTATATCAAACAAAAATTTTAGATCACATATTTTTTTATGGATCTTAGTCAAGTGCAATGAGTAGATATACAAATATATATATATATGTATGTATATGTTATATTCAAATAAATACATACCTCAAGATTGCATAGCAATCATTAGGAAAAATCTCATATAGAATCATCCCATGAGTTTGAACCTTTGGTAATTCCATACCGCTACAAATTATCCTCGTCAATCAACCAACCTCAGTTGGCTAGAGTCTCGTGCTGATAACATATTATAAAATTACTACAAGCTATAACTATAAAAGCATGTAGTAAGATAAAGTATAAAATACAAAAACAAGAATAAGAGAGAAATAGAGATAAGCTTTTCCTTTCTTTCATTCATCTTGTCATCCTATATATATGCCTCTATATATAGGCAATTACATAAATTCATGAATACAAAATCATCCCAAAAGTCACACTATTTATATGGGCAATTAAGGAAAAGAAGGGGTAGATGAAAAGTCTTAGAGTAAGTAGGGGTAATAAGACATTCATAATGCTAATATTCATAACAGAAAACGTTTTGTCTTCTATTCCTTTACCCAAACTAACCTTTTCACAAGCACACCTCCTCACCATTAACTTAGGGCTTGTTTGATAACCCAACTTAATGCTTAAAATTATTTGATTAAAAGATAATGACTTTTAGTGTGTTTGATAATGGAAACTCAAACCTCTTAATCGTTTAAGCACTGCTTATTTCCTTTACAAAAAATTAAGCTGAAAAAGTTAGCTTATTGCTTATCGCTTAATTCTCCATGTAATAATTCTTTAAATAATTCATATTTGATTTCCGAAACTACCCCTTTTATTTTGTTTATATTGATTTAACTATATAGTAATTTTAATTTTTTCTTCATTGGCATACCACGTATTTTAAAATTTTTCATTATAATATTGTCAAATAAAATTTATTTTATTTTTACTATTATATTTTGGTACTAAAAATTTATTTAATAAATTATATTATTTACATGTTTTTATAAATCTCATTCATACGATATGTTTTATATTACTTATATAGTTTATTAATCATATATGAATTTTATTGTAAAAATTTTAATTTCTTTTAGACTACAATAATGGATTCATTCCATTTTTAAGGGTTTTAATAAATTGTAATAATTATTTTGTGTGTTTTTTCATCATTCAATATAACGTGTTTTATCTTATTTTGTTTCTTTATGTTTTTCATTAATCGTAATTGATGTTTTATAATAAAATTTGATATTTCGCATATATAAATATAAAAAATTCAACATAAGGGTAAAATGACATATTTTAAGAATTTCAGCAATAAGATTAGCATATTTATCGAACAAGATCGAGTGATTATGCATTATGATTTAGAGGTTCGAAAAATATATTTCAGCATTAAGATGTTAAGTGCTTAATCAATTTAGCATTATGATTTCAACATTAAACATTAATTTTTATCAAACGGGGCCATTAATTTGCAGTCCATCTTCAGACCATGAGCAAATTGCCCGAGGCGACATTTGCGAAGTTGAGAAATTCCGAAAAAAGAAGATTATGATTCAAGTTCGGTAGTTTGAATTGTATTAATTTTCGGGACTAGTATAAAGTTACTGAATTGAGTCTTGATGGTGGGTTTAGAAAGATTAAAAAAGGATGGACTTGAGTTTGACAATGGAGGGAGACTCCCGGTCACTGATCCTTTTTTTTAGCACAATCGAAGCTTCATTTTTAAATATTTTCAATTGGGGAAAATAAATTAAGAAGAGGTAAAAACTTTGTGGATTTCGTGGGTTGAAGAAGGAGCATTTGTCCAATTTATTCACGGGTCTCTCTACCTTTTTAATTTTTCGTATGTTCTTCATCACTATTTCATTAGATTTTCCTCTGCTCTCTGCCACCCTTGGAACCGCCACCTACCCGCCGCTTCCCTCACAATCTAGCAGATTTGTGAATTTCTACTTTTGCTGTGATTTTCTTTTTTTCAAACCTGTTGTGACCAGAGAAAAGTCATGGCTATGAAGCCCACATCAATTTTAAGTGGAACTGGCGATTAAATATGTGGAAGTGGTGACCAAGGAGGGTGATGGTGTCGGAGATGAGAGAGGGTTCTGATGGGTTTTTCCTTCTGTGCTTAAGTTTTTTTTCTTTTTTTTCTCCATTCTTTTCTTCGACTTTCTTTTGCTTTTGGGGGTAAGGATATTTAAGGTAATTGTAACTAACGGCGTTAATCCAACTTTTTTCTGTTACGTGGACACTTTAGTCCAAAACTATAAGGGGATAATTGGGTATTTATAAACCACAAGAGGGTAACTGTTCATAAGAACAAACCACAAGGGGGAAACTTTATTTTACCCTAACTAAAATTTATCTTTATTTTTGAACCACCTACATGTTTATCACCATCTCAAGTCTCAAGTGTACATGGTTGAACTACGTAGTGCAGTGGATGACATAAAAAGTTTTGTTTCTTAAATGTATAACTTTTTATGAGTTGTACGCTATACATTTAAGATAAATAATTTGACATCTTATACCTTACATTCAATTGAGTCAATTGTGGACTACAACATTATACAAGGTAAAAAAAAAAACAAAAAACCAAGAAACTAAACTCTTTTATTGGGACCAAAAAAAATTACAAACATGACTTTTTAATAGGATGGATGGAGTAATTTTTTTTTTGTGTGTGTAATTTTTTTCTAGTACTATTTAAAAATATAGTGCAGATTACATTTTCCCCCCAGTTGGGTAGATTATAAAATCACATCCTAGTTTGGTAAAGGTAGGTGAATTACATTCCCCCCTCACCCCCACCCCCACATTTGGGTGAACTACGTAATAACTTTTTTTTTTTATTTTATTTTATTTTTTGTGAAAGGTACTGGAATTCGTCTAACCCCGAATATTGGGTAGGGCGTTCACAAAAACGGAGAACCGAGAACCGAACCGGATTACCGGTTTTGATTTTTGGTTTTGACCGGTCAATCGGTCGGTTTTCGTTTACTTTTTTTTCCATTACCAGTTAAACCGGTAAACCGATAATAAATTTTGTTACCGGTTTACCTGGTAGACCGATAAACCGGTTAACTGCCAAACCGGTATTAATTATTAATATATTTGTATTAATAGTATTCCTTATATTTTTTTAGTTATTTCCTTTTTAATTATGCATAATTGATTGTTAAACATTAATTTATTTCTTATTAGTTATTTTCTTTTTAAATTATACATGATTGATTCCTAATAATTAATTTATTCCTTATTAGTTATTTCCTTTTGTGGATTATACATAATTAATTCGAAATTATTATTTTATTCCTTATATAAATCTTTTTGTTCTTTTATTAGTTATGCATAATTGATTTTAAATAATTGATTATGCATAATTAATTATTTACTTTTTGAATTATGCATGATTGATATTTTTTCTTTTAATTATGATTTGTTTCTTTTTTCTTAAAAAAACTTACCGATAATTAATTACTATTTTTTTAATTAATAGTATTCCTTTTTTTAGTTTTCTTTTTTGAATTATGCATGATTGATTTTTAATCATTAATTCACTCCTTATTAGTTATTTCCCTTTTAAATTATACATGATTGATTCATATAATTAATTGATTCCATATTAGTTATTTCCTTTTTGAATTATGTATAATAGATTTTAAATCATTAATTTATTCCTTATAAATTTGTTATTCCTTTTATTAACTATGCATGATTGATTCTAAACTATTAATTATTTACGATTAATTATTTTCTTTTTGAATTATGCACTATTGATATTTTTCCTTTTAATTATGAATTGTAATTTTTTTTATAAAGTTACCGGTTTGTTGGTTTAAACCGGTTTAAACCGATTATCAACCGGCCGGTTAACCCATTTTCACCAAAGTGGTTAAAATCGGTACAAACCGGAACCGGTATACCCATACACCGATCAGTTGAACACCCCTACTATCAGGGACTTGCACTGTTTGCACATGCACATCAACGTTACACCCACGCCAGGGATGGGGCAACACCACAGTGGGGACCACTTCACCGGGGACCTGCAACATCACAAATCAACACATCACCACGGAGGAGTAGCGCCTAAAGTTCTGGCAAGAGTTTTCTTTAAAATTTGCAAATCTTGCCAGAAGTGTGATTCGACCTTTGACCTCACGGTATGTGCACAAGTGTTTTACCACTTGAACTAGGGATGATTCATATAACTCTTCTATTTTGGTTTAAAAACAAAAATTCCCCTTGATAGGTAAGTAAATTATGTGTCCTCTTTTAAGGTTTGGGTAAATTACATAATGATCCTCCTATTTTGGTTATAAAATTGACCTATCTAAAATCGAATGATGATGTAAACAACTATATATTTGTGAAAACTAAGGTGCGCCTCACTTAATCTATTAAAAAATTGGAGACCAAAATGTCTTTTACAAAGACAAATGAACAATTAAAATACCTAATTTATTATGCCAAAACAAAAGAAAACTTTTTCTATTTTTTAAGCAAAAGTATTGTTGTAGATCAGTTTCAACCCTAAAAGAGATGACAAGTGAAGATGATCTTAACTAAATTTTCTCTAAACAATGCATTATTACTTACTCATATACATGATTTGCAGTTGTTTAAAGAGAAATTTATCAAGAATATTCTCACTTACGGCTTTTTCTAGGATTGAATGCGACATTAACGCTACTTTTATTTGACAATAGAAAAAAGCTTCTTGTCATAATAAGTTACGAATTTTAAGTGTTCATTTGTATCTTTGTGAAGGACATTTTGGCTTTAAATTTTATATAAATTAAAGGGCAAATGACACAGCAAGCCACTTCCTAATGTGGACTTTTGGCCACTTAGCTTTTTTTTGGTGTCATTTTTGCTACTCAACTTTCAAAAATGTTTTGTTTCACCCATTTCGTTAAATTTTAAGGTTAACTTTAACGTAAATTGATTTTTTTCTGTCAATTTGGCCATTGAACTCTATAAAACGTAACATTTTACCTATTTTTTTTAATTATTGAGTTTGACTTTGATTATAAATTCTATATATTTGTTGGGGTCCAAAGTCGTATGTAACTTGTAGAAATTTAGCACGCTTAATTATATATTCTTAAGAAAATAACTCAGGCAAATTAATTCAAGAAACTTGTTTCTTATCTTATTTGCTTGTCTATTTTCTAGTTATTTTGTGGTTAGATATTTAGTTTTTTTCTTCGGAAATATTTTTCATAATTATCGTCTACTTATAATTATTACACCATTTGTCCTATTAAAAGACTTTAGTTTTAAAGATATATAGTTTTTTTTAATCTTTTAATGTAGAACACGTTAAATAAGTAAGTTTTTACAATTTTAGTGTGCAATTCGTGTATTTTCTTATGTTAAAGTTAATCATAAAATTTAACAAAATAGGTAAAATAGTACGCTTTAAAGAGTTCAGCGGCCAAAGTGACAATAAACAATTAATTTCTATTAAATTTAATCTTAAAATTAAATGAAATAGGTGAAAGGAAATGTTTCTAAAAGTTTAGTGGCCAAAATGAAACAAAACAATAGTTCACTGGCCAAAAGTCCACATTGCCATTAGTTGGGTGGCCTATGTATGGTGTCATTTTCCATGGATTAAATGAGAGTTGTAGTTTAGATTTTGTTTTAGTTTTGAACAAAGAAGAGATGATAGAATACTTTAGGCTTTGTTCTTTTCCATTCCATTCGAGAAAAATCATCATGTTTTCTTTCAAAATTTTACATAAAGAAATAACATTATTTTCTAATACATTCACAATTTAAAATTTATAATTTTCTTTAAATCTCCACTCATATAAATTCAAAAAATAACATAATCATTACACTTTTTCTTCTCTTTCCTACATAAATCCCAAAAAGAAATTTCCTCCAAAAAAAATTTCTTCCCTAAAACAAAAATTTCTCATTTGGTCTCAACGTAGACTAGTCTTTCCAAATATATAGTTGTCCATGTCATCATTTGGTTTGAAATTGGATCGACTTGATAACCAAATTAGGAGAATCATTTTGTAATTTATCCAAAAACTTTATAGTGTGGGGGGTGGAGGTGTGAATGTAAGTCCATGTTGATTAGGGTTTTCGTTATTTCACCTAACTAGAAATGTGATTTTGTAATTCACCCAAACTTTAAGAAGAAAATTGCAACTTGCGCATCGGTCATGCTATTTTTGTTATTTAACGAAATTAGAAGGGTGATGTTATAATTTACCCAAACATCGGGGAAATGTAATTTGTAATAGTGTTATTTGAAAGTTAACAATCTAATTTGAAAATGAAACTAAGACTTTATAAAATTATTCCATATTCCGGTAGAAGAGTTCGGTGCTATAATTTTTTATGAGTTATAAGATAACTCTAAACATAACTCTTCCATTAGAATAGGGGTAATAATAAATTCAAAGGATAAATAATACAAGTCTCAAGTTATAAAAATTATTACTTATAAGGGTTTATACCACTACAATCTGCCAAGTTGGCAAACTCAGCTTTGAAAATTGAAAGTTGGGTTTACCAACTTTGGTGAGGCCCACAGCTTTAGAGAGTGCAGCGTGAGCGTTTTAATCAAGCTCGCGTGGGGCTGGGCCAGCCGCGTGGCCAGCCCCACGCGGCTAGTGGCAGATGCCACCAATACTTTTCTATTTTTTTTATAAAAATTTAATTTTCTTTTAAAATGTTGCCAATAGCCCATTTTTTAATTAAGTAATTTTTATTTTAATTATGTACTTTTAATTTTAGCCGTTGCAATTTTCATTACGTAATTGGTATTTTCATTATGAACTTTTAATCATCCGATTTTTTTCTTTTCTTTTATATCAACTGCTCTTAGTTTTATATTTTTTATTTTTTTCTAGTGCTTTATTGAATTATGTATTTTTATTAAATTAAACTAAATTGATAATTAAAAGTAATGCATACATATAATATCAAAAAAAAAAAAATTATATTAAATGTAAATAGATGTGTATATAGTGGGACCCGGGATGAGGTTGCTTTTGTAGGTTTATTGTTATGGGACTGGTTTATAAAAGTGGGTGGGTTTAAACTTTTCATGTGGCGTTGACGTGGCATGATAAAGTCGTGATGTGACGCAAAAATTACAACGAAGGAAACGATGCTTCTTCACGGCCCAATAGACGTTTGTAATGAACAATAACCCAATTTGTATGAAGTTGTGCTGTGAAGGGAATGAACGAAATTGAGATGGATTAAGTGATCTAAGTTGCTGAGCTTGGCCAATATGATGAAGCTTGATGATTTTGCACTGCTCCGTTCACCAATTGATGATTAATTCAGAAAAGGAGCGGGGCTTTCCCCCCTGTATAGGCTCCGACGATCAAGTCAGTTATATGAAAGAGAATAAACAATATGGAACAAGAATGTTTAAAGAAATTGTAAATGAGAGAACAGCTTTAAGAAATGCTAGAAATTGCTTATTGGAACCTGCCTGAATGAGGCTTGTGCCTGAGTATTTATAAACTTATTCTTGATAGTTCCGTTGAGTAATGGAGACATACGCTCCCACTTATTCCTTGTGCAATGATGTTTTTTGCCTTTCCGGGAAAACTGGCTTTAGCTTTTGGCTCCACTGTCATAATGCTCTGCACATACTAAAATAATGGTCCTACCATGATATATTATTATCTTTATTTTCAGGTCGGCTTAACCGATCTAATCTTACATTACCGACCTAAATAGAGATGAGTTAACAATTGACCGATCTAACTTCATTAAGTTTTTACCGACCTGGGATTCTTGAGTAATACTGACATAATCATACCGATCTGAGCTATAAGGTCTACCAATCTAAGATTAGTTTATTCCGACCTAAGCTTTAGTGAGTTTTCTTGTTCAGTTCATGACCAATATAAGATTATATGACCGACCTAAATTTGTAACAGAGACTCGTTTTGTGTGATCTTTCTGACCTGAACATGGATCTGGGCTTCTTATCTTTTACTGTTTCTTAGTTTTTAATTAACTGGGCTAGGCCCAATGGGGATTTCAATTTTATGCACATCAACAAGCCCCCCCAGTATTAGGTTTTACCGATCTAAAACTTAATACTCTTTGGGTTTTCCGAGCTAAGACCTAGCATAAAGGATATGTTTTTCTAGATTAATCCGAGCCAATTTTCCGAACTAAGCAACATTCCGTATTTTTATTAAGCCGTATGTGACTTAAAGGCGATTTTCCAGTATTTATCCGACCTATACTTCATATAAAAACATGAAATATGAAATCCGACCTATAAAGAATAGTCTCCTCCATCTGTATAGTAATAAGTGTAATTCCGATCTAAAGAATTTGAACAGTTTTCGGACAAATAAATATAATCATAAATACGTACCTTTACGTTACCCTAGGTCAGGATTTTGAAGAGGCGGATCGGTCGGGACACGCCTTTACATCTATCGATACGACTTCCAAGGCCGTTTTGTGTCTTCAAGGCGTCATTAATGAATGCAGCTTTTGGTCTGCCCACGTCTCTTCGATTTCCCCGAGGCTCCATTATAAAAACCGTGATAGCAACACACATTTGGCACCTTACATTATTTCGCTTTCCTGAAAAGAGAGAAATTTGTTCTTACCTTCCTTCTCCTTCCCTTCGCCGGAATTTTTCGAAATTTTGCCGGAGTTCTATCGTTGTGTCCTAATTCCTGCAATCTCCGCTAAGGTTGTTGTCCCACCGCTGTTACCTTCCGTGGTCATACCTTTTTCTTTCTTTTATCAGTCTTCAATGGCCTCCGAGAGAAGCTCAGGCACCGAAGCATCGCGTCTGGCACCGGCAGCAGGTTAGCGTCCTTGTCTGATGATTTATTTTTCTTTCCAATCTGTCTTTTTGAGTGATTTGTCCATGATTATTTGCACTGATTGCTGTAGATTCGGCTGCCACACACGAATTTAAACCCGAGGAAATAATTTCACAAATGACTATGGCCGATTTAATAACCCTTAGGTCGACCCATTATATAGATCCTTCTGTTCCTATTCGTTTACCCGAGCCTGAAGAGAGGATAAATACTGTTTCTAAGGGTTGGGTCGGAGTGTATGAATATCATATTAGTTTTGGATTGAGATTTCCGACCCTAGATCTATTAATCGAGATGTGTGATTTTCTGAATATTGGGCTGAGCCAACTAGTACCCAATTCCCTTAGGTTTTTGATAGGGTTCATGTATATGTGTTTTGGGGCTGGAGTTCGACCTACAGTAGACCTGTTTTTTCAATTTTATACAGTCCGTAAATACCCTTATGGTAAATGGTGGGTGACCTTCCAGAAGCGTAGGAATAGCCCTGTGATTATTACCGACTCCCCTGATACTAATAAACAATGGAGGGCTAGGTTTTTTATGGTAAAAGCTGAGGAAGCAAACCTACCCTACCGTTGGTCCCCATTTATTTTACCAGTTGAACAATCCCGAGATAAGTCCGACCCCAGAGTTCAATCAGACTATAAGGCGTTAAGAAACCATAGTAGCTCGGACAAATACTCGGTTAAATTTCCTTCAGAGGTTCTACTTGTTTCGGCCGGGCTAAGCCAATCCCCTAATGTAGAGAGTAAATACCTGTCCCTTGAACTCTTTATTTATGATATCCTTATCCTTCATAATTTGGTAATTTTTTATTTTTGCATTTTACCTGTTTTCAGGCGGTCTCGGTGGATTTGGAAGGAAGAAAAAAACCACCAAAATTATTGCTGCTTCGGGGTCTTCCAAAAGACCAGCTGAGATCGACCTTACTGAAGAGGTCGAGGTGGCCGATCCTCCTAGCTCGGCGTTGGTGACTCGGGTTACGAAAAAGAGCAAACCAACCCCGGAAGAAATCCAGGCAGCTAAGGCTGCTAAAGCTCCACAACTGTTGACGGGCCCCCCGTGTGATCCCGAGCTGCCGAAACCTGATGATCTTTGGGGCCCTGTGGACCCGTCAACAAAAGAAAGGGTTCTTCTGCTGAAGGACAAGAAAGATAGGCCGATCTCCTTAGCTCGGCCCATTCTTCAAGTGCATTTACCAGAGCCCCTGCCTGAGGATGTAAGGCCTTACCAAGAGCTGGAGGCTGAAACTGAAAGGTCTTTTGAGGAAATGGTACAGGTGGGCAACCAGCTCCGGCAAAACATGGAGCTGATGATGAAGCAGGAGGCTTTTCTTGCTTCACACATACAGAGGGCGAGTATCAGAAATTTACTAAAGTCCGAAAATAATGATTTACCTCGGCTGACACTTCTGGCTCGGATTTTTTGCAGGTAGCCTATAATTATGCTGCTACGTCAAAAAGGGCAACAACTTTGGACATCTTGGCCCAAAGTTACGAGCTAGAGAGGTCGAAGAAACCGTCCGAGGCCGTTGAAGATCTAGAGTTTCAGCTGGGGCTCGAGAAAAGCAAACTTTCAAAGCTTGGGGTTGAAAAGACCGAGCTAATGAAGCAGAATCAGGATCTGTGCAAGAAGTCCAGTCAACAGGTGACCAAGATCCAGGGCCTGGAAGCCGAGGTGACGACCCTGAAAGAAGAAAAGTCTCTCTGGGCAAAAGAGAGAGCTGCCCTGGAAAAAGCAGCCGAAGAGGCCAAGAAGACTGCAGAAGAGGCTACAAAAGCTGCAGAAGAGGCTATACAAAAAGCTGCCGGGATGGTTAGCTCGGAAGAAGTTGAGGCAGCTCGTCAGGCCGAGCTAAAAACTTTCAAGGAAGGGGCCTTGCTGGAGTTAATGAACCGGCGTTTTCTCGAGCTGATCCAGTGCGGATATACTCTGTGCTGGGACGAGCTAAAAGGCTCCAGATCGGCATCCGGTGCTCCAGAAGACTCCATAGCCCAGTCTTCTTTGCTTCCGGAGGGACGTGATCCTTTTGACTTAGTAGAAGAAATCAAGCAAGAATGCCGAGACATCGGTGTTCCCATTCCAGAAAAGGTCGAAGAGGATCCGGTGGCCGACCCCCAGGAGATAACGGATGAAGCCTCTTCCCAAGCTCCTCCTTCTTAAGATCGGCCTTCTCTTAGATCGGGCTTGCCCTTCCTTCCAGCTGTGTGAGGAATGTAGGTAGCATGCCTAGATGCAGTTGCAGTGATGTAATCGGCTTTACATTTTGTAGAATTTTTTTTCTGATTCTGGTCCCTTTCAAAGAACTTTTATACTTTTCAGATCATCCTTGTAACCGAGCTTGATTATCCAATATAAATGACCTTTTCTGTTTCCTTCAAATTCTTACTTCTTTAACTCGAACTGCTTTACTGATAATATTTCCTTAAGTGTGCTGTATTCCAAGTTCGTGGAATCAATCGTCCTTGCAAGTCTTCCAAAATATAACTTCCGGTAGGTCGAGCTTCGATTACCGATAAGGCCCTTCCCAATTAGAAAATAGCTTGCCTTGTTCTTGTGGTTTGCTGATAGATCGGTTTCGCAAGACTAAATCTCCTGGTACAAAGGCTCGATGTTTGACCCGAGCATTATAGTGTTGCCGAACTAAATTTTTGTAATTTAGTTGATGTACATAGGCCGAGTCCCGAACTTCTTCTATCAGATCCAGGCTGAGCTCCAAGTTCTTCTGGTTTTGATTTCTTTCGAAGTGCATAACCCGCGGGGCTCTACTTTGTATTTCTGGGGGAATTACAGCATTAACTCCGAAAGCCAACTCAAAAGGGGTCTTCCCTGTGGCCGATTTTGGCGTAGTCCGGTGACACCAGAGCACATGGGGCAATTGTTCTACCCAATTTTTTCCTTTATCTTCTAGTCTGGATTTCAGCCCATGCAACAAAGTTCGGTTTGTGAGTTCTACTTGTCCATTTGCTGGAGGATGAGCTACCGATGCGAAACGCTGGGTAATACCAAGTTTTGAACACAAGGCTGTGAATTCCTTGGATTCGAATTGAGTCCCATTGTCCGAAATAACCGATCTGGGCACACCAAAACGACAGATGACTTGCCTCCAAAGAAACCGAGCTACGGTTCGCCCTGTAATGTTTGTCAGTGCCTCAGCTTCCACCCACTTTGTGAAATAATCTATGGCCACAACAAGATAGTGGCATGAACCGATCTTAGGAAACGGACCCATGAGATCTATTCCCCATTCAGCGAAAGGCCATGGGGCAATTATCCCAGTGAAGCTGGAGGCCGGCAACTTGTAAACTGTCGCATTGTGTTGGCAACTGGAACACCGTTGAACGTACTTCACTGCTTCTTGTAATAATCGGGGCCAATAAAACCCAGCCCCAATTATTTTCTTGGCCAAATTCCGAGCCCCAATGTGAGACCCGCAATCTCCTTCGTGTACTTCCTTCAGCATGGCCTCCGCTTCTCCCGATCCCACACACTTTAGTAAAGGCATCAAGAAGCCCTTTTTATACAAGTCCTCCCCAATTATCTGATAGTGTTCAGCCTTTCTTTGTATTCGTTGTGCTTCCTTCCGTGATTCTGGTAAAGTGCCATCTTGTAGGTATTGCCATATAGGAAATCTCCAATCCTGTCCTTCTCTTATAGACAAGATTTCTGGTTCGGCCGTACTCCTGGTATGTACTTCTTCTACTAGGACGGTTTTGGTTAGATGTGAAAAAACCGAAGAAGCCAATTTGGACAAGGCATCGGCATTTGTATTTTTGCTTCGTGGAACTCGCTCTATTGCCCATTTTTGAAAAAATTTTAGTTGCTGTTGCGCCAATGCTAAATATTCTTCCATTTGTCGATCCTTAGCCTTATACTCCCCCAAAATTTGTTTAACCACGAGCTGAGAGTCTGAACAAATTTTTAGATTCTCAACCCCAAATTTCCGAGCTAACTTCAGGCCGGCTATCATGGCTTCGTACTCTGCTTCATTATTTGTGGTTGTGAAGCAAAATCGTAGAGCATACGTGTGAATTTCTCCTCCTGGGCTGGTGAGGACGATCCCCGCACCCGATCCGGACTGGCTTGAAGCACCATCCACGTAGAGAGTCCACTTATTATCACCTTCTGCTATTGTTAAAAGTAGATCGATTTTTTCTGACGGTCTTAACATGTTCTCCTGCTGATCTGGTACTCCTTCAGCTATGAAATCTGCTAGCACCTGTCCTTTGACTGCTGTACGTGGGGCAAAGGTGATATCATACTCTCCTAATTCGATGGCCCATTTGGTGAGTCGACCTGAAACTCCTGCTCTTTGCAAGATGGCTTTGAGGGGTGCGTCGGTATAAATGGTGACTCCATGCGAGTTAAAATAAGGCCGAAGACGTCGTGTGGAGTGAACTAGAGCCAGGACTAGCTTTTCTAGGCTGGAATAATTTTTCTCAGCTGCCTGCAAAACTTTACTAACAAAATAGATGGGTCTCTGGACCCGGTTATCTTCTCGGAGTAAAACCGAGCTAATGACAGATTCGGTAGTAGCTATATACATGTACAATTGTTCCCCATGAATAGGCATAGTCAAAGATGGTAAAGAAGCTAAATAAGTTTTTAATTGTTCAAAAGCAGTTTGACATTCCGGGGTCCACGAAAATTTATCAGTTTTCTTTAAGATGTTAAAAAATGGTAATGCTCGTTCTGCTGACCGGGCTAAAAACCTATTTAAAGCTGCTAATCTACCCGTTAATTGTTGTACTTCCCGAATTGTCCTAGGTGAGTGCATTTTCAACACAGCTTCTACTTTCTTAGGATTAACCGAGATACCCCCCTCAAACCATGTATCCTAAAAACTTTCCTGAAGTGGCCCCAAAAACACATTTTTTTGGATTTAACCTTAATTTATATTGGGCTAGTGTTTCAAGGGTTTCACGTAAATCAGATAAATAAGCAGATTCGTTTTTACTTTTTACAAGTAAATCATCAATATAAGCTTCCATATTTCGACCTAACTGTTTTTTGAAAATTTTATTTACCAAACGTTGAAAAGTAGCTCCAGCATTCTTTAAACCGAAAGGCATGGTTATGAAGCAATATGTACCTTTGTCTGTAATAAAAGATGTTTTTTCTTCATCTTCTTTGGCCATGAAGATTTGATGATATCCTTTATATGCGTCTAAGAAGTTAAGGAAGCGAAATCCAGCTATAGCGTCAACCAACACGTCGATCAAAGGCAATGGGAACCAGTCTTTGGGGCATGCTTTATTTAAGTCGGTGAAATCTATACACATGCGCCATGAACCATCGGGTTGGAAACCAACACTGGGTTAGCTAACCATTCTGGATAATCCACTTCTCGGATGATACGTACTTCCAGCAGGGCGTTCACTTCGATTTCCACGTATCTACTACGTTCTCCCCCAAGGTTACGCTTTCGTTGTCGGATCGGCCTATGATTGGGATCAATGGATAACCTGTGTTCAATGATATTTCGAGAAATGCCAGGCATATCTTCCGGTCCCCAAGCAAAAACTTCCGCAAATTCACGCAAAAGGTTAAGCAAATCATATTGTAATTGAGGGGGTAAATCAGCCCCAATTTTTATTACCTTGTTTGGATCGGCCGCGAGGGGAATAATTCTTACCTCGGCTCCTGCTTCAATGGACAGGTCCGAGCCACCTGTTATATCGGTAATGTTAACGGAGGTCGGCTGGACTGAAGAGGTAATTTTTGATTTCAGATCTTCTGGGGTCGGTTCTTTCAAGGAAGCCATGTAACATTGCTTTGCCTGCAAGACATCACAACGAATAGAAGCTACCCCACCTATGGTGGGGAATTTTAAAAGCATGTGTACAGTAGATGCTATGGCCTGGAACTGATTTAGTCCAGGCCGTCCCAAGTATACATTGTATGGTGATGGCTCATCGATGACCACGAAGTCTATGGTTTCCGTACGTTTTAGCTGTCCAGCCAGTAACGTGACGGGAATACTCAAATGTCCCACAGGTATAACATGGTGATTGCCGAAGCCAATCAATGGTGTCCGAACTGGACTTAACTGTGCCTTGTGTAATTGACAACCAGCCAGTGCCTTGGTTGTAATTATATTGCTAGAACTACCCGTGTCTAACAATGTCCTACGTACTTGGTAATTTGAAATGTAGCAATCGATCACTAGTGGATCGTCACAATTGAAAGACAGAAATGTATCTGTGTCATCGAAAGTAATGCCTGGTGTCATGGTATCTGATTTGCGCTTACCTAGAATAGTGTTCCTTTGTCGGTATACCTGTTTCCTTTGGCGGTTAGAGTCGCCTTGGGTTGGTCCTCCTGCTATGGTGTTTACAATCCCTGCTATATTCAGGTTGGTGCTACCCCCAGCATTTTGGGCTCGGGAGTCGAATTGGGGACATTCGCGGGCAAAATGATCGGTCTCTCCACATCGGTAGCATCCGTTAGGTCGTTCACGAATTGCTGAAAACGCGGTTTAGGTAGAGGTGCCACTTGTGTATATTGTGGTAGTTTCCCAGCTTGAATTAACTTAGCTATTTCTGCAGCTAAATCACGACAGTCATTAGTATTATGACCAATGTTTTTATGGTAATTACAATACCTGCCCGGATTGAGTCGATCTGTGGGACCCGTCATGGGTCGAGCTGGGGGCAACAGCCCTTGATTCTGAATGGCAGCATATATGTCAGCTCGGGGGACTGAGAATGGCTCGGCTACCTGCACAGCGTTTACACTTACCCCGGCCTTGGGGATGGAATTAGTGGTATTGGCAAAGTTTAATTTTTATTTCCTCCCGATGTAAGAATTGGGGAAGAAGCTTTCCTCTTACCATATAAATCGGAAAAATTTCTTTCCCTTTCCTGTTTTATAGCTGTAGCATCTTCAACAACAGCAAAGTTAACAGCAGTAACCATCATTTCAAAATAAGAATGTGGGGGTCGGATGGCCAATTCAGTAGCTAAAGGTCCTGACCGTAACCCATTAATAAATGATCCCATCATTATTCTATCATCTTTTTCATGACATTGCCTAGACTCTATATTGAACCGATCTATGTATCCTTGTAATCCCTCTCCCATTTTTTGTGTTATGTTCATTAAATGTGAAATCGGTTTAGACAATATCTTATTACCCATGAAATTGGCTAAAAACAGGTCACCAAACTGATCTAACGAATGGATAGAATTTCGGGGCAGAGTACAATACCAATTTATGGCCTGACCTTTAAGTGTCAGATGGAATGTCATGCATCGGTTAGCGTCGGACAGGTTGGCAGCATCCATGACGCTCATGCACTGCATCCAAGAGCCGTGGGGTCGGTGGTACGGCGTCATACTTGTCAACCTTACCTAGGCCTCTGTATCCAGGGGGAAACTGTGCCATTTGAATCTCCCATCCAAAAGGATGAGACACGCGAGACGTGGGGGCGGTTCGTCCGATCTGAGCATATCCAGATCCGGATAGGCCGAGCTGGGGATATCCGGACTGACCCAAGGGGTGTCCCCCTGGGCCGAGGTAATAGTTTCCTATGCCGGGCCCGGGATAATAACTTGGATTAAGTAAAGGAATATTTTCTAAGGGCGGCTGCATGGCTCGGTTATTGCCTAAACCATAATGCTGAAACATTGTAGGGTTGGAGGTAGTGGTGTATCCGGGATAATAACAGGGTTGATTCATTTGGCCGATTTGTAGGCCATGGCCAGGTTGATTCGATTGACTCATTTGTTGTCCTAAAGTGGGAAAGGGCAGGCCTGACATAAAAGAACCATTATTGACCTGAACATTGGGGGCCATAAAGGGATCCGGAAAAGTAGGATTAGCCTGAGTATGGGCTACAGTGGTATAAACAGGTGGTGCCACAGAAAGGTTAGGAGGACCAGCAATATGACCAATTTCTGAAGAAAAATTAACTTTCCCAGGTTGTGGAAAACATATAGTAGTAGATTGTGGGGGGAGACTAGACACTAAAGCAGCATAGGGGTTGGACACAGGGTTGATGACAGCCTTGGGTGGGGGAACGGTTGGGGACCAGTGTAAACCATAGGGGTGTTCTGTGTTAACTGTATCTGCGGTGGTGGTTGTAATGGGAGGTTCTGTATTAAGAGTAGAGATGATAGGAGCAACATGGTTTATTAAGTGAAATAATTCTGGGAATAAACGGAAGAACCTATCTTTTTCTGCCTGTTTCTGTTCAGGGGTGAGAATTTCAACAAGGGTGGTAGTAGTTGGTGGATCAGTTGGAGGATTAGAACTGGTGGTTGCATCGGTAGGAAGAACCAGGGCGGTGGTAACGATGAGTCCGTTGGTGTCATCAGAAGAAGAAGCACCCTTTCCTGAGCGAGTTTGCGTCATGGTTTCAACAAATTTATTTAAATGAGGAAAATTTGATGAAATAATCTGATCAAACGTTCCCCACAGACGGCGCCAGTTGATGTGACGCAAAAATTACAACGAAGGAAACGATGCTTCTTCACGGCCCAATAGACGTTTGTAATGAACAATAACCCAATTTGTATGAAGTTGTGCTGTGAAGGGAATGAACGAAATTGAGATGGATTAAGTGATCTAAGTTGCTGAGCTTGGCCAATATGATGAAGCTTGATGATTTTGCACTGCTCCGTTCACCAATTGATGATTAATTCAGAAAAGGAGCGGGGCTTTCCCCCCTGTATAGGCTCCGACGATCAAGTCAGTTATATGAAAGAGAATAAACAATATGGAACAAGAATGTTTTAAGAAATTGTAAATGAGAGAACAGCTTTAAGAAATGCTAGAAATTGCTTATTGGAACCTGCCTGAATGAGGCTTGTGCCTGAGTATTTATAAACTTATTCTTGATAGTTCCGTTGAGTAATGGAGACATACGCTCCCACTTATTCCTTGTGCAATGATGTTTTTTGCCTTTCCGGGAAAACTGGCTTTAGCTTTTGGCTCCACTGTCATAATTGCTCTGCACATACTAAAATAATGGTCCTACCATGATATATATTATCTTTATTTTCAGGTCGGCTTAACCGATCTAATCTTACATTACCGACCTAAATAGAGATGAGTTAACAATTGACCGATCTAACTTCATTAAGTTTTTACCGACCTGGGATTCTTGAGTAATACTGACATAATCATACCGATCTGAGCTATAAGGTCTACCAATCTAAGATTAGTTTATTCCGACCTAAGCTTTAGTGAGTTTTCTTGTTCAGTTCATGACCAATATAAGATTATATGACCGACCTAAATTTGTAACAGAGACTCGTTTTGTGTGATCTTTCTGACCTGAACATGGATCTGGGCTTCTTTATCTTTTACTGTTTCTTAGTTTTTAATTAACTGGGCTAGGCCCAATGGGGATTTCAATTTTATGCACATCAAGTCGCTTTTCTGGGTTTATTGTTGCAACCACCCTAAGAATGTATTGAAATATTTTAATAATGTTATGAATATTATGAATGTCCATTCCTATTCTCACTACTTATGATCCTAATTACCTTATGGGTGCATTTGGCGCGCGGGAATGAGAATGGGAATGGGAATGGGGGGGAATGGGAACGTGATTCTCGGGATTAAGATTACTGTGTTGGGTTGGCATAAATAGGAAATGACATTTAATCACCTAAGCAATTCGATCCCATGGAAGTAGGAGATTTGATATCCCCAGTTGTAACCATCCGCTCCTTGCCTGTTTAACCAGAAATTATACCTTTATTTACTAGTGTAGTTAAAAAATCAAAACAAATATGAGCAAAACCAAAAAACAGAACATATCTCCGTCACAGAAGGTAAAAATATGGAGCTCATCCTTTCCTTATGCAATTCTAAAAATTAATTTGTGGAGGATTGGGCGCCAAACCAAAAAAACAGAGAGCCAAACCGAAAAACAGAGCGCAAAACCTAAATGTATTGAAGGAAGACTATTGCTATTGTGGTAAAAGAGTAAAGGCAAGATCACATTTAATTGAGAGAAGCAGGAAACCCTAAAATGTATTCTTACCTCTTAGACAACACAACAACTAAAGCAATTTCAGTAAATTGAATATGCTAATAAGGTATTTGTGAACATTGAAGAGTCTTTTAGTTGGTAATTTGGTAGCTGAGAAAACAATAGTCGGCCGGAGAAATGACGGATTTGATTTGATGTCATCCATTTCACAATTAATCGAGCCAAACGAAGGTTGCATCAATGGCCTGAGCATCAAGGAAGAAATCTTATGAGTAAATAAATTCAACCTAGCCATCATGAATTTGTCAGCAATGAGTGGTCTTTAAAATATGTAGTAATTAAAGCCCTCAGAAGCAAAAAAGAAGCCTTGGTAGTTGAACTGTTGAGATGAGAATTTTCTGGACGAGATACGCTAAGATTTGCTATCATTTGCACTCGATTTCAATAGTTTCATGGTTGTATGCATTCATCGCAGCATACAAAGAGGGTCGTCATTTATCTCTCAACACCAAAGGTTGTCATGAACAAGAAATGATGAAAAAGAGACTGCATTGGAATTGAAAAGCTTGAGAAGACATCGTCGGCCGGATAACCCATCTGTTTGATTTGCTGACTATTTAGGCATTGGTCGAATGGGCGGAAGATTGATGGCCTTGATTTTTTTATTTTTAAATTTTCTTCTCTCTATTTGGGATGTAGGGTTTTAATGTGAGAAGAAGTGGGAAGCATATTCGATCGTGAGTGGTGGTGAACCAGCGGTATAAATGTGAAAAAGAGGTTTTCAGCTGGAATGATTTCCTTTGCCATTATTTGGGATACGGGAATTAAAAGGAATATATATATATATATATATATGCATGCTTATTAAATTTATAAAATTGCTGAAACTATTAGTATAGAATAATTATTTCTTAACACAATAAGATTAATTGTATTTTCTAGTTGTCCAATATGTATAAATTGTGCTTTTACTGCTATATTTCTAAGCATAAATAATGTCATAATTGGATTGGAGGGCCTATATATTTAAAAAATTACTTTATTTTTCATTTTTTTGGCAAAGTCGTTATTGAAGTCATTTTTCCTTTATTATTTCAAGAATGAAGTCATAAAATTGTTGTCAAAATTGTCTTACAGATAAAAGTGAAGATCTTATCAATTGAGACTTAGGAAGATATGGTAGCCTAAGTACAAATGTCAATTGACATGAACAGATATACCAACAATAACCACTACTTTTAATTCATTTTGTATATTATTTGATTGATAGAGGAAACATATGTATTTAGAGTTGAAAACCTTTGACTTAACATGAACTAGGCGCAATATAAACAAGTTATAGTTAATGGTTAAAGGTTTTGTGGGTTAGGTAAAGCTACACTTGAGAAAGTGGGCATGTGAACCAATTAAATTGAATACATTAGGAGAATTTTATATTACAACATGAAATTTTCGTGAATTAATTGGGTAGATGCAAATAATACAAATAATTAAATAGGTAGAGTTAAATTGTGGGGTGCTGAGGTTCCTTCTGACCTTTACCCGCCGGTCTCTTCCTTACCATTACGCGTAGAGGAAATACTTCGACACATGGACTGCTCATGCCCTTCCCATTCAAATTCGCCTGGCAGCTGATGAAAGTCGAGCAACACAAAGAGAATCATTTGAAATCGATAGGTTGGAGAACACTTCCCAAGGTGAGAAGAACCCTATATATACAATGTCATTTTGAGCCCAAAAGAGTTTCGAATCCCAAGCAGTCAATGTATCTTTGCTTCTGATGAAAGGCATAATGAAAACCCAGACACGTAAAAGGTGATTAATATAACAAAAAGAAATTAGGCAAAATATGTCAAATAGAGAATAAAAGTAGAAATAATTATAATAAGTTGGGGAAATTCTTTCAATAAATTCCAAACTATCCATGCAAAAAATATGAAAAAAGAATTTAGCATACTTGATAAGTATCCTTGTGTAAAAGTGAGAAAATTATGTTCACGTAATTTTGTAATTTTTATGTAATAATATAAGTATACTTGATAATGTTTAAGTATTGGGTGAAAGGAAAAAAAAACAATATTTTACAAATATATTTTAGAGTAAATTGCTCATTTCATCATAAACCTTTAGTCATGTTACCTGAATAGACACGATCTTTTAAAAATAGTTTTTTCTTCACAAATCTTTCGAAAATGTAACAAAACATGACATTCCGTCCACCACATCCGTTAAACACTTAACGGATGCAATTTTTTAAGGGTGAATTGTCCAATTTGATATTCTTTTGTATCACTTTTGTATCACTTTACTTTTTTTTTTTACAAAACAATCCCCAATCTTTCATTTAATTTTTGATAACCTTAATTTTCTTTATATTTTTAAAGTTGCACTGACCAATTTGAACAAAAAAGCTATCTTCTTCCCCCATTACTCTCTGTCGCTTTCCTCTTGTTCACCCTAATTCCTCTACCGCCATCTTCATCTTTCCCCCCTATTCTCACGGTCTTCATCTTCCCCCTCATCCTCGCCGCTGTGAGAGCCATCTGCTCCCATGACTACTCCCCTTACATCACAAAACTCCGACGCCACAATACTGTCAAGCACCATTCAATAGTCGCGCCCTCCCTCGTCAGAAAGAAGATAATATCGAAGAGGAACTGTAATCCGCTTCTTCCGTTTTCTTTGTCGATTGAACTATCAGGTTTCTGAAACTACAACCATCGCAAGCCTCTTCTCCGCATAGCCGCAACTTCATCCGTCGTCCAAATTTTTTCTAGCACCACTATGGTTCTTCCTAGCACCGCCGCACTCTGATTCCTCCACTGAACGCCGCTATTTTGCTTCTTTTTTGTGAATTTTGGGGGGTTTTTACGATTTTTGTAGCCCAGACCTTCAGATCCAGCCGAACAACGCACCAAATCCAAAACCGTCACAACCACCTTCTCCGCATATCCGCAACCCCGACGGGTCCTCCATCTCAAGACCACTTCTCTTTACTTCTCCCTTTTTTCCTCCTGTACGTTTTACAAATTTTTTATATTATGAAAAATGAGTTTTAAATTTTATTGTTTGAAGTTGGTACTGGATATGATTGCTACTATTCTAATGATAGGAAGTATTTTTTTAATTTAGGTTGTTGAAATTATGTGAATGGTGATTGATTTGGGTATTTTTAAGAGCACTGTGCAGTGTTAGTTTAATGGCAGCAAAGGTGGTATTCGGTGATGGATGGTGGTGGTTATGGTGGTGAGCGGTCGGCTATGGCGTGGTTATGGTGTTAATAAATGTAAAAGAAAGATATTTTAAAAATAAAGGCATTGTAAAAATAGAATTAATAATTGATATTAATTAATAAGGAAAGAAATATGAAAAAAGGGAATACTGATTTCAAAACGGAACATGACACTTTTCAAATTTTTTGAGGTGAATTTACTTAATTGTCCTTAGCTTCCTTCTTGCTTCCTTCTTCCTGCATTGAAGCTAATTTACACAATTGGAGAACTTCAATCTAATCTACACAAACTTCAAGCTAATCGACACAATTGGGGAGAAGACAGAAAAAAAAAAAAAAAAGGAATTGGGCTCTACAATGAAATTGCAAAACCGAAGTTCTGCAATTTCATTGCAGAACCCACGTTCTGCAAACGGAAATTGCAGAACCAAGTTATGCAATTTTCCGTTTGCAGAACAGAAGTTCTGCAATCAGATTGCAGAAGAACTTTGGTTCTGCAAACGGAAATTGCAAAACCAAGTTCTGCAATTTTCCGTTTGCAGAAAGGAATCGGAAAATTAAAAAAAAAAAAAAACTTGTGCCACGGGACGGCGAAGGTTCGTCAGACCTTCGCCGTCCTGCAGAAAAGGTTTCAAAAACCATCGCCACAAGACACCAAGTGCATTGGAAACTTCGCCTTCCACGGGCGAAAGTTTACAATACATTTGGCATCCTGTGGCGAATTTTTTTTTCGCCGAAGCTGGGCGAAAGTTTCCAAAAATTCCGCCACAGGACGCCAAATGTATTGGAAACTTTCGCCTTTTTAGCTGGGCGAACGTTTCCAAAACTTTCGCCTGCACCAGGCGAAAGTTTTGTAAACTTTCGTTTGTTGTAGGCAAAGGTTTATTAAACTTTCGATTATCTCAGGCAGAAGGGTATTTTTATCTTTTCACAACTAAAATTTAAAAAAGCGTCCTGTATATAGTAAAAACTGTCCTGTAAATAACATGTCCCTTTCAAAATTAAATTTGTGATATGAAAAAAGGAAATGAAGGTTTCTAAAAGGAAAATGAAAAGAAAAGATATAAGAAAAATAAAAAGTTGAATTTGGAAAAAAAAGAAAAGAAAAGAACATTTGTGTAGCCAAACAACTACAACAACTACATCCCTAATGACGAGTTCTCCACTCATTGAACACTTGTGTAGCCAAGTTTGACCTCCACTCAGTCCATTCATTTAATGGTTCTGTACTAGTAATCAAATCAGCATTCAACTCAATGTTGTTCTGGTGTTCTTTTAACGCTTCTTCCATAGGGTCTAATTCCATTTCTCTTCTTATATGATTATGTAATAGAGCACAAGCTGATATGATGCGACAATGTGTACTTAGGATAAAAAGTTGGGTTTCTTAAGATTGCCCAACGCTTTTTAAGCAAGCCAAAACACCCCTCGATACATTTCTTGCAGCAGAGTGTTTCATGTTGAAAAATTCTTGAGGTGTATTTGGTTGATGACCTTGTCTCCACTCTGTTAAATGGTAACGCTGACCTCTATAAGGAGCTAGAAACCCTTGGCCATTTGTATAACCGGCATCAAGAAGGTAATAATAACCTATATAAAAATTTTCAATTAGAAAATTATGGTTAAAGAAAAATGAAACCCTCAAAAAGTTCTATTTTGTCTAGAGATTTATAGGGTGAGTATACAAAACTAAATTGTTACCAATAGGTACTTTTAAGCCATTTCTTCTGGCTAAGGCATCTCGAAGTACTCTGGAATCGGCAGCCGACCCTTTCCAACCTGGTAAAAAATATCTATAAACTGCATGTCTTGCGAGCAAACACCTAAAACATTTGTGGCAGTCTACTGTTTTCTGGATCTATATCTAGGATTGTCTACTTCAGGGACATGTAGTTCAATGTAGGTTCCATCTAATGCTCCTAGGCAATTCTACCTTTGAAAACAAATAGAAGAAAACAAATAGAAAGTGAAAATATATTAGCATATATGCCCATTGCTATCAGCATAAGAAATTCAAACAAAATGGAAAAAAATTCAGCAAGTACCTTAAACTATTTCCAACAAGTACAAGATGGATCGTGCTCTCATCTTTTTCTTCTGATAGTATCTCCTAATGGGTGGCTAAAATGATGTGGAAGAAACATATTATCAACTTGTTCAACATATCGATATACATCACCAGATCAAAGCAACCCTTTTCTTATTGTTTAATAAAATTCGAGACATATCTATATATAAATGTATTATGCAATATAAGCACCTACATCAAAACATACAACCGATGCTTTAGGAGAGCTAGTAAACCTTTAGAAAATTAAAGAAAATAAACTAGATATGGTTACAAGATATAGGCACCCCACAGCTTTATGTTTTATAAACTAATGAGCAGTATGAACACAAACCATAAAACAACCAAAAGAAAAACCAATACTAGCCCAGTAGGAAATTTTATCAAGTAGCCTCTTAAAAAATCTAACATTATACTGTATATCGAGTTTTGAGACACAATCATGAGAATATGTATAAGAAAATCACTTCATCCATTCCCGTGGGCATACATAGAAGATCAAATGAACACATATCCCACAACAGTCAATTCAGAAATAAAACCATCATAGATCTTGAAAAGAGTATCAAAAACACATTAATATAAACTGCAAAAGCTTCAATATCAACCCCAAATGTCAGATATGTGTATACCAGTTCAAGAAACATAAAATCAGATTCCTCACTGGAGTCACTGGCACAGACGAAGTAAACTATTGAGTTTGAAACGTCTATGGGAAAAAGATTGAGGAAGGAGTTGGAGATAATTGATACTCTGTTTAGAATGATACGGATGATATATTTATAAACAAAGAAAAGAAAGATTCTTGACAAAAAGTTTTAAAATTATTTAATTTAGCATTTGCAATTTATAATAAACAGAGAATTTAAACAATTAAAAATGAGAATAAATGTAAAATTAGTATTATATTCATGATTTTAGCCGTGCTAAACCTGTAACAAATTACAACAAATCGTAAGATTAATATAAAGTAAGCATATCTATATATTAGATAGCAAGAATGGGACCCGGGGCGTTAATAATTAAGTGAACTTTTCAAATAAGTAGAATTACAATTAATATAAACAGATTTTACAAAAATCTATGTGAGGGTAAAGTTTCACTTATTTTTTACCTAACAAAATAGCATAACTTTTTTTGATAAAAAAGTACAGAAATTAGCTTGAATTACCCCAAAAATAAAATTTCACATATTACTCTATAACTCAAGGTAAGTGAGGCCAAAAAAAAAAAAAAAAGAAGAAGAAGAAGGAAAAGCCTTTGAAGAATTACTATAGAAACCAGAGAAGCATCAACATTATGAATTAGGGTTAATTATGCATAACCCCCTATGATTTGAGAAACTTTCAGATGACTCCCATATGGTTTAAAAAACTATAAATGATCCCCCTGTAATTTTAAAAGTATACCAAAAACTCCCGTGTGTTTTAAAAACTACAACTAACCCCCTATGATTTTTAAAAACTACCAAGAGCCTTCACACACATTTGAAAACATAAGGGGATTATGAATATTTTTTTATGCTTGTTCTTTAAAATTTTAGAAACTACAAGGGGGTGTCATGTATCATTTTAAAAACCACATGGGGGTTATTTGTAGTTTTTAAAACACAAGGGGGTTTTTGGTATACTTTTGAAACCACAAAGGGGTCATTTGTAGCTTTTTAAACTATAGGGGGTTATTTGAAAATTTTCCAAACTACAGGGGGTTATGCGTAATTAACCCTATGAATTATCACAAAACTCAAACAAAAGAAGGAACACTCGCAGTAATTTTTATACCAAAATTAAGACAAAATGAGGGGAAAAAAAAGAAACTATTCTCACTTTTGAAGAGTAATACCCATTTAGATTTCAAGAAAGAGTTTACGTTTCATTTATTTAATACTTCACACACACACACATATAATATAATATAATTGGGAATATGGGATTAAAAAATTTAGAGATTATGTTAGGAGTAAGAATAATAAATTTTGAATTCGAATAATTAAAAAGCATAAAGTTATCTGATGATAATGATTGGTGTGCGTAAAATTGGATCTCCATTGGGCCTAGCCCAATGGACTAAAACAAAGTTAAATAGTGAAGGATAAAAAGACGCGTTTAGAGCCCAGAACCATGCTCAGGTCGGAAAGATTGTCCAAACCAAGCCAGTAAGTATTTTTGTTACAAACTTAGGTCGGTCAGAACCATAAAACCGAGCCGGACAGTATATCTCGTAAAAGGCTAGATCGGACCTTAGACTTTAGAATGCCTTAGTCATTCCCTCACGTTTCTATCCTGATAATTGGCCTAACCGATCTAAGATAGTTAGACCATCCTACACTGTTTCACTGACACAGTAGGTGAAAATTGTCATAGATTAGGTGTATCTTTTCTGTTGCACGCAGAGATTTCCAGATCTTCTAAGAGAGGGAAAGATCCATGAAACCCGGTCAAGATAGTAACGTGCACGCCACGCTAAACAGAAGGAGCAGGTGAACATTACAATGATGAAGGCTCAACAGACACATTTTCAACTTGAGGTATATATACTAAGTCTTCAGACTTAGCAAGGTACGCAATCTTTACCATTTTGAGCAATTGTCTTACTATTTATCTTCTCCAACCCTTCTAACTTGACCGTCGGAACTTATACAGGGGGGAAAGCCCCGCTTCTTTCTTGATCATCTAATATTGTCACTGGAACAGTGCGAATCACTTCTCTCTATCAACCTCGCTGATCCGAGCTACCCAGATCGGTTCCCCAGCGTGCTCATCATTCTTTGCGGCAAAGCTTCGTTCAAGTTGGGCCATACTTTTCAAGAAGTTTTACTGGGCCTTGAGAAGCACCACCTGAAGTGTATTTTTTGCGTCACATCAATGATAATGATATTTGACAGATAAATTTGAATCATTAATAATAAATGATGTACAGAATAATTTGAAATTAAATAATGTATATTATTCGATGATAAGGGAATAGATGTGTTCGTGATTAATTAAATTTTTAATTGATTAAACATTTGATCTTTGATGAAGATATATATAACTAATTAGATATAATTTAATTTTCCATTCAAAATCATTATAAAAAAAATCAGAGATGACATAAACTAATTAACTTGCAATTTGAAAAAATAACTATAAAAAATAAAGTTTATCTACCGATCGATCATGGGGGAGCATAAAAATCAAATATTTGGTAGAGGGTGAAGAATTGTTGATTACAAATAAATTTTTAAAAAGTACAAAATATTTTCGTTTATTTAATATTTGGATTGAAAAAAAGGTTTGGAATAGTGGTGAGGACAAGGATAAATATGAAGTTTCAAAAATAAAAAATAAATAAAAAATATGGATGAAGGTGGAAAAGAAAAAGAGAAAAGAATATGGGTAATGATTAATCCTAAGAGCTATGGACGGATGAAGATGGAAATAAAAAATAAAAAGAAGAAGAAGAAGAAGAAGAAGAAGAAGAAGATATGGATGCTAATTAATACTAAGAAATATGCATAAAAGATAAAGTTTAAAATAAATATTAAAAAAATACCGATAAAGAGTTGTTGATCACAATTAAATATTTTATTTGGTATACGAATGAAAGAAAAAATACAATTTTTTTTTCTTGACCACCGTAGGTCTAGCTGATCATTTATCTAATATTTGAATGAAAAGAAAATTAAGGATTAAAATACTGTTGATTAACATGGATATGAAGATGAAGCTTAAAAAACAAAAAGATAAGATACGGATGAAAATGGAAAAAAGAAAAGAAAAGGATAAAGATGAAATTTCACAAAAAGCAAGAAAAAAAATGGGGATTGCTGACTTGTCAAAACTAATGTAGGTGGTATCTGATGTGTCATGTGCCACATGGCAGAACGGAACTATGCCTCTTAAATGTGATTTTTTTTTTCTAATATGGTAAAATATATTTTTAAAGTATTGTTTTTTTTCCCTTTCCACCAATACTTAAACATTATCAAGTATACTTATTTTTTTACATAAAAATTACAAAATTACGTGAATATAATTTCCTCACTTTTACACAAGGATACTTATCAAGAATGCTAAATTCTTTTTTCATATTTTCTGCATGGATATTTTGGAATTCATTAAAAGAATTTCCTCAACCTATTATAATTATTTATACTTTTATTCTCTATTTGAAATATTTTACCTAATTTCTTTTTGTTATATTCATCACATTTTACGTGTTTGGGTTTTCATTATGGTTTTCATGAGAAGCGAAGATACGTTGACTTCTTGGGATTCGAAACTCCTTTGGGCTCAAAATGACGTTGTATAGGGTTCTTCTCACCTTGGGAAGTGGTTCTCCAACCTATCGATTTCAGATGATTCTCTCTGTGTTTCTCGACTTTCATCGGCTGCTTGGCGAATTTGAATGGAAAGGGTATGAGCTGTCCGTGTGTCAAAGTATTTCCTCTACGGGTAATGGTGAGGACGAGACCTGCGGGTAAAGGTCAGGAGGAACCTTGGCACTCCACAATTTAACTTTACCTGTTTAATTATTTGTGTTATTTGTATCTACCCAATTAATCCACGAAAATATCATGTTGTTGTAATATAAAATTCTCCTAATGTATTCAATTTAATCGGTTCACATGTCTCAAGTGTAGCCTTACCTAACCCACAAAACCTTTAACCATTAACTATAACTTATTTATATTGTGTCTGGTTCATGTTAAGTCAAAAATTTTCAACTCTAAATACCTCTGTTTCCTCTGTCAATCAAATAATATACAAAATGAATTAAAAGTAGTGGTTATTGTTGGCATATCTATTCATGTCAATTGACATTTGTACTTAGGCTACCATATCTTCCTAAGTCCCAATTGATAAGATCTTTACTTTTATTTATAGGATAATTCTGACAACAAATTTATGACTTCATTCTTCAAATAATAAAGGAAAAATGACTTCAATAACAACTTTGCCAAAAAAATAAAAAATAAAGTAATTTTTAAAATATATATAGGCCCTCCGTTCCAATTATGACATTATTTATGCTTAGACATATAACAGTAAAAGCACAATTTATGCATATTGGACAGCTAAAAAAATACAATTAATCTTATTATGTTAAGAAATAATTAATCTATACTAATAGTTTTAGTAACTTTATAAATTTATTAAGCATATATATATATACTAGAAGTTGTATGCCGTGCAATGCCCGACATTTGCCCAGTAATATTATTAAGTTATAGTTAGCCTTTGAACTTAGGTCTTGAAAAGAATATGAGATAAGTTTAGAATTTGATTATACTTATAGTTCTAATTAAATATATAGAATGTAAGTGTATGTATTAGGTTAGATGTAGGAGAATCATATGGGTTATAACATTTTTCCATCACAGAAGATAATATTTTTCCAACACACCAAAGAAGAGATATGATTCGATTTTAGAAACATGGATTTATTGAAGGAATGAAAAATTAGGAAAAATATCATACAGAGGAAAAGAAATCAATCTTAATAGAAGATAATCCTAGTCAATGTAATTTTGTAAGAGACCATATAACATCCTTAAATAATGTAGCTTCATCCCAAGTTTTAAATTATTAAGATAAGGTATAATTGGTGATAGATAAAATTGCCAAGTCTTCAATGGTATAAAAGAAAGTCAAAAATCAACAATGATTGTGAAGTGACATTCATCGAATTACAATATTATTTATTTCACAAAGTTTGCTTGCAATTTCTTGGCATAAGCTCCATAATTACTTTTAAAGAAATTAAAGAAAAAATATTAATGATAACAACAAACTTGATGTAGTATTACATAAAAAGAAAAATAACAATGACATGTAATGTAAAGCAAAGTAATTTAAAACATGTTGCTGAATATTAGGGACAATTTTGCAAGGTAGATGAAATCCTGAATTACAAATAGAGAACTTACACTATTTTTCTAAGTATACCTTCATCGAAGATAGATTCAGTTTAATTTTCAATCTCATCAATGAATATTGGAAAATTTTCTAGTTCAATAGATAAACTGGGTCATTAATCACCTCATTAAAAGGCGTAGGTGATAAGAATAATTTTGACATAGTGGGGGAAGTAAAAAGAATTTTACATCAATTAAAGATATGTTAACCTAAAATTGATTAGTTTTTATCTTGTCGTTCATCTTTTCTTTTATTGAGGAATATGGTTCATCTTTCTTTGCTTTGCATACTTGACAAATGAATATTATAATTTTGAGGAATTAATAAAATAAATTAAAAACAAAACTATTTGCAATAAATTCCAGTGCTGCTATTATTACAGTAAAGTGAGAAAGAGGAACAACAAATATTAATTAAGGCATGACTCTTGATATTTATTTCAACTTTAATGCCAGAAAATTAGCATAGTCTAATCAAATGCTGATTTTACCTAACTTACACGTGAATATATTTACTTTAAGCATTTATTTTTCATTGTTGCTCAAGATAATTATATTAAAAATGTGGCAGCCAAGTCACAATATATTTGGAAAACTATTATACGATGCCTATAAATTTATTGTCCATATAATAATCACATCACATGGCATTCGAACTTCAGTCCTATGTTAAATTATATCATATAGGGTAAAAATAACATAAAATCAAGGATAAAATTACAATTTTTATTTTCTGAAATTGAGATTTATAAAATCACACATATCTCAAATTAATTTCTTTAACAATGAGATTATTTTAAAAAGTAGGAAGTATATATTTAAAAGTAGTGGTAGGTCCAAATTATACATTTAATATTATGATTTATAAGGTATTCATTTATATTTTATGTTTTTTTTAATCTATATTGAAATCTAAACAAATAAGAAAAATGTATTTTTAAACCTCATTAAAATATTTAATATTATTATTCCTCCTTAGTGGAGAAGATGAGAAGGCATATGTAATTATGAAATTATTATATTGTTCATTTATTAAAGATCTTGCCAACATAGCATCTATGTGGCACATAATATAATATAAATATTAAATACTATCCTTATGTGGCAGCCACATAGCAACCTTATATCAAACCTATGTTACTTTCTATTATATATATATATATATATATATATATTCCTTTTTATTCTCGTATCTCAAATAATGGCAAAGGAAACCATTCCGACTGAAGGCCTCTTTTTCACATTTATACCGCTGGTTCACCATCACCCACGATCGAATCTGCTTCCCTCTTCTTCTCACATTAAAACCCTACATCCCAAATAGAGAGAAGAAAAAAAAAAATAAAAATCAAGGCCATCAATCTTCTGCCTGTCCTACCAATGCCTAAATGGTCAGAAAATCAAATAGATGGGTTATCCGGCCGACGACGTCTTATCAAGCTTTTCAATTCCGATGCAATTTCTTGTTCATCTTTTCTTTTTTGTGACAACCTTTGGTGTTGAGAGATAAATGACGACCCTCTTTGTTTGCTGCGATGATAGCGTACAACCATAAAACTATTGAAATCGCATGCGAATGACAACAAATCTTAGCGTATCTCGTTTGGATGACAATTGTCATCTCAACAGTTCAACTACCAAGGCTTAGGCTTGTTCTCTTGTGAACTTAGTTAAGAAATTTTTTGGTTAGGGAAGAATTTTGTTTTGGAGGGAATTTCTTTTAGGGATTTGTGTAGGAAAGAGAAGAAAAAGTGTAATGATTATGTTTTTTTTGAATTTATGTGAGTGAGTTTTTAGAGGGAATTTTTAAATTTAAATTGTGAATTTTATAAAAATGATATTGTTTCTTTGTGTAATATTTTTGAAAAAAAAGTGATATTTTTCCTAACTATGTTTAGAAAAGAACAGAGCCTTTATTTTTTGCTTCTGAGGGCTTTAATTACTACATATTTTAAAGACCATTCATTGCTGACAAATTCATGATGGCTAGGTTGGATTTATTTACTCATAAGATTTCATCCTTGATGCTCAGGCCATCGATGCAAGCTTCGTTTGGCTCGATTAATTGTGAAATGGATGACATCAAATCAAATACGTCATTTCTCTGGTCGACTATTGCTTTCTCAGCTACTAAATTACCAATTAAAAGACTCTTCAATGTTCACAAATACCTTATTAGTGTATTCAATTTACTGAAATTGCTTTAGTTGTTGTGTTGTTTAAGAGGTAAGAATACATTTTAGGGTTTCCTGCTTCTCTCTATTAAATGTGATCTTGCCTTTCCTCTTTTACCACAATAGCAATAGTCTTCCTTCAATACATTTCAGAAAGAGAATAGCTAGACAATTACCTTGAGTGACTATGGATTCCATAAAATTGGGGAAATTGAAGGCGTTCACTTGGTAAGTTACCTATTTAACACTTTACATTTGAGACTGAATGAACAGTTTGAATGAATATAATTGACAATAATGCCTACCTCAAAGATGAATTATTTTCAATTCTATGATAGCTAATATTGCAATTATTTTATCTACTGGCAAAATTTGATCGCCTATTCTGTTTTTTTCCCATTTACGGTTGTTCATATTTAAAATGCATGATACTACCATTCGATTTTTGAGGAAAAAGTCATCAACTATGAAATGAACCATGTATACTTTTTTTGAAATGACGAAACATTATAAAGGATTTTTCATGAATTTAATTCTCAGGTCCTATTGTGTGTGTTCTATTTCTTTGTATTTATAATGTATCTGACTAACTACTGTAAAATTCTTGTGTAGCCATTAACAAAACTACTTTGAATTGCTTGGTGGGCCTAATGCAAAACATCAGCACTATTAAGGGAGAATTTGAATGCATCCTTCAAGTTGATGAGGATGGTGAATGTTGTTTCTATGGGAACATGGTAGAACAGGGTAGAGGTAGCTCTTGAAAACATCTTTGTGCTTCCAATTGACCATGTCCAAATCAAAATTGATGCAGCATCAAAGTACTATTTGAGATCCTTCCACCCGAATGGGAATGAAAAAACTGACTTTCAGAATTGATGGAGAGACCTTCAAATTTTACTACCTTGCTCATCTGAATAACTCAGTTGTTGTAGTTCTAGTGAGCATTCCATTTTTTCTTATTACGATTTTAACAACTTTGTTTCAAATTTATTCGCCTGTCTTAGCCCCTAAATTAAATCATGACCATTTACAGGTGTCCCATGGAACCTTGAACCATTGAATGACCTGCCAGAGGATGTTATATTCCTCTTGTATTCAAGGAATGGCACCATTCATGTCGACGGTATCTGCAGGCCAAACGGGGGTCTGTTTTTGTATGGGTACAATTGGCAAAATTGCCGCAAAACACAGGCTCACCTAAGACATGTATTTTGTTCTCACATATCTTGGTAACGTAGAAATTGATGTGCATGTATTCCATCCGGACAATCGTGAATTCACTAGTTTCATCCCTTTTGGTAAATCTTTCTTCCTAATATGTAGGCTGCTAAAATTCATCTTAATAAATGGTTCTACTTGCAGATTTGGTTGATCCACCAGTCCCTCAAATTGAACTTGAAGAAATTGAAGTCATTGCAGATCCTCAGCCTCTCCCGGGACCTGAACCTCCCCTTCCTGTGCATGCCCCTGCCCTAGATCTTCAAATTGCTGCATTAGTGGCTCATAATTCACAACCAGGTTTTAACCATTTTTATCTGCTATTAATTTTTACACGTCACTTTGTTTTGATTCTACATAACTACCTTTGACATTTATTTTGTTGCCCGAGTTTTTCAAGTTGTTGCTGCAGGAGGAATTCCCATAATGTTCTAGGCTATTTTGAAAGACCATGTGATTGCGTAAAGTAGGCTGGTATGCTTGACCCTTTCTAAGATGTTATACTTTTCTATACAGTAAAGAATTATATATGCTTGTTGGTTCATTAATAATTTTACTTCCACTGTTTTTAAACAACTATCCCTGTTGAATTTGCTCGACCTCACCAGCTCCATCTCTACCACACTGCCCAGCTGATTAGCCCGAGATGAATCTTTTCTATGCGCTTGGTGCATAGAACAGACCCCAGGTGCCCAACTGCTAACTTCACACAACTTGAACTCCGTGGCAGCTGGAGGGAATTCGCTCAGGCCAATGAGAACTCGGTTCTGAAAATCATCCAGGTCGTTATCCTCTTAGACCATGCATATGTTGCAGATGTTACCTTCCATGCGTCCATTCATGGTTGATTCAGCTTTATAGGTCTCAAGGGATGTTCTGCTTTGTTTGTTAATGATCTATCTTCTACTTGCTTTTGTTGTTGTTATGGTAGTTTGCTGTCTTGCTGCAAGGACTGTTAAGTGCAGCAAAGACTTCTGCTTTCTTTGTGCTAACTAAAGGCACTTAGCTCTTTTGACTGTGCTAACTAAAGCACTTTAATCTAAAATTGTACTGCCTAATCCACTGCAGAATTACTAATGAAGATTATCAATAGTTTTTCTTATTATGTTTTTTTTTTCCTCTTCTACATTCTAGTCTTTTCAACTTCTAAACCTGCATATAAAAAGAGTAATTACATCATTATCCTAGGTAATAAACTCTTATAATAACCATTATAGAGAAAATACATCACTAGAATCTTCAATTTTCACTTTTTTTTTTTTTTTGAAATGAGAAATTGTATTAAGAGCCCTGGAAGTCGTCCAGTAACGATTGAGATACAAACTCCGGAGCATCGCCCCAACAACACTCAAGATCTGAGCACGTGGCCCCAAACTTTGCGAGAGTGTGTGCAATCACATTCTTTGCCCGCTCTACCCAAAATATTCCTTTACAGCCACCCCGCCTAAGACCCATCGCCACCTCCTGTACCAACTCCTGCGCCCTTTGAGAAACCACAGCCTCCCCTCTAACGGCTAGGACCACCAATGCTGCATCCCCGATAAGCGAGGGAGCCGACCACCCTTTCTGTACGACAAGCTCTGTCGCAACCCTAGCAGCCAAAGCTTCTGCTTCCTCAGGCGATGAGACCCCCGACAGCCGCCTAGCCATGCCCCACAACCATTTACCCTTCTCATCACAAACAAAGATCCCCGCGGCCGCCCTTCTTGTGGCTGGATGGTAAGCTGCATCGAAGTAGACCTTGATCCCTGGCGGCGCCCTCTGCAGGAGGACAAAATCCTGTAGGGCACCCGAAGAACAGTCCGGACAAGTGTTCGCCATCCGAAAATTTTGTAAAGCCGCCAAGGCTGATTGCACTACCCCAAACGGCCCTTGAATGGGCTCTCCATGCAGCTTCTTATTCCTCTGAAACCAAACAAGATCCAGAGCAGTTACTGTTAGTTCCACTACATCTGCCCGCCCATGCGTCAGGAATGCTCGAAGCCACGAGTGCCCCAAATCCTGAGCATGAGAATAAACATCCCTAGCACAGCCCAGCCCCTGCAGAACAGACCGAACGAATGAGCACTCGAAAAAAACATGACGAAGAGTGTCTGCTTCCACATAGCAAAGGTGGCAGATCGTGGGTCCCGTAAGCACATGGCGCCGCCATAGCGCATCCCCTATTGGTAAGGTTTCCGTGCAAAATCGCCATACAAAGTGCTTGACCCGAGGTGGGACTCGAAGATTCCACACCTTCTTCCAGACAGGGTCTGGGGAACCCCCTGACAGGCTACCGGGCAGAGCGCGCGCCTCCACAATCCGATGATAAGCACTACGGACTGTGTGCCTACCCTTTTTATCCGGTGACCAGACCCAGATATCCGCCCTACCCTGCACCCGAAGTGGGACCCCTAATACCACTTCCGCAGCCTCTGGGGTGAATAATGATCGAACAAGCTGCTCATCCCACCCTCGGGGGTGTTCCCGGATTAGCTCCGACACCCATTGAGGGACCCACCCATGGGCATTGCGTGACTGGACAGCAGACCCTCCACCGGGGCCCACGGGTCATCCCAAATCCTTGTGTGGTCTCTAGACCCAATATGGCACCGGGCGCCCAACTTTAAGACCTCCACCCCCTGCAGCACACTCCGCCAAGTAAAGGAGGGCCGGGTCCCCAAGGCTGCCTGAAGAATTGAGCTGCCAGGAAAATACTTCGCTTTAAACACACGACTTAACAGAGACCGTGGCTCAGTGAGTAACCTCCACGCTTGTTTGTTAAGCATGGCTAAATTGAAAGCTTTCATCTGTCTGAACCCCAGCCCCCCTTGCTGCTTCCCTTGCGACAACTTATCCCATGACACCCAGTGCAGACCCCTCTGTCCCCCCGACCTCCCCCACCAGAATCCAGCCGCCAATGCCTGTATATCCGTGAGGACCTTGTCTGGTAGTAGGAAGCAAGACATAGCATAAGTCGGAATCGCCTGCACTACCGATTTGATCAGCAGCTCCTTCCCGGCCTTACTAAGTGACTTCTCCTTCCACCCCTCCAGCCTGTGCGCCACTCTCTCCCTGATAGACTGGAAGACCTCATTCTTACTACGCCCCACGACGCACGGGAGTCCTAAGTACTTCTCATGCCGCTCCACCTCTCCGATGCGCAGAATACCACATATCTCCCCACGCAGGTCCCCAGGAGTACCAGGGCTGAAGCAGATGCCAGACTTCGCATAGTTTATACGCTGCCCAGAGATCTGCGAGTATGCTGCAATGGCATGCATAAAATAGATAGCCTCCTCCCTCGTCGCGTCTCCAAACATCAGGGTGTCGTCTGCAAAGAACAAATGAGAAATCCTCGGAGCCCCTCTAGCCACCGCAATACCACTGATTTTGCCACTACATTGCAAGTCCTGGAGCATGATAGAGAGCAGTTCGGAACACAAAATGAAAAGATATGGGGACAATGGATCCCCTTGCCGGATACCACACTCTGGAGTCAAGCGCCCAAATGACTGGCCATTCAAAAGGAAGGAGAATTGGACCGTTGAGAGACACTTCCTAATCAGTTGAACTACGCCTGCAGGGAAACCCAACGCTGCCAGCAAGGGGCATACAAACCCCCACTCCACCCTATCAAATGCCTTACTCATATCCAGTTTTAAAGACATGAGTGCTCTCCCCCGTATCCCTGGGACTAAATCTTCAATTTTCACTTTTGCGTAACATCTCTAGAAAATAATTAAAATATTCTAAATGCAATTTCAGCAAATTTTATTGTTACTATTTTTTTTCTTTTCTTAATATTTTCTTATCTCATTATCACCCAAGGTACAAGTGATAGAAAATTTTAATTTTTTAGATTATTATTAAAAAAATAAATCTACTTTACATATTTGAGTGACCAAATTTTTTTAAAAAAAGAAGAACTATTTACCATTTATTACAGATTCAACTACCATATCTTACCATTTCAACTTCTATCTATAAGTCCCATTGAACCCTAGCCCTAAAATCTATGTCCTCCCAAATTCTTTCAACAATGACGCCATATACGGAAACAACACCAAATCAATCCTTTAGTTCTTCTGGTAAGCAATAATTTCTTAGCTGCAGAGCTTATACTGCATTACTACTCTCTTCGTTCCTTTCTCTTAGATTTACATATAAAAAACCTTCAATAAAGTTAAGAGTAATGATGACACAACTGAATTTTCTAAAAGCTCTTGGTTTGCTGTGCAGTTTATAGATATGAAAAAGTGTTGGACAATCCAACTCCTGCACTAATTGATGGCATTCAATTACTGTCTTTTCTACCCGGTGATTGCCTTCTCAAATGGGGAAGTTTTCAAGCGTTTCTATTGTTTGAGAGATTTGAACTCATTGATAATTGATTTGAACTCATTGATAATTGAAACGATAATTCAGCTGACAAAATGTGAATGATCTTTTTTTCGCAATTTATGAGCATAAAGTTTATAAATTCTTTGATACTAAACTATTAAAAATACACAATATATGGCAAACATACAATTTTTAGAAATTTGTCAAAATTGGATCAACCCGGCTCAAACTTGGGTTAATTAAGACGGAGGATCTGTCATCCTGGGCATTACTCTTATAATTCTCTCAAAAATTGAGAGGCTTGAGACTCAGTTGCTGCAAAACTTCAAATTTCTTCCGCGAGAAGAGAAGAGGGTTTATCAATGGAAAAGCTCCAGAAGAGGTCTAGGGTTATTGATAGGATAAGCTGCTTACCCGATTCGCTGATTTGCTATATTCTTTCCTTTCTCCCAACATGGGTTGTTGTTTCAACAAGTATTTTGTCCTGGAGGTGGAGATTTCTCTGGACTAAAGTACCTTCCCTTGACTTTGAGTATGAAAATCATAGGGAAAAAAAAGAATTTTGTGCAATTTGTTGACAATGTCTTACTTCATCACGATGTCGGATGATCTGACCAGTTTTGGACTATTATTTTAGCATCTTTGAAGGCAGTTCTCACGGGCTTTTGCCCAAGTTGTTAGTGTGTTTATGACAGGTTTGGAGAACAGTCCAAATAAGGAGGAAAGACGCTAAAACAAGGATTTTGGAGCAAGAGATGTTCGGGCAGAATGCCACACGGGTTGTGCCCCAAAAAGAAGGAGAAAACTGAAGCCCAGTAGAGCAGCTGAAGTTCTAGAAGGATCCAAAAATTACTGCAGTAGAAGTAAAAGCTGAAGTTCTAAAAGGATCCAGAAATTACTGCAGTGAAAGTTAAAAGCAGAAGCTCTAGAAGAATCTCCAGAAAATCAATCGGTTGTTTCCTTCATCTGAGTGATGTGCTGACTTTGTCAAAGATTGCTCTACTCCTTAACTGATGGGATATTTTTACTGAGAGATGATTGTTTTCCTCTCTATAAATAGGGGTGCTCTCTAGGTAGAAGTCATTCATATTTGCACTCAGTATTCATTTTAGTTTCTCATTCTTTATTCACGTAGAGTTCTTTCTTTAGTTCTGATAGAGTTAGAATTTCACGATACATTATTCTAGCAGTAGTTCTATTTTATTTGAGAGTTCCTTCCGGCAGGCTACCCATTGCCCAAACGGGAAGAGTCTCCAGTAGCAATTTTCAGTAAAGTATCTCTTTTTCATATTCCATCCTTGCCTTCATTTCATGGCTGCTTTAATCTTATTTCGTGAGATGTTTAATTCTATGAGTAGCTAAATTCTCTTATTCTAGTATTACGTGAGAAACCTTAACCATTGCATGTATGAAACCAAAGCATGAATTCCAGTCTAATTAACTAGTTCATAATTGCCTGTGTTTATATGTCTAAAAACTAAGGTCGTATTAAGTTTGATCACCTTAATATAGATCTAGTAGGGCCAGTGAGTGGCACGACTACCGGCCGAGTAGTACAGGTTTAATTGGGTAGTAATCTCTTGAGCATCGTCGAGGGGGGTTACTGGTTTTGGGCTCTTCTTATTCTTAATGTTTCTAGCTTAGTTAATACGGTGATTGCGGGGACTCGCGGCCTGTTAATTAAACTAGATAGGGAAATAACCTTGACTGTGGGGACTCACGGGGGTTATCGATTCATTAAGGGAGAATTGGATTATGATTGCGGGGACTCGCGGTAATCTATAACTGAAACGACGTAGGATAATTAGACAGTAAAAGGGGTTTATGATTATATGCATACGGTTAAGGTGGATTGCATAATGCTAGGATATTCTTCTTAATTGATTCTTAATCTATTTTGCATATTTGGTTTTGCTTATTTCATATTTCTACAAATTCAAGGTCTCTAGGAGACACAAAAGGTGACTGCTAGTCAAGTTTGGTTAAACTGCATGCTAATTTGGAAATTGTGTTGAATTTGCCGTCTCTGTGGATCGACCATGTACTCTGCTGTGCTACATTTTATTTAGCTAAATTGGTGCAAGTTTTTAACAGTATTCTTATTGCATTTGATAGTCCTACGACGGGTGTATCAAATTGGCGCCGTCGCCGGGGACGGTTACAATTTTTAATTTCTTTTTCCTATTAATGTGCTTGGTGTTTTCTTGTGCTGTGTATGAGCAGGTCTTCAAAACTTGTATTACTGAGTGATCCAGAGATTGAAAAGACTTGTAAATGCCTAGCCAAGGAAGCACGGTTACATAAGCTCGTAGGATCAGAATCTATCAACCGACTGAGAGAACAAACGGTCAACCATCCGGGTGAGCAAACAGACAGTAGCTCTGAGGCAGAGTCTGTCAACCGACCGATTGAACAAACGGACGGTAGTTCTGAAGCAGAATATTCAAGTTCTGAACTTGAATTTGATGTCATGGGAGATAGACAAGAAGACAGACAAAGGAATGGGCATGAAGAACAGCAAAGAGGGCCACCACCAGAACCCACGTTGAAGGAATTAAGCAGTCAAGACACTGACGACAGAGCATCTGCTGTAGTCACTCCAGAACTGCCCAATGGGTTCCCACTGAAGAATGGCTGGCTTAATGGCATCCCGAAATTCCATGGGGGTGCTAGAGATGATCCTCACAATTTCCTTGCCGAGTACGTGAAGAACTGTAAGGTGGGACGCCTACCAACTGGAGCCACCATTGATCAATTAAAGTTGGTGGCTTTTCCCTATATCCTGACAGGTCCAGCAAATCGATGGTTTTCCTCATTACCACCAAATTCCATTACCACTTGGAAGCAGATGAAGGAGCTGTTCCTGAAGAAGTATTTTCCTTCGACCAAAACCAATATGGTCATGAAGGAAATAAGCAGCATTCAACAAGAAGCTGATGAGTCTCTTGGCAATTACTGGATACGATTCAACGAATTGGTAGAAAGCTGCCCAAATCACAAGTATACTGAAGCACAACTTCTTCAGTATTTTTATCATGGGATGATCACCAATGACCGGAACCATATGGACTCAGCCAGCAATGGAGCATTCCAGAACAACACGGTAACCAAGGCCAAGAAACTGATCGAGGATACTATTGAGTCAAGGAGTCAGTTCGGGGAACCCTCCCGATCGATCAGACGGCAGGACGAAGTGAGATTTGTTGATGATTCCAGTGACGAGAAGCTGAACCAGATTGCTTCCACTATGGAGAAATTGACGGCTTTGGTAGTCCAGCAATCTGCTCTGGTAGCACAACTTGCAACCCCATCCAGTAGCAGCCAGGAAGAAATTGTTTATGGGTGCAGTGGGAATCAAGGGCATTTTTCACAAAATTGCAACCTTGTGCAGGAGGAGTCCGTCAATGCTGCCGGAAGTTGGAATAACAATGGGAATTGGAATCGAAATCAGCCAAGGAGGGACCCCTACTCTAACACCTACAATTCATGATGAAAGGACAATCCAGCTTTTGGTTGGAAGAATCCAAAGGAAGGAGTTCAGGTGCCTTTCAAGTCAGAAGCCAATCAGCAAGCTCCATTTCCGAATGCGGGGAATAATCAGAATGTCAGAAATATTGGACCAATGTACATGCCACCCCAACAAAGGAATTTTCAGAATCAGAATAATCAACCAAGGGGTGGCAGAACCATAGAGGAAGCAGTGGGAGATCTTTTTGAGCAACAGAAGGTACAGTCAACTGCCCTTGACGGAATTGCAGGAATTCTATCTCAACTGTCAAGTTCCATACAGGAGTTGAAGGGAAACCAAGGGAAGTTACCTTCTCAGGTACAGGTGCCCCCTAAGGAGAATGTGAATGAGGTTACACTCAGAAGTGGGAAGGTTCTGGAGCCTGCAGTGAAAAAATCACGATCGACAGGGGCCCAACTGCCCAAACCGACAGGTGGCCAGGATACTAACAATTCAGACTCAGAAGAATCTGATGAACCAACACCTGGGGGTACCAATCCTGAACCTAAAGAAAGTCCTGTTCGACCTGCAGTGAAGGACGATGTGTACAAGCCTCTTCCACCCCAAATAGCCTGAACCCCAAGGCTCAGAAGATGAAGGAGAACCTAATTGATTATCTGGAAGTGTTCGAGAAGATGGATGTGAATATTCCATTTCTTAAGGCCATCAAGATCCCTCCAATTGGGAAATTTTTGAAGGACTTCATTGCAGGGAAGCCGAGAGGAGCCAGCAAGGTGGTGTTGGGAGAAACAGTCTCAGCAGTCATTCAGAAGAAGTTACCACCAAAATGCAAGGACCCAGGTATGTTCTCGTTACCCTGTGTAATTGGAGATAGAACTATTGAACATGCAATGTGTGATCTTGGTGCATCAATTAATGTTATGCCATTATCAGTGTATTTGACTTTATCTGGGGTAGAGTTAGCTGAAACTAAAGTTGTGATTCAATTGGCTGATCGGTCTTGTGTGCATCCGGAAGGGGTATTAGAAAATGTGTTAGTCCAAGTTAATTCTTTTGTATACCCTGCTGATTTTTATGTGATAAAAATGAATACTGATCATGCTAAAGAATCTGCTAGGGTATTGTTGGGTAGGCCTTTTCTAAAGACTTCTAAGGCTGTTATTGATGTGTTTAATGGGTCTATTTGCTTGGATTATTGTGGGGAGAAATATAAGTTCAATATTGATAATGCCTGAAACATCCTGAAGATGTGGAAAATGTGTATGCCATAGATGTGATTGACACCTTAGTCCAAGAACATCTTGAGACATTTTACTTGCAGGATAAGTTGGAAGCAACTCTCACACAGAGCCTCACAGAGGCTGATATGCAGGACCTGAGTGATGAAGAAGTTTGTGCAGCAATTCAGAATCTTTCAGCAACAGAAAAGTATGCAGGACCAGGCGACGGGTTCCCAAGACCAGTGGGTGTTGACAGACCAGTTCCATCGTTGGTGAAGGCACCAAAATTGGAGTTAAAGCCCCTCCCAGATAATCTGAAGTATGCATATTTGGGAGAGGGAGAAACATTGCCAGTTATCATCAGCAAGGGGTTAACCTCGACCCAAGAAGAACGATTGTTGCGGATAATAAGGAAGAACATAAAAGCTATTGGGTGGACTTTGGCCGATGTCCCAGGAATCAGTCCTGACATTTGCCAGCATTATATCTGTATGGAGCCTGATGCAAAGCCAAGCCGTGATCCGCAGAGGAAGTTGAACCCAAATATGTGAGAAGTGGTGCTGAAGGAGATTCTCAAGCTGCTAGCCATGGGTATCATCTATCCAATTTTAGATAGCAAATGGGTGAGCCCTGTCCATGTGGTACCAAAGAAAGGAGGTTTTGAGGTGGTCACAAATGAGAAAAATGAGTTAGTGCTGATGCGGTTGCGTACAGGATGGAGGATGTGTATCGATTTTCGCAAGCTCAACTCTACCACCAGGAAGGACCATTTCCCACTGCCTTTTATTGATGAGATGCTGGAGAGGCTTGCTGGCAAGATGTTCTTTTGTTTCTTGGATGTGTATAGTGGTTATTTTCAGATCTGGGTGAACAAGGAAGACCAAGAGAAGACTACTTTCACCTGCCCTTTTGGCACTTATGCATATAGGAGGATGCCATTCGGATTATGCAATGCACATGGGACCTTTCAGAGGTGCATGATGAGTATCTTCTTCGACATGATCGAAAAATGCATCGAGATCTTCATGGACGATTTCACTGTTTATGGCGAGTCCTTTGATCAATGTTTGGAGAGTTTGGACTCAGTCTTAGAAAGGTGTGTGGCAAAGAACTTGGTGCTGAACTATGAAAAATGTCACTTCATGGTTCGAGAAGGGATTGTGCTTGGTCATAAAATCAGCGAAGAAGGGATTGAAGTGGACAAGACCAAGGTGGAGTTGATTGCCAAGCTGCCCTATCCCACCAATGTGAAGGAGATCCGGAGTTTTTTGGGACATGCTGGTTTTTATAGGCGATTTATCAAGGATTTTGCAAAAACAGCACAACCACTCACCAATATGTTGAAGGAAGATGTCTCGTTTGCCCTGACAGCCACCTGCAAAGAAGCTTTTGATTGCTTGAAGAACAAATTGGTGTCAGCTCCGATCGTCCAACCTCCTGACTGGACGAAACCATTCGAGCTTATGTGTGATGCCAGTGATTATGCTATAGGTGCTGTTTTGGGACAGAAAATTGGAAAAGCAACACATGCCATCTATTATGCTTCCAAGACGTTAAATCCTGCCCAAATTAATTACACCACTACAGAGAAGGAGTTGCTAGCAGTGGTATTTGGTTTTGACAAGTTCAGGCAATACTTGTTGGGTTCAAAGGTTGTGGTGTACACTGATCATGCTACTCTAAAGCACCTCCTACACAGGAGAGAATCAAAACTGAGGTTGATTCGATGGGTTTTACTACTCCAGGAATTTGATTGGGAATTGAAAGATAAGAAAGGAGCCGAGAATACAGCAGCCGACCATTTGAGCAGGCTGATGCTGCCCGAAGATGAGGAACCAATCCAGGAGGAATTCCCAGGAGAACATATGTACTCTTTAAGTTCTTTAATAACTGGGGAACAACAGAGAATTGCAGTAGTTGTAGAAGAACATCCAGATCCTTGGTACTCACACATGGTGAATTACTTAGTGGCAAATGTGCTGCCTCCTGATTTTTCCCATGGCCAGAAAGCAAAGTTGATTCATGATAGCAAGCAGTATATTTGGAATGACCCAATTATGTAGCGATGTGGTCCAGATCAGATAATCCGGCGTTGTGTACCAGATTGGGAGCAGGAAAGTATTCTCCAGCACTGCTACTCTTCAGCCAGTGGTGGTCATTTTGGACATAAAAGAACTGCCCGAAAAATAATGGAATGTGGTTTCTATTGGCCGACCTTGAATAGAGATTGTTATTTCTTCTGCCAGAGATGTGAACGATGCCAAAGATGGGGTGTTACTGCAAGCACCAGAGATGAGATGCCTCAGGTACCAATAAAAGTGTGTGAGATTTTTGATGTATGGGGCATGGATTTCATGGGGCCCTTCCCAATGTCAAATGGAAATCTGTATATCCTGTTGGTTATGTATCCAAGTGGGTAGAGGCCAGAGCAATGCGAACCAATGATGCTCAGGTAGTAAAGAGGTTTCTGGAGTGTAATATATTTCCCCGATTTGGAGTTCCAAAGGCAATCATAAGTGATCAAGGGACTCACTTCTGCAACCGAACCATCTCAGCAATCATGCGGAAGTATAGAGTTCAACATAGGCTTGCAACGCCTTATCATCCACAATCTAATGGCCAAGCCGAGATCTCTAATCGAGAGATAAAGAAGATCCTAGAGAAGACTGTTAACACATCCAGGAAAAATTGGAGTCAAAATTTGGAAGATGCAGTATGGGCTTACAGGACAGCTTTCAAAACACCTATCGGAATGTCTCCATACCGACTTGTGTTTGGCAAGATGTGCCATCTTCCTGTGGAGTTAGAGCATAAGTCCTATTGGGCCGTCCAGAAGATGAACATGGATGCCGCAGCAGCAGGAGAGGAAAGGCGGTATCAACTGCAGGAGTTGGAAGAAATCAGGCTGGAAGCCTATGATTTGGCTAATTGGTACAAGGACCGGACAAAGATGAGACATGATAAGCTAATCCGCCAGAAGGAATTTCGTGTGGGCCAACTGGTAATTTTGTTCAAGTCTAGAGTACGACTGTTCGGCACCGACAAATTATCCAGCAAGTGGCATGGGCCTTTGGAGGTAGTAGCGGTCTGGCCAAATGGAGCAGTAGAGGTTCGCGAATTAAAGTCTGGGAAGCAATACAAAGTTAATGGCCATCGATTGAAGCAATTCTACACCTCCGAACAGATTCAAACCGTGGAGGAAAGCTTTTTGGTTCGTTGTCCAAACCATGAGTATTAATTCTTTTAGCTTATGTATTATTTTCTGTAAAAAATAAATTAAAAAAAATAATAATAAACAAAAAAACAAACAAAAAAAAAAAAAGAGAGAAAAAAAAGGGTGTGATGGTTCTCGTGCCCTTTGCACGAAATTTGGATGTTTTGTAGGGTTTGAGAAGATCCAGCGAGACCTTGAGCATTTGAAAGAGGAGCAAGCAGCACTTGGAATACAAATGACTGAGGAATTTGGCTCCCTAAATGACCGCTTGGATCAATTGGTTGATGGATTTGCCGACTTCATGGAGAAGTTTGGCAAACATGTCTAGGATGAGAGGTAACTGAGGTGTTTCCCCTGTTTTGAATTTTAATTGCTTGGGGACAAGCAAATCTATGTTTTTTTTGTGTTTTTGTGTTTATTTTTGAGTATTTTTTTGTGTTTTTGCCTGAGTCTCTACCTTGTGACTGAACTGGATCTGAAATATGCAACATAAGTGAGGTTTTACATGAAGTGTGCATGCTGAATTTTTGAAGTGTTAAGTTGAGAAATCCTTTGCTAGCTAATCAAAATATGCATGTATTCCCTTTCTCTTAAGCCACTATATTGAGCCTGAATGTTCTGTGAGAATCATTTGTTTGCCGGCCTAACTGTCAAGATGGTATGAATAGTGCATGGCGGGAGGATGGGGAACCTTCTTAGGATTAACCTTTTTTTTTTTGGCTTAAATTCTGAACCTACCAATTTATATCCTTAGAAGCCAAGTTGAAGCCTTGTCTACAAGTTCGTTTGAAGTCACTAAAAGAGCCTAGCCAATTCGTGATTAAGCTTCTTTTTCACCCCCCAGTGTGTATGCTTTGCTGTGATGTTTAAGTGTGTTTATTAAAGAAGGTGGCATGTTCTGTATTGTGAAGTCATTTGAAGAGTATAAATGTGTACTGGAACTTGAAAAGAAGCTCTGAAAAAAAAAAATGAAAAAATGAAAGAAAAATGCAATTTCTCAGTTCTGAAGTTTAAAAGCAAAAATGCATGAAACTGAGCGGAATTAAGTGGAAAGAGCTGAATAAAGGGTTCTAGTATTTGTTATTATGAGCTGTTGGATTGAGAAGCAGGATATTCCATGAAGTAGTGAGATTCTAAGAACAGGGCAGGCAATCGATTCCCCAGACAGAGACGGGGCAGTAATCTGGAAAAGAGTGCAGCAGTAATTGTTCTTTTTTGTTAAACACACTGGGTTTAATGTTTTTTACAGGTGGCTTAGAACCCTTAGGATCTGTCCAAGTGTTCGAACCCTAGCTTTACATTGCGTCCCATGATTTGAAGGTTGTTTCTTAACTGTCGTGTGTCTATTCCTCTTATACTGTGGCAATGGTCGACTGTCAAGCATGTATGATTCTGGCTAGATTAGGATTTAATTTTATCCTGAATTTTTTTTCTTGTGAAAAAGTGAGGGTGTGAATTACAGACCATAGAGTGCAGTTGTGGGAATTATTGCATATTTTGTGTTGGGCTTCTGAAGGATGGTTTTTGGAAAGTGTTAAATTGCGTGCACCTGAATGTGATACTGAATTTTGTTATGTGAGTAGGATCCAGCAGAAGGAATGAGGCAGAAGTTTGTGTATCAAGTCATAGAGTCAGTTTGTCTTTTATTCTGTCCTTGTTCTTTGTGAGTCGTGTTGGCTGTTTTGTTTTTTTTCGTGGAACTATTGTGAGATGCAAGCTTAAGGGAGGAGCTATGTTCTATTCTTCACTTCACACTTGAGGGCAAGTGTCATTCAAGTGTGGGTATATGATCTGACCCATTTTGGACTATTATTTTAGCATCTTTGAAGGCAGTTCTCACGGGCTTTTGCCCAAGTTGTTAGTGTTTTATGACAGGTTTGGAGAACAGCACAAATAAGGATCAAAGACGCTAAAACAAGGATTTTGGAGCAAGAGATGTTCGGGCAGAATGCCACACGGGTTGTACCCCAAAAAGAAGGAGAAAACTGAAGCCCAGTAGAGCAGCTAAAGTTCTAGAAGGATCCAAAAATTACTGCAGTAGAAGTAAAAGCTGAAGTTCTAGAAGGATCCAGAAATTACTGCAGTGAAAGTTAAAAGCAGAAGCTCTAGAAGAATCTCCAGAAAATCAATCGGTTGTTTCCTTCATCTGAGTGATGTGCTGACTTTGTCAAAGATTGCTCTACTCCTTAACTGATGGGATATTTTTACTGAGAGATGATTGTTTTCCTCTCTATAAATAAGGGTGCTCTCTAGGTAGAAGTCATTCAGATTTGCACTCAGTATTCATTTTAGTTTCTCATTCTTTATTCACGTAGAGTTCTTTCTTTAGTTCTGATAGAGTTAGAATTTCACGATACATTATTCTAGCAGTAGTTCTATTTTATTTGAGAGTTCCTTCCGGCAGGCTACCCATTGCCCAAACGGGAAGAGTCTAGCAATTTTCAGTAAAGTATCTCTTTTTCATATTCCATCCTTGCCTTCATTTCATGGCTGCTTTAATCTTATTTCGTGAGATGTTTAATTCTATGAGTAGCTAAATTCTCTTATTCTAGTATTACGTGAGAAACCTTAACCATTGCATGTATGAAACCAAAGCATGAATTCCAGTCTAATTAACTAGTTCCATAATTGCCTGTGTTTATATGTCTAAAAACTAAGGTCGTATTAAGTTTGATCACCTTAATATAGATCTAGTAGGGCCAGTGAGTGGCACGACTACCGGCCGAGTAGTACAGGTTTAATTGGGTAGTAATCTCTTGAGCATCGTCGAGGGGGGTTACTGGTTTTGGGCTCTTCTTATTCTTAATGTTTCTAGCTTAGTTAATACGGTGATTGCGGGGACTCGCGGCCTGTTAATTAAACTAGATAGGGAAATAACCTTGACTGTGGGGACTCACGGGGGTTATCGATTCATTAAGGGAGAATTGGATTATGATTGCGGGGACTCGCGGTAATCTATAACTGAAGCGACGTAGGATAATTAGAGAGTAAAAGGGGTTTATGATTACATGCATACGGTTAAGGTGGATTGCATAATGCTAGGATATTCTTCTTAATTGATTCTTAATCTATATTGCATATTTCGTTTTGCTTATTTCATATTTCTACAAATTCAAGGTCTCTAGGAGACACAAAAGGTGACTGCTAGTCAAGTTTGGTTAAACTGCATGTTAATTTGGAAATTGTGTTGAATTTGCCGTCTCTGTGGATTGACTCTGTACTCTGCTGTGCTACATTTTATTTAGCTAAATTGGTGCAGGTTTTTAACAGTATTCTTACTGCATTTGATAGTCCTACGACGGGTGTATCATCGGACGCTTGGAGAAGTTCCGGCCGGTGTGGTCGAAGGGATTCAAATTAGTTTATTTTGATAAATGTTGGATATTTTTGAACAACAACACAAAAACCAACTAAAATGGAACTTTATTTCTAAAAAGAACAACTAATCTAATACTATGGTAGAAAATAGTAAATGCCTCTTAAAATCGTGCAAATGCACTTTCCTTTAGGCTTTATTAGTCCCCTTATGTGTGCAAGGAGCTCAGGACTACTATCCTTTTGAGATAAGATGAAGATGATCGTTAAAAGTCTGCACTGACTCAAACGAACTACAGAACAAGTGTAAAAAGTGCAAGAATAACTTGTCAGATGAGAATGATTCCTTGTGTCTAAATAATCATCCGAAAGAGTCTATTTATAGACCTCCAAAGGGTGCTATTCAATAGTCATCTCTTAGGAAAAGGTAGGAAGAAACAGAACTGAATTAGGATAATAATTGAGTCCAAAATCACACTTTTCGTGAAGAGATGCGACACTTCAGGGTAGGAAAAACCTTCTGGAGCTTGTCAGAGTACACGTACGACTTGCACGCGTGCTCTAGTCCGCTCCAGAAGCAGTCCGAGCTTTGTGCGACTCACACAAAGTTTCTGGAACTCGTCCGCGCTCCTGTGCGAGTTGCACAAGAGCTCTTACAGTTCCAGTTAGCTTGGTTTAGCTACTGGACATTGTCTAAGGTCTTGTGCCACTCGCACGGCCCTCGGACAACTGCTCTTCTTTAGTTTTTCTCCTTCTTCTTTAGGTAATTATTGGAAAATCTCCAACAATAAATGGGTTAGCTATGCATTTTCTCGGAATGTTCGAGTTCTTAGCCTTGAGCTTCAACGTTTTATTCACATACCACTACCAGGTACTCTTTTCACTTATGGGACACTAGAATTCTCACAGATTATCTGGATTTTGTACGGTTAAGATTCCTTGCATTGTTTTTCTTCTCAAACTAGAAGTTTTGATTCTTGATTCAATTGAATTTGATTCAAAGGAGTGTCTTCATAATCTTATATCTCATTCTCCTGTGCTTCATTCTCTCACTATCCTAAAAAGTTTTTACTATATGGTTCATAAAATTTCTTCCCCCTCCCAGAGAAATCTTGAGGTATTTTATGATGTTTATGAAGGAGAGCTTGAGATAGAAATGCCTGCACTTGAATCCCTCTCTTTGCATGGTGACATTTGTGGAATTCATAGTTAAAATGCCAAAAACCGCTGAAAGAATTAATGCTTGACATTGAAGATGAATATTGTTACGATGGCAGTGATGATTTTAATCTTGTTGAGGCTCATGCTGAGCGATGCTATTTGATTCTTAAGTTGATAAATTCTTTGGACTTCATGGCTTCCAATCATTAAGTGGAACAATCATGAAGGCTTTTAACAATCTCTCTACCAAAGTGTCAGATCGCTTCAACAGAGTAACAAAATTGGATGACAAATGTGAGTGTTGTCACATTAGATCGATGAAAGTCCTGCTTGGAAGCGTAACTAAATTAGAAGTCTTTAACTTTCAAATTGATGCAATGTCTGGTTGTGATCAAGATGCGCATCAGATATCCTGGAGGGACCCTAAGGTTGTTCCAATTTGGTTGTCATGCTCTCACATACATGTATCTTTTGGCTATTTCACGGGCCTCAAAGTTCAAATAGCCATGATAAGGATTTTACGCCACAGTGCAGTGTTGAAAAGATTTAATCTAGTTCATGGCTTGGAGACTAATTCCTATCTGCTTAAGAAGATACTGAGGTTCCCCAAATTTTCTCCCTTTTGTCAAATTGAGTTCACTAGTTCAAGGCTTAGATACTGATTCCTATTTGCTTAAGATGATATTGAGGTTCCCCAGATCTTCTCCCATCTGTCAAATTGTTTTTAATTGAGATGATAACCTTAGTGGTACTGGTCGAAAGTTGTTACAACTTACATGTATTGAATTAGATGCAACGATTTAAACTTCTCTTTTGTGTTAATTGTGTTTCACTAGTTGCTGTATAAGTTTGATATCCCGTTCAGATTTGTCCAATTTTCTCTGTTCTATCTTTTCATCACTGATCAAAGTTTTACTACCATTCTTAGAATCTTAATTTGATTGAGTATACAAATACAAGGTAACAGACAAGGAGTAATATTTCTCGCTACAAGCAGATAAAGGTAAATTCGATGCTCTAATTAGCTACTAAAAGTTTATGATTTCTTGGCTAAGGTGTTTTCAACTTCTGACATATGTGATCTAATTAACTGTGCTAATTTGATATGCTGAGCAATCCATGATTCAAAACAAAATATTTGTGCTCGTACTTATAACAAAGTCGTAATTCTAAGCTGTGGAATTTTAAGGATTTCTTAGTCCAAGTGAAGTGTATACATTTGGAAATAGCTTCTTTCACTCAAATTTCATTTGGGGACTGTTTAGAAAAGATGGAAAGGGGTCTTCGGCAATAGAATTGTATTGTAGAATGTTGTGGAAATCCCATTTTAATGTGCATAAACTTTTCATTCCTGTAAATATTTGTAGATACCTCATAGTTTTACACTCCTGCAGATATCTTTAAGTTGAGAAATCAAATTCAAAGTTAATGTTTGTGAACTTTTTCTTCTTGTAACCTGATTCTGATGAATTGCTATAGTGCAGTCAATTTTGGAATGCTGATTTCTTCTTATACATAGTGAGCTTCGCTCCCAAACAGCATATGAGGCATCTTAATTAGGGCACATACATGCACAGAAATATGCATACAAATCCTAAGCAAATTTAGGAAGTAGGAGAAGTTAACTACAAACAGAGGAGTACTAGTCTTCTTAATGAGTACATCAATTTTATTTGTCAAAATATACAGCAAGAAACCACATTAATTTGCTTTTCGCCTTTCATTTTTGCAACTAACTTCTGAGCATTTGTAGTAGTTTTGAGGAGGATTTCATTCTTTAGGATGTAGTTACTCATATTTTCTCATTTCATTGTTTTTATCACTACTCTATTTTGAAAATGTGTTTTATTCTTCCCTTATCTCCGAAAGTTTGGCTCTATCTAAATTATGAGGAATTCATCAACCTCTTCACTATATGGACATGCCAATCACTTTCCAGGATCATATATTCCTCTCCTGAACCAACAAGGGATGCATATATCACTTGAAAAGAGAGATCACTCCATTGTCTCTTCATTTGATCAATGTACTCAGTTTCATTTTGTTATCAAGGCAGTGACTGAACTACAAGAATTTGTAACTGGCAAGAATTTGTTACTGAACCCTCATAGGTGTTTTGGTAATTTACCCTATTCTTAATAATTTGAAGAAACCAAAAGAAAAGACATGATGCTCCCAAGAACTGTCCTCTCGGTCCCGGAACTGTGTCAAAATAACCCACTCACAAGGCTATGAATGATTTCCTTCGTTCACTCCGCACCAATTCCTCTCTTGAAGTTGAATAGTGTCCACTTCCGGTAAGCTTTAAGATGCGAGAAGAGGGAAGGGAATTTCAATGATATGGCGAGCTCAATGGAATCAGGAACTTCTCTTTCATCAGATTCGAAGCTGCTGATGTTAATGCAATCCCTCAGAACGTACTATTTCTTTTTTTTTTCTTCTTTTTTTCTTTTTTTTGCAATTGGTAGGGGTTCTAATTTATTTGTGATTCACTTACCTAGTACCTTTGTACTTGAGGGACACTGAATTTACTTATGAAATTACATGGGCCTATGGTTAAACTTCCTTGCGTGGTTTGTCTTCTAAAACTATAAGTTTGTCCAATCCTTCATTCTCTAAAAATCGATTGGAATTTTAGTCATCATTGCTGGCCCCCACAGGTTTATGGAAAGATTGAAATTGATGTGTCTACCCTTGAATTACTCTCTTCATGAAGCATAGAAGGAATGCACTATAAAAATGTGAACGTGTATGAATGAATAAAGCAGATCTTGCTAGTGAAGTATATATATTAATCGATGCAATTTGATTACAAAGCTAGTTGAAGCTGTGAACTGAGTGAACTTTTTGCTATTGAAAGGAATAATAAAGAAGGGTTTAACCATGCCACTGCCAGTTGTCCACTTACTTTGACAGATTAACCAAATTGTAAATAGAATGTATATCTTGTTAGTGGAGCGCTCTGAGTGCTATGCTTGTCAGGCAGTCTTGAATGAATTTCATTGTCAGAACTCCAAAGTCGAGGAGATGAGATTGTAATGATAATTTACATTCTAAAACACGATGCTGTGTTGAAATTAATTAATCAAGACCTACAGCCCGCCACTTGTCCCTGGGTGTGGAAGGACTACAAGAGTAAGTTTTATATGCTGCTGAAGATAGCAATGGTCCCAGATTTTTTCGTATATGTGAAGTCAAATTTCGTTGAGATCATTAACATTTGGGAATAGATTTTGTATACCTTTTTAAACTTAAGTACTTCTCATTTCAGGTCATTCATGATAACTGTATTACGAGTTGCTTTGTGAATTTGATGTGTTTAAATGTGTCTGAATGATAACTTGAACTCCAGTGTGATGTGCTTGTGTCTTAAATGATCCTAGAACTTTGATTATATGGGCTTAATTTATGTTTTCCGGAACTTATGAACTTTCTGTTCGATTTAAGCAACAAGTGCTTGTTTTTTCATAGGTTAACAATGGCTTGGGAGCTTAGAAGACAAGATATAAGTCTTGATGAAGAGATTATTATTAGTAGATAATATTCATCTTCACAGTGTCAAAAGTTCTATTATGCTTTTTGCTAAGAAGAAATATCATTAAATTACGAAAGAAGAACACCAGTTCAGTTTCTACACAAAACAATATGAACTAATGTACATATTTTATGCAAATAGAAAAATGTAACATGTGCATCAATTTTATCTGCTGGGGATTGGGGGTTTCTTGTGCTCCTATCTATGAATCTCATATGTGCATACGTTTGCATTTTAGAAGAAATTTAGAGATGAGACAGAACTCCGCCTGTTTAGGGGTAATTCGTTTACCTATAAGTAGCCTGTTCCAAGCTAGGATAAAGGAGGAGGGTTGTGTCAGGTTGACAGACAGCACATAAACCCCATTTGTCAAACCTCATGATATGAATCATATAAGAAATCGTGTAAATGCTAAGAGTGTAAGTTAATCAATCTATATGCAGCGGAATAAATATAGATTGAACATGCCAAGATCACTTTGCAATCTTATGAATAATATAGTATACCATAGCATATGTTACCTCGAGAGCAAATCCACGAGCAATAAACAGGGATCCACGAACGATATGTATGGAGATGGAACTGATCACAAGCCGCACAATTGTCTGCCTCTAATGGTATCCATACGAACAACCGTAATTGGGATCTTTCCAAAGGATTGATCAGTAAGAGGATTAACAGCTAGATAGCTGTATACAAGGTGTTGTATCTCTTTTTAATGACTAGGGCTTTGTTTATAGATATGTTAATGGTACAAACCTATTACAAGTAGAAAACCTAATAGAATAGGAAACTTAACATAAATAGGAAATCATTATTAGATATTTATTAATAAGTCCTTATAGTTAATTTATCCAATAAATTAACCCATGATAGATCATCTTAACCCAATCAGTTATTCTTATGTATGTGACTCTTTAGGTTCCTAAAACACGTTGGCAATAAATATAAATTATAATTCCATAATTTAATTGACTTTAGGGCATAAACCCAACAAACTCCCACTTGGCCTAATGATAATAGGCCATGTGATTTTGGAATTAATCCACTTATATTTATAGATCAAGATTGGCCTCTAGCCAGGCATCATGACCACCCAAGTGTTAGGAAAATGTTATGTGATCGACTTCACCTTTCTATGAACGGATTCCGTGTAATTAATATCCTTTCACCATACCATATCCCATTAGTTCAAGAGTAATGATCTGTGCGAACTCTTAATGAGCTAATTGTTTCTTTGTTTGTTTCTTTGCTTGTTCCCGAAATATAACTCCTTTGAAGTAGGATTTAGAATCATTCTAAAATTACTCCTAGTTTGCACAAACATTTTTTAAGTTATATTTCAACAAGTGGCCATAATTGGATATACTCTTCCTACTATTGGAAGTGGTGAATTCTATGTTGATCATAAACTTTCATCTATGTTTCATACTATACTCAACTCTTAAAGCACACATAACCAATTAAGGTTAAGAACCAAAAGAGTGCAAGTATAATAGTCCACACTCTGGATACACTTATGATCTCAAGTCGAAAGATTTATTTACACTACCATTATGTAGAGATTTATTTCATTGGCACTCAAATAGATCACCTCATAAAAATCTCTAGACGGGTCAATCCAATGAACTTGTTCTCTTAACAAGCATCCACATATTAGATTTTGTGTCCCACACAATAGTCAATGAGATCAACTATTTTCTCAATTAGGAAGAGAGCATAAAATGTGCTAGTCTATCCGTATTAATAATGTCCCATCTTGTTAATACTATGACTAGGGATTATTTAAGAACAATATTTAAGTATAAAAAGAATCTCATCATCATAACCCTTATGATTTCTTTCATAAAAATATTATTCTAAGGACTTTATCATATACTTAATGCAATAAAACAAACAAGATAAATGATAAATAATTCCATATCATTAAATTTTGCATAAATTTAAAAATATAAACAAAGTGATAAAACCAATTAGTTTTTATCCATTCCACTAACTCTCCCACTTGAACTAAGACCAATTTTTAATAATTGTTTTAGTCCACTGAAAAACAACTTTATCTTGAGAGAATATCAGCTCTGTCATTGATCAACATCAATTGACAATGCCTAATACATAATCGGATCATTGATGAGACTTCAATTTCCATTTCCAAAATAGAAATTATTATGCCAAGTTCAATGAAGAACTAGATCCAAACAGTTTCCAAAACTCATTAGAAACTTTAATGTATTCTAGCATATGTTGTAGAATAGTCATAATGTTTTGCGTGGAAGTATTCCAATATTTAACACTATTATAAAGAGTATGTACACAAATTTCTTCTATCTTCGCAAAATAAAATTACATAAATTTTGACTAAGTTTGTTTGGCCTATGATAAAAAGAATAATTTTATAATATTTTCAAAATATTTATAATATTCTTAAATATCATCATCAAGTGACTCTCACTTGAACATGCTCAATCTGTTCGCAACAATTAAAGCATAACATAGTCGACTACATACGATAATATACCAATATAATCCAACCATTAGTATGTATGGAAACAATTGTATATTACCTAGTGGCATGCTACACTTAGCATCCTGCGTATGTACATTGAGCAATATTTACAATCTACGTTACTAAATTTTGACTTCCAAAGTCTATATTGCTTTCGTAATTCAAAAACTTTTCTTAACTATCATACCAATAAACACTACTTTAAAGGTATTCCTTCTCCATATACAATGTGTCCAACACAATTAATATAATAGAAAATACTTGTTATCCCACTAATTGATTTGTATACATAAGATTCATAATCATTTTGATAAAATCAAATGTTTTGAATTTTATTCAAAATATTAGAATCCATATAAAATTTCTTTTATATTGTATACCTTATTATGATAATTGGATATAAAATTGAATAATATTAAATATATAATTCATTAAGCCGAATGCAATTTTATGTCTTTTGATCATAACATGAGACCACTTGATTCACCTTTTGTGTGAAAATTTAAGTCTACCATACCATCATGTAATTAAACATGTCGTTCCATAAGCTGATTTTCAAAATTTGTGGTTATGAATACTTCATTTGCATATTATTTCTCCCACTAATCTTTCTAGAATAAATGATTTATACTAGAAAGGTAATTTGATATTTTATAGCTTGGGCTCCTGAAATAATATATGTAACCAAATTTCATTTGGATACCCCACAAATAGGTAACTAATTAGATTTAGTCATAAAACAATCTAATAGTAGTTAACCACATATGATATCAACTTGTCGAATGGAACATGGTATAAAAATAGGAGATAAGTATAATGGCATAAATGGATTGATTGAAAACTGCATAACTTACAACTAATCAAATATATCCAATATATTAGATCTTAATTTATACAACACCACATATATATGCATATCAAGTGTTTATAAATTATAAGAAAAATCACATTTTATTTAGATAACACCAATCTTGATTAAAGTAATTGCTATTGCAATGTCATTGCAAAAAACTTTTATCAAACTTTTCAAAATTCATTTTCTTTTGAACTAATCAAAATCCCAAAACACTTCAATAAGTGTAATTTAAACCATTTTAATGATTAAACCTGAGACGAAATTAATTAAGAAAATCTCATTCAGTAAAATTATCATAAAACTAAATACTTAGAATGTATTAGTTAAGATAATTTACAATGTTTACACCTTTTACCAAAAAAGGTAATTTGGTCGATTTGACTAGTGTATGAAATTTACATATCACAATTGATTCCAAACCAAAAGTCTCAAATTATAATGATATAATTTGAATATATGTAAATACAGTCGTACGACCAAACAAACTATGTTATCAAAAATTGACTTTTCTAAAATTAATAAAATCATTGAATTTAAGGAACAGTTTAAAACTGGACTCTGCCAATATAAAATCACTTATATATGAGTCAATCTATCCTTACATGATAAACATGATGTAAGATTATTTTAGTCGAACAAAAACATTCAATGATTTAGTTTAAATCCAAATGAAATAGAATAATTCTCATAGCCAATATTGCAATACTTGCTTTATTTATTAGCAATAATTATTTATTTCATATTAGTTTATCAGTCTACTTATTTTAGACCATATATGTTCCAAATATATATTTAATGTGATATCATAAATATCCATTTTCATTTGTACTACGAAAGAAATTCAACAATTTCTTTGATTCCAAGTACAAAATTTTGCAGTTCTTTTTCAATCCTTTTTGGCTTATTTGAGCAAATGATTGCTCACATCCTTTTAAAGCTACCATATCTTATTCTTTGCCTATTAAAAGAATAATGATTTACTACATATTCAAATAAAATTTGAACATTTGCCCAGCTAAGATTGCAAATTAAATTTTAAAACTCACTATGTATCACTTAAGATACTTAAGTAAGGATGAAATTTAAACCATTTGCCTATGTCAACAATTTAGAATTAAAAGTTTTCATGATATAAATCTTATATCATTCCAAACTTAATGTTTACCATAAACATCCCAATCATTTAGACATCATCTTAGCCATAAAATAAAACAGCCAAACAACTTTAGATTGAGAAACAATCCTAAAATTTATGCCGACCGATAATCAAGAAATTTTAGGCCATCTACTTAGTAAATTATAAAAGAATACTCATATAATTCCACAACATAAACATTAAATAAATAAATCAGAATATTTTGTTTATGCATTTAACAAAACCAAAATATGGGAGAATGGATAATAAATAACTTTCGGTTTTGCTCCCACTATTTTGTTCAAATCAATAACCCTTAAAATATTGATTCGAGAATTATCTCATAATTCTTAGTGGTACCAACAAATCAAAATAACGTTATAAGGTAGATAATTCTTCTATCAATTGCAACTCTTGCAACTCCCATATCATTAGGTTACCAACCCTTGGTATGCAGAATATATGTGTCACCTAATCCTTACCTCAAAATATATAACCTTGATAAAAACCAACAAATTATATATTTTGTTAAGTCAAACCCATTATTCATAACAAATAACTCATTAATGATTGAACAACCTTGGAAAAATCCAACAAGTTATTCGCACGAAAACAGTTATTTCGCTATAATAATGGAAGGCATAATGACTTAATATATGCTGCTTGAAACATAAAATATGAATATTCTCAAAATTTTGATATTTCAATAATTAAATCCATTTCACGGAGATCACATCTCAAAAGCCAAAAAAATATATTATCAATAGAACAACCTTGATAAAATCAACAAGTTAATTCCAACAATAATATCATAATTTGCAACATTAATGGGGCAACAACTTAGGGGATTTTGTTTTAAACAATTATAAAATCTCATCAATTGTATGCAACGTATAAATAATTGACAGATTTAGCATACCATATGAAATCACATATAATCTCATTAAATGAACAAATTATCACATCAAATTTTTAATTAAATGTTGCATAAAAAATGTAATTAAATAATAAAATAAAAATAATTACATAAGCATATTTTATATCTAATCATGGATTTATGTGCATACATATTTCTAATCCAATTAGAAATAACATTATTCTTGAACTATTTTGAGAAGTCATTAAAGGGTTTTCTTCAATTAAATCTAAATAAAGTAGGTTGAGAGTTAAAATTAAAATTTTCAAAATTGAAATTAAACTCCCATGGTCTTAAGACTCATTTCTCCCACTTTTTGATTTAATCACAACTATTTTGGAATTTAATTTAGAACCTTTTCCATAATACCACTTTTTGATTTAATCACAACTATTTTGGAATTTAATTTAGAACCTTTTCCATAATATTAATCCAATTAAAATATGGAACTTTTGTAAATAAAACAACTCTCAAAATTTTAAATCCAATTTAAAATTTACGAGTTTCCAAAATAAAGTCAATACCTCAATCTAATTGATAATTGACAAATTTAGAAGATTTTCAATCTAAATTACAATTTATAATTTAATAAAATTAAATGTAAAAGGTAATTTTGACTTGAACACTTATGAAATTAGATGACATTTAAATTATTAATTTCCAAAATTAATAAATTCCTCAATTCCAATCCAATTGAAATTTATAAATGTCCTTCAAATTAATATTAACCCGTAATTTAAATTTGAAATACTTCGAAATCTTCTAAATCTAATTTAGAAAATTTAAAAATTATAAAACAATCAAATCAATCACTAGCTATATCTTAATCCAATTGAAATATAACAATTAATTTAATTTATTTTATAACTAGAAAATCAGGCCCAACACAATATTAAAATCAGCCTAGCGTTTTTCAAAATTGCATGACATTTTCTGAAAAACAAGCCATTTATTTTGCAATCAGGCCCACCCATGATTTATAAAATCAAGCCCAAAATTTAATCAGCCCAGAATTGAAAGGAATGAGTTCTGGCCCGGAGTATTAAATGAGACCCAGTCCCTTTGAATTAAAACTGGGCCGATTGACCGAGATCTATCTCCACGATACCCTAGCTCACTACAAGAGCTGATATGGGCGTCGTCATAGCACCTTCTTCTCCGGCAAACGCAAGAGCGCCATCAACCAGAAGCTTTTTCCGGTCTCCCTGCCCGCGTTCGCCAGAGAACCTCCTTTTCCGGCAACACGAAAGGATACTGAGAACATCAACGAGACTCGCGTCGTGTTTCGGCACCTCCGTAAGCGACCGCACTTTCTTCTCTGGTTAGCGCAAAGCGCCTCCAGTGACATTAACGACCGCGACCAGAATCATTCTTGATTGCGTTGTTTTCGGTGCCACCTCCCGCGACAAGAACCGCGGCGTTGCTGGTGGTGCTTTCGCACCGCAGGAGCCCGCAACCAAAACGAATCTGGTTGCTCCGCGTCGCCGACTGCCTGCGACCAGAAGCTTTTCTGGACACGCCAGATGCTATCCCCACCGCCCGCGACCAGAACGCAGTCCGGAACGATGCGGGGCTGGTGGTGTCAAGACCTGGCAGTGCACCTTTCTGGTCCAACCAACATGCTGCCATCGCCGGAAAACCAACAGAGGCCAGAAACATATCCGAAAATTTGCGACTAAAACAGCTCGTCTCTGAAAACCAATGTTCGGATGAAATGATTTTCAGAAGAAACTGAATCAGCCCTCTCTGTTTTCCAAAATCAAGTTTCCGATTTCCGTCATCCAGTTAAACAACGACTTCAGATTTTGTTTTGAAAAACCATGGATTCTTTCCCCTTTTGAAACAAATTTTCCATTCCGACGATTCCAGTCCAAATTTTCTTTTCAAAACAAATTGGCCAGATCCGACGATTCCTATCCGAATTTTCTTTTGAAATATCCTGTCAGATGTTTGCATTACGCAACTTCACTTTGGCTTTCAAAATCAAAATTTCTAATTTTCGATTTCATCACCCCCATCAAACGAAAATAATATCTCCTTCGAAAATACAATGATTTTGAAAACCAAAATTTGAAAATCAAAACCCCAATACGGAACTTTTAAGTTAGACTTCTCCAAACTTAATCAAGAATTATGCACATAATTTATCATCCATAATAATTAAATGTCACATATTAAACATAGGTAAACAAAGTATCCACGAACGATGTTACCTCGAGAGCAAATCCACCAGCAATATACAGGGCATCCACGAACGATATGCATGGAGATGAAACTGATCACAAGCCGAACAATTGTCCGGCCTCTAACGGTATCCACACGAACAACTGTAACAACTGTAATTGGGATCCTTCCAAATGGTTGTATTTTTTTCAAATGACTAGGGTTTGTTTTATTTATAGATATCTTAATGGTACAAACCTATTACAAGTAGGAAACCTAACATAAATAGGAAATCATCATTAAATATTTATTAATAAGTCCTTATAGTTAATTTATCCAATAAATTAACCCATGATAGATCATCTTAACCCAATATGTTATTCTTATGTGTGTGACCTTTTAGGTTCCTAAAACACGTTGGCAATAAATATAAATTATAATTTCATAATTTAATTAGTTTTAGAACATAAACCTGACAAGGAGACTCCCCCCTTTATGGAGCACGTCCCAGAGTCCAACTGTGGTGTACCGGCGAGGACCATTGCACCACCATGTGGACTTGGATGTAGTGAAAAATGAGCAAGAGTTCATACATAGGAGGAAAAATAAGAGAAATTATAAAAAGATTAAAACTCATAAAATTGGTAGTTGGAATATTGGAACTTTAACAAGTAAAATGATAGAATTAATAGAAACCATGAGGAGGAGGCGCATAAATATTATGTGTCTACAAGAAACTAAATGGGTAGGGAAAAAAACTAAAGTTTTAGATACTACAGATGTAAACTATGGTATACGGTTAAATATAAGAATATGAATGGAGTGTGTATCATTGTAGATTCATTGTTGGCAGAACAAGTAGTGGGAGTAGTTAGGAAAGGGATAGAATCAAAGATATAAAAGTTATTATGGGAAGCGAACCTATAAACATAATTAGTATATATGCACCACAAATAGGACTGATGAATCAACTAAACTTAAATTTTGGAAAGATTTAGAAACTTTACTTCAAACAATTCCACATAATGAAAAAGTTATCATAGGAGGGGATTCAAATGGGCATGTAGGGGAGGGTAACGAAGACTATGATGGGTCCGTGATGGGTATGGTTTTGGGTTACGAAACAATAAGGGAAAAACTATTTTAGATTTTGCATTACAGTATGATTTAGTTATAGGTAATACATTGTTTAGAAAGAGAGAAGAACACTTCATTATATTTAAAAGTGGTTCTAATAAAACACAAATTGATTATTTTCTAACTAGAAAAAGTGATAGAAAATTGTGTAAAAACTGTAAAATGATACCAGGAGAAAGTCTCACAACAGAACATAGGGTGCTAGTTTTTGATATAAAACTTAATAACAAAGAAAAGAGGAAAATGTCACCCACTATACCTAGGATTAAGTGGTGGACTCTTAAAAATAAAGACGTAAAAGATACTTTTGTAAAAACCATATTAGAAGATGATAATTGGAAATTAGAAAATGATTCCAAAAGCACATGAGAAAATGTAACTCAACAAATGAAAAGAATTGCAAAAAGTGTCTTAGAAGAGTCGAAATATAATAAATACAATAAGGAGTCATGGTGGTGGAATGAGGATATTCAAGAAAAAGTAAAAGCAAAAAGAGCAAGCTACAAAATGTTATATACTTGTAGAAATGATGAAAACATTGAAAAATATAAAAATGCTAAGAAAGATGTGAAAAAAGTAATAAATGAAGCAAAAACGAAAGCTTTTGAAGAATTCTATAAAAAAAAAATTAGACACTAAAGAGGGTGAAAAAGATATTTACAAGATAGCTAAAATGAGGGAAAAGAAAACAAGAGATTTGACACAAATTAAATGTATAGGAGATGAAAATGAAACAATTTTAGTTAAGGATGAATTAATAAAAGAGCGTTGGAATAATTATTTTTATAAATTGTTTAGTGAAGTTAATAATAATGAAATTACATTAGAAGAGCTGACCCATTCAGAAAACAATACGAATTTTACATATTATCGCAAAATTCAACCTTTAGAATTAGAAAAAAGCACTAAGAAAAATGAAAATGGTAAGTCTGTTGGTCTCGATGATATTCCAATTGAGACATGGAAGTGCCTTGGAAAAGGTGGGATTACATGGCTTACAAACCTATTTAAAATAATTATGAAAACTGAAAACATACCTAATGAATGGAGAAAAAGTGTATTAATTCCATTGTATAAGAATAAAGGGGATATACAAATGTGTTCAAACTATAGAGGTATTAAACTAATGAGTCATACTATGAAATTATGGGAAAGAGTAATAGAAACAAGATTGAGAAATGAGACTAATATTGAAGATAATCAGTTTGACTTTATGCCAGGTAGATCATCGATGGAAGCTGATGTGGACGGTTGTACACATGCGGATTAATTTGCCAAGGACCTTGTGATTAAGTAGCAAGCTCGTTTAATCTCTCTAACTTACTCGAAAATAAGAGAACCAAAAGAACTTAACCTAAGCTAATTTGATTTATGCTTTCGAACCAAGTGTAAGAAAAAGAGTTGAAACATGCGAATTAATTAGGTAGAGCAAGTAACCTAATTAGCTAAGTTTCATGCAATTATGTAAACTACAACATGCAAATACATAAAGCAATAAAGGGATGGCACTCAAACTAATAGTTTTTATGATCTGAATGCATCTTGAACCTTCTTCGCTCTGCTTCTGGTCATCGGCCCAGTGATGTCTACAAATGGATCCCTCTGATATGGACTTGGATCCTGAAGCATTGTTGGACCTCGATGTAGAATTCGAACCTCCTCAGCTTCTCCGGAATCACTTGCATCTTGACTTGTTGTTTGACTTTGGATGCCCTCATCATCCCCTCCCGGTTGAAAAGGATTTGACCTCAAATCAGCACCCTGGTCATGAGTAAAAGGAGACAAGTCAGCAACATTAAAGGAAGTACTAACACCATACTCACCTGGTAAATCAAGTTTGTAAGCATTAGGTCCAATTTTGGAAACGATCTGAAAAGGTCCATCACCCCGGGGATGGAGCTTTGTCCTTCTCACAGCAGGGAATCGTTCCTTCCTCATGTAAACCCAAACCCAGTCGCCTGGTTCAAAGTTCACAGCCTTGCGCAGTTGGTTTGCATTGGCGGCGGCTTTGGCGTAGGTTTTCTCCAGATTTGCTCGAACTTTGGCATGTATGCACTGCACAGTTTCAACTTTCTTTGCACCGTCGAGATTAACCTGTTCCTTTAGCGGCAAAGGGATGAGATCCATCACCGTCAAAGGAGTAAAGCCGTAGGCAACTTCAAATGGACAGAACCCTGTTGAGGAGTGCTTGGTTTGGTTGTATGCAAACTCTGCAACCGGCAAGATTTCTTCCCAACGTTTGAGATTCTTCTGAATTAACGCCCTAAAGAGATTGCCAACGGTGCGGTTGGTGACTTCCGTCTGACCATCGGTCTGTGGATGACTTGTAGTCGAAAACAACAGTTTTGTGCCGAGGCGGGACCACAAAGTCTTCCAAAAGTAACTCAAAAATTTGACGTCGCGATCTGACACAATTGTGCGCGGAATTCCATGCAACCGAACTATTCCCTGAAAGAACAACTCAGCTACATGTCTGGCATCATATGATTTCCTACAAGGAATAAAGTGTGCCATTTTAGAAAACCGATCAACAACGACAAATAAAGAATCATTACCTCTTTGTGTCCTCGGAAGACCTAGAATAAAATCCATGGAAATGTCAGTCCAAGGCAAAGAAGGTATAGGCAAAGGCGTGTAAAGTCCATGGGGTTTAGATGTAGACTTAGCTTTTAAACAATTAATGCAACGAGTGCAAACATGCTGTACATCCTTTCTCATATGCGGCCAATAAAAATGCTCATGTAATACCTCAAGTGTTTTATGCACACCAAAATGACCCATAAGACCTCCACTATGAGCTTCACGAACCAGTAATTCTCTAGTAGAACTACGAGGGATGCATAACCTATTTTCCCTAAACAGAAAACCATCATGTCTATAGTACTTAAGGAATGCACCAGATTCACATGCTTTATACAAATCCAAAAAATCAACATCAGAAGCATACAAATCTTTGAGATATGCGAATCCTAGCAAAGAATGATCTAAAACAGCTAGAATTTCATACCTGCGAGATAGAGCGTCAGCAACTAAATTATCTTTACCTTTCTTATACTTAATAATGTAAGGAAAAGATTCAATAAAGTTAACCCACTTAGCATGACGTCTATTTAATTTATTCTGTCATTTTAAATGCTGAAGAGACTCATGATCACTATGAACAACAAATTCTTTAGCCATCAAATAATGCGACCAAGTCTCAAACGCGCGGACCACTGCATAGAGCTCCTTATCATAAGTTGGATAATTCAAGGCAGCCCCTTTAAGCTTCTCACTGAAAAAGGCGATTGGCTTTCTTTCCTGCATTAAGATTGCGCCAATTCCAATACCTGATGCATCACACATTAGTTCAAATACTTTATCAAAATCAGGTAATGCTAAAACAGGTGCATGAGTGAGATCATGCTTAAGTACAGTAAAGGCGTTTTCCTGCACCTGCCCCCACACAGATGGAACATTCTTCTTGCACAAATCATTGAGAGGCGCGGCTTTAGTGTAAAAATCCTTCACAAACCGTCTGTAGAATCCAGCCAACCCGTGGAAGGACCGGACTTGTGCGGCCGAAGTTGGTTGCGGCCACTCCCTAATGGCTTTCACCTTGGCATCATCAACTTTGACACCATCTTTAGACATGTCATCAAGCCTAGGGATAGGATGCCTATACTTGATTGTTATCTTATTTACAGCTCTACAATCAACACACATTCTCCATGTACCATCTTTCTTAGGGACTAGAATTACAGGTACAGCACAAGGACTTAGAGATTCCCCTACCTGGCCGTGCGCAAGCAGCTTGTTGATCTGTCTTTGCAACTCCCTGGTTTCCTCCGGATTTTCTTTGTAGGCATGTCGATTTGGAATAGGTGCGCCAGGTATGAAGTCGATCTGATGCTCAATTCCGCGTAGAGGCGGCAGACCCTGCGGCAGCTCTTCTGGAAAAACATCGTTGAATTCCTGCAACAAAGATTCGACTTCTATAGGGATATCCCGAGGGATGTCGTCAGGGTTAGCACAATTATCTTTACATACTAAAACTAGTACATCAGCATTGCTATCTAACACTTGACCTATCTCCCCTATTGTAGCGAAAAAACTACCCTTAACTTTGTCCTGATCAGGCTTATCAGAGTTTGTCTTACTACCCTTTACAAGTTCTTTCCCCTTACCCTTCTCTTGGCGCCTTTCACCTTCCCAGTTGGTGATTGCATCCTTCATGCGCATGGCTTCGGATCGCACTTCATTGGGCGGCATTGGGAGGAACGTGTGGATCTTACCGCCTGGCCGACCGAGTAAGTGTGGCGACTCCATCATGTGTTGCCTTCAGGTCAAAGAGCCATGGTCGTCCGAGTAGAATGTGACAAGCCTCCATTGGCAGAACATCACATAAAACAGTGGATTCGAACTTACGATAGCGTATGGTACGCTTACCTGCTTAGTGACTCTGTAGCCGTCTGAGCTGTCGAGCCATTGTAGCCGATAAGGACGTGGATGATTGATAACAGGAAGCTTCAACTTGTCAACCATACACTCACTAGCAACATTCGTGCAGCTCCCTCCATCAATTATCAGAACACACCAACTTTCCATTTACCTTAGTTCTAGCGTGGAAGATGTTGTCCGTTGAGATGTGTCTTGGACAGCAACTGTAGTCAGAGTGCGAGTAACCAAGTTCTGATTGGGATCTTCCTCTATGAACTCGAATTGCTCCACTGGTGCAGACGGAGTGCTGTCAGTCAACTCCTGTGAAGGGTCAACAGTTGGTTCTTCTTCATCTTCTTTGAATTACACTCACCATCTTGCCCCAATAAGACCTTCCGGATATTAGGACAATCACGCATGTAGTGGCCATGGACTGAGCATTTGTGGCAGGTAACATTGCTGATGGATTGCCGAGGAGTAGATGCGTTCGCGAGTGCGATTAAGAAGAGGTGGTGACAGGTACTATAGCCTTTTTCTCTGACGTGAACGGCTTCTTGCTGGTGGAGAATATACCAGATTCTTCTCCAAGCCGGGGGTGGGGCGCTTGTAGGCGTCCTGAGGGGTGGAATTGTCTTCAGGTAGTCCTCCATGACCCGAGCTTTATGCAACATGTCTGTCAGAGTTGTAGCATTCTGCAATTCAACAGCTAAGGCTATGTTCCTATTTAGGCCATTAAGAAAACGAGCCATTGATGCGGCTTCATCTTCCTGTACATTTGCCCTAATTTTGGCCATCTCTAACTTTCTATAATATTCATCTACAGACAAAGAACCTTGTACAAGAGTATGTAATTTCCTATACAATTCTCTAAAATAGTAATCAGGCACAAAAGTTCTTCACATTAAAGTAGTCAAATCAAACCAAGTTAGAGGCGGAGCACGGGCCCGCATTGGACGCGTATTCCTGCGTCGATCCATCTCTTGATTCCACCAGACTAGGGCATAGTCCGTGAAATGTACCACCGCGAGCTGGACCTTCTTGTGCTCTAGGATCGCATGAAGTTCAAAGATGCGCTCCATCTTCATCTCCCAGTCTAAATAATCCTCTGGATTTGTGCCGCCGGCGAAGGGTGGAACAGTCGTTTTGCATTGACTGAGACCTGCGAAGGGCTGAGCGGCATTGGTGCCAGGTGCGGCCACATCATCGTCCGACTCTGTGCGCCGTTGTTCCCGTTCAGTCCTTAGTTCGGCGACTTCCTCCGTGAGTGTAGCAAATCGCGCGGAGAGTTGCGCGATTGCAGCCAGTATTTGCTCGTTCCCCAAAGGGGCAGGAGCACCTCCACCTGACATTGGTTAAAACAAGCGAAAACATGTCTGCTAAGAACAAGGAAAAATGAGTAGTAACCTTACCCCCTTGTTCCCCCAAGTGTATCCCACCTAACAGCTACACACAACCCTGTGTTTCACTCTAGGGTGGCGCCCTTTATAGTATGGTCACTCAAGCCTTTTTCCACTCTACCTCCCGGTATTGATAAATGTATAAGGCAAGAAGCAATTCACACAAAAGCAATGACACTTAAGAAAGAAGCAAATTTTCACAAAAATAGACACTTGGTTCTATTTTGAGTTGAAAAATCTTTTCGCAAACGATAGTTATAATATAGTCCAGATAAGATGTACACAACAGGAAATTTCGGGGTTAAGCCCTCAAATTTCAGAAAAGATGAGTGTGCACGATGACAAAATCCAAACTATAATTCAAGAGCAAATGTTCAGGTCGCACGAAAAGATAACTAGGCAGTTGAAAGCAGGGCAATTCAAAATTGAATAGAATCAAAGAAAAATAAGCAGAGTTGAAACGACTTCAGGAAAGTCCTAAAACTACCCAAAGAAGAGATCACCCACCCAATAGGCAATCAAGAATCTAATCCCCGCAAATTCTTAATTCTTTCAATATGCAAAACAGTACCAAATTGCGATTTCTTAAACCAAACCCCCAAGTGGCCGAAAACTTATCAATATGCGATTTTCAGGGATAATCTTAGGGCTAGCAAAGTTCAATTTTGACTTACTAACCTATTCCCAGGGATAATCTTAGCAGCACAAGGATACAAAATCAAGAATTCACTATATTTTCAAGAATTCAAAAGAAGGTATCCCAAACTAGAGCATGCAATTTACAATGCGCAAATAAAGTGAGCTGCTTAACATCAACCGCAAAAACTCACTATTTTCAACAAACAGCACAAGAGGGGTAGAATTAAGGTGCAAAAACCCAGCAATTACAACGGAAAACTGAAACCCTAGGATGAGCAAAACCGAAACTGAAAACCGAAACCCTAGGTTTAGGATTTAGGGTTTAGGGTTAGGGTTTAGGGTTTAGGGTTTAGGGTTTAAAACTAAAAACCAAAACCCTAGGTGTTAGCAAACCCGAACCCTAGTGTGAATTCTAAAACCCGATTTTAATTTCTGAAAATATAGCAAGGGATTTCCGATTTTCTTGAAGAATTTTCGATTTTAAAGATGGGAAAACAGTACCAAAAATCGAAAAATTCAAAGTTTGAAAGAAAAAAAATTTTCCCCAAGAAGATGTGTTCTAATCCAAGAATTTCAAGAATAATCAAGACTAGCAAGGAAAAGAAAACACCTGAGAAAGATTTGGTCGGGTTACTTCGACCTCCTCCAGCCACGAAACCACTCCTTAGCTCTGATACCAATTGATGTGGACGGTTGTACACATGCGGATTAATTTGCCAAGGACCTTGTGATTAAGTAGCAAGCTCGTATAATCTCTCTAACTTACTCGAAAATAAGAGAACCAAAAGAACTTAACCTAAGCTAATTTGATTTATGCTTTCGAACCAAGTGTAAGAAAAAGAGTTGAAACATGCGAATTAATTAGGTAGAGCAAGTAACCTAATTAGCTAAGTTTCATGCAATTATGTAAACTACAACATGCAAATACATAAAGCAATAAAGGGATGGCACTCAAACTAATAGTTTTTATGATCTGAATGCATCTCGAACCTTCTTCGCTCTGCTTCTGGTCATCGGCCCAGTGATGTCTACAAGTGGATCCCTCTGATATGGACTTGGATCCTGAAGCATTGTTGGACCTCGATGTAGAACTCGAACCTCCTCAGCTTCTCCGGAATCACTTGCATCTTGACTTGTTGTTTGACTTTGGATGCCCTCATCAGAAGCTATACATTTAATAAGAAGACTGTCTAAACAATATAGAGGTATTAAACTAATGAGTCATACTATGAAATTATGGGAAAGAGTGATAGAAACAAGATTGAGAAATGAGACTAATATTGAAGGTAATCAGTTTGACTTTATGCCAGGTAGATCATCGATGGAAGCTATACATTTAATAAGAAGACTGTCTAAACAATATAGATAGAAAAAACAAGACTTACATATGATATTTATAGATTTAGAAAAAGCATATGATATAGTAAATAAAGATATAATGTGGCGGGTATTAGAAAAGAAAGGGGTAAGGGTAGCGCATATAGATATTATAAAGGATATGTATAAAGATATAACAACATGTGTCAGGACACCAGTAGAAATTTCTTGTGATTTTTCAAATAACATAGGTCTAAATCTAGGATCAGCTTTGAGCCCATATCTCTTTGCTTTAGTAATTGATGAGATTACTAAACATTTCTAGAATGCAATCCCTGAATGTATGTTATTTGCAGATGATATAGTTTTAATAGATGAAACGAAAGCCTGGAAATGCTAAATTAGAAGCTTGGAGAGAAACTTTAGAATCAAAATATTTTACACTAAGTAAAGTTAAAACTGAATATATGCACTGTCACTTTAGTAATTAGGTAGATAACAACACTATAAAAGTTAAAATTGGAGAACATGAATTAAATGAATCGAAAAGTTTTAAATACTTAGGATCTATAATAGAAGAAAACGGAGCAATTGATAAAGATGAAACACACAGGATTCAAACAGGGTGGACTAAATGGTGAAATGCGTCATCTATACTTTGTGACCGTAAAGTGCCGCAAAAATTAAAAGGCAATAAGACCGGTGATTCTTTACGGTTCCGAATGTTGGGCAACTAAATATGAACATGAACAAAAAATGAGGGTAGTAGATATGAGAATGTTGAGATGAATGTGTGGGCATACTAGGTTAGATAAAATAAGTAATGTAAGCATTAGAAACAAAGTAGGAGTAGTCCTAATAGATAAAAAAAATGAGAGAAACACACCTAATATTGTTTGAACATGTACGTAGGAGATCCCTAGACACTCCAGTAAGACGGGTAGAAAACAGAGAAGCTATTAATCACTACTACAAAACACGCTATTGGAGGTGGGTTTTGTGCTCGCCCCCGCCTCCAATACAGGCCCCACAATTGTTGTCGCACCCGCCTCCAATACTCTTATTGGAGGCGGGTGTGACAACAATTGCGGCGCCTGTATTGGAGGTGGGGGCGAGTTCGCAAACTCACATCCAATAGCATGTTTTCTAATAGTGAATATTAAAAGGGGTAGAGGAAGACCTAAAAAGAATCGAAAAACCACTTTAAAATATAATATGTCATATTTGAATATAAACGAAACGATGTGTCATTAATGTACACGATGGTGATATGTGATCTATATAGCCAACCCCACGTAGTGGGACAAAGGCTTAGTTGTTGTTGTTATTGTTATTGTTAGAGATGAGACAGATAATTGGCCTCATTATTGAATTTAGTACATAAATGCAAGGTGTTTCCTACATAAGTCCTAACTACAAATGCATATCAGCTTATTCAACAAATTGACCATGTACTTCAGCAGCCTTTAATTTGTAGCATTAAGTGAAAAGAGAAAGCAATTTAGTTGAGAATCCACAGACCCTCTGGCAATTCAAATGCAATGATACTTAGCGAAGATGATTTTGTACTTCTAACTTCTCCGAAAGAGCAACATGTAAATAATCCTAGAAAACAAATCACAAATATTGGTAGAGATCATCTGTTGCCCTTCCTCTTTTTATATTTTCTTGAACAGGGCCAGCCCATAGAGTGGGGCAGCCCGAACGACCATCCAGGATCCAATGATTGCCGTTGTCCAATTATTCTGTAAATGTAGTATAATGTTGTAGTGTTTTTGGCTCATAAAAATTTATATGAAGGCCCATATTTATGTTTATTTAAAATGAGCTAATATAAAGGTATGTCTTTATTTTACCATATTTAAGGCCCATATTTGCTTTTGTTTTTAAAAATTTTATACAAGAGTGAATTTTTTTGGTTTATCAACACAAGGTCCAATTTTATTTTTGTTTGAAAATGGTTGTCGCAAGAGTGAATTTTTTTCCTTTTGTTATTGTATTTGAAAGTCCACGTCATAATTTTTTTTAAAAATTAATAGAAATTACTAAATTATCATAGTACATTTTTCTTTGGAGCCTCTTTTCTTTATTTCGCCCTAGGGCCTCCGAAACTTAAGAACCTGCCTGATCTTAAGCCAAGCCTGTGTAAAATTTTTTAATGGACAAGAAATATACAATGTGGATGTGGATGCCCTATTGAATTGTCCTCCTGCCCCTTTATGTTCATCACATAATCAACCCCAATCCCAGATGTAGAAGTAGTAAATTCCATTCTTTTGTCCAATTAATTGTTAGAAAACTTTAGGGGTATTTGTAATTTCACCAAAACTCAAGGAAGGTGAATGTAATTTGCCCTTTTCTTTTCTCAAAGGTTGGGTTCCCTTTCTTGAATTGAGAAGAGGGGTTTTCAGGGACTACTACAGTGAGAACTGAGCAAGACTTCATTAATAGAAAAGCTCCCAGAAAGCTTTAGTGACGTGAGTCCTGTTGATCGGATTCGCGATCTACCTGATTCAATACTTCCTTCTTTCCTTTCTCCCAACAAGGAATGTGGTCGCAACCAGTATTTTCTCCAAAAGGTGGAATTCTCTTTGGACAAAAGTACCTTCCCTTGACTTTGACAATGATAATCGGGAAAACAATGGAGGGTTGAGCTTTGAGCAAGTTGTTAATAGGGTTTTACTTCACCTCGATGTTGGATACATGAAAAAGTTTAGGCTCCATTGGCTAAATGTATCTGAAGCCATTTATGTTAATAAATGGGTCAGCTATGCCATCTCTAGGAACGTTCAAGTTCTTATTCTCTAACTTGGTTCCCAAACTCATCGGGGATATGATGAGTTGGTGTAGCAAGTCCCCTTTCACTTGCGGGACATTAGAATATCTTGACTTATCTGTTCCATTTATTGTTGAAATCCCTTCCATGGTTTGACTTCCCATACTGGAAGTTTTGATTATTGAGTTTATTTACTATGAATCGGTTGAGGGTATTAACAATCTTATAGCTCGTTATCCATTTCTTCATTCTCTCACAACCCTAAGATTGGATAAGGTTCCAGCTCTTAAAATTTGTTCCCTTTTACTTACAACCTCTTATCTATATTAACATATAAACTAGCTATGGATGGCTTGCAATCTCCCAAGTTAGAGGCATTTTTGTTGAAAATTTTTTCCCTTTCTTGCAGTCTCTCACGTGCCCTCTTGACAGCGCCAGGTAGATACAACGCGGGACCAGTGGGATGCAAAACAACGTCGTATTGCTTTGTTTATGCCTTGGGAGATCCGTCCTCTTCTGAATTGCTTTGACCTTATCTTTCCAATTCTCTCGCCTCCCAATTGATCTCCCAAATGCTCCGGATTGCTGTCAATCACACAAAGAAAAAAAAAGAAAACCAAAAAGGACGTCTGACAGTCGTAGTTACAGCCAGAATGCCTCCGTCCAGTCACAGCAAGAACAGTAAGAAAAAGAGCCCTTTTCTCAGCAGCGGCAAGGACGGAATTAAATTGAAGCAATGGCCTTGAAACAGCAGGAAGAAAAGAAAATTTTCCGTCCACCTACAGCAAGAACAGCGCGGAAATAAGGGGTTTTTTCAACACTGGCAAGGACGGCATTAAATTAAAGCGATGGGGTTGCAACAGCAGTCGCAGGAATTCTGTTGCTTACTCTCTGCACCTTTTGGGGGAATTTAAATTAAAAACAAATCAAAAAAATAATGAAAAACTTTGTTCGTTCACCATTCATCGCATGCTGTTTCAGCTGATATGTATAGCGGTCTGCTATTTTCTCTTCTATTTTTTCGATTATGCTTTCTGCTATTTCTTTGTCTCTGTATGGGTTTTTCTTCTTCCAGTTATTCACTCCGTTCGTTATTATTGCTTTATCTTGATTGAATTTAATGTCTTTCGGTGTTGATGATGAGATCCTTCTGTATGTTGCTATTGCATGCTACTGAAACAATCATGTGGTTTTATTCTGTAGTAATTAATAATAATAAATGATCTCCTACTGTTTTCACTTTTCTTTTTTTACTCTTTGGTGTCTTTGTATCCGTGGTTTTTGGGTGTATTTAGTGAATTGTATGTTTCAGATGTGACTGGCCTCTGGTACTTTTGTGTATTGAATGAATTTTTTCCTTGAAATGTATGTATTAAATGAATTCTGAGTTTCACATATGACCGGTTCTGGTGGTTTTGCATTTTCAGTCAATTTTTTTCCCTAAAATATTGTTCTGTTGTTGTACGTTTTCTTCATTAAAAACTCGTCTTTTTGGATGAGTTGTTGTTTATGGGAATTTATTTACGCGTACATAGCGTTTTATATATTTCGGCAATGTTAATGTTTTCAGTGCGCTCCTAACTGAAGAAGATGTTTTCTTTGCAGCCTTTTACTAAGTTTCTGTCATTATTTCTCTGGCCCTACTATTATGCTGCTTTCCTGGACCATACACCCTTTTTATAGACTACTTAGCTACTGTGGGAATCGTTGCCAATGTAAGCTTGGGTTAATTGGTCGTTGTAGATTACCATCTTCTGTTATTAATGCTTTCATTTTATATGGATTTGCTCTTGTCATTGTCATTGTTTGTTGTATTTCACTTACATGGGGGGACAATGTGTTTCAGCCTGTATAATGTTTGGGGTTTGGGGATGGTTTGCGATCCTCATAGTACGAGGAGAGGTTAATATAATATTGTCAATGTTTATATTGTTTACACCTGTTACGACTTTTTTTGGTTCTGTTTTTGCATTGAGATAAAAATCAGAACTTAACTGGTTTTGTGAAATTTGTTCTGTCCTAATTATGTTTCTGCCGTGATGTATTCAGAGTTATATTATCGTTAAGGCAGGATGGTTTTCCATAAGATTTAGGACTATGTATTTTTATCCAACACAGCTATTACTGCTTGCCAATCATCAGTGATTAAAAAAATGTCTGCTTTGCAGCGTATGCAGTTTCACTGATCTGTCAATGGAAAGGAATGAAAAAAAACTCAGGCAATATGCTGCAATGTCAACTGAAAAAAAACAGTCATTGCTTGCTAAGAATAGGGGTAAAAAAATTTCATAGCTCTTCGTGCTATTGCTGTTGTGTAATGTTTCTAATATTATTGACTGCTTATGTGTTATCTGCGCCTTTACTAACAGAGTACAGGGCTAAAAAAAAAAAACAAAAATTGAACAGCTTGGTTGAGCCTCTTGCTTCTCAGCCATCTGCCTCTCCATCTGTCGTTGAGGTTATAGATGGTAGTAATTCTACTGCTTTTGCTTTGAAAATAATTAATGCTTCTTCGCAACCTAACAATAGAGTACCCCACTAATGGAATTAGTTCTCTTCTTTCTTCTGATAGAGGTGAGCTAATTTGCCTTTTTTATCCTGTCACTTGTTTCTTACTGCCAGCCTAATTAGTTCATGCTAATTGTCCTTATTTTTTCATTCACTCTAGGAATAAGATCTGCTTCACAATGTCGCAATGCAAGGCCTTTGTTAAAAAATATCCCGCATGAGGCATTTGCCCTGCCTCTTGTTCGTGATTGTGCATTTTGTGAAGCTAAGAGATTTTATTTAGAACCACCTACATTTTGCTGTTTTAATGGGGAAGTAAGACTGGCTCCTGCTGTCATGCCTGAACCTATTAGATTATTGTTGACTGGTGATGATAAACAATTAGTTGATTTTCAGAGAAATATTAAAACCTATAACAATCAACTAGCTTTTACAACATTAGGGGCTAGATGTGATAAAGACTTAACAAAAAATACATTTGGTGTTTATACGTTCAAAGTACAGGGTCAGATTTATCATTACCTTAATGCTATAGGCTCGAGCAGAATCAACGAGCCATCAGGTATACAGTTATATTTTTATGATACTGCAGAAGAGATTGAATGAGGTTAGCTCGATCTGATAAATTAAACTGTAAAACACTGAATTTGTTAATAAATGTGCTTAAGGAAAATCCTTATTGTAAATTTCTGAAGCAACTCAAGGAGCTGCCTACTCTTGATGACAAGATGATTGTCTTGAATTCAAGTCCTAAATTAGATCAACGTAGATATAATAATCCCACAGCCTCTCAAGTAGCATCTGTGTTTACAGAAACTCAGGATCATTGTTATGATAGGATAGCACATATCCAAGTCTATAGTGATTTGAATACTCTGGTCAGAATTAGACATTATTATGTTATGATATGCTGCAGTATCCACTGTTGTTCTCCAATGGAGAAATTGGATGGCACCCAGCAATCTTATGCTTCAAGAAGAAAACAAGGGTCCATTGGAGAATTGCAGGACAGTAACATTGAGGGGCAAAATCCTATGCGTTCAGCCTCCCATTTGGTGCAATTAGAAGAAAGAGGAATCTGGAATTAAATCTTACTTTCAATTTTTTTTTTGTATTCTCACTTTGCGTTTAACTTTTATTTGTAATTTTGGATGCTTTTCAATATAATAATTCGTTCTTTTTTTACAGGGCTGAATTCTGTGGATTCTCAATGTCCTACTGTCACTGCTAGAGAGTATTATTGTTATAAATGTCAGATTAGGTCTGAAGATCCTTCTATGCTTACACACACAGGTAGATTATTTCAACAGTTTGTTGTAGATGCTTATGTCAAGATAGAGACTTGTAGACTAGAATTTATTCGAAATCAGCAAAGCCATATTAGAACTGAAATGATGCAGGGTGTGATTGATGGATTTAGTTCTAGCTATGCACAAGGAATAGATATAGGTCGTAGTGTAAATCTACAAGAATCATTTGTTGGGGGGCCAAGAGACATGAGGGCTAGATATTTATATGCTATGCCTATTGTTCAAAAACTTGGGAAACCTGACTGTTTCATTACAATGGCATGTAATCCTCAGTGGGCGAAAATTGTAGACAACCTACTTCCTGGTCAAGTGGCTAATGATAGGCCTGATTTATTGGCAAGGGTGTTTAGGTCTAAAATTGAGGTGCTAAAAAAACTACTAATAGAAAAAAACAAAAAAAACTCTTTGGCAGTATTGATGCATGCGTGTATGTCATAGAATTTCAAAAAAGAGGTTTACCACATTGTCATTTGTTAATAATGCTGGAACCTAACTCAAAACCTTTAAGTTCACATGCATATGATGATATTGTATATACTGAATTGCCTGATCCCGAATTAGAGCCATATTTATTCGCTTTGGTTACTAAGCATAAGATGCATGGTTCTTGTGGTGAATTAAAACCAAATAATGTATGTATGAAATCTGGAAAATGCAAGAATCGTTACCCTAAAGATTTTTGTAATACTACCTTTTGTGCTGATGACGGATATCCTATCTATCGTCAAAGAAATAATGGAAGAACTGCTAAAGTCCGAAATCAGTTTCTTGACAATAGATGGGTTGTCCCATATAATGCCTTCCTTTTAGCCAATTTCGATTGTCATATTAATGCTGAGATATGCTAAACATTTAAACTTGTTAAATATTTGCATAAATATTTGCACAAGTGGATGAAATAAAACAATTTCAAGATGGTAGATGGGTTGGTCCTGCTGAAGCTTTATGGTGTATCTTTGCTTTTAAATTACATTTTATTAGCCCTGCTGTTTATACTTTATAAATTCATTTAAAAGGTCAACAATTTGTGTCATTTAAAAGTCAAGCAAACCTTGAATATGTTATTAACAATAACTTATTTCATAGAACTACTTTGACTGCCTTCTTTTGGATGATTATGAATGACGTATATGCCAGCCAATTAAATATTTTCTATAAGAAATTTCCAGAGTATTTTGTTTGGATGCCTAAAGAAAGAATGTGGATACGTAGGAAAAAAGGAAGAGTTATAGGTAGAATAAACACGGTTAGTCCGAGAGAAGGCGAGAGGTATTATTTACGTCTTTTGCTGAATAATATTAGGGCTCCTACTTCTTATGAATTTTTGTTCACTGTTGATGGGAAAAAACTGAATTCATATAGAGATGCTGCTTTGAAATTAGGTCTTTTAAAATTAGATAGTTACATAGAGGATTGCCTTAAAAAAGCATCTATTTTTCAGATGCTGTGCAGTTTGAGATGTCTTTTTGCAATTTTACTTGTTTATTGTTCTCCTGAAAATCCTCAACAGTTGTGGAAAAAATTTGAGCCTGACTTATCTGCTAATGTAATGCGATCACAGCTACAGCCATGATCAAATAGGCTGCATATTCGGAAGCAAGTTTTACATAGTATTAATAACTTTTTAGTCACAATGGGAAAAAATATCAAAGAATATTATTTAGTTCCTGAGCATCTGTTTAATGATGAAAATATGTCTATAACCAGAGAAATTGAAAGTGAGATTAATATTATTGTTAGCCATGAAGATTTAAATCTGAATACAGACTTAATACTAAACAAAATAAAGCATATGATATGATAATTCAGTCACTTAGTTCTGAAGAATGTAAAACTTTTTTTATTGATGGGCCAGGAGGGACAGGAAAAACATTTCTGTATCGATCGCTGTTAGCTACTTTGAGATCTCAAGGTAAGATAGCTTTGGCAGTTGCAGCTTTTGGAGTTGCAGCTGTCCTATTACCTAGGGGGCGTACAGCTCATTCGAGATTTAAACTACCCTTAGATGACTTAGATAAACAAGCTTGTAATCTTAGCAAACAAAGTAGTCTAGCAAAGCTGATAATAGATGCAAAACTAATAGTTTGGGATGAGGCTACAATGGCAAAGAGAACATCTTTAAAGCACTTGATATGTTGTTAAAAGACTTAATGAATTCTGATGCGCCTTTTGGTGGTAAAGTTGTTGTATTTGGTGGGGACTTTAGGCAAACATTACCTGTTATAGAAAAAGCTTCTAGGCAAACTTTGGTAGATGCGTGTATTATTAATTCTCATTTGTGGCCTGCCATTAAAAAAATTACTCTATCATTGAATATGAGAGCAATTTCAGATCCTGCTTTTTCATCTTTTGTTCTTAGAGTAGGAGAAGGGTTGGAACTGGTCGATGAAAATGGAGAACTAACTTTATCACCATCAATCTTGCTTCCTTACAGTAATAAAGAAGCATCAATAAATTTACTAATTTCCTCTGTATTTTATGATTTACATAAGTACGCATTAGATCATTTGCCTTTCATTGGTAGATGCATATTAGTTCCAACAAATAGTGGTGTTGATGAAATTAATGAAATGCTAATTGATCAATTTCCTGGTGAATTACATGTCTATACAAGTATAGACAAGACTATGGATGAAAAACACCAAACAGATTTTGAAGATTTTTTTAACACCTTGAATCCAAAAGGTATGCCTCCGCATCTTCTTTCCTTGAAACCTAACTGTTCTGTCATGCTGCTTAGAAACCTCAATCCCACTGAAGGACTGTGTAATGGAACTAGACTAATTTGTAGACAACTTGGCCAGTTTACAATATCAGCCAAGATTGCTTTCGGACAATTCAGAGGGAAAAAAGTCTTTATACCTAATATTCCTATTACCAGTAACACCAATGAAAAACATGTCATTCCTTTTAAAAGATTTCAGTTCCCAATAAAACTTTGTTTTGCAATGAGGATAAATAAATCTCAAGGACAAACATTAGACTTTGTTGGGTTGTACTTAAAAGAACCTGTTTTCTCGCATGGTCAGTTGTATATGGCGCTGTCAAGAGCTAGAACTGCAAATGCAGTTAAGGTCCTATTATTGCTCCAACTATGAACAAGGAAAAAACAGATGGCAAAACATTTAATGTTGTTTATAAAGAAATTTTTGACCTTGCTAAAGTATAAAGTGTTGCTTTTTATGGTACTGGAAAAAGTATGATTCGATTCCTATTAGTGGTTGTGTTTTGCTTTCTTCTTATAGTGATTTTTTTTGTTTCATTCGTATGATTAATACAATATATGAATGTTGACTGTTATTTAACTACAGGGAAATCAATAAAAAACCTATACATGAACTAACCAATGACGACAAACCATGGGCTGCAGTTATCACTGTTGAGGAAAAAATGAATTCATTTAAGGCGCAAAACAGTCCTACCAGAGTGCAAAAACTAATTTTCGCAGATGATCAGGTCAGGAAATTAGTTTTTCATTTATGAACAGATCTACAAATATTTATTATTAAATCGTGACACTTATAGATTGATTTTTTTATGAAAACAGGGTTCAAAGGTTGAAGCCATTATGTTTACCAAAGCTGTGAGTATCATTGGACCTAAATTACATCTGTATAGAAAATACAAGATCAGCAATGCGGATATCCAACCTATCACAAATCCAGCCTTTCGACCTCAAGGTGTATCAGTTCAATGGGTGATTGACACTTCAACTGTCGTAAAGGAAATAGATGAAGATGTTGTAGTTCCACTAAAGAAATACAATTTCATTGAGTTCACTGGCTTGCCTACAGCCATTGCCAAAGAAGATAATGATGTTGGTCAGTTGTGACTCCTTACACACAGTTCCATTCTTTTCAGTTTTTACAATTTCTATGTCCGTAAATTATCTGATATATCTTTTCTTATATCATAGATATTGTAGCCGTTGTTATCAAAGCATCACCTCCAACCATGGCAAATACCAAAGTAGGTCTCCGTGATGTCCAAAAATTTGTCGTCATGAATGAACAGTATGTATGTATGCTACTTCTAATCGAAAAGGCTTGTAAATAATCAGAGTTTACTGACAAGTTCATGCATTCATGCCACTCTATTTGTTTTGTAGGATGCAAACAACTCACTTATCTTTGTGGAAAGAATTTGTTCATAATGAAGGAAGAATATTATTAGATGAGGTTCAGAACTTCCCAGTTATAGTTGGTGTTAGGCTGAGGCCAAATTATTATAATGGTGATCTCCCTATTCAAAGAAATATTAGCTTCGTAAATTACAGTCTTATTGGTTATTTTTATTCATCATTGTTGCTGCAAAACAGGAATTGAGCTAGCTACCTGGATGAACTCATTAATCCTCATCAACCCTCCAGTGGAAGAGGCAATGAAATTGATCACTTAGTAGTATTTTTGATAAAACACTTTGTCCTATTCATAAGCATCTCTGTTATACATCTCCCACTCTGTTTCTATTTACACTATGCATTAACTTTCTAGGGCTCAACGATCCAGAAAAACTATTGTTGATTTCTTGAAGAAAAATGAAAAACCAGCAAATACAGTTCCCCTTCAACTAGCCGATGATGTAAAAACAACACAGATTGCTAATCTGATGGTGACGCAAAAGGTTCAAATAACTAACTTTATTATTTCATTAAGTTATAGAATCACCATTCACTGACAGTCTATGCTGATAGGCGGCTTTGGTGAAAGGGAAATTTAGCCTTAAAGATATTGTGCAACCATACTATTACATGGCTTGTAAGAATTGTGGTCATGCCACTTATGCTGCTCATAACACTGAATATATCTGCAACAATTGCAGCGAGCGACAAGTTGCAGAGCCAAGGTAAATCAACTTATTTCTTATTAGCGGACGATTTTTGCGCAAGCCTACGTATGTCTTGTATATTCTTGTACATTTGCTTTCTTTTAAAATAAATTAAAACAATTTCATAGATGTCGGTGTGAGGTTGATTTGGCTGATGAGACTGGTTCAATAAGTGCAATAATATTTGGGGATGTTGCTGAATAACTATTGAGGTTACCTGCAGTTGAATGCATTGATAAGGCATCAAAGGTACTCCTCCTCTAATCTTCATGCATACTGAATGTCATACATTACTTTGGCTTTCTAATTTAGCATTAGTTTCAATGATTCATATTAATTTGCAACAATCTTTGCAGGAGTACATTACTAAATTAGATGAATATTTGAAAACTCAAGAGTATTTAGTGCATGTTAACCCAGCAAAAAATAAAGAGGGAGAATTCAACATAAGTTTTCTGTTCCCTACTTCCAAGTTTATGACAATGCTCAATCAAGCCATGACTCACTGCCGTCAGGAGAGGTTCCAAGTTTGGATGTTTCTATTGTGGATGTAGAGCAAAGTGCCCTTGCTGGACTTCTACACCCAGCCATCAGTCCATTGCAATCAATTGGTAATCATGATATTATTTCTGACTGATCTATATGTGCAGTAGCATAATTTTAGAATTATGATTCTTAGCAAGATTCCATTTATATTCTTCAGAGCATAAGAAGGGCAGAATTGGGAAAGACGTTTGTCAGAGTCTTCTAACCAAATTTAAGACTGAAAAGGATGCATCTGACTCAAGTGATACACAGACCAGCAAGAAAGCCAAGCTGAAGTAAAGAGCTATTAATTTCTGGGAAAATTTCTCTTTTGATTAGTTACACAAGTACTTTACCTCTTTCATTTGCTTTTTTTTTATTTTTATTTATTCTTTTGGGTTGGAGACTCTTCGGTTGTGAAGAAAAACCTTGTTGTTAACCTCTGGAATGTTCAGCACCAATTCTTCGCAGAAGAAGAGTCTCATATGTTTAGCTACTAAACAATCATTTTGCTGTACCAGAACTGAAACACTTTATCTACTATGGACTTTCAAGAAGTGTGTGCAAAGTCCAAATTTTTGTGCTTTCTAAGCAACCTAAAATAGCTGAAGGTAATAACCAAGTCGTTGCCACAAATGAGATTATTGAGGAGAACATAACCACAATTAAGAATTATGCCATCTGGTTGAGATGGCAGAGTACAACTAGCTATCACAACATGTACAAAGAAGTCTTCACGAGAGAGACTCCACCAAACAGTTTTTGAATTTCAAGATCAAATATCCCTTAGTCTTCAGAAAAGTTAGGTTACGCAACAGCAAGCCGAACACAACATATAAGGGTTCAAACCCATAAACAACCTTGCTTAGTTGGAAATGAAGAAGCTTGTTTGATTTATGCAATTTTGTTGCATTGGTTTTTGTTACTCCTATCCAATAACTTAGATAACAGATTGATAATGAACTCTTATATCGTTGTGGATGGTTAATTATTTTTCTATACAAAACTAAGAAAAAGTATCTATTATATTTATATTCATCTTGCATCTTTTGGCTCCTAAAAACAACATATAGTTATTCCTCACCTATTTATATTCTCTTCTTTCATTGTATAAACATATAAGTATGTATTATATATTTTTTAATTGAACATAAATTTTTTTCCCAATAAATAAATTCTAAAATTTTTATCATAATTATACTACGAACAAAATATTGAAAAAAAAAAAAAAAACAAACCGTAAATGACGAGCAAACAACAAAAAATAGGTTGCTATTAGTTGAACATAAAAAATTTAAAATTTAAGTATGAATTAATTGAATGAATGACACAAAATAAGTATGTATTACTTTTTTTAATTGAACATAAAATTAATTAATAGTGGCCTATTTCAAATATTTTCTATAAAATTCATTTCCATTTTTTTTCTAAGAAATATTATCGCAATTAGATTACTTGACAAAAGCAATAGATATAACAAAAAAAAACTATTATTCCTCCTAAAATTTTATACAAAATTTCCTTTTGCAACTTTTTTTTATTTCAACAAAATTCAATAAAAAAATGATATATTATTCACACATGAGCAGGAAAAACAATTTTTCCGCTCATGTAATATATTTCTTTATAGATTTTTCGCACATAGGTTTATAGATATGGGTCAAATCCTTCCATGTGCATTAAGATTTCATACTTGACAAGTGATGATTCACAAAACACTAGCTTAGCTTAGCTTTGCCTATAGAGAAGACAACTCATATTATTTATTACTACTTTTTCGTTGCTTTTGATTTAAAGAAGGTGGTCCTTTATTTACTGTTCATTGCTTATGGGTGTTGTGCAACAATCTAGATTTAATATGAAAAAAAAAAATTTATGCTGTTTGCAGTTTTTTTTTTAAAATAAAAGAACATGATATAATAGAGTATAATATAAATATTTTCACAGAAGTATATAAATATGTGTGTATATATTTTAAAATTTTTTTTTTTATCCATCAAACAGATGCGGCTTTCCTTCTTCTTCCCCTTTTCTCTCTTCGACTTCCATAGAAACCCTAACCCTAAAATTAATCAATCCATGCCATCATTCATCCAGCCAATGCCTGCAATGTTGTCACCATATCAACTACTTTGTTCTTCAACCAACGCGTATCTTCTCGCAGAGCATACTTTTAATCAATTGCTGCCCGTTGGACTCTCCGAGAAACACCTCGCGTTGAATTTCTTCAATGAAATTATGACACCTTTGAACAAGTTGTTCGTGACTCCTTGGTTGCTCTGCAACAAATATGTACAAACAGCGAAAAATATTTCAGGCCTCCTATTGATTGATACGACATCAATCACTATCTTCTCCGCCCATCTGTGCTCCTCCACCTAGTTAAGTCATCTATAGCCTTTATTATCAATACATCTCATTGCCTTATCACTTAGAAACCTTTCAATTCTGATAGAGCTATAGTCATAATTTTCCATCGCAAAGATTTCGTCGATTCCAGAAAAGATTTTTTATGCAGAGCAATAATAACATTAGATTCTCTGTTCTAGTGCATTGTCCTTTTAGATTCATATTTTCTATAAATTCTATTGTTCATTCTTGCAGGATTCACCTCGCATTCCTCCACTGGTTCAATATTCTTAACTTTGCTAAGAACAGAACTTGCTGAATAACAAGGAAACTGAACTGAAATGGACTCCTAGCTGCGTCTGTACCACATCAAGAACTTCCAAAATATTGAATTGGTAAGTTTTACTCTAAAATTTAATCATCAGCTTACTACACAATGAAACTGAGTTACATGATCTGATTCATACTTTGTAATGATATATATTAGAATTTAGATTTCATAGAAAGCATTTACAATGTTTATAAGTATCACTTTCTCTGTGAACTTATGCGCATTATGATTTTATACATATTTTTCCATAGAATCCTTTAATGTATGCTTTTGTGTTTTCTGTTCTCTCTTCTTTAACAGTTTAATAGATACATTTGTAAATCCTTTATGTAGGAATTGCCAGAATATTATTTTGAGCTCATGGGAGACTTTCAGATACGGTATGAAAAAATCACCACTCTAAAAGGTCCCTCTGACTGCTTGCTCCAAATTGATGGAGATGGAGAAGGGCGCTTGAGTGGTGAACAACTTCGAGCTACATAGAGACCATGTTTGTAGTAGAAAATGACTATGTTCTCTTAGAAATCAGTACTGGTGGCGTTTTCTTCCTACGATCATTCCACCACACTGGTAAAAAAAAGCTATCATACCGAGTTGATGGCCAGTCATTCAAACCTATCTTCCTCGCTCACTTGACCAATGAGTGTAACGAATCTCTGGTGAGGCATCATTTATTTTGTTCAGTTTTGTGACTTATTTACATACAAATGTATATTTTTATTTTTAGCTCATCACTTGATTGCAATGGTACTATATTTTCTCAGAACCTTCCATGGAATCTAGATGATCTCAATAACCCACCTGACCACACCACATTTGACTTGATTTCTGGTAATGGAAAGCTAGCAGTGCTTGGCCTTTGCAGGCCTTACCAAGGGCTGTACTTTTATGGCCAAAACTGGTGAACCTTTGCTGCCAAACATAATCTCGCTAAGGACATGCATTTGCTTTTAAAATTGTTAGGTGACAATCAGATCTATGTTACCATTTTCTATCCCGACGGTTGTGAATTTAGAGATTTCATTCGCTATGATGGTAGCTTCTACTCTTTTCACAGTTAAAAGTTCAATTTACTTATATATGTATACCATATTTTTACTTCATTAACATGGAATTTTTTTCCCCTGTGCAACAGAGAATGATGTGTCTCCTGTCAATATTGTTGTTCCTCTTCAAGTGCAAGTTCAACCTCCTCAGCCTAATCCTGCTCCTATGCTTATTCCTCCTGCACTGGCTCAGCAAATAATTCAAGCTTTGCCTGCGCCAGAAGTTAACCCTAGCCAATCCCTGATGTTAACATTGCTGAAATTTTCGCTGCCATACCACCAGAAGGTTACTTCAGAAAAACCATCATCGCATGCTCTATTCCCTTTTGTATTATATTTTGTTTTTATTATATCACATACCTGAATTATCTTTTTTTTCCAGCTCATAGGCCTACCAGCTTTGAAGTGAAATTTGTTGATCACGTCATACAAAACAACATGATGGTAACTCATTAACTCTTCGCATTGCAGTAAATAATCCCAGCAATCTTTTACTGACATTTTCTATTAACTTTTCAAACCAGACTATACCAGCAGGTTATGCACGTGTTCATCAACTTCATTTACGCCGTACTGCTCTGCTGCTTACTCCAGCTGGTGACTATAAGATGAAATTAGTTAGCAGATCAGACAAGAGGAGATCGCAAGCAGAATTCACCCAGGTCGAGTTGCGTGACCATTGGAAACGCTTCCGTGACGAGAACCCTGCCGCTATGGACAAGTGGCTACGCTTTGTTATTCGACCATACGCACAAAATGCAATGAACGTCTTGTTCGACGTTGTCATCCTTAATGAGTCACCAATTGCCTAACCACCTGAATGCAACTTCAGTGAACACCCGTTCCTTCTCTATTTAAAATATTCATGATGTTTAAGGTTTTTTTTGTTTTAGTATTTTGTTAATGTACTATTTCTTGACTGCAGCAATAGCTGTAACCCTCTGAGCTAACTAAAGTTCCTATTTGAGTGAACTGTTGATTAAAGCAGTTAGTAGAATATAAGTTGTGCTGGTTAAAGCAGTTAGTAGCATATAAGTTGTGCTGATTAAAGCACTTACTTTCGCTATTTTGTGATGATTAAAGCAGAATGGTTATTCTAGCAATGCTGCCACAAGCATATTTAATTACTACTAAATATCTTATTACTATTATCTTTCATATCATGCTTTTCTTTTGCCTTCATTTCATCTCTTATAACATGCGGTTATTAAACGTTGTGCCAATAAGCTACACGGCACGTTAGCGCCGTGGAACCCAACCTAATAGAATTGAAAAACCAACAATCAAAGATGATTTGTTTGAGAAATAGAAAAACTCTCATTTGTGTTTTTGTGAAAATCATTTTAATCTTCAATTTCAAATAGATTAGGTTAGGACACTTTAGCCTTCCCAAGTATATAGGGCCTGTTCTTTTTCATCGTTTTGAAAATGATTTTGAAAACAAGTTTTGGAAAATAGTTTTATAATGTAAAAAGTGTATTGAAAATGTAAAAAGTAGATGCTAAATAGTAAAAAGTTGTATTGAAAATGATGAAATATGATTAAAATATATTAAATTTACTGTTGAAACCAAAACCGTTTTCAAAACAGAACAAAAAGAACAGGCCCATAATGTTTATGCCATTATTCAATTTTTAAGCTAAAATCCCAATTTTCAATAGCAACCTAAGAGGGGGAAAGGGTGAATTAGGCTCTTGACCCTTTAAAATTTCTTCTACAAAGAAGAGCAACTTTGAAAAACCTTTTTCAAAGACCAGTGTAAAATTTTTTTTTACCAAGTGATTAGTGATTTGCAAAATGTGAAAGCAAATAAACAATCAAAGCATGAACACACCAAATTTATAGTGGTTCAGATTTCCTTTGAATCCTAGTCCACTCCCTAAGTTCTACAACTTGAGATTTCTAATCAACTAGGAAACACTTAAAGGAGTGTTTCAATCCCTTACAATTGCTTAAGATTAATATCTTAATCTCAAGACTTTCCTATTGCCTAATCTAACTCTAGACTAGGACTTCCTTGCTTAATCTAGCTCTATATTAAGAATCCTTTGCCTAAGGCTAGCAATTGGATCTTTTGCCCTATCCTTCCTCAAGGATTTGAGGTCTTACTCAAGACTCCTCTTGCCAAAGGCTTTTGCTCAATCAACCTCTTGATTAACACTTTCTCCCCTTTACCTAATTTAGCTCTAAACTAGGACTTCTACCCTTTGCCTAATCCAAACTCTTGGATAGATCTTTAACCCCAATGCCCAACTTACCTCAAATTGGGACATGTACAATTGCCCAAACTCAACCTCTTGAGTTGGGTCCCTTCTCTTCTTGCTCCCCTTTTCTTCTTGCCTAACTCTTTACTCAAGAGTTTAGAACTTTGCCTCATATACAATGTGCCTACAACACTTACTCAAGTGTTTAGGACTTTCTCAAAGTGTTTATAGTGCTGAGAATCTCTACAAATGGAGTTTACAACAAACTATGACAAATGGGCATGAAAGCCTCTTTCTAATCCTAACTCACAAGCTAATTTTACATGTATAATGTATGAAATATTGCTCTTGAATGTTTCTTGAGTGTAGGATATGTTGGGGGACTGTTCTACATCTTTTTGCAGCTTGAGGGTATTTATAGCAGTGAAGAAATCACTTCAAACGGTCATATAACGGCTATATTTTGCTTCCCGAGAGGAGGTTCGAGGTCGGGGTTCGACGTCGAAGGTCAGGTTAGAACCGTTACTCCAGTAGCCTAAAAGGTTGTTTAGAGGGTGTCTAAGCTCGATTTTGAAGCTTTCTCGGCAAGGTTCGAGGTCGAGGTTCGACGTCGAAGGTCGGGCTAGAAGCTTTCTGGGCAGCTAGCTTCTTTCTTGTTTTGCTTGTTGTTTCTTCGTTTTAACTTCGTTTTCTTTGCCCTTTTTTGTGTTGTTCTTCTTGTGAACTTTTCTTCCCTTTTCTTGGAATTTGGCTTTGGGTTCTCATGTGAGTTGGTGTGCGACTCGGACATCTTCTCGGACTCCTTGGCCCACATTTTGACATTTTTAAATGTTCCAATGGCTAGAAGTTTCCTTAGCTTCGAGCTCAAGATCCTATTGATGGTCGACTTCGTTTCTTCAATTAATTTCAACCCGAGATCTTGAATACTGTCGAGTGCTTTTTGACGTTCGAGCTCGGCACTTTCTGGGCAGCTTCGACTTCGAAAGGCTGTCGAGACCCGACTTCGAGACTGGCTTTGAACTTTGCTTTGCTGCACTTTTTCTACCTCTTTTCTACAAATAACTTTAAGTGCAAAGCATTAACTAAAATCATATATTTGCTATCTTATAATCAAAACTAAGATTAAGACCATAGGTCTAACATAAGCACTCATTTGTGTGAAAATCATTTTAATCTTAAATTTCAAATAAATTAGTTAGGACACTTTAGCCTTCCCAAGTATATAATGTTTATGCCATTATTCAATTTTTAGATATGTCAATTTTACAATAAAATTAGGAGGGTCATTTTTTAATTTACCCAAACTTTGTTGGTGGGGGTAGGGGGAGGGGGAGGGGGGGAGGGGGGAGGGGGAAGGGAGTCAAACTAGGAGGGTGATTTTGTAATTTATCGAAACCTTAAGGGGGAAATTGTAACTCGCCCACCGGTCAGGGGGGTTTCTGTTATTTAACCAAACTAGGAGGGTGCTTTTGTAATTTAGCCAAACCTTAGGGAGGAAAATGTAATTTGCCATAAGTGTTAAGTGCAAATCATCCTACCAAATCCTATGCATTTGGAAGATGAGAAACACTAAATGGACTGAATGCCTGAAATTCTCAAAATTTTTGAAATGGGTCCTACCTACCTTTTGACATTTTTGCTCTCTTTCTTATCTTTTTTTCTCTTCTCTCTCCTTCCACTTTTTTATCAGTTGTTTTATTCTCTCGTTTTTCACGGTTCCCAATTACTTTTCTCTTTCTCTCCATTTTTTTTATTCTCCTCTTTTATCATCTGTGAGGCCCCTAAAATAATAAAGCAATTGCAATAGGTATTATTGTTAAGTTAATTGTTGATTTGGGGCCCAATTGAGTATTTACTAAACTTTTTAGGGTCAAATTCAAATTCAGGGATTTTAATTTTTGGAACTCAGATATATAATTTATAGAAAAAAAATAAAACTATAAATTAACAAAACTAACTTCAGCAACGTAAGAGTGCCAAACTAAGTTGGATAGCTAGACTTGTGCCGTAACGGAAGAAGGTTTTTAGCATTATCAGGTTCCCCTACGTTTCGCTTTTTCTTGCTAACGTACCAGACCCTATCTCAACAAAACACCGTGCATCACTCACATGATTACGCTCTAGACGCGAAGCAGAAGGAGATTTGAAGTGCGAAGGGGGAGATAAAGAAAATGGCCGATGCCAACCCACTCCCCCTAATCTCAAACAAACGCAAACCATTCTCTGGCTACTTGAGAATTCGTCTCTCAGTTTATCTCTTCCGCTTGACTGATGCTACACATAGGAAGGAAAATCTAAAGAAGAGAAGTGGACTATAGTTGGTTGATATCGGAACGGGTTGCACATACAAAGCCATAACCGAGTTAAGGAGGGAAGTCTGGGGTGTTGTTTCGTGGGTATTGCAGGTGAGATTCTTCTTCTAATCTATATTTATTAATGGAAATAGAGTGGCCTTGAGATTAAGTGGGAATGGAGAACCAGTACTGCTCATCCTGTTTCCTTGGTTCGTCTGTGTGTTCTAGTTGTTTAACTACGTCCAGTTATGAAGCATAATTTTGGATTCTCATAATTTCTTTTAAACTCTACTTAATGAATGAATATATGCTGATACAAAGAGCATTCGACTACATTTAAGGCTGCGGAATACACATGAGCACACATTGATACGATTGCATTTGTTTTAAATCTGGTTTACCGTGAACTGGGAATGATGCCCTCTTTTCTTTTGCGTTTTCTGTTTAGAGAGAAATGATTTGCGAAAAAAAAATGCATCTATAACATGTTAAGTACTATTTAGAGAAAGTGTAGACCAAGTTTTGAGATTTTTGGTTCAAGGATTGCCAGAGTTATGTTTTTTTTAAAATTGTGGCTGTCTGCTGGAATTTGGTCCTACAGAACAGCCAAGTTTGGAAAATTCGTGATAAATTGTATACTTTGATAAAAATTATGAAAGTTTAACTGTATACTCCTTACATGTGGTTTTAGCTACTTGAAAATTTTCGTGCCCATTGGGTATGTATTTTGAGAGTAACAGATGTTTAAATTCGGCTGTTCTGCACAGTCATTTTTTTCAGGAAGACAGCGAATTGTGAATTTGATATTTAAATGTCTTTTATTTGAAAATTTCTGAAATTTTTTTTGTATGTTCTAGAAACATATCTCTATAGAGACCTTTGTTGGAAGGAGATTTTTATTTTGCGAGTTATAAATTTTTAAAGATGACAGTTCCGTAGAGGCATTTTTCAGGAAAATAGTGAATTGCGAATGCGAAATTTAATTATCCCTTGTTCTAGAATCCTGAAACTTTTACAGTATCTTCTAGGGACATATTTCTATCTTTTGGTAAAATTTCACAAAAGGGCGATCTGTATTTTTGGAGTTATGAAACTTTAAAACTGACTGATCTGTACAGAGTTTTTCAGAAAAGGACAATGAATTGCGACTTTGATGGTTTCTTCCAAAAATTCTGAAATTTTAACGCTAACTATTTTAACATGTCTTTTAACTAATGGTTAAATTTTGTTTGACACCAATTTTCCAATTGAGAGAAAACATATTTTAAAATTTACTGCTCCGACTAGAAAATCCCCGAGCCTTTAATTTAGAGGGTTGTCACAGCTTACGTTCCTTTGAAAACGTGCATGCATCCCTGGACACTTGCTTAGTAATAGGGCATAACATTGATTGATTAAAGGTAATGACTCTCCAGGATTGATTTACTGAGACCCCTTAGTGGATTGACCTCGCTTGAACAAGGGGAGGGTTCTTGCTATTTTGACACTTAGCCACTACGCGTTTAAAGATAACTATATATATGAAATATATAATTGTTTTCTTCAATGTTGTTGAATTGCTTGTGAATGTATGGCTGCCCATGCCATAAAATTATTTTGGACAAGAATTTCCCAAAACACCATTTGGTATGTTTTACAAAAAGGAGAGACTTTTGTATAATTCTTACATGAATGATTTCTATGCTTGACAACCATTTCATAAATTGTTTTACGAATGATCTACTCCGCCTCTAATGCAACAAAACTATGGATGTGAAATCCCCAAAATATCCTTTTGATTTACTTTGCAAAACTGTCGTGCTTTGTAAGCTTCTTGTGTGACTAAATTTCATTTCTAACAATCTTGTTCTGTTACTTTTACTCCAACTCTTTATTTGGCTATTTTGATTCCTCGAACTATCTCTCATGGTTGCTTATGACTACTAGTACTACTGTTGACCTTGTAGTATCCTACTGCTACTGTTGACCTGATGGTCGCCTACTGCTACTGTTGACCTGGTGGTCGCCTACTACTACTATTGACCTGGTGGTCACCTACTGCTACTGTACTTATATATGTCATGCAACCACGGAGTCATGCAATTGTCCTTAGACAAGGAGGACTTTTGTATGATCTCCACCACTTCTCCTTCTCCACTCACTGCCGAGAAAATGGTTTCTCTACAATTACTGTTTTGAATTTGCGCTCGCTCTCTACGGAAAAACTTCTACTGAATCGCAACTATATTTGTTTTGAACTCATTCTCTTTTTCTGGAGTAAAATGTTTAACTTGGTAATCACTATGGTGACTGCTGTTTTGTGTCGAGCTAACTCTTTGATTATTATTATCTTGGTAATTGCTCTTAATTTTTTTTTACTCCTGATCTTTGAAATTCTTACACTACTATTTTGAAATGGCCGATACTTGAATTGTTATTTTTCTTATCCGTTCAATTTCTTAATACTAGAACTGTGGACTTTCATAAATCTGAGGACTCCCACGGGCTATATTCTAGTAGCTCACCCTCTTTTTCAAAACCTTATTTTGTACAGGTACCAAAGCTATAAGGTCTTTTCACACGGTGAGGTCGATTAGACGAGGTTAAGGATTGCTAGAATAGCCTGATGATGAGACTAGATACTAGCTTGGAATGGGATAATCTGGTTGAGTGACCATCCTACTACGCTCGATTGTAAATTGTAAAGATTGTACCTGTCGAATTTATTAAAGTAAACTATTTATTGATAAAGAATTTTAGTTTGCTCTTGCTATCAACTATGGGAGTGAGCCCTGAATGGCGTCTCCTGCCCGATCCATCCCTTTGTGTATTGGGGGGGGGGGGGGGGGTTGGGGTGGGGCCTCACATCATCATTTTAGTAGGTGATATTTTTTTTGTTCTTTTTATTTTTCGTCTAGACTTTTGGAAGATAATGTAGTAAAAAAATATGGCTTTAAACTTATGGCAACTAATTTTTATTTTTTGTCCAAATTTTTGGAACAATTAATTTACAATATAACTACTCTATACTATTTTACAATAAAGAATGTAGTGATTTTTTTTATTACTCTGTAATGTTTGACAATAAAGACTGTATTGATTTGTTTACTAATCTGGACTGTTTTACCATAAATACTATATTAATTTTTGTTAATACTCTGTACAATAAGGATTGTACTGATTTTTTTTTATTACTTTGTACTATTTTATAATAAAGACTGTATTGATTTGTTTACTACTTTGTACTGTTTTATAAATTGTACTACTTTTACTACAATGTATTGTATTGTTTTTAGAACTCTGTATTGTTTTGCTTCATGGGTTTCCAAAAGACAAAAAAAAATCCTCTATTGAAATGAATGATAAAAGAGGAGAATAGAAAAATAATTGGAGAGGAAGAAAGAAGGAATTGGGAATCGTGAAAGATGAAAGAGAAAAAAAAACAAAAAAGAGGAGAAGAGAGAGAAGAAAAAGACGATAAGAAAGGGAGCAAAAAAGTCAAAAGGCAGGTACGACCCATATCGAGAACTTCAACCATTCGGTCCATTTAATGCTTCTCTTAGAAGATATCGTGAAGTGCTCCAACAAACTGGCCATGTACTTCAGTAGCCTTTTGTACAATTAGGTTAGATGGAACAAAGCTTAGTTGAGAATTCATAGACCCCTTTCAACCATCTAAAATTTTTAGTTTTTGAATAATATCCTTTTTGAAAGGTTTGTGAGATTGAATAATCTTTTATTAATTTAAATTAACCCGGAGGAAGAACCTGAACCTCTGTTAAAAGCAAATGTAAAAATACTAGAATTTAATAGGGTAAATTCCATTTACCTCTCTTCAGGTTTGTGGAAACTACCAAAACCCCTCTATGATTTCATGAAACTACCATCACCCCCTGGACTGAGTAATAATATAACAATTATCCCCTTATGGTTTCGTGAAATTACATTTGTCCCTTTGTGAGTCAAAAAATTGAACTCAAAACTAAATTACATTTGTCTCATGTTAGACAGTTTGACAAGTGATATTTTTGCTCTCAAAATTTGGATACGCAATATTTTTTAAAGGGAAAGTTGTGCATGTTGAACCGTTGATAGGTTTAATTCATATATTTTCTAGATGATTCTTTCATAGTTTTGGTTTTAGGGAAATATCCCAAGTGACGGCCTGGGGATCAAGGTGCAGGAAAATCTTAGATATTTCCAAAACCTTCTAGATTCTTCTCCAAATCTCTTTTCTCATATTTCTAAGCCTTTCCTCATGAAAGACTATACTATTTTGAAGCCTCATGCTCCAAAACCTTACTTGGCCCCTTGTGGCCAAGATTTTAGTGCCGAGTCATTTTCGATCTAACAAGCCTCCCCCATTTAAAAGGTTGACGTCCTCGGAAACTCCGCCTTCTCAGCCCTATACCTAGCTATCTCATTTCCAAACTGCCAAAGATCCCATTCATCGACCCACTCTGCGTCGGCCCCCTCTTCACTGTCCCACTAGATCAAGAACAAGGTTCTTTGGTTTTGCTTGTTTTGCCCCAACATATCTTCGTCAAGAATTTTCTTGACTTTCCTCTCACAACTGACAGTGCTCTCCTCGTTTGCTCCCTATCCACGTCCTGCAAGTCTCCATTAAATCTCTTAATGAAACTGACATGAAATGTTGGGTGTACCTTTAACTGTGGCGGCAAGTCGGCCCTTACGCCACCTTGCCAACTCATTCCACGATCTCAAACAATTTGTCATACCGTTGAACTAACCCCTGTGTACTGACTTTGTGCTAATCTTTTTCCAGATGTGGGGAGTTAGTTTCATCATCGCCTTATCCCCAACTTGGAACTTCACGTCTCGTCGTTTCAAATCAGCAAAGTATTTCATCCTATCGCGAGCCACGGCAAAACTGTCGCGAGCTTCCTTGATCAGCTCCATCTTGTCCTTCGCAAACCGATGCACAGCTTGGCATCCCTCACCCTTACTCACAGTGACTTTGTTTAGGTGATTGGTTGTTGTCCGTTTACAATCTTGAATGGACTCTTATCGGTACTCTTAGACCTGTGAAGGTTGTAGCAACATTGGGTCATGTCCAGTAACTCTGGCCAATTTTGCTGGCTAGCAGTCACGTAATGCCTTAAGCACTCCTCCAATAAGGCATTAATTGTCTTCGTCTGCCCGTCGGTTTGGGGATGGTTCACTGCAGATAACTTTAACTCCGTCCCCATCAAGTTCAACAATTGTGTTCAAAATCTCCCTGTGAAGCGAGTGTCTCTATCGCTCGTGATGTCCTCCAGTAACCTAAAGTATTTCACCACATTCTTGAAGAACAGCTCAGTAGGTACCTCAGTGGGGCAAGCTTCCTGCGTCCCAATGAACATAACGTACTTCGAAAACCAATCGACTACCACCAGTACCGACGCCAGCCCATCAACTTTCTCTCCGGAAGGCAACGACTACAGCAAACCGACTTCCTTTCTCTTCTCTGTTTTGTCTTGCTGGCACACTAAGCAAGACTTCATATACGCCTCAATGTTCTCATCCATTTTTGGCCAATAAAATTGGCATGATAGCACTGCCCTCATCCACTCTCGTCCCAGATGGCCAGTCTATCTGGTCTCATGGATCTCCCTGTGCACGTAATTTTGCACCGAGTACGTAAACACGCCCTGCTTTAGCATATATTAGCTCATTCTCGAGCAAATATCTCCTCACAAGGCCTTTCTCGATTTGTTCTTTAAGCTTCGCGTGCCCTGGATCGGACTTTGATTCCTCCCAAATCTCATCTATGAAGTTGCAAGTAATCGAGGCGATGGCGAACACATATTTCTCGCATTCTTTTCGACTTAGTGCGTCTGCCACACTATTCTCTCTGTTAGGCTGATGCACTCACTCAAAGTTGAATTCGGTTAGGAACTCCTGCCACCTAGCCTGTTTCGGGGTTAGCTTTGGTTGAGTCTTAAATTAAGTGTTGGCTATATTATCCATCACCACCATGAACTTGGTGCCCAACAAATAATGGCGCCAAAGCTGCAAGCAATGCACGAGTTCTATCATCTCCTTCTCGAACGCCATCAGATGTTTGTCATGCACCAGCACTCCTCCAATTGCCTGTTAGAGGCATCAGTATGCACCTCGAATGCCTTGCTAAAATCAGGCAGCTTAAGAACCGGCTCGGTCGCGACAACTTCCTTCACCGTCTTAAAGGCATTCTGGCATGCCTCACTTTATTCCCAAGAAATTTTTTTTTTTTTTCAGCAAGTTGGTGAGCAGGGCTACTATTCTCGAATAGCCCTTCATGAACGGATGACAAATAGTTGGCCAAACCAAGAAAATACCTGAGTCATGGTATTTTACTTGGTGTTGCCCACTCATGGATAACAGTCACTGTTCTTAAATCCATGCATATCGAACAGCGTCCAAGGATATTCCCAAGAAAGACAATTTCCTCCATGTAGAACGAACATATCTCTCGCTTGACGTAAAGCTCATGTTGTTGCAGTCACTTAAACACCATCCTTAAGTGACGCATATACTCGTCAAGCATGGACGAACATTGATAGGACTTGTCGTGGGTCTACCAAATACAGTAAAAGTACTGCTTAAAACCTGAAATTAAGATGCTAATAAAATATAGCACAGTAGTAGACAGGGTCGATCCACAGAGACGGCAATTTAATTCTAATTCCAATTTAACATGCAAATAAAACCAAACTATGACTAGTAGTCACCTTTTTGTCTCTTAAGAGACTTCAGAGTTGTCACTTAAATTTAGCAAAATAATAATTAAACTAATAATTAAATAAAAGATTTAAACAGATATCAATTAATGAGAGGAAATTCCGGTATTATGTAAATCCACCTTAATCTCATGCATGCAATCATAAACCTCTTAACTTGTCTAATTACTTATGCCGTTTCAGTTATAGTATTACCGCGAGTCCCCGCAAATAATCCCAATTCTTCCATAGATTTTCGATAATCCCCCGCGAGTCCCCGCAAAGGAATTATTCTCTAACTACGTTAACTAACAGATCGCGAGTCCCCGCAAACCTTATTAATTAACAAATAGAAGCATTAAGGACTAGAAGAACCCGAAACTAATAATTCCTACTGACGATGCATTATAAATTATTATCCAATTAATCCTGTACTACTCGGTCGGTAGTTGTGCCACTCACTGACTCTACCAGATTAAACTAAGTTGATCAGACTTACAATAATCTCAGTAATTAGACATATAAACACAGGCAATTTAGAAACATAATTAATTAGACCTTAGATTAATTCTTGGGTTTCATACATGCATGGATTATGGCTTCTTACATAATACCAGAACTAATAAACTAGCTACTCATGATAAAACACGAAAAACACATAATTATAAAAGAAGACATTAAAAGAGAAAAGGGAATACTGTACTGGAATTTAAGAAGTCGCGATCTGACAACCGCCAGTTTGGCCAAACGGTAGACTGCCCGTCGAGAAAATCCAAAGTTGCGATCGAAACAGAGCAAAACAGAACAGAACAGAGAAAAACAGAGGAAAACTATACTAACACGAAACTGTATCTTGCGCGAGAATTATTGTTAAACTAAGAAACTATTCCCTATAAAACTTATCTAGAAAACTTCTATCTAAAAACTTGTCTCTAAAAGCTTGTATATAAAAACTTCTCTCTAAAAACTTGTCCTTAAAAGTGCAGGAATAATCCCATATATATAGGGATACAAATCAGCAATTAACCTATCTCCTAATGGAATAAGGAAACCTTCTTCTACTTTGAAAGAGAATTAATTAAGCACATGGAGTCTCCTCAATTTTGGTAACTCCCAAGTTCTCTCTTTAATTCCTTCTTGGATTGGTAATTGCCCAAAACTTCATTGCTTCTCGTTTAAGCTTTTTCGCATATTCCATCTTTTCTGCGTGTTGCTGCCTACCGATTTCATTACTTTGCAATCAAATTGGATTAGATTAATTTCAATTTGATTTCGACCCACTTGTATTGGAGTCCACTTGAATTTCGGGTGCAGCACACACATGGAATCCAATTGGATTATTGGGATCCAATTTAATTCGGCCCACTTGGATTGGAGTCCACTTGAATTTCTGGACTTGATTTCAATTGGATTTTGGACTTGATTCCAATTGACTTTGCTTTCTCACAATTATGATCGGCCTTCCTGTGGCTTCCTTCATGGTTTAGAGCACAAATCGTGTGGGCTTTTTAGGCCTTGACTTGTCTACTCCAATTCTTTCACTTTTTTGCACATTCTTTTCTTCTTAGGCCCGATCTCCAAAACTGCAAATAAACATTAAAACCTTGGGCAAAAACCCGTGAGAACTGCCATAACAAGTGCTAAAATAATTCACCTAAAAGATGCAGATCAAACATACTACGATATAGTCCAAATCAACAATGACAAACTTGTCTAAGAACTCATAAATGACATCATTCATCAAATTACAAAAGTAACATGAGCATTCGTCAAACCAAAAGACATCACTAAGAACTCGAACGACCTATACGTCGTAACCACCGTTGTCTTCCTCTCATCTCCTTCAGTAATTTGCACCTGCTAGTAACTTGAACGGAGATCGATCTTGGAGAAGAATCGTCCCTTAACCAACCAATCGAATAAATCATACATGTTAGGGGGTACTTTTCAGCTTGTTTAAGGCCCTATAGTTCACACAAAATCTCAGTGAATGGCACCTTCTTTTGGAATAGAGCCGGGGAACCATAGGGAGTTCTTTAGACTGCTGGATCATCCCGAATTCCAACAATTTGTCCAGTTGCCATCTAAGTCCTTAGCTTGACCACCTGGATCTAAGTCCTTAGCTTTCACTACAATTCGTTCACTGGACTACCAGAAGCGGAGGATACTTCCAACCCCATTTTCTCCACCGTCTCCATCCTTTGAGCAAGATTGACAATTGTGCAGAATATGTCGATCTCACCATCGTTCGTTCCGACGATGTGCTAGAGTTTGATCAACACAGCCACGCGCTCTGCAATAGCATGTTCCAGTGTCACTATTATGCTTTCCTAAAGGATAACCCTCGTCGAACCTTGGGCTCTGATAATAATTGTTATAGAAATTTCCCCTCCTAGGACAATTTCTACAACTTCACCTCCTCGAGTTCCTCACAAATTCGCACAAATTTGCTCTGAATCTCACCAAGGCTCGAATGCCTTAATAAGCTAAGCAGCAAGACAAAATAACCACGCACACACTAGAGCAACACTTAGCCAAACTTGGCCAACCTTGTATTTATACTTACTCAAAAATGCTATACAAGGATTTATCTCCAAAATCGGGTTGCACTTATACAAAGGAGGCATTGAACTCTAACTCTCTAGCTACACTCTACAACTCTTGGTGCCACCACAAGTGAGCCCCTCCACCTATTTATAGGTAAGTGGGGGTGACAACCCCATCCCTTAGGTTCTAGAGACTTCCCTAACCGACATAGTCCAAGGCCATTCTAGCCGCGCCTAGATTGTTCAATCGCCTAAGGCTTGCCCGTTTCTAGAAGTCTCTAGCATGGCCTAGCCTCTCCATGCCAAGCCTCACACATTTTGACACCATAGCACGCATTCCGAGTCCTTCCATGCGCCTCTAACGCCTTCCAATCTCTTCTGAAACTTTTTAGAATATTTCCCGTGTGACCTTCCGTACGACTCGTGCCCAAACGTACCCTTCTCAACGTCGAACATTGCCTAGAGCAAAATTTTCTACTCACCATCTAGCCAATCGAGACATTTCTAGATGATTCTTCCTTAGTACTGGTTGTAGGGAAAAATCCCAAGTAACAATCTGGGGATCAAAGTGCAGGAAAATCCCAGATTTTTTTCAAAACTTTCTAGATTCTTCTTTAAACCTCCTTTCTTATATTTCTAAGTCTTTCCTCATAAAATACTATACTGTTTTGAAGCCTCATGCTCCAAAAACTCACTTGGCCCCTCGTGGCCAAGATTTTAGCGCCAAGGCATTTTCAAGGTAACAACAGGGAAATACAGAGAAACTGCTCGAGCACTTGGGAGCTGAAAATTTAATGCTTACAGTGCAAGCTGGCTTTCTTTCGCTCTTGAAAGATATTGTCATTTGAACATTCAAGAGCTACTCCTGCAATCTGCCAAAGTTAATAACATTAATTTTGTGGAAAAATGTGTGTCTAAATCTCAAAGATGAGTTGTATCTAACTTTTCGGTGTGCCGTCATTGATGATAAACTGAGATACAGAGTTTATATTCACAATGGAAAATTGAAAAGCCAGACCAGAGGCCCAACAAGAAATTCTCCTAGAACTAGTTCAAATACATGTCATGATTTCCTTCGTGAGAGACGAGAGCTTGAGATCCTCTTTAACGAAAATATCGTGTATCCACTGTAAGGAGAACAAGAGGCTTTCATAAGTGTTCAATCCAATTAAGATTAAGATGCTGAAAATTGCAAATCATTAAGAATTTCACAACTATGGTCAAAGGAAGGGAATGACAAGCTCTCTGGAGGTAAATAACAGGATTTGTAATTTTTACCAAACATGGACGAATATGCAATTCAATTATTATTATTATTATTATTATTATTTAGAGATTCAAAATAATAATGTCGTTAGCTCGTAAATTTGGCCTCATGTTTTTTTTTTTTTTTTTTGTCACTTGACTTGAATGTTTATCTTTAGTCCCCAACAGTGGAGGAGCTAAGCCCCCAACGTCAGGTAGGACAATTTTTAGGAGAAAATTTTATAGTACATTAACATTTTTTGTGTGAAAAAATACAAAAATAACTGCGCTTGAATATTGTTGTTTTAAACTCTTATTTTGCTTTAACAAACTTCAAATTCACTAAAAAATACTTGTATACATTCTAACAACAAACACAATTTAATCAAATACTAAATTATTTTATTTTTACAATTTGTCCCTTTTTCTAAATTTTTGGTGGGGCAAAATTAACTATTTTATCTATTTTTTGTAATTTTTGTATAATAATTGGGATAATTTAATAAAATTGAGGTGGGGGAAGTTCACCATGTGGCTCCGCCACTAGTCCCCAAACTTGGGTTTTTGTCTCCATATAGTCCATCATCCTTTCGACCAAAACCAACTCAATGCAAGTAGACACGTGATGAAAATATCTTCCAAAATATTGAAATTTGAGAGAATAGTGTAGGTGATGTCGAAGTTGGAGGAAAATTTTGACAGATAAAAAATCCCAAATTTGTATGTGTTGGGTTGATTCTGTGGAAAGTTTGGCGATGGAGTTAGAATTGGCCATGGTTTCAGTTCAAATAGTAATGGGGCCAGTGACTCCTGAACCATAACTGTGACGTCTTAAAAGTTTGATAACTAGTCCTACTACTTTTTTCCTTTTTCAGTGACCTTTTGTTAATTTAATGGTTTAAATGCCATAGAAGAAAAGGATCAAGGGGGGACATAATGAACCTTACATTAGTTGTACAAAATCTGAATGCAAATGATGATGTAAGTTTGAAAAAAAAAAGAAAAAGAAGAACAATAGAAAAAACTACAACCTAAGATATGGAAACTAAGTGCATTCAAACAAACCAAAGCCCTAAGTTGCACTGGCAAGGATGTGTGGCTGAACATCCGACACTCATGTGTCTGACTCGCCAGGCAAGCCAAAGCATCTGCAACTACATTCCTCTAGTAGAAGATATGTGTGAAAGAGGAAACATAGAGACAAGACCGAGCCCAAACTATTTACTTTAGAGCTGGTGAAGCTTGCCAAGACTATATCCCTTTGAAGAGAGCGTCCAAGAGAATCCTCGAAATTGTCTCCCCCATAAGGGAAAAAATTGGCCACCGCTGATAGGCCAGTGGGCCTAAAAACAAAGCCCCCCAAGATGATCCATCAACATTGAGCTGAAAGAGCCCCTCAAAGGGAGTCCTTCACGACACAACCCGCAAAAACTTCTTCTTCCGGTAAGGCCCTAGGGGAATAATACCATCCTCCACAACAAAAAAACTCACACTAAAAGATAAAGGAGGAAGAAACAAACCACATAATTGTGAGAACAGGAACTGAGACTCCCAAACAGTCCAACCAAATTACAAAGTTATGCCTTCTTGCCCTGGTTTATTAAAGGATTTCCGCTCACGTTAAAATAGCAGCAATCAAAGGTCCCACCCCCTTCGACAGTGAAGCAGATATGAAACAATGAAGGAGACCTTAAAGGTGGCCACCCCCCCCCCCCCCCCCAATTCCTAAGGATCTAGCTGCAAGATTTGAAACCAATGGTTCTAAATCAAACATGCCTCTAGGCATTTCGTAAACACATGGGTACTATTACTTTTGCTATCACAAAAAAAACATTTGGATGTCATCAAAGACCCCATCCAGAGCAACACATCATCAAAAAGGAGTTGACTATTAAGAAGATGCCAAATAAAAATCAAATTTTAACTGGAATATTTGCTGCCCAAAACTGCCTAATCCCATGAGGGTCCTACCTTTGCCTAAGGACCTCGTAAGAAAATTATTATAAATACATATATTAATATAGTGAATATGATATATGTATAAAAAAAATTATATATATATATATATGTATATATTGTTAGACCTATAGTCTCAATTCCTAAGTTTTGTATGATGATTAAACAAATATGAGAAGGAACTTTAATGAGTTTTGAAAAAGAATGCAGAAAGTAGAGACACTCGAAGCCAAGGTTCAATAGGGTCTCGAAGTCGAAAATAAGCCCAGAAAGCTTCGAACCCCAGCCTTCGACAGGCTCTCGAAGTTGAGCCACTCTCAAAGTCGAAGTCTCGACATGTAGGCGACACCCTTTGAGCTCTCGGGTTTGGAATTAACTTAAAATTCCATAAAACAATTGAAGTGTCGACACCGAGAGTCGATAGGCCCTCGACATCGAAGCTCGCCTAGAAAGTATCGACCTCGACCAGGTCGACAGGAAGCAGACAGCAGTCAAGCTCTCCGGTTGGAAAAATCCAAAGTGTCGAACTCAAGATCGACAGGCCCTCGACGTCGAAACAAGTAAAAACAAAGAAAGTGCCAAAAACATTAATTGCAAGTCGCGCCAAATCTAGTAGCTGTTGAAGCCAAGAATTTGAAATCTGTGAAGACCTTGAAGTCGAGTCTCGGCGTAGAACCTCGGTCTCGAACCATCACTCTCAGCTTAAATTTTATAGTCGTTGGAAAGAAAGATAAAGAGTCCTATAAGTATCTCAAGTCTTCTATTTCAAGACCAAGAATGCCAAATTGAGTTTAGATATCATCTACAAAATTCCAATCCATTTCAAGAGAAAAATCATAGCTTTGCATTCTTCAAAAAAAGACTTATCATAATCCAATTGTACTTTCATTATTCATCTTTTAGCACTCTTTTATTTAGAGCAAAAACTCTTCTACAACTTTGTAAAAGTTCTAACCTATTGAGGAGTTGAGGCAACTTGTATAAGTCCTAATCTCCTATTGAGGAAATAGGCAAGGTGTAAGGGGGAGGTTGAAGAAATGGGGAGTCTTGAGTAAGTCCTACATCCTTGTGAAGGATAAGGCAAAAGATTCATCTCTAAGATAGGTGGAGTCTTGAGTAAGACCTAGAGATCCTTGAGGAAGGATAGGGGCAAAAGATCCATTTCTAGTCTTAAAGATTTAGGGAACTTTTCTAGCTTAGAGGTAAGTTAGGAAATCTTTGTAAAAATCTTAAGACTAAGTGGATTAGTCTTGAGCAAGTGTAGTGGTTTGAAACATACCTTTAAGTGTTTCATCTAGTGGATTAGAAACTCTCAAGTAGAAGTACTTGAGGAGTGGAGTAGGAATCAAGGGGAATCCAAACCACTATAATTCCTTGTGTTTTGTCTTCCTTTAAATGCTTTCTTAATTGCTTAGACAAATTACTTCATCACACACTACACTTGATTTGAAATGGTCATTTGAAGAACAAGTTTTCAAATATTTCAAAGAATTTTTAATTTACCAACAACCTAATTCACCCCCTCCCCCTCTTATGTTGCTAATCAGGATTTCATATATGTCGCACTTATTTAACGTGAGAACATTTATAAACTAAAATTAAGAAACAATACTTATAAACTAAAAAAGTTAGAAATTTAATGAATTACGATACATATAATATATTGAGAAAATTAGTATTCGATATTTTCACTTAAATAAAAAAAGAAAAGAAATAAAATCAAAACGGTAAAAAGACGAAGATGGCGGTCCAAGAACCAATCTGAAACCGTCCCTCCAGGTTCCGGTTTCAAAACTATGGTCATGTATAGATGGGCTACTGGGGATGGAAAACATAGTTTCGGAATTTAAGAAAAATTGTTTCAAGTTTAGGGAAGAAAGTGCAACATGAAGTCAAGTTTGAGAACTAAAGATAAATAATTTTAAGTTCTAGAACAAAAGTGCGACATGAAAACAAGTTTGGGGAATAGTTATTATATCTATTAGTTAAGAGGTAGTATAGAAGAAACTTTATTAGACAAACAAAATGATATGTTCAAATAATTCACCATTTCAGGGTGCAAAAGTATGTTCTACCAATTCAGGATTTTTGTTTTAATTACTATATTAAAACACTAGTTAAAACTAACTAAATTTAAAACTGAATATATGCACTGTCACTTTAGCAATCGGGTAGATAACAATACTATAAAAGTTAAAATTGGAGAACATGAATTAAATGAATCGAAAAGCTTTGAATACTTAGTATCAATAATAGAAGAAAATGGAGCAATGGATAAAGATGTCACACATAGGATTCAAGCAGGGTGGACCAAATGGAGAAGTGCGTAATCTATACTTTGTGACCGTAAAGTGCCGCAAAAGATAAAAGGAAAACTTTGTAGAATGGCTATAAAGACAAGCGATGCTTTACGATTCAGAGTGTTGGGTAACTAAATATGAACATGAACAAAAAAATGAGGGTAGCAGAAATGAGAATATTGAGATGGATGTGTGGGCATACTAGGTTAGATAAAATAAGTAATGTAAGCATTAGAAACAAAGTAGAAGTAGCCCCAATAGATGAAAAAAATGAGAGAAATATGCCTAAGATGGTTTTGACATGTACGTAAGAGACCCCTAGATGCCCCATTAAGACGGGTACAAAATTGAGAAGCAATTAATATTAAAAAGTGTAGAGGAAGACCTAAAAAAAAATAAAAATTGGAAAACAACTCTAAAATATGATATGTCATATTTGAATATACATGAATTGATGTGCCATGACTGTACATGATAGCAAGATGTGATCCATATAGCCGACCCCACGTAGTGAAACAAATGCTTAGTTATTATTGTTATACTATATTAAAAGAAAGTGAAACTAAAACTATTAAGGAATGGCGGTAAAGAAATGACTTTTTTAGTTCTTTAAACTTAAAAATATTATTCTTAATCGACTAAATTAATAAAATGATGTTGTATTTTGTATATTTTTCTATTTTATGTACCCTTATAACCTGTAAGGATTAAATCGGTCCCATAATTTGTTGGGTTCTTTCATTACCACGAGAAATCATTATATAAATTAACTCTAAATTTACACAATGCAGCATGTATTATTTAATGACAAAACATGTAATTTATTGCCAAAATAATGAAATAAGAGATTAATATCAAAAAAAAAAAATGAAATAAGAGATTATGTATGCTCATTTTATTCTTAATTAATTACTGCACTAAAATGAAAGGTCAATGAATGTACAGAATCATTTTGCTCATTACCACCAAAGCACTACTCCAACCTTTCTTCATGATTTTGTATTTAATTTATTAATTAACTTTTATACAGAATTTTAGAATGAATAATTTTTGTTCAATTAAAATGAAATAATTTTATTCACTTCCAATGGATAATAAATTACTCAAAACACATGACCTACAAATCCTCCATAGCAAAATTCATCAGTTGATAAACTAAAACAAAAATTATCTTAACTACAAATATAAATCATAAAGAGCGAATAAAAAAGAGAGTTATTTTTCAATTTAACAAAACTAAAAAGATTATTCCTTAGGGGACGAATTTCAATATTTTACTTTGAAAATAAAATAAAATAAAATTACTCCTCAGGTATTAAAAGCGAAACTTACTGCAGTAATAAATAACACTAAGGGTGAATTGATAATTTAGTAACCTTATTTTGGAAAAGCTATATTTTAGTCACTTATCTTTTTTATTATGTTTTAATCATCTTACTTTTATTTTTGCACCATTTTAGTCACTCTGTCAAAATACTCCTTCAAATACTTAACGGAGGAAACTTTTTGAGGGTATTTTTGTCCAAATGACTATTAGCTAACTATGGCATCTATTTTTATTTATTTTTATTATTTTCTTCAGAAAAATCTTTTTCTCCAATCACTTTTTTAAATTAACAAACCCTAACCACCACTACCACCCCTTGCGGCGCCGGCGCCGCCACCTCAAGAGATTAGACGCACTGTGCCTTCTTCCGGTGCCAATTCAAAAGTGTTACCCCCAATTTTGGTTCCCACAACAGGATTCAAACAAACCCAATATTGTAAGGACCAATTCTAGCCTCAAAGAATTCATCCCTAATCGTCGATTTCCAGTTTCTGAGCTCAGGTCTAAACACAATGGCCTTCTCAACCCATTCATACTATTGATTAGCCACCTAGAAATCCCAATGGACCCTCGATTGGTGATGCTGTAGAAACCATTCGCGTCCTCTGCGTCCGGAACGCCCGCTTCTGAAATAAAACTCTGAGCAGGGAATTGTCGGCGTTAAGTTTGAATAGGAAAAATTAAAAATTTGGGGAACTAAGATAGTAAACAGATTTGGGGGATTTAAAAATAATAATAATATTGGGGCAGCATCCAACGAGAACGAAGGCAGCCACTGCTCTGATCGCCGCTGCGTCAATGGCGTTGAAAGATGACATTAATGGATTCTTTCTTTCTCCATTGTTCGGAAGCCAAAATGTGACCGACAATAAAGTGAGAATTTTCTTTCTTTCTTTTTTTCTGTTTTTTTTTTTTTTTTTGCTTTTCTTGGAACATCCGAACCAGATCTAAAAGTTTGATTCCATGGAGAGGAAGAAAGGTGTAAAAATAAAGGAGATAGGAGAAAGAGGAGGGAGGAGAATGTGATTCCATGTTGAGGAAGAAAGCCTAGAACGAGAACCAGAATCTGCTGAAGTTTTCTGACTTTCCTTCTTCATTTTCACATTAACAATGGCCACTGGTGTGACAGAGACTCAACCACCTTCTCTTCATTCTTCTTCAAAACTGCCTGCCATCTTTGATGGAATAACCATGTTATACATAGCCTACATATGTCTATATGTGCAACGTGTGTGGATTTGAAGGAGAAGACTAAAATGCCCTCGGAAAAAAGGTTCTGTAAGTATGTTGACGGCTAATTTTAACGGAGTGATTAAAATGGTGTAAAAATGAAAGTAAGGTGACTTAAAAAATAATAAAAAAAATAAAGTGACTAAAACGTTAACTTTTTCAAAGTAAGGTGACTAAATTATCAATTCACCCTAACAATAACTGATGAGCTGAAAGCACAACACCTTTGTTCCTTCATCCCCGTTCTTAGGTTCAGGGGTTTTTATTTCTGTCCATTTCAGTTCAGGCTTTAAGCTTTTAGGAGAGAAACAATGAAAAGGAATTTCTCGATGTCCATTTCAGTTCAGAAACAGTGAAAAGGAATTTCTCAATGGAATCCATTACTTCTCCAGCTGGGGGTGTTCAATCGAAAAACCACAAAAGAGCTCTAGGCTTTTAACTCCTGTCAATAGGATAAGCAATTTACTTGATTCTATCATTTTCTATATTCTTCCTTTTCTTCCAACAAATTTTGCTGTGAAACAAGTGTTTTATCCAGAAGGTGGAAATTTCTCTAGAACGGAGTTATAACCCTTGATTTTGATGACGGGAGTTACGAAAATGAAACGCGGAATTATTCGATGAAGGTATCTGACACAAGGATGAATTTTGCGCAGTTCGTCAACAGGGTTCGTCAACAAGTGTTTTATTAAGAACCTGGAATTTTCGGCTCCAATGGATGAAAAATTGCCAACCAGTCTACTTTACTATGTGGGTCAACTATGCAACCGCTAGGAACATTCGAATTCTTGATCTCGTGTGCCATTGCAATGCAGGTAACAGTGAGTTTAATGTGTATTTTCACCTACTTGATAGCGTTTGCACTTGCGGTGCACTTGAATTTCTCAGTTTACAAGGGCATATTTTGGTCCTAGTCCCTTCTTCAGTTTGTCTTCCTAGATTAGAAGTTTTGAAGATTATTTTGGTTCACTATGAATCTGATGAGTGCGTTCAAAAGCTTACATCCGGTTGTCCAGTGCTCCATTCTCTCACAATCAAAAGGGCCTAAGCTGATAAGGTGATCGATTATAAAATTTCTTCACCCTCACTGAGATGTCTAAATATATATATATATATATGTATGTATGAAAGGCACGGAAAGGTGGATGGAAGGCTTGTAATAGATGGGCCTGCTCTTGAATTCTTAGATTTGATGTATCATGCAAGGAAGGTAGGTATACTCTATAGAAATGTTAAAGTCTATGAATAGAGTGATCTTAATCTTAACTTTTGTTACAACTCCGGTTCTTCATTAGGCAGCAATCGAACCTCCTTCTTCTTGATACCTGCTTTCGGGACTTACTTCTGGATTTAAGCTCCAACGATCAAATTAGTCGAAACTCATAATATAAAGCGATTTCTGGTATCAAAAGTGATCTAACCTTCTTAGAACAATAACTGTTCTATTTATAGGTATCACGAAAGTGGCGACCGAGTTTATTGAGGCAGTTGCTGGGTTACTTTGCTTGGCGTCCAAGTAGAAGTTGAGATCAAATTTGTCTCCTACTTGTGGTTCCAAGTCTCTTATTTGTGGTCCTAGATTACTAACAAGCCGCCACGTGTTTCTGGTTACATTGCTCTACTTTCCTGTTCATCATTACTCTCTAAACTAATAGTGGATTGCCACGTGTATCAATAATATTCTTTGTGAATCAATATTGTTTACCTTTAGCATTAAGTGTTAATTTCAGAGTAGAGTACATGTCAACTCTGCGCCAGGTAGGAGAGTGAAATCAACCCGGTGAAGGTTTACCTACCCAACACTAGTCTCCTAAGTGGATGAACTCGGATCTAGCTTCGAGTTTATCCACTTAGAGATAAGCTTGCTTTTTTTTCTTTTTTTTTTAACTTTCTGGCTAAAATTGTAAAAATTATACTTCGTACACTTTTAAGCAGAGTAAAAGAGTAAAGCACTAAAAATTTTAAGAGAGAGAAATTTGAAAATTTTTACCCAAAATGGTTGGGTTTTAAGCACAGCTTTCGGGCTGTCAATTTTTGTAATTATTGCCCTTTTTGGGCTATTAACTAGCTCCAACTTCCCATATAAAGATCATTTCTTTTGTCCCTTCGTTCCCTTCCTTTTACTTCACCAATTTTCTTTCACTTCTTTCGTCTTATTCTTCAGCTCTCGCATCTGTCGTTGCTTCCGATTCTCTCTCTGCTCTTCCTTCTTGAACCTTCGTTCCTTTCCTACTATGTCTGACTCTGATAACTCCACCCACCATGGGAATTCTGAGTAAGATTATGATAAAGGTGTTTCAGAGGCGGAAGAAGATTCTCCTCCCCTCGTCGAAGAAGATGATTTCTCCGACGTCGTGAGAGAAAAAGTGAAGATACCGGCTGGAACGTCTAAGAAAAATCCTTCGAATCAACCTAGGATACTATATCTAAAGGGTTATCGCCCCAAGAAGAATCCTGGCAAGAAGATTGTAATGGTCACTGCAGCTAAAACCACTAAAGCAGTTAGTGATAGCACCACATTTGCCAGTATGCTTACGGAGGAAGATTTGGCTAAGTTCCGGGTTGATTATGAAATTCCTCACAAGATTGAGATGAGAGTACCTCAACCTTCTTGGTGAGTTCACCAAATTCGTTCAAGTGGTTGGGTTGCGGTTTATCCAAATCAGTTGGATGCTGGACTGCGATTTGCTGTTCCTAATATGTTAAGTAATTGGCTACGATAGCGAAATTTCTGAGTTGCCCAACTTACTCCAAATTGGATTTGAATATTCTAGCTCTTTTTGAACTTTGTTCTTTATCTGGGGTAGAACCCTCTGAAGAATTAATCGATTGTGCTTTTTAGTGCAAGAAGAGCAGCTATGGAGATTGGTTTCAAATCCAAAAATGACCTGCTCCTTCTGAGATTTTTTTGGAGCTGGTGAGTTCTATTAAAGATTGGAAAAGAAAATATTTTTTTTGCGAAATCAAGTCAAACCGGGTTGCTTGCTGTGTGGGGTGAAGGAGATCACGGCAGTTTGGTTGATTCCAATGATGGGGAATTATGCGCCATCTTGAAAGATATGGAACACAAAGGGTTGCAGATTGACTGCTCTAAACCCCCTACTAATGAAGATCTTTGACTGGCAGGTATCCCCAAATCTTCTATGCCCCTGGTCAGACAACGGGTTGAGAGTTCTGCTACAGCATCAGCTAACCTAGCTTTAATAGAAAATGTCTCTGAAAGAGTCGAGAGCCATCCTCAAAGGGATTTGGCTGATATTCAACCCGACAAAATCAAACTCCGCCTGAATTTCCCTGTTAATAAAGATCAACTCATTGAGCCTCTTGAGTATGTTCAGGCCGAGGAAATGTGACTTCTGGGATGGCTCAAATCAACCTTGAAGATGATGAATCTCCAAACCAGGAGGATGTATTTTCTGCATTAGAGAATACTGGCATCACCATGAACCCTTCTCATCTTTCAACATTATTCAACCCAGATGTCGGGTTCCAGCCTATTGATGTCGATGAAGATCTATTTGACACCGGTTCTCCTCTTGTCTCTCTCGTACCTGGTGTCAACTCTGATCTACTTGTAACTACCTCTCAAGTGGATGTGGATAACTTACCTGCTTCTCCTTTAGTTCACCAGGACTTCCATGGTCCCGAGATTCAGGGTGAAATGGAAGTCACCTCTTTTCTATCTTCAGCTAACTTAAACCTGGCATCGGCGGAAGGAGGAGCAGTCCCCTCTGTGCGGGATGTGGTATCAGATCCTATTCCTACCTCTACCTGGGGTACTACCAGTGAAATTCGGGGTTCTTCTCAAGGGCCAAGAGGTTGCTGAACAAACCCCTGAGGTAGAGGTGCTTTTTTCAACTTCCAAGCCTCCATTGGATGTTCTTCCTCTTCAAATGTTAAGGCCACCCTCAACAACTCAACCTAACGAGACTCAAACTTCTTCTCGAGTTGTTACGCCTACCAAGTTAGCATCGGTAGTGGTAGTTCCACTTGATAAAGGTAAAACCCCCTTTGTTGAGCCAGTGAAGCTGAAGAAGAAAGATTTGTAGGGTATGGTGCTTCCGAGTTTGGGTACTTTAACCATCTCAAAAAGTGGTAAACGTCTTTCCTCTTTGCAACCTAGCAGTGGAACTCTTCCAAATTTTCGTGCGTTTACTCCCCTAACGGTTTTAACCGAGATGGTTGCCCGTGTTACAAGGAAGACGGGTTGCCAAGAGTTTCCTCACGTGAAGACTGGAGAATAGAAGAGGAAGGTCTCTTCTAAGATGGTAGAGGACGCAGTAAAACCCACTGGCAAGCGAGCAAAAACCGAGTCAGAGTTAGCATCACACTCGGAGCTATTTAAAAAGGCTGCCTATGATTTTTGCTCTAGAATGACTGTAGAAGAGTCTCCTTTTTCGTGGGGTTTGAAAGATGAACCCAGGATTGAAGCTGATCAGATTATGTTCAGCGCACTATTGCCTCAATCTTCATGAGACCCTTACACTCTCCAACAGGTTGATTTCTTTTTATGATTTAAATTTTTCCTTAAACCTTGTTGCTTCAATCTTCATCAGGATAGCTATAGAAGAGTCTCATTTAGGATGCATTATTTTCTACTCTAATTTACCTTTTTTTTCCTTTTTGTAGCTCCGAAATTTTATCATGTCTGAATTTAGGAAACTTGTTGCCTTAGAAGTTTGCCCCAGAGACTTGCATAGCCGATACCACCGAGTTTGGGATCAAGCTTCTTCTTCTGCTCATAACCCTGTAATCCAGCGTTTGGAGAAAGAACTTGCCATCTCAACTCGTAACCGAGATCAACTTGCTGCCTAACTGCAAGAGTTGCAAAGAGTTCATGAACAACTACAATCTGACCATAACCAAAACCGGGCTTTGGCGGAATCTGTGAACTAAACGCTTGCCACCATGATGTCTAAGTTGAGGCAAACAGAGACTGCTTTGCAGACTACTCAACAGGAAATCGGGGTTCGCAATTTGGCCTATGAAACTCTGTTGAAAACTTCAGAGAAGGTTCAACAGGAAGTAAAGAGTGTTCCGAACGAGTTGCTCGTGAAAGAGAGGAGTTGGAAAAAGAAAAAGCGGTTATTTCTAAATCCCGGGCTGAACTTGAACTTGGACAAAGAGCACTTGATGCCAAAACTCAAGAAGTCCAAGATGCCCAAGCCAAAGTTGACGAGGACGAGTCTGCCCTTAAGTTAAGGGAAATCGACCTAGCTACTCGATAAGCTCAATTGGAGGCGAGTAGAGTTGAGTTAGAGAAAAAGCAACAAAGAATTGCTGAACTATCGGTCTCCCAACAATCTGAGTTGACTGCCTCCTTCAACCGTTGTTTTACTGAGAGTCGAATTAAAGGGCGTACAGATGGGATGGTAGAAGAAGCTCATAAATTTTATCGTTCTAAATGGCTAAATCGGCATGTCAAATGGAGATGTCGCCAGGCTATAGAAGGTTTTATTCGCTCCTCTTGGTTTAGCAAAGTTCTAAACTCGTTTCTTAACATAGGGATGCGAGGTGCTTATAGCTATGCTATCCAAGACATCTGTCACAGGTGGAAAGGTTTTACTGCGGATATGGTTCCCCCCGCTCGTTTGAGTTGGTTTGATCTTACTGGTCCAGCTGCTTCACTATCCTTACTAAAGGCTGAAAAAACCTGTTTGGGAGTTAAGATGATTAGTCGGGATTCCTCCGGTCCAAAGTCTACTCCTGAGGAAGAGGAGGAGGGTTATTTCAACCCTTTGGCTATTGAAGAAAAGTTGGCTCAAATGGATCCTGATCCTCGTCATGGAGAAGCTTTTAACGAGTTGCGTGGAAAACGTTTGAACTCTCCAAACCACGACTTAGCTCCTGGCGAGCCTTGTGTCTTCAGGGATCCTAATAGCGATGAAGACTTGAACCCTTCTCCTTCTCAGACTCTTGATCAACCCAGAACTTTGGTTGCTAATACTGCTTCTGGGCCTCTCGATGGATCTTCAACTCCAATTGATCAACCCCCAATAGGAAGAACCACTCTGACTCAGATTTCCAGCTCCATAGAATATGGAGGCATTCATATGCGTCCGAGTTCTCCTCCCAAACCTTCGGAGACTGATGATGCCATTGATGAGCCTGCAAACCCTACAAATTCTTAGATTTTTAATCACATTATGATACTTAGTTTGATGAATTATCTTTGATTTGTAGTCAGTAAACGTTTTAAGTTACATTTTGAGATGATTAATTTACTATTTTCTCAGCTGTGCTTTTCGAATAGTTCTTTTTGTTCTGTCACTTTCATCATCAAGTTGAGGTGTATTCCATTTCCTTTAAGTTAATGATCTATCCCATTTGGAATGAATTTTGTCTTTCATTCCCAAGAGATCTCTTGAAACTTAAACATTTTTCATGAAATTTTTGGAGACCTTTATCTATGCTCTGCGTTGATTAACTTATTGAAGATTTGTTATTTGTACAATTTTATCTGTTAGATTATCCCAGCTATGTGGGGTTTCATTATCCTGGCTATGCGGGGTTTCATCATCCCGGCTATGGGGGTTTCATCATCCCGGATATGGGGGTTTCATCATCCCGGCTATGCGGGGTTTCATCATTCCAGCTATGCTGGGTTTCATCATCCCAACTATGGGGGTTTCATCATCTCAACTATGCGGGGTTTCATCATCCCAACTATGGGGGTTTCATCATCCCGACTATGCGGGGTTTCTGTTACTGTACCCGGAAGGTGATATCGTACACAGTTATATGTCAAAATTAAAGAAATCAATTTAAAGTAGATAAAGAAAATTGTTACCAACCCAGCTTCCTTAATATAGATAATCGGAAACTATTCAAAAGTGACTTTCTCTTCCAACTAAAAAAATAAATGAATAAATAAATAAAAGAAGAAAACTACTCTCTTTACGCCATTTTCGATTTCACATTACATGTAAAATTTTCTGAGATGATTCCCATTCCATGCGTTATTCACTTCTCTTCCGCTCATGTAAGCTAGCCAATAACTCCCCGTGGGTCTAGCTTCGATTACTCTATAAGGGCCTTCCCAGTTTGGGGAGAGTTTTCCTAGGGGGATTTCATGACTGATCTCATTCTTCATAAATACCAAGTCTCCTGGTAAGAAAGTCCTGGGCTTGACTCAGCTGTCGTAATGCCTCTTTATGACTCGTTTTTGTTCTTTTAATCACAGGGAAGCTCCGTCCCTTCTTTCTTCCAACTCATCCAGGGCGGGTCTCATCTTAGCCGAGGTCTCTTGATCAAAATACACAACTTGAGCACTTAGGTATCTGACTTCCAGAGGGATAACTGCTTCCACCCCATAGACCAAGCTAAAAGGAATTTCCCCTGTAGCAGCTTTGGGGGTAACCCAGTAAGACCATAGTACTGAGGGTAACTCTTCAACCCAAGCACCCCTCTTCTCCTCAATTCTTATTTTAACGCCTTGGAAAATAATTTTGTTAATGGCCTCAACTTGACCATTCGAAAAAGGATGGGCAAGAGAAGCCCTGTAGTGCGTGATCCCATACTCTAAACATAAATTTTTGAACGGAGGAGCAATAAACTGCAGTCTGTTATTTGAGATGATGGTCTGGAACTCCGAATCTACATATGATCTTTTTCCAAACAAACTTTCGTATTGCTTGACTAGTGATTTTAGCCATGGCTTTAAGCTCTACCCACTTTGTGAAATAATCAACTGCCACAATCATGTATTTTACTCTACCCGCAGCCTTAGGCAAAGGTCCAATGAGATCAATCCCCTACATAGGAAGCTGACACAATCTCCGTTAATTCAGCTGAGGGAACTCGGGTCACCGGGGCATGGATCTGACACTTTTCACAATTCTTCACCAACTCTTCTGAATCATTAAACATTCGCGGCCAGTAGAACCTGGCTAACATAGCTCTCTTAGCTAAATTTCGTGTGCCTGTATGACTGCCACATCTACCTTGATGGATTTCTTCCAGGATATTTCCGGCTTCAACCGGTCCTATGCACTTCAACAACGGGACCAAGTAAGATTTTCTATACAACTGGGAATCAACAGATCGCATCGCAATGCTTTGTTTCTGATCTTTTGGAATTAAACTCAGCTGGCTGGTAAAGTTCCATCTTGAAGAAAAGTGATTATTGGTGTTCTCCAATCTGCCACTTCAACCCCAATATGTAAGGTTTCTACTCATTTCGTGCTCCGGATTGTGACTTGTTCCACCAAAATAGACTTGGTGAGATGTGAGTAAACTGAGGAAGCCAACTTGGAAAGAGCATCTGCATTCGTATTCTGGGCCTTGGGTTCCCTTAGAACTTGCACCTAGTTAATATTTGCCATAACCTCCTTGGATTTTTCCAAATATTTCTTCATGATGGAATCATTTGCCTTGTAAACTCCGTTCATTTGGCAAACTATCAACTGGGAATCACCGCACACTTTCAAGCGATTCCAATCCAGCTATCATAGCTTCATATTAGGCCTCATTGTTGGACGCCGAAAACTCAAATCGCAAAGTATATGTGTGTTGCTGACCTTCAAGGTTGGTAAGTAAGATTCCTGCTCTGGTGGACAAATCAGCTATTTTAGCTAGGTTGATATATATATATATATATATTACCATTAGAAATATTCCCATTAGTGCATTAATTTGGGATTATTACCATTAGAAATATTCCCGTTGATCTCTTTCCTATTTTAGCTAGGTTGACATTTATATATATATATAGCCCCATTTACATATAATGTCCAACCCGGGTCTATGTTCTCTTTCTCCTTCTCGAATTCTTCTTGCCAGCCCAAGCCTTCAGCTAGAAAATCAGCTAAGGCTTTCCCTTTAATCGCTCTTCTTGGTTCAAATACCACTCCAAACTTGGCCAGCTCAATAGCCCATTTTGTTAATCGTCCGGATACTCCAAGTTTCTCAAGTACTTGTTACGAGGGTGAATATGTTAATACCGTAACTGGGTGGGCTTTGAAGTATGGATGCAGTCTTCTAACCGCTGCAACTAATGCCAAGGCCAGCTTCTCAATCTTAGCATAGTTACGTTCTGCAGGTTGAAGAACTCTGCTAATGAAATTCAAAGGATATTGGATTTTTTTTCTCTTTTCGCGATCAACACGACACTGATGGCTACCAGTGTGGCCGATAAGTAAGCAAACAAGGCTTCACCTGGTTCCGACATCCAGAGTTGGGGGAGTTGGGTCAAATATTTTTTTAACTCATCAAAAGCCTGTTGACACTCTTCCGTTCATCTAAACTTTTCCGTCTTCCTCAGCACCTGAAAGAAAGGTAATGCCTTCTCTGCTGACTTGGATAAAAAATGATTCAAGGCGACCAAGTGCCTCGTGAGTTTCTGTACCTCCTTCACCATCTTGGGGGCTTGTATATCCAACACTGCCTTTACTTTTTTGGGTTGGGCTGTGGTCCCTTGTTCTGAGACCATGTAACCCAAAAACTTTCCAGACGATGCTCCAAAAACACACTTCTTCGGGTTGAGTCTAAGCTGGTATTTCCTTAACACCATCATCGTCTCTCTTACATCAGCTAGAAAGGTTGAGGCATCTTTACTTTTGATTAGCATGTCGTCAACGTATGCCTCCATATTTCGACCTAGTTGGGGTTTGAAAATTTTGTTCACCAATCTTTGAAACACAGCTCCTGCATTCTTAAGACCAAAAGGCATGGTGATGTAGCAATACGTCCCTTTCTCTGTGACGAATGAAGTCTTTTTCTCGTCAGCTTTGCATATAAATATCTGATGGTAACCCTTGTAAGCATCTAAAAAACAAAGAAACCTGAACCCAGCAATAGAATCAACCAACACGTCAATTCGAAGAACAGGATGGAGATCTTTTGGGCATGCCTTATTCAGGTTTATGAAATCCACACACATCCTCCAAGAATCATCTGGCTTGGTGACCATGACCGGGTTGGATAGCCATTCTGGGTATTCTACAACTTTGATTAGCACCGCATGAAGTAATTTATCCACTTCTTTCTCCATCGTAACTCCTCGTTCAGGTGCAAAATTTCTTCTCTTCTGTTCACTGGTCAAACTGTGGGATCTACATTCAGTTTGTGTTCAACTATGTCTTTGGAAATCCCAGGCATGTCTTGGGAGGTCCAGGAAAATACATCTAAGAATTCAATCAAAATTTTCAACAATTCCGCTTCCAGCTATGTAGGTAAGTCTTGTCAAATCCACGCCGTTTTTCCTTTTTTCAAGTTGACTTCTTTTCCTGGTGAACCTGGTTCCATGGCTGCCGAGCACTCTCTAATGGGTCGCTCTAAGTCGGCCACCTGTAGTACTTCCAAGTTAGTATCCACCTATTTCATAGTGGCCATGTAACATTCTCTAGCCTATTTTACGTATCCTCTTACTGTGGCTACCCCTGTTGGGGTTGGGAATTTCAAAGCTTGGTGTAGGGTTGAACATACTGCTTGGAACTAATTTATGCCAGGTCGACCTAGGAACATGTCGTAAGACAAAGCATCTTTCACAATAATGAACTCTAACACTTCTATTCTGACCTTCGTTCCTTCATTCAAAGTCACCGAGATGGTGATTTTCCCTAAAGGAGTGATAGCTTGGTTGTTGAAACCTACGAACGGGGTTCGGACTTTCTCAAGTGCTGTCATTTTGTACAAACATCTTTCAAAGACTTGCCTGGTCATGATGTTAACTGAACTACCCGTATCAACTAGGACTCTGAGAACCCTGAAAAAGCTAGGATAACTATTGGATCATCAGCGCAACCCTGTACTGGTAAATCTTCATCTGAGAAAGTGATTGGTGGAGTTGACCCTAAATGCTTCCTTTTCTGGCTCTCCTGCTAGTTATCCCTCATGAACTTTTTCCTTTGGTTGGTGGAATTGCCATAGGCAGGACCGCCTGAAATGACAAGGATGGTTCCTGCCACCCCTAACTCTGTTATATTTGTGGGTTCCGGAGGATAGAGTGAGAGAGCTACTTGAACGTTCTGGATGGTTGCTAGCTCACTTTGGGCTACTACAGAACCAGGTTGTTATTGGCCTCTGCCACGACCCCGCCAATTGTTGAATCACCCTCGGCCTTTGCCCCGGGCCGTCCATCCACCTTCCTGACTTTGGTTGCTCGTCCTACACTGTTCAATACTATGATCGTAGTTCTCATGAAATGCACATCATTTACGCTGCGGTAACTCACCAAGAGGTAAACCCACGAAACTTTTGCATTTAGACGTGTTATGGTTCATAGTCTTATGGAACGTACACCATTTACTGGTTGTTGAGTCTACGGACAGGGCGTTAGATGCTCCAAACTCTACGGTCATCACTTGTGTGTAGGGGTTTGGCTTCCATAGATTTTGGGTTTCTCCTCCTTTAAAACTCCTATGGCCTCGACTGGCTTGCTGCTCCATGCTTTTTCTTTCCCTTGTCTGCTTCACCAGCTCAGATTGTTCTACTCTGATGCATTCTCTGGCCATTGCCATTAATTTAGCATAACTCCTAGGCGGCATGGCGGCTACTTTTTTGTTCAAGTCTCCGCTTCGGACTTCGTGAATGAAATATGTTACCATCAGAGAATCTGACTTGTTCATGACTCCCACTGCTTCCTGGTTGAATCTTGTCATATAATCCTGCATACTTTCACCCGGTTCCTGCATTCTATCCATGAGCTGAGACGGAGCTTTCTCAATGAACGCACTTCTCATAAAGTTAGATAGAAATAACTTTACGAACTAAGCCAATGAGAAAACTTGGGTTCTTTCAAAACGTCCACCACTGGTTGCTACTCCCTCTTTCTTGGCAAGAGATTGTTACTCAGTTCTCTGGCCACCATAGTTCCTACGGTGGTACCAACCCTTGAAATGTCTTGAAAATGCTTCCGAACTGACTTTTCCCAGCTGAACGGGTAGCCATATTCCAATAATCCTGACTAGTGGGATCTGGTTGTCCTTGCAACCGGTAGGGTTATCCCTGATAATGGTTGGGGGGAGGCATCACAGGTCTTCTCCTAGGTTCCTCAAGTGACGAGTAACTTTACGAACTAAGCCAATGAGAAAACTTAGTTCTTAGTCAACAACGTGTACCAGTGTTGGGCTACCCCTTTGAAAGTCATTGGGAAAGAAATACACTTGTTAGCATCAGATAACCTCCACGCTCTCATAGTGGAATCACAATACGACAGAGATTGTTTCGAGTTACCCAACCAGTCGTACATTTCCATCGGTGGCCAACCCTTGAAATGTCTTGAAAATGCTTCCGACTGGATTTCCCAGCTGAACGGGGTAGCCATATTCCAATAATCCTGACTAGTGGGATCTGGTTGTCCTTGCAACCGGTAGGGTTATCCCTGATAATGGTTGGGGGGAGGCATCACAGGTCTTCTCCTAGGTTCCTCAAGTGACGAGTAACTATAATCTGGTGTTTCATACCTTCGTCTCCTCCCCTCTTGGCCACATCGTGGTGATGTGGGAGTCCTATCTCTGCGGTGCCTGCGTTGAGATCTGGGTGATAAAGAGTTTCTGCGGCGTGCATGAGCATGGGACCTCGGACGGAGACCGAAGTCTACAGCACTTGCTCCGTCTGCTGTGTTTCCAGAATTTTGATTAAGTCTGAATAATTTGTCTGAATGCCTACTCCCCAATGCTCGTTTCCTTACCATGGTGGTGGAGGAGGAAGAGAAACTGCACTGGCGGGGTTGGGATCTGTTCACCGTTTGCTGGTTCCTTCCCTTTTCTTTTACGCTCTAATTCTTGAATTCTTTGCTCATGCTCCAACCGTAACTGACTATACATAGGATAATTTTCTATGACAACGTTGAGGATTTTTTACCGCTCCGCTTCATCAGCTATTATCGGCGTCGAGGCTGAGGCTGTGTGTCCATCTTGCATCCTTCCTTTAAACCGAATTTGCAATGAATCGATTATTGACTGGTGTGTTAATAATCGACCCACAGACGGTGCCAACTATTACAACTCCGGTTCTCCGTTAGGCTACAATTGAACCTCGTTCTTCTTGTTACCTGCTTTCGGGACTTATCCCTGGATTTAAGCTCTGACGATCAAGTTAGTCGAAACTTATAATATAAAGAAATAAAGGATTTATGGCATCAAAAGTGATCTAACCTTCTTAGAACGCTAACTGTTCTATTTATAGGTATCACGGAAGTGGCGGCCGAGTTGATTGAGGCATTTGCCAGGTTGTTTTGCTTGGCATCCAAGTAGAAGTTGAGATCAAATTGGTCCCCTACTTATGGTTCCGAGTCTCTTATTTGTGGTCCTAGATTGCTAACAAGCCGCCACGTGTTTCTGGTTGCATTGCTCCACTTTCCTGTTCATCATTACTCTCTGAACCAATAGTGAATTGCACGTGTACCAATAATATTCTTTGTGAATCAATATTGTTTACTTTCAGCATTAAGTGTTAATTTTTGAGTAGAGTACATCTCAACTCGGCGCCGAGTATGAGAGTGAAATCAACCCGGCAAAGGGTTACCTACCCAATAACTTTGTTCCTGAAACTTCTGATTGTGATCTATGTAATTCGACTTTGAAGCTACTTGAAGCTCTGAATCATGTGAAGCATCTGGTATTAAAAGGAACCCTCATGATGGCTCTCAACAGTGCCACTGCCCCATTGTCTGCAATCTTTGAAAGATTAATTGAATTGAGTATAGTTCATAACTAGTTCCAATGGAGCTTTCTGAATGTTATGCTTGGTTGTTCAACTAAATTGCAAGTTGTTGGGTAGGTAACTCAGCACTGGGTTGGAATCCTTTTCAACTCGGCAACTCTACAACTCTGCTTCAACCAACTCGCCCAGGACTAACTCGGCTACAATCAACTCGGCCACAATCAACGGCACAGCCAACTCGGCCACAATCAACTTAGCACAGCCAACTCAGCCACATCTACCAGGAATGCCTATAAATACAATGTAGTCTCATACATGTAAGGGGAGATTTTTTAGATAGTCAATTACACTCTTTACTCTGAACTGTGCTTTTGAACTAGATCTGACTTTATCATCGGAGTTGAATCCAGGAGTTAGTCCCAATCACAGGTCAATCGGAGAAGACGATACACCAACTATCCTATGGAGATTAGGAGTCGCAACAATTGGAGCCATTTGTGGGTTTCGACTTTGATCTAAAGAGTTAACAATCGAAAAGTGCAGCTCTTTTCTTTTCATAGGATGTAGATCAGGATGTAGATCTAGCCAGGCAACTGCATCGGATAAGTTCTCACCGCAGAAGTCATGCATGAAAAATGAGGCAACACCATAGTTGTCTTCACGCTTTACCGTTCGCTAATCTGCGTATGTAAGAACCTGCTCCGGATCTGCTACCATTTCATTTGCGGATGTTGGTCACTAGCTCTCGGGTCGATGAATTTTTTCTAGATCTTCCGCCATCTCAGTCGACGTTGTTGGTTAGCTCCGAATTAATGAACCCTCTAGATCTGTTGCCATCTTAGACGCCATTGAATTATTTTCTATCGCTCCAACCCCATCAGTGGCCAATCTCCTCTCCAGTTCAGATGTTGCACTGCCTAGGTAAACCGTATGCATTCATTCAGGGGTAATTGAAACATTACAACACCAGAATTAACTATTCTCATATATTTAGTTCATTACTTAGTTTTGCTACAGGCACTTATGCTAGAAAATTTTTTCATTTCCTCAAATTGCAAATGGATATTTTTTAGCACTAGTTAAGAACTAAAGAATACTTTTTTGTTTCTTGGACTAAGTGCTTATATTTTGCATGATGGAGCTTATGGATGTCAGTTTTTCTTCAGTGTCTGGCCATATTATTAACTTGCTTTGATTCGTTGTTACACTACTAACCTTTGATAGTGTTTACTCTTATCTTTAGAAATGTTCTAGTGATGGAATTTATTGATGTAATTCCAATAATGAAACTTGGAGATGAGATAGCAAAGAGAGGCATTAATTCTGGTGGTAAAGTAGCAGCAACAACAAAGCAGTCTCTGATATCTGTATGTTACCCATGCCACCCAGAATATACCCCTGTGGAAGTCTTTAGATTGCACCCCCAGTTTTCCAACTTTTTTGCAAACTTTCTTCCTTTTCTAAAGAAGTGATGAGTTTTAGCTAAACCTTCATAAATATCAGCGTAGATTATATGGTAATTTTTGGAATGATCTATGGTAGCTAATATAGCCTGCATCTTTTTGTGGTGTCTTGTCCAACCCAAAAAGAAAGTCATTATTAATGATTAACAACATACTCATTATTAAAACCTATTTTATACAGGGATGTCTACTTTGCTTAAGTTGCTTATACTGACTTCTCTCTTTTGTGCTTATACCAATATAGTCTGCTTTGAGAAGAGGTGCTGCTGGGAAGTTTTCAATCAAACCAGCCTCATGGGATAAAATGTTATGTTATTTGTTTTTCTATTAGTTATTTAACAAAAGCTATGAATAATTAGCCTTGGAGACTAAGTGCTTGTGCCTACTTTAGGTAAAAATATTAATTTCTTTTGATGATCTAGATCCATTTCTTATGGTCTACATTTGTGGGGAAAAAAAAATATATATATATATATATATATATATATAACCGTTCAAATGAAGTTTTTTCTGTCCTAGATTTGTGTAGTGGATTTAGATGTGTGTTCTTCTATACTTTGGTAGCTGCTAGCTATGGTTTACTGTTTAAAGGCCTTTCTATTTGACCGTTACTCCTTTTTTGGTGTCAAGAAAAAGAAATGATGTTGAGAGAAGTAACATATCTTAATCTCAAGATGTTGGCTATTTTTCAGTAAAAGTAGGCAAAAAGAAAGATAAATAAATAAATAATAAAATTCATTTCTCTTTGCTGGTAAACTTGGGAAATAAAGATGTTCTTCTTTTTTGATAATATTTAGCATCAACTGAAATGAATTCAGTTGTTTTGATTCACAAAACGAGGGTCAGTGTGTTATTTTTCCACTTTAAATTTTCATTTGTACGCCAATAGTTGTGTTAAAGACATTCTATTTGATTGAAACTATGGTGAAATATAATATCTCTATTGGATTTGAGGCATTTAAGCTTTTCTGGGTATATATGGTAGTGAGACTAATAGTGTTTGATAAGTTGTCTATGTTAAAATTCCAACTGCTTCATTTGCATACGTGTTTACTTCCTAGTGACATTTTACAATCACAACATCAACCTTCATACTAACTATGAACAGTTCAATTCCACTAACTGACTGAGCCACACACATCCCACTCCACAAAGCAAAGAGGCAGTTGATGGAGGAGAGGATGTTTATAATTTGGGATGTTCTGTTGTTTGTTGCGTGTTGGTTGCATGAACTTTGCTAATGTGAATACATAGGTTGAATAAACTAACCTCAGTTGCTTAGCAGGCTGCGAATATCAACATATAAGAAGAAGCATGTGTAAATAATTATATGTTAAACTAGTCTTGTTAGTGTTGAGTGTTTGTTGTATTCTGGGACTTAGGAAACCTCCAAGATTTGATAATTGCGACTATTTACTTTTATTTTATCTGAACCTAAACCATCCTCAATACATTTGTCTGTTATAATCATCATGTTTGTGGGTTTTTTGAAATTTTGCAAAAAAATTTTCATGTACAGACACTACAAGAAAAAAGGCATTTGGTGACAAACAAGATTTTGGTCACCAAAAGCTAAAATCTGGTCACCAAATCCTTTGGTGATTAGAAAAAGTGCTGGTCACCGGGTGGTCACTAAAGCTTGGTCACCAAAGGGTCTGGTGATCAAATAAAAATGGGTGGTCACCAGAGGGGTTCTTTGGTGACCGAAACCAACTGGTCACCGATTGGTGACCAGCACTTACTTGTCACCAATTTGGTCACCAAAAGGGCACAAACTGTTCACTAAAGGGAGTGCTTTTGTGATCAAGATTCTGGTCACCAATTTTTACTAGTGACCAAAATTTCTGGTCACCAATAATTCTCCGTTAACGCCGTTTGATACTATTTGGTGACCAGAAAAAGTAGTCACCAATTTAGTGACCACTTTTCTGGTCACCAAAAAATTAAATTAACTAAAAGTAATGATAGATTTGGTGACAAAAAATTGTGGTCTCCAAATTTTTGAGTACTTTTAACAACCAAAATTCTGGTCACCAAAGTAACATTTATATATTTGTATTTTAGTTACTAATGTGCGGTCATGTAATCATTTGACATTGGTAACAAATTTGCTCACCAATCTATTCACTTTTATTTATATAAATAATATACAAAATCTCAGGCTCAAAATGTCAAAAAAACTATTTTTGGTGACCGAAACCAACTGGTCACCGATTGGTGACCAGCACTTACTTGTCACCAATTGGTCACCAAAAGGGCACAAACTGTTCACTAAAGGGAGTGCTTTTGTGATCAAGATTCTGGTCACCAATTTTTACTAGTGACCAAAATTTCTGGTCACCAATAATTCTCCGTTAACGCCGTTTGATACTATTTGGTGACCAGAAAAAAGTAGTCACCAATTTAGTGACCACTTTTCTGGTCACCAAAAAATTAATTAACTAAAAGTAATGATAGATTTGGTGACAAAAAATTGTGGTCTCCAAATTTTTGAGTACTTTTAACAACCAAAATTCTGGTCACCAAAGTAACATTTATATATTTGTATTTTAGTTACTAATGTGCGGTCATGTAATCAATATTGACATTGGTAACAAATTTGCTCACCAATCTATTCACTTTTATTTATATAAATAATATACAAAAATCTCAGGCTCAAAATGTCAAAAAAACTATTTTAATTTCAAATTATAAAACAATTGAATGTATCTTCAAACTTTTTACAAACTCATGTCTCAAATCTGAGCTAATACAAAAGCAACATGCTGAAAATTGCCATTATATCCTTAGCTATCAGCTTCTGTGTGGTAAATACCTGTAAATTGACAATCAATGGCATTAAAACAAGTCCAAACTTAATTACAAGATAAACCAGACTCACAGGTCATCAAGATAGCATATAAGAATATATATATATGAAGGAATGTACGCTAGGAGGAAACAAGGTGCATGCAAGAGAAATACCAATCAAAGAGCTGAATGCAATAGAAAGCTCAACATAAAAAGGCAAAATACACAAGACATCATAATAAGCATTTTTTATACGTTTCAGACAACAATCAAAAGAAGCAGAATCACTTATGTAATCCTGTGGAAAACAATCTGAAAATACATTCAACATCATTCTTCATCAATATAGTAATATCTTCTGCTTCCATTTTTCCTTCAAATCTAAGTACAAGATCAAACATTCGTTAGTTAGGACTCAAGGGCCAATTCTTTGTAAGAAGCAGAATCACTTCTACAAAAGAAAAGGTAACTTAGAGATGTCCACAACAGTTTTCCCAATCTTCAAGGTTAATAACCATTTCAAAGCAATGGTTCTTGAGCCTTCTTCAAAAGGAATGGTTGATAGATAAATTTAAGAGATTTTCTATCCAAAAGTTTAACATAAGCAGACTTGCAACCAGACATCCACTTTCCACCAAAATTTCCAATTACATTTTTCTAATATAGCTAGACATTGTTGGCTGAAACTAGTGCATCACTTGGACAATGATGGCCTACAAGTTAATCATAAACTCGAATTGGTTTATTAGTAATAGTGTAGCTACTTACAAATAATACCTCAAAAACAACCAAACTGAACCTCTAAATGATACTTACAAAAACTTCACTCTACATATGAAAGGTAAGACATCACAGCATTACATGGTGGAAGAATACTCATAGTTACCAGCATTATTGCACAAATTTAGAATGGAAGATATCACTATCTGGCCGCCCCTACCACCCTTCCAAACTATGAACAGCTCCAGAAAACCCAAGGAAATGAGCCGCAAATTCAATTATAGAAATGTGGATGTAGCAGCAGTGTCGGGAACCCAAAACTGATCCGAATTCCAGCCCCGCAGCAAAATTTTGAATTTCTTAATCAATCCACAACAACAATCTCAAGAGCAAAAAGTCCAATAACCAACAGAAAATTTGACTTAGCAATCAATTCTTGATCAGCCAAGGAGTTGATTGCATTTTATCCCAACAAAAAATAGTTCAGACAGATATAAAAATATCAATGCAAGAACAGTAATGAGCAAGCAAGGAAATTTGCAAACTGAGAACAACTTTCAGCCACCAGAAATTTAAAAGACAGACCAATTCTAGTAAATTCCAGCAAATCAAGTTTAAGCACGAAGAATCAGTAAAACAAACTGAAATTAGTGCAGTTGAACTCTAGTGAAATCCACACAGTACAATGTCTAAGTATGCAGGACAAACATAGAAAACAGAGGCGTAAATACAGTGAGTAAACTGAAAACTCAGTCCCTAAGCCGAAATGCCAGAACAGAGGAATGAGGCACTAACGTCGGCGGCCAAGATTAGGTAAGAATACTTGCCTGTTGTAGCAAAGAAGCAACGCCGGCCACCCGGAAGTACACCAAAGTATGCAAGAAGCCGACAGCCAAATCAGCAGCTCCGTCAACCCTTTGACCCGTTTGAACCCTATTCCGATACTTATTCCGATTGGGAAAAACCCAAAGTAGCCGGTTAAGCGAACAGCAGGTAGTGAGTAATCCTCCTGACCCACTCTTCCACCAAATTCCGTAAGCAACCAGTACACTCCTGCGAGCACTCTTGAAAATCTTCCTCCAAAATGAACAGTTTACCCGTAGCCAAAACTAAGATAAACTCAAGATTTTGGGCTACTTGTTCCTGTACAAGGTGAAATATTCCCTGTAGGTTGAGAGAATTGCAGCAAGCAGTAGCCAAATCACACGGAGGTTGGTTGAATTTCGTCCAAAGGTCGAAATCCCCAAAAGACGAGAACCCCACCCGATACTCCTCAGATTTGGGCGAATTCAGAAGTTCCCAATTTAGAGCTCGCCCTGTTGATTCAGACCACCGAAATTTCAGACCTTCACCACCAAAGAACCCAATCCGACATAGGCAAGAAATTGGAAAAATCGAAAGTTTCCAGTCGGGGATCAGATCTCGAATCTCAAAGCAGCAGCAAGGTACCGATGGCTTCAGCGAAATCACCAAACAGAATGGCGAGGTTCCAGCCCAGCCATAAACCAGCAAACACCCAAGTCCTAAGTTCCCGGCCGGAGCTACAGGCCGTGAACGGGCAAGGCGGCCAGTCACGAACCAAAGCCAAAATCAGCCAAAAGGTCAATCTTTTCAAATTTGGTATGGGTCAACTCGAAATCTCATGGGCAATCATAATCTAATATCAATTTACACTTACAATGTTGGAATCTTGCTGAAAAATCAGTTTTGAAGGCTCAAAATTGGGCACTAGAAAAAAAAAAAAAAAACCCTACATAACCCTACATAACGAGCAACTGAGAGTACTGCAGATTGGGTTTGAAGCGAGTAAGGGTTTGAGATTTTCACAAGAGAAGGGTTTAGGTTTCCTTTTCGCAAGATTAAGTAAGGCTTATTGTGAATTTCTTTTTTGTGCTCAAGACCCGCCCTTTTTTTCCCAAATCCACCACCCATTTTCACCCGAATTCAATTAGCCCGCCACCACATTTCATTTTCCCTAGCTCCCTCCCTTTTCTTCAATAATTTTTATCTTCTAATCTTTAACAATTAACTTTTTCACCATAAATAAAAAGATAAATTTGTTCTTATAATAATATTAGAGTACTGTATGCAATTATTTTATTTATAAATTTATTAACACATTTTAATCATTATTTATGTTATTTATATTAAATGCTTCCATAATTATTCAAAAATTAACATTAATAATTATTTTAATAAAAATCAACCTTCTTTTAATCTTTTTGGAAAATAAAAAGGTTATTAAAAAAATCGTTTTGGAAAAAATATAGTACGTAGACAATTACATTAAAAAAATTTCATGTGTTATACTCTCTTCATCTTAATTAACCTATTTAACTAAGAGTTGGTGATTATTTTGAATACTTAGTAATGATCTAACTGAGTATTAATTGAAGTTGTTAATATATATGAAGTATTAATTTAATTAAAACTTCAAAACTCCTATATAGTGGTAATAAATTATAATAGTCAACAATTTTCTTATTCTTTAAACGAACTACTTATTTTGTCTAAAATTACTTTTATTTTGAATTAGATGGAATATATTATGATTGTCTCCTATTGTCCATATATTAACAACTAAATTATGTTAGGACAAGTCTAATCCATATCAACGTTATGAGGGCATCCCTAGTCCATAGACAAGTGCATCCAGAGAAGCTGAGGAGGTCCGGGTTCTACACCAAGGCCCTGCAATGCTTCAGGATCCAAGTCCATATCAAAGGGATCCACTTGTAGATATCGTTGGGCCAATGACGTGGAGCAGAGCAAGAAGAGTCTAAGAAGATCTCAACAATTTTGTACAAGCCTGCGCACAGGATGCTCAATTGATAGTAGATGCCAATGCCTTAGAGAATAAAGTTGGGAAGGTTCAAATTGCCACTCTCCTTACAATTCTTGAAGAAGAGGTACAATCCACCATTCCACAATAAAGAGAAGGCTGTTTCTTGAAGTTCTTGAAGACACTGGAAGGTTCTTTGACTTTAACGAGACGTTTCTTGAAGTTCTTGATTTTCTTGAAAATCTTGAATTTTATATTTTGCAGAATCTTGAAGAATCTTGAAAATCTTGATTCCGAAATGATTCCAGGATATTCCAGAAGATTTCGAAAGCTCCCTACATCAGATCCACCATGCGCCACTCAGATGGGCAGAACCTCCATAGAGGCCATTCCATATCATCAAGTTCGGCCAGCCCAATCCAAGAAGCCCATGAGCAAGTCCACTTGCCAATTCAGTTAAAGGGTTAGGGTTTGGGGAAGGATAAGGATTTGTGCATATTTCCTATCCCTACCCTTAGTTTGTTACAAGTTGGTTTAGTTAGTTACAAATTTGTTACAACTAGACTAGTTTGTTAGTTTTCAAAAAGGATCCCTTCTTGATCTCCTTTTTGGAGTAGGATTTCCAATTCTTTTCCTACTTGTTTTCTACCAAGAATTCGGCTGCCCTTTCCTAATAGGTTAACCAAATTTCCTTTTCCTTTTATTCCATTACCTACTTCTTTCAGGTTTTGGTATTGTAAATGAAATTAATCTCTTGATTGGTTTCCAATTCTATTTCCTTTTCCTAGTTAATTTCCACTAGATTTTTGAATTCCCTACTCTATAAATAAGACCATTCGAACACTTAATTAATACACTATTTATATCTTTAAACTATTAGTTTGAGTACTCTCCTTTTATTGCCTTATGTATTTTGCATGCTTGTGATTTATATATTGCATGAAACTTAGCTAATTAGGTTATTTGCTCTACCTAATTAATTCGCATGTTTCACCTCTTTTTCTTACTTGGTTTGAAATTCCTTAAGTAAATTAGCCTAGGTTATTTTATTTTGTTATCTGGATTTCGGGTAAGTAAAAGAGTTTATACGAGCTACGCCGCTTAATCAGACTTTCCTTGGCAATTCATCCGCATGTGTACTTTGGTCCACATCACAACGGGACCCTCTAGTTGACATCATGGGGCCAACAACTAGGAGACGTCAGAAGACTGTAAACGAGGCTTTACATAATCTCCTCATTTCAAGCCTAGCTCAACCCCATTGAAGAAGGCCAAACAATCAGCAATTTGGTAGAAAGTTAATTGTGATTTTAATTCTTTTGTTTGAATACTTGAAATTATATATAAAATTAGAATTCATTTATAATTACAAAATAACTATATTTCATCTCATTCAATCCATTATTGTCAATTTTCATATAAATTAAAAAATTCACCAAACATACATAAAATTATTATACAATTATTGTAATTAATCTAAAGTTCAAGAGTCAAACGGGCGGGTTGAACAGGTTTTGGGTCGGATTTAGGGGAGTTCAAAGTGACCTTTGGATAGGGGGTGGACAATTGGCCCGACTCAACCCACCTTGAAATTCATTTCGGTTAAAGTAGATTCGGGTTGAAACGAGACGATTTGGGTTCATGGGTAGGTTTGAGTTCGTTCGGACCACAACTTGGCCCGAACTGGTTTTTTTTTCCTCTCCATTTTTTTAGTTTTTTTTTTCCCTGTTCTTTTTCAGTTTTTTTTAAAATTATTTTTTTCGGTCAATTAATTTTTTTCATCCTATATATTTTTAAGCTAGTAAAACAATTTATAATAATAATAAATTTATAGTATAAGTTTAAAAAGACGTATAATTTATAGTTTCTTAAATAAATAATTAAAACTATTTTATTTATAATTTTGAAAAGTTAAAAAATTAAAATTGAAACTTGAAAAATTAAATTAATTTTTAAAATTGAAGTTGTATGGGGTCTGGGGGATTTTTTTTTTGTGTGGGGAGTGAGGGTGGGGGAATACAGAAGATTAGGGGGAGGGGGTGGTGGGGTGGGTGTATTTTTAAGGGCAAACACCTCATAACCCCCTGTGGTTTGAAAAACTTTCAGATGATCCCCTATGGTTTAAAAAGCTACAAATTACCCCCTTGTGGTTTCAAAAGTATACCAAAAATCCCCTTGTGCTTTAAAAATACAAAGAACACCCCCCCCCCCCCCCCCCCCGTGGTTTTTAAAATGATACATGAAACCCCCTTGTAGTTTTTAAAATTGTAAAGAACAAGCATCAAAAAATATTCAGAATCCCCTTGTGCTTTCAAATGTATGAGGGGGTTCTTGGTAATTTTTAAACCACAGGGAGGTTATTTGTAGTTTTTAAAACACAAAGGGATTTTTGGTATACTTTTGAAATCACAGGGGGTCATTTGTAGCTTTTTAAACCATAGGGAGGTTATCTGAAAGTTTTCCAAACCACGGGGAGGTTATGAAGTGTTTGCCCTATTTTTAATTTTCCTTTGGTTTGGGGAGTGGGGGTTTGGGGTGAAAAAAAATTTTGGTTTGGGGGAGTAGGGGGTGGGGTAAATGGGGTGGGGGGGGGGACTAATTTAAAAAAAACATCATACACAAGCACACACAATTTATAGTGTACAATTAGAATTAGAATTAAAATTCTTTAGTCCAACTAAAGAATTGGTTTCGTGGAATTGGAGAATTCCAATTTTTAAAATTATTACACAAACAAACACTAAAATTGGAATTAAATGTCCAATTCCAATTCTACAACCCAATTTCATGGGAAACAAACAAAAGCCTCAATCAGTCCCTAGGCAATTTCTGCACATGGTTTCTTCAAGCGCCAAATGATGAGGCACGTGAGTTTTCAATAAATATCCTATATGCCTTATGGATTGCAAGGAATGCAAAAGTCTGGGAAGACAATCAATTGGTACCTCAGATTGTTCTAAAGATGGCATTTGATGGGCAATTAGAGAGAAAGATGTGCAAAGATGAAAGGATTGGCATGCAAAAAATAACAGAGGAGGAGGCAGGCAGAGATTAATCATATATAATAGATTATCTGTTTCTTAATAAGAAATCATATATATATTTCCTAAAAGAAAAAAAAAAGAATGAATTTTCTCATTTAACATAATGGGATTAGAGATTAATCGAACCTTGTGGGGTATAAAGAAATCCTAGACTTACCAAGAAAATTAAAATCACTGTGCACATACTTTGACATCATTCTATTTTGGCAACTGTTAATGCCAGAGCACAATTTAGCTGCCAGAGCAAATTTTAATACTTTTTCCTATAATACCCTTACTATCCCAACTCTAAAATTTGTTTTTTTTTCTCCTTCATCGTAAATCTCTCAGCAAACTTTCATCAATTCCTCTTCAGAAGTAAATTAAGTTGAAGTAGAGTTCCATCTAAGGCTGGCACCCCCTTCCCAATGTTGTACGTCTGACTCTGATATGCTCTCAGTTGATCCGAAGTCCCATTGCTGTTCTTTCAATGGAAAGTGAAAGCCAAAGATGGAACTTCTACTGTGTTGCAGCATTTTTTTTTCGACAGATTATTAACCAAACAGAAAGTTCATCAACGTCCTTGGTCCCAAATCACAATATAAATCAGGTCCAAACAACTAAAATTGAGCAAATAGGCTAGTCATAGAAGTCAATCCCAAATTCTTCCACGGGCAAGGAGCTATCTTCCACATAGATTAAGATGCACCGACGATGATGATGATGCTATGGATGGGAATAAAGACCAATTTGACGGAAAGTTGCAATCTCTGTTTGTGTTGTTAACTTCGTACATTCTTTTTTATCGAATTTATGGCAACGAACACTGCAGTACAACATCAATGGCATTCAAAAAAACAGAGAGCACAACCAAAAAGAAAACAACAAAGAGTTCACGGCGGGATCAAGTAGCGGCGACCACAAGACATAAGAGGAGACGCCGTCCGCAGAGAGAGGGATGAGATGATAGGAAGTTGAATTTTTGTCGCTGTAAAATTGTGAAGCCCTAAGAACAAGGAAGATAAATAGTTGGGATAGTAAGGGTATTATAGGAAAAAGTATTAAAATTTGCTCTGGCAGCTAAATTGTGCTCTGGCATTAACAGTTGCCTTCTATTTTAAGCCATGCGTATCATAATTTAAAGAGCTAAAGCAGAGCCATAAACAATTGAGCACAAAACAAAATGCGCCCATCCATCACATCAGGTGCAACATTTTTTCTTTGTCAGTTTCTTTTTACAATTAGCAAAATGGTTACTATAAATATGACCTTTTTCTTTTTGCACCCTCACCTTTTCAAAATAGTACCCATAATTGCATCTAATAATGGCTGTTTGGTTTGAATCTGTCAATTCAGAATGGGAATGGATTTGATTGAGGAGTTAATAGGAATGAGAATCATACTGAATAGTTGTTGTTTGGTTCAAACCCTGGAATGGATATCAGTGACATACATGATGTTTAGTTCAGTTGAATATCAGTAATAAGAATCAGTCAAAATTCTAAATTTACCCCTATATTTCTTTAATGAATTAATTCAAATTTCTCCTTTTTCTTCTTCTTCCTTCTTCTTCTTCTTCTTCTTCTCCTTCTTCTTCTTCTCCTTTTTCTTCTTCTTCCTTCTTCTTCTCCTTCTTCTTCTCCTGCTTCTTCTTCTTCTTCGTCTTCTTCTTCTTCTTCTTCCTCTTCCTCCTCTTCCTCTTCCTCTTCTTGTGGGTAAGAATTAACCAATTTTCATGTGGGTAACTATTTTCAGCATTCCCAATTGCGGAGGAATTTCGCCGCTCAAGAATTTCCAGCCAAATGAATGAAATCATGGCTCTTGAACGAACCGTACTCCGACGGAATTGGGCCGCTGAAATAACTCCCAGCGAAGTTCAAAACCTTGAGCGTCTCAATTTCCGAAACATCCCCCGGTAAGGGCCCCGAGAAGCTGTTGCTGAAGGTATCAAGAACGACCAACTTTTCTAGATTGGATACCCCTCCGAGGAAATGACCGGAAAAATTGTTCCGGCTGATGTCCAAGCTTCTGAGATTGATGAGGTTAAAAACACTTCCGGTAAGCTGTTCCGAGAACGAATTATAACTGAGATTGAGAAAAAGAGCGAGGGTTTTTTTCGTAAGGGAGAGTAATTTTCAATCCAGACTGGGCTCTTGAACCCGAATGCAAAGGGGGGAGGCAATATTGAGCCATATCCAAATATTAGGGAATGATTCCTTCTTTTTTTTCATTCCCATACCTACATACCAAACAAGAACAATGGCAATCATTTCCTTCCATTCCCATTGACCCCACTGAATACCCCCAACCAAGCGGCCCCTAAATAGAGTTGAAACAGTAATTATTTTGAACACATGCTCGTCAGCAACAATTCATCACAAACAAAGATAGAAATATGGCTCTTAATGCTAGCTGACACCCTGAAACATTAATGTCCCTTTTATTTCCTCTTCAAAACATAGAATTCAATTATTTTTAAGAGATGTAATTTTTTGTTACCCCTGTTGAGCTTCATTTGGCTAACATGCAAAAATTAATCTCAGCAATCTATTACTTTTATTTTTCTCTTGCTTTTACTCAAATTCCTACTTGCCCAAGCTACGTATTTCTACTGTCTTCTTACAAGCCTTAATACTTGTATTTCTTGTGGAGCTATTTCACTCACTATTATTTAGTGGTAATTGAGCGGATTATTTTGGTAGTTCAATGACCTGTCAATACTTTTCATTGTTAATCATACTTAAACAATGTTACCCTTGAATTAAAAGTGAAACCATAAGTACTGGAGGTAATACTTTTCAAGTTTGACAATATTAATTTAGTGATATATATTTGTGATACTATCTTGTACAATATTACCTTTGATCAAAAAATGATGCCCATAAATAACACGAATGATATACTTGTAAAGTCTAACAATGTTAATCTTGTGATACTTGACAATTTTGAAAGTGTTACTTTTGAACCAAGAGTGATACCTATAAATAACACGTACGAGTGATACTTGTCAAGTCTAACCGTGTTACTCTTGTGATGCTTATACAAAGTTACTCCGGATTGAAAGTAATACATGTGAGTAATATTGGTGATATATGTCAAGTTTGAATGTATTATTTTTGTGATACTCGTAAATAACATAGGTAATACTTATTAAGTTTAAGAATTTTAATCTTGAACCCAAAAAAATTATATTCATAAATAAAGGTTTTACTATAAAGTAATGATGATACTTGTCAATTTGATAGTTTTACTTTTGAGTCAAAATTGAAACTCAAAAGGATGTCTGTGAGCGTTATTCAAATAAATAAATAAATAAATAATTAAAGAGATATTATTCTGTGTATTCACTGCACCAGTAGGATGGTGCAGTCACATACATTCAGATAAGAGAATGCTATTTTGGGAAGAAAAAAAAAAAGAAAAAAAAAGATGTACATGTAGAGGTTCCATGAATGAACAAAAATCATAATTATTCATCTATAATTGGCCGGTTGTACTACTTTTAAAGATAAAGAGTGAACTGCTCAAAATGTCACTATACTTTTTCAGAATCTTTTGTTTGATCACTAAACTTTTTTCCCCCCAAGAATGTCATCATACTTTCAAAAATTAGCCAGAAATGTCATTTTGGGTTATGTTTGACAGAATGGGCATCACATGCTTGTCATGTGCAATGTTTCAAGGGTATTTCTGTCCCTTTACTTTTATTTATTTATTTTCTTTCTTCCCTAACTGTTCATCTCCCTCCTCCACTTCCCTTCAAAACTTCCTCCTCCGCCTCCCTCCTCCTACTTCCTCCAAGACAACAGCCGGAATGTTAAAATATTTTTTTTAACATTTCCTTATCTTCTCCCATCCCTTCTTCCCCCTCTCTCCTCCAAACTTCTGTAGCTCGTCTACCTCCCATCCCTGTTTATCCCATCCTTTCAATAAAAGAAATAAAAAAGAAGATGAAAGATAGTGGGTTTTGACAAAGTTTTTCTCTAGTGCTCCAATTTTGAGCTCTTTGTAAGAATTCTTCAAAGGATTTGTGTGCTAAATTGATTATTTACTTGCCCAAAGGAAGAATTTTTAAATCAAGTTCTTGCTTTGCCCGAGAAGAAGTTGCTTCACGAGTTGTGGGTTTGTTCGGCCTTGGCCGAATCTGGCCTCACCCAGAATCATTTGTTGTGGTTTCTGAAGTTATTAGCTAAATCCTAACCATTTGGAGAAGGTTTAAGCTTGAAGGTAGTCACCATTTCAGATCTGGGAGGAGTTTTTGTTCGCGTTTTAGTGGTCAGGTTAATGTTCATCGGGGGTTTAAAGGGTGAATTAGTAGTTTTTAATCCGTAATTGATGCACAAAAAACTGTGGAAATACCATGGGCTAGGCATAATTATCCCTCCCAAGCTGCTTCCTCACTGAAATTGGAGAATTTTTAGCCATTGCGTTTCGGGCTTTTCACATTACCGCCGGTGGTTTGTTGGTTCGCTGGAGCTGGAAAACTTCAGCACTCTATTGTTGCTCTACTAGAACGGAAAATTGAGCATTGCGGTGGTGGTATTTGATTGGTTGAGAGGTGATGGGGGTGGTGGCTGAGAGGCGGCAACGGCCGGCGGATGAGGGAGGAAGAAGGTGAAGGAGTTTGGAGAAGATGATGAATAGTTCATGGACGAAAATACCCTTGAAAAATGGTGATTCCATTAAAGCTCCATTAAACATAACCTAAAATGATATTTCTTGCCAATTTTTGAAAGTATGAAAACATTCCGGAAAAAAAATTTTAGTGACCAAACGAGAGATTCTGAAAAAGTATAGTGATATTTTGGACAGTTCACTCAAAGATAAATTAGATGTACTCAATAATATAATTTTCCATAAATAAGGTATATAAAAAAAAAAAACGCCCACATAACTGCACTAAGAAAAAAGGGGGGAAAAAACCAGAAAAAAATTGTGGATTGTTTGTGAGCCCATCCCAACACGATAGTTGCCAAAATTGAAATTGTTTAATCTGGTGTTGTTTTAATCGACTGATTTGTCACTGGCTGATATAGTAAGATTTTGTAATCAATTTATTTAGGAAACATCGACATCTAAGAGATTGTGTGTGTGCCGCGCGTGTCTGGCTAGATAGAGGTAACAGATAAATTAAGAATTGTACCATATATATAGAAAATCTCTTGTAACACCAAAAAAATTAATAATATTGTTCAAGAAATGGAGTTTCCCTCGCAATCACTATGCATTTTCTCAACCGCATCGGCGGAAAAGCCAAACCGAACCGACAGCCAACTCATAAAGGCGTGTCATAGGATACAACGTTGACGACACGGACATGTAAACATGATCTTCGCAACTTGTGGATTAGCCCCAGCGTTTGGTTTCGTTACCGCACCTTAATCATGCATACAGAAGGTTTTTGCTAATGACAAATTTTAATTCTTCTTTTATTTAATTATACTATTGTATGAAATAGTGGGTGCAATGAATCCATAGATTTTTTTCAAAAAAATTAGTGAAAGAGGGTTTTGTATTAGTTTTATGTAAAAAAAAAAAAAAAAAACCTTTTGTTTCATATATTTATAAGGTTAGTTAACTTTTGACCCCTGTAATTTTAAATATATTTTTGACCTCTTGAATTGTTACAGCTTAACAAAAACTAACATTATTAATTTATTACCCAAACTTTGTTGATGCCAATAATATCTTTTAATTACAATAATATAATAATGTTTGCTTTTGTGAAAGTGGAGACAAAAGTGAAAACAATAATATCGCTTTTTGTAAAATAAAGATAAGGCTTAATCACTATTTACGCCTGTGTTATTAGCTTCTGACTAGTTATCCCTTGTGTTTCTAAAACTAACTGTTTGCCCCTCTCTTACCAGTTAAGCTATAAAAATTTATGAAAAGACATAAATACCCCTCTAAAATGCTGACATCATAATTTCAAGTTTAAATAAAAAATTTCAAGTGAATATACCCCAAGTATTAACTGCATATTACTTATGAAAGAAAAAAAATAGGTGAAGGTTTCTCCGGTACACAATTGCTGCTACACTTTTCCCGCTCTAAACAGTTGCCGCTGTCGTTTTTCCGGACTCGAGCCGCGAACTCTATTATCGACGACGCTGCACTTTTCCCGTTCCAATCGCAGTTTTCACAAAGAACCCGCTGCCATTGCCGTTTCTCAGGGAAAAAATTATCGTCGGCCATTTTTCCCAATGCTTGGGGTATATTAGTATGAAATTTTTTACTCAAACTTGAGAGTGTGATGTCAGTATTCCAGAGGGGTATTTTCATCTTTTCATAAATTTTTATGGTTGGACTGGTAAGAGGGGGGGGCAAACAGTTAGTTTTAAAAACATGATTGTCAACTAGTTAGTTTTAAAAATAACGGGGGGAGGGGGTTGGGGGGTAGGTAAATAGTAAAAGACCAATAACACCAGGGGTAAATAGTGATCAAGCCTAAAGATAATTTAGAGGACAAAAGCTATATTTGAAAAATACATGGCACAAAAATAAACAATCTTATAAATACATGGGGGCCATGGGACAATCATACTTATATTTTTATTTCTTCAAAAGTTATGTTTTCACTTTAGTGAACTATTTTAGAAAGTGAATTTTTTTATTTTCTTTTTAACCTAGAAAAGTATTTTTAAAAAATGCTAAGAGCTTTCAAAATCACTGCTAGGGTTAAATTTTGTGTATGAACCTTCATATGAGAAAGATTTCAGTAGCCATTGGTTTTGAAGAAAAAACCAATCAATTTCAATTTAATATATAATCACTTATCGCTCAATAAAATTTAAAATTCAAAAGCGTTTCACTAAATATTTATTTCATTTTTCTTGACCGAAAAAAGCAAAAAAATAAATACACAATATTCCATCATTCTCTTCAAAATAAAATTAAAAATTAAAATTTCGTCCGCAATTTTCTTTACATTAACTTTAATAACTCTCATATGGGGCTGTTCAAATAAAAAAATCGATCAGATTTTATTATTATTTTTTTACTTTCGTCTTTTGTGCTGGGCATATCGCACTGTTTTACATGAAAACTGATTTGAATGTAAAAAGCATATTATGTATCATTAACATTAAGAGGTCCAATGAATTTTTACCCTCTTACGTAACCCCGCCCCTCTAGAACCACTATCAAAATTGAAGGGCGGCTTCCAAGAAACAAAGAATAATTGAAGGGACCCACTGCCAAGAAATAAAATTCTCAACTTCAGCTTTTAAGAACTGAAAGGAGAAAAATAAGAAATTGCATCTGCGAATTTACAGTTGAAGAAGGGAGACAGACTTGAGCATGTACTCTCCATCAAAGTAGAGAAAGAAGACATAGTGGATCGAATCGGATTTTTCTGTTTTCGGATCGATTTTGGATAAGATAATATCATGTTGGATATAATTTCTGGATAACACAACAATGACTAACAAAAAATGAAAAGAAGAATCTATTCTGTAAACACTAATCTATTACAAGATATAGTAAAAGGCAATGTTGCTTCAAATCGTACAAATGCACTTTTCTTTAGGTTTTATTAGTTACCTTTTGTGTGCAAAGAGGTTCGGAACTAATATCTTTATGGGATAAGATGAAGTCTTTTGTAGTAAGCCTGCACTAACTTAAACAAAACCAGAACATAAGAGAAAAGAGCAAGAAAAACTTGTAAAGTGAGAGTGATTTCGTTTATCTGTAAATTCGTCCTAAGGAGTCTATTTATAGACCTCCAAAGGATGTCATTCAATAGCCACAACTCTTAGAAAGAGGTAGGAGGAAACGGAAATTGAATTCGGATAAGAATTGAGTTTGGAATCACCATTTTAGTAAAAGATGCAACTGTTCAAGAAGAAAACTTACTGGAGCACTTCAGAGTACTCGTCCTACTCAGACGAGAACTCTTTACAGGTCACTGGAGTATGTCAGAGTACTCGTCCTACTCGGATGAAAACTCTCACAACATGTTGATTCCTTTTTCTTTCTTCCTTTAGCTTAATTATTGGAAAATCTCCAACATATCATTTATGGGACGGATTGATTTCGATTTTTTTTTTTCCAAAAAAATCCGATCAGATCGTTTTCGGTTCGGATTTTTTTTCAGTCCTATGCTGGTATGGAAAACACCTTTGCTTGTGTTTCCAATTTAATTGTCTTAAAAATGCTATAAAAATTTTGAGAATTTAAAAAAAATTACTTAAATAAGAAAAGATATAAAGATAGATATCTGGTTTGTCTACGTTATTAATGAATTGGTTGTTTGATGATATTACTATACCGCCTATAGACAATCGTACGATTGACTAATTAAAAAAATACTGCCGAAGCTGCTATCTGTGCCGAGGCTAGCTGACATCGTCCTTCCTTCAGATACCTATTTTTGGGACTTAATTCCAAATTTCACTCCGATGCCTAAGTTACAAGTGTAGCAAATAGCTCAAAGATTGAGTAAGAATTCAATACCCTTCCAAAGTAGGGATGACCACGTATTTATAGATGAAACAAGGTATTTTAAAGCTTGCTATTGAAGCCACAGTTGACGTGGCATAACAATCATGAAGGAGATCTTCCTTGATTCAAATGTAACCGCTTCCTTGATCATCGTGCCAATCTAATGAGCGCATTCCACGTGCTCAGGATACTCGTTGGCCTCTCATAGGTATTCTCCTCGTAATCGGATTACAGTGTGGGTCGCCGCTCCCAGGGTCCCACTTCCTTAGCCGGGTTTCGTCTATGCTGACCTCAGCCGTTCTGGCGTCGGTGTTATTTATATATCCAACATTATCACTCCATTAAAAAATAAATCACTTTGTAATACTAAAAACACATTTTTAGAAAGTGGACTTTTAATAATAAAGAGGGTCAATCATAATAAAAAAAAAATTGCAATTAAGAAAAAAATTATGAGTATTAAAAAGTTGACTGTTCTAATGAAACATATGGGTAGAACATCACAAAATACCAATTGAAATTAAGAAAAAAAATTATGAATTTTTATTTTAGGGATGCGCATATTATGTGCAAATTATTTTGCGCATATGCGCAAAATTATGTGCAAATTATTTTGCACATAATGGAATCTTTATATTCTGGTTTCCCTTATTACCCTGGAATATAATTCCAAAATGAAATGCCACCTAGATAATAAATAATAAAAAAATAATAATGTGAATTTATTTAATTACATTTTAGTTTCCATAAGGTGTGTATGTTTACATGGTATACATAAATATTCATGGTAAATACAAAGAACATTGGGAAAATTCTTATTACAGGTGTAATAGAATTCAAATTTTTTTAAAAGGGCATCAAATTTTTAAAATTCCTTAGAAGGGCATAAGAATATCTTAACATTTTAAATAAATTTATAATGACAAATTTACCCTTTTCAAAAACAAAGTATTTTGATCTTACATTACGTTTACTTAACAAACCTCAAGAGGTCACAAATAAATTTAAGGCAATTAAGAATTCTTTTCTTTTCAACATTAATCCAACATAAACCCTCATTTTTTTTTTCTTCATGACTCTAAGATCAATCAAAGTACTCCATCACCTAGGATTTCAGGATGATTTAAAAAAAAAAAAAAAGAAACAAAAAGATCGACATACATGGTTGAATCAATTCTTGGAACATGAAATAGGAAATTCTGATTGATATTTGAGTCCAAGAGGGAAAGGTTTTTGTTTGATTGATGTTTTGAGTCCTAGAATGACTCGAGTTTCTATTTTTCTTAAGGAAATGAAATATAAAAACTTTATTTTAAAGAGGGTAAAGTTGTCTTTAATAATTTATTTACATCATTCAAATATTTTTACACCCTTCAAAGAATTTATAAACACCCTTTTAAAGAATTATGAATTCTAGTGTGCCCTTAATAAGAATTTTCCCAAGAACATTCCTATTTTAATTGATGGAGGGGTGCTTTGATTGATTTTGTTTTTAATCTCGATTTCAATTAGTTAATTTATTTTTTTTATTACTTTCTCACGTAATACCATATTTTATCAATGCATGATTGCTTTTTTGATTCATTTTGTTTGTTCATTTCGGTTTAAACTTTTTTCTATTGTTTTGATTTCTTTCTCTGTAATAGCATATTTTAATCAATGGAGGAGTGTTTTTTTTTTAATTGATTGTGTTGTTAATTTCGGTTTGAATCATTTAACTATTGTTTCGATTTCTTTATCTGTAATAGCATATTTTGTGTTTGGCTATATAATATCAAGTTTATTTATTTAAGTTTCACAAAAAAAAAGTTTATTTATTTATAATATAAAAAAGCTTAATTATCTTTTGCCCTTATGTGTTATTGAGCTAGTGTGACTTTTGCCCCCTCCATTTTAAAAATGAGTCTTTTGCCCCCTTTGACTATTGGTCAAATGACTATAATACCCTTTTATGGTGTAAAGGCAGTTTCAACCAATTTAATCAAAAACTGTAATTGGCATCTTCGATTTTAGGGTCTTCTGTTCCAGTTCCAAAACTCTTTGATTTCTTCCTTCTTTATGGCGTTGTCATCATCATTTCGGAAGAACTGTTGGATTCTTCATCATTTTTGCCGAGGGTTGTCGCGCCGTTGTTGACGGCAGAGGCGGATGAGGTGCCCGAATAATCATCCTCCATGAAAACGTGGGTGGCGGTGTTGCTTCCAGGTCCTGGAAGTGGGTCAACTTTATCGCAAGTGGAGACCACGAATACTCTAATTCTGTCACTCCATGAGTACATAAACATGCAAGATTTGATGATCAATTTGCATTTAATCACTGTATGTTTGACAGGGAAGAAATCAAAGAGTTTTAGAACTGGAATGGAAGATGCCAATTTCAATTTTCATAGAATGGGAAGACCAATTTCTTTTTTAATCTTTAGGGAATTTTTGTGCTGAAATTTCATTTAAGGGAAAAGAAAAAACTCAGAAAATTATGGTTAAAGGGTATTGTGGTCATTAAATAATTTTTACTTGGTCAAAGGGGGCAAAAGTCACACTAGCTCAATAACACATAGGGGCAAAAGATAATTAAGCCTATAAAAAAATAAAACCCTTTATGCGTCACTTCTCTTCCTCCTTCCTTTTGCCAGACCTCTCGTCTTAGCATTTTAGAGTGCGTGAATCATTGTTATTAAACTCGTAGACTCGCAAACTCGTCCGAATCTACCAGTCGGGTGGACAAAATCGATCCCAACTCGTTGAGATCACCTTTCAAACTGGACTCGGCTAAGATCGTTAGAATCTACTAGAATCGCTAGACTTGTGCGAGTCTACGACTCTACGAGTCGAAGCTGAGTGCAAAAAATCATTATGGGCTGCAATTTGGAGAGGCTGGGCCAAAAAAATTATTAGCCTAATTTACACCTTTTAGCTTATAAAATTATGGCTTAAATACTTTTTGCCCCCCATGTGTTTACAGGGAGTTCTACCTTGGCCCCCTGTGTTCTTTTAATTAGTCTTTTGCCCCCCTGTATTATTTTAATTAGTCTTTTGCCCCCCATGACCATAATGTAATGACTTATATAACCCTCCTCTATTAGTCATTATATTTTTGGACAAAAATACCCTCAACCAATTAAACATTAACAATAAATAAATAAATTAACTATTTAAATTTAAAAGAATTTTGGTGAGTGACTTGAAATTATCAATAAAATTAAGAAACAAATCTATTTAAAAGAACACATTGAGAAGTTTAACAATTGAAGTTCAACCATAACGAGAAAGTCTATGTCTGATATTCAACTAGAACAAAAAAAAAAAAAAAAAAAAAAAAAAAGAAGAAAAGGAGACGTATGTGACGTAGCTCCACAAAGTGCATATGCTAAACAAGCTTATCATATAACAACATAAAGATGATGTTATTTTCACCCTATCAGTCAAATAAATTGTAATTTGTTCTTGAATAATCAGTTCTGATCTTCACTTCCTTCACCACCTTCACGTGTAAAATTAATACCGATGGGTCCTTGTTGACTGGATAGCAAAAAAGCACCATGCATAGATAGATGTGTTTCAACCTACATATTTTCATGAAAAGATCATGGACTGAGTATTTATTTATTTATTTTTTTTTGGTGTTCTGGTTGAATATCAGACATAAACTTTCTCGTTATGGTTGAACTTCAATTGTTAAACTTCTCAATGTGTTCTTTTAAATAGATTTGTTTCTTAATTTTATTGATAATTTCAAGTCACTCACCAAAATTCTTTTAAGTTTAAATAGTTAATTTATTTATTTATTGTTAATATTTAATTGGTTGAGGGTATTTTTGTCCAAAAATATAATGACTAATAGAGGATGGTTATAAAAGTCAATATATTATGGTCATTTGGGGGGGGGGGGGGGGGGGGGGGGGGGGGGGGCAAAAGACTAATTAAAAGAACACAGGGGGTAAAGGTAGAACTCCCCTGTAAACACAGGGGGGCAAAAAGTATTTAAGCCTAAAATTATTTATGAATCGAATTCCCCAGTGCACCTAAAGAAATTTGCCCAACTTAAATTGCCATTAGACTAAGCAGTCTCATTTGAAAAATTGAACATTTGAAATTTTATATATATTTCCTTCCTTTTAAAACTTGAAGGTTTTAATTACACTAGTAATTTTCTTAGTGACATAACATTTGTTTTCTCTAAAAGTTGTGATTTCCTATTAAATTACTAATTTCTAACCCATGTTCGAACACTTTGTTGACAAATTTTCAAATACTTTTCTTGAACTTTTAAGTTTTCATTTCTTTTTAGGGTCAATTGCTGTTTTTCCCCTATACAAGATGTGTGTTTCTATTAAATTATAATTCCTCACAATTAATTAATAATATAGTAAAAGCTATTGAAAATATTAATTTATTTATTTTATTTTCAGACATTAATCGTAATAATTCTACCAATATTTGCTCCAAACATGCATATTTACCCTTTATAATTAAATTGAAATGATTATTAGTAGTTTATAAGTCAATTTGTATACATATGTCATTTATAGTCAATTTTTAAATTACTTACAATTTTAAGCTACTTTCCGATTTTATGATCCGATTCTAGGCCTAAAACGATTCCAAGCAATAATACAAGTTTAACAACATTGGCATGAATGAATAGATTAATTGCATTTCGTTAATATTTTTGTGAAGCACTTGAATTCACAAAAGCATACTTCCATCGGAATTTACTGAACTACTAGATCAACTCTTTCCAGAACCACAGAATTAGTAGTGTAATAAAAACCTTCAAATTTTAAAAAGGGAGGAAATATATATAAATTTGTAACGTTCACTTTTTCAAATGAGAATGCTTAGTCTAGTGGTAATTCAAGTTGGACAAATTTCTTCAAGTGCAATAGGGTTCAAATCCCTAAATAGTTTTTTTTTTTATTGCCCCCTACTCTATTAAGTGTCCAAGTCCCATTTTTTTTTGTTCCCCTTACTCTATCAAGTCTCCAAGTCCCACTTCGGTTGGAGAGAGAGTTAGGATGAGAAAACTTCTTTATATAAAGGGAGAGGATACTCGGTTCATAAATAATTTTATAGGCTGAAAGGCATAAATTGGGCTAATATTTTTTTTGGCCCAACCTCTCCAAATTTCAGCCCATAACAATTTTTTGGACTTGGCTTCGACTCGTAAACTCGCATAAGTCTAGCAATTTCAACCGATTATAACAATCTTAGCCGAGTCCAGTTTGAAAGACGATCTCAACCGAGTTGGGATTTTTTTGTCCACCCGACTCGTAGGGATGAGTTTGCGAGTCAAGTTACGAGAGTAATAACAATGATTCACACACTCTAAAATGCTAAGACGTGTCAGGCGAAAGGGATGAGGAAGAGAAGTGAAGCATTAAGGGTTTTATTTTTTATATTATAAATAAATAAACTTTTTTTTTGTGAAACTTAAATAAATAAACTTGATATTATATAGCCAAATACAAAATATGCTATTATAGATAAAGAAATCGAAACAATAAATTAAATAATTGAAACCAAAATTAACAACACAATCAATAAAATAAATACTCCTCCATTGATTAAAATATGCTATTACTGAGAAAGAAATCGAAACAATAATAATAAAAAGAAAGTTTAAACCGATATGAACAAACAAAATGAATCAAAAAAGCAAGCCGAAATGAACAAACAAAATGAATCAAAAAAGCAATCATGCATTGATAAAATAGGGCATTACGCGAGAAAGTAATCAAAAAAAATAAATTAACTAATTGAAATCGTGATTAAAAACAAAATCAATATAAAAAATAAAAAAAACACCCCTCCATCAATTAAAATAAGAATTTTTTGTACTTACCATGAATATTTATGTATATCATGTGAACATACACAACTTATAGAAACTAAAATGTAATTAAATAAATCCACATCATTTTTATTTTTATTATTAATTATTTAGGTGGCATTCTATCTTGGAATTATATTCAAGGGTAATAAGGGAAACCATAATATAAGGGCACATCAAGATTCTATTATGTGCACTATAATTTACACATAATATGTGCAAATAAGACCATCGATTTTTTAGATTTGTTTAAACTACAAATCAAACTGGTTGTATGCTTTGATGAAGTTAATCAGACTAATCATTTGCGATCAATCAATAGTTGATTTGATAATTTGACCAAAGATTGATTCATTTATAATTTGGCATGTTCTTTTCCCAAAACTGAGTTTTGGTTTGAAATCATAACTCAAACCAAATGTGTAAGACCCCGTAGTTTCTCGTCCTAGTTTAATCTGTATTTTGTTATATCGTTAGTGTTTAAACTCGTTTAAGTATGATTATAAAGTTTGGGAGTTTTCTAAGTTTAAATTGATTATAATATCTTATGGTTTAGATTTATATGTTTTGGATTTTAATCTAGAAATTTCAATGTTAATTTAGAATTAAGATATTAATTTGAGAAAAAGATTTTGTCTAAGGATCTAAAAAAATAAATACATTAAATTAATTTTGGTAATTATGGAATAAAAATAAAGAAATTAGAAATTAATGGAAAAATAAAAATTAAAGGGACCAATCGGTTTTACCCTATTGGAAAAGGGGAAAACCGATTATCCAAGGTTTGAAAACCGGTTTTACCCGATTGAAAATGGGTAAAATCGATTGTAAAACGATTTTACTCAGTTGGAAAAGATAAGAAATCGGTTGTACCGATTTGGAATCGGGTAAAACCAATTCACCGCTTCCCGAAAACTAAAGAAAAAATCCGAAAAAGTAAAGAAAAAATCTCACCGACTTACAACCAGTTTTAACCGATTTGGAATCGGTTAACACTGATTGGATGGTTAACAAATTGGTAAACCCGATCTAAAAAGAGGGAAAACAGATTGGCTATTCCCAATCGGTTAAAACCGATTCAGGACAGAAAATGAAAAAAAAATAAAGTTTAGGATAATATCGAACTTGTTTGGCTCATTGCCTATAAATACCCCCTCCCTTAACCATTTCCTTCACCAAAATGCTGCCAAAAGTAAAGAAAAACTAGAGAGAAAGAGAAAGAATGAGAAGGAAGGAAGAAAGAGGAGAAGGAGGAAGAAGAAGGAAAAGCTTGAAGAACAAAGCTTAAAGCTAGGAATTGACTCCGGAACCGTGGATCCGACGTTAGGAGGAATTCGGAACGTGCAGGTAAGGAATTCAACGGATTCTTTCGGTTGATTTTTAGGAAATAATGCATATTGTGAGGTTTTGAAAGTTTTAGAAATTTTATGAATTTTAGGGTTTGAATCTTATAGTTGTTATGGAATTCTTGTTTAGGAAGTGTTAGAAATGATTTCTAGATGTTGTAGGGTTGATTTTGCACAAAAGAAACTAAGAAACTTGGATTTGGAATGGATTTCTAGCAAGAACCCGAAAGAAACTTGGAAACCAAGTTTTCTGGACATGAATCGATTTTAGACGATTCAAAACCGAGAAAAACCGATTCATGCCCAAAGTAAACTCAGAAAATCATTTCCAAACAGTTTTAACCGATTGTTCAATCGGTTAAAATCGATTCCAATCGGTTTTGGGCGATTTTCAATCGGGAAAAACCAATTGGGGTGTAATATGTTATAATTTATTTTAGCTAGTTTTGTAATTAAGGCCTTTTTGGAGATATGAAATTAGGGTTTCTGGAAAAGATAGGTTTTGTCAAAAAATTAGGAATTTTACGAAAATTAGGGTTTATAAGAAATTTGGATATATTTAAAATAGAATAGAAATTGAACTTTCCAATATTTATAAATTGCAGATAATTGAGAAATAGTGAGCATATATCTCAGGAGCGAGGTGAGTATTCTCACTAATTAAGTAAATAAATGATTTACCATGTTTTACTGATATTATTGATATGCTTACTGAATTCATACGATATATGATTATGCTCTTGGCTGAACAAAGTGAAATATTCATGTTATATAAATGTAGATGTTTTCAACTGTTAAAGCTTATCGCATGACTGAGCTTATCGTATAGTTATGATTAAAGTGTAAATGGGTACTGTTAAAGTGTTAAGTGCTACTGTTCCGTGTCCACTGTTACTGTTCATTGTCTATTGTTCTACTGTTCACTGGCTACTGTTAATTGTGCATGATTGTCGAGGTCCTCAAACCCTGTTCAGTTTATTGAAATCGGGCATGTCGGCGTCGGGCTGGAGTGCCCGACTAGATAACTGGAGAGGTACTGGGTAATATTTCGGGATTTAACACATTGTTTACTGGTTACTGTATGGATTGTCGGCATTGGGAGCGGTCCACATTGTACAGTGTACCGGTTTTACATTGTCCAGTGTCCAAGTACAAGTAAAGTATAATCAGTAATGTTTCCGAAGGATCATATAGATCCATCGGCATAACGTGCTGATTATACTCTTTCTATCCCTTACGTGTTTCCCCTTATGTGCGTAGTAATTATGTATTATGTGCCGGTAATTGTTTACTCGGTAAATGTTTTACTAGTGCGACATCACTGAGCTTATAGAAGTTCACCCCTAGACCTTTTGCATGTAACAGATCTCGGGAGTGATCATTACTAACGTGATGCTGATGAAGCACCTTTTTGGATTAGGTTTTGGAATGTTAGTATTGTAGTATTACTTAAAGAATCCAGTGGTAGTATGAGAAAGTACTAAAATGTAATAATGAGAATCAGTGTTTGTTTATTTTGACATCATAATAAAGCTTGAAGTTAGATAACTCATTTTAATATTTAAATGTATTACTTATGTAATGATTACTCTGTATATCCTAAGTGAGTCATGGTGCGAACCAGACAGGCATCTCGGTCTCGACTCCAACGTGAAGCGGTAGGTCGGGGCCGGGGCTGTCACAAAATAGGTTTCAACCCATTTTTAAGAAATAATGTTCTCAGTTCCGGTTTCAAACGAGAACTGAAACCTAGGTAATGAACATAGGTTTCAAACCGGTGGCTAATCCCGGAGAATCCCTTCATCCATTTCGCCACTGAGGTGAGGTCGCTTAGGATGCTCTCACGCTAACGTCAACCAACAAGTCAAGCCCGGGTCGACCCGAGAACCGAACCCCAAACCGAGGCCCAAACCTTAACCCCGAGGCCCGAATCCCAAAACGAGGCCAGAATCTCGACCCAAGACCCGAATCCTGACCCGATGACTGAACCCCGAAACGAGACCTAAACCCCGAAATGAGGCACGAATCCTGACGAACCCCAAACCAAGGCCCGAACCCTGACTTGAGACCCAAATCCCGAAACGAGGCCTAAATCCTGACCCAAGGCTCGAATCCCGAGCCAAGACCCGAACCCCGAAATGAGGCCTGAACCCCAACTCGAGGCCTGAATCCTGAAACGAGGCCTAAACCCCGACCCGAGGCATGAATCCATAAACTATGCCCGACTCCCGACCGAAACCCCGACCCGAGGCCCGAATCCCGAACCGAGGCCCAAACCTCGACTAGAGGCCCGAATCCCGAAACGAGGCCTAAATCCCGACCCAAAGACCGAACTCCGACCTAAGGCCCGAACCCTGAACAGAGGCCCAAACACCAACTCGAGGCCCGAACCCTAAACCAAGGCCTGAACACCTACACAAGGCATGAACCCTGACCTGAGGCCCGACCTAAACCCGAACCTCGAGCCAAATCGCTAAGTCGGGGTTTTTCTCTGAAGTTGAGCTTTTGGGTTTGTTTTCGAACTCAAACTTGGGTTGAGAGGGAGATTGAGACCCAAGGCTAAAGAACACTGATTTGAAACCCAAAACCAACCCAAACCAGGACTGAGTCATGAGTAAAAGAACAGGCCTAAACAAACTTAGGAGAACGCTTTAATAATTTAATTAATACAAAATGTGAAATAGAAGAGTATAGGTCTCTACGTAAACAATAAAAGACTCCAGGTTTGGTTGGATTACGAATTAGTGTAGTTTTCAGAAATTACAAACACCTTCCTAAAATGCAAAATATTTTTGGTTTGTATTTATTTGTTACTAATAATAAGCTGCTATTGAGCAGAGATTTGGAGTGTTCAAACTATCGTTTATTAAATAATCAATTTTAAAATTTCATTCGTGTTCATTTATTTGATAAATAAATAATTGTAAACTTAAATTTTAAAGAACCAATCTTGAAATTGTTATTGAAAATTCGTATTTGTTTTCATTCATAACTAAAAGATATCAATTTTTTAACCAAACTACGAGCAGGTACTTATAATTTTCAATTATTACAAGCATATATTTGTAATTTAACCAAACCTTGAGGGAGGTAAATGTATTTCGTTCAAAACAAAATTTTATATCAAACATTCCCTTCTCAGAAATTTCAAACTTCCCGAAAGAAATATTTCAAAACGAGAAATGGCTTAAATATCTGAAATATACTTTTAAAGATCACTTCATGTTGCACTAATCACGCTCTAAAGCCCAATTATTGAAAGGTAATTAGTCAATTATAATTACAAACCAGTCCATTTAATCCATTCCATCAAGAAAGAAAGTAGATAACTAATAAATGTGATGGAAAATCTTAATCAAAGCTACAGAAGCAAATTAATAGGCCGAAATGAAATGGAATTTCAGAGGAACAATTCCATCAATATAAAATGGCAATTTCGCCATTTTCAACTAGAATATATTCTAATTTTTGGTCTCTTTTTATATCTTAGTTAGTTTCTTTAGTACTCTTCCAAATTCAAAGTAACTTTTTATTTCTTATCCCTTACATATTATTAAATAACGTAATTTTAGGTACTTAAATTCGATAACTTTTTTGATTCCTTATTTTTTAAGAGTGATTTTCTTTTGGCCCCTTAGCTAATTAACTTTTATTGCAGAATAACAAAATTTCCTTTTTGGGTCATTTATATACTCCATCAAATAACTTTTTCAATTTTTCTTAATTTGAAAATAAAATTTGTAGTGTGACATTTTTAGTTGTTTGGTAATTGGTATCACGTGTATCAAGTAATTCACTAATTGCATGTAGAAAATTAAAATATTTCCTTTTAATTGAACAAAAATTATTCATTCTCAAATTTTCTTACTCTTATTTTTTATTTATTTTTTTTCTTTTCTTTTTCTTCTGATAGTTATATAATACACCTGTGACATCCACACACGAATTTCAAAATTAGAAATAGCCAAGGAGCCTAAAGAGTCACTTACAAATGTAAAGGACTAAAGAAGTTACATTTGAGAATTTTAAAAATTAGTTAATAATCTGTGGGGGACCAGAATTGTAATTATTCTTATGGAATTTATGTGTGAGTATCACAAGTAATTGAATGTTAAAAAAAATTAAAAGTAATTAATTAAATATGGATTATTCATTTTAAAATTTTCTTAAACTTTAATTAGTAAATCATTTGAAATATACACATAATATTTACAGCCAAACCCTGATAAAAACCAGCTAAAACAAAAAATATTACTCTGCAAATTCATGAAACTAAAAATTCACTCAACAAATATACACGATAAAGAAGAACGTAGTTTGAATAAAATTTCCAGTTCTCTAAATTCAAGATTAACTTTTTATTTTTGTCCTCTACATTTGTAGAATGGCTTCGCCAATCATTTTCCTTTTATGAAAAGAAAATTTTTATTAATGGTGTTAAAAATCATTTAGTCAAAAAGAAAACTCTCATAAGCAAAGAAGAAAACATCATAGGTATGGAGAAAATATAATAAACAAACTCTTTATTAGAGAAAACTAAATAAAAGGTAACAATAACGAAACGAGAGTGGAGAAAATGATGAATTTTAGGGTTTGAAAGAGAAGAGAGGGAAGAGGGGCGGCGGACTTGAATGATTATGGTGTATGAAGGGATTTAGGCTCTGTTCTCTTATGACTTGTGTAGGAAAAATTTTGTTAGAGGGAAGTTTTTTGTTGGAAATTTTTTGGAGAGAAGTTCTTTTTGGGAAATTGTGTAGGTGAGAGATAAAAAAGTGTAATGATTGTGTTATTTTTTGAATTTATGTGAGTAGGTATTTAGAGGAAATTTTAAAATTTTAATTTTGAATTGTTGAAAAAGTGAAATTGTTTCTTTGTGTAAAGTTTAAAAAAAAAAAAGTGATATTCTTCGAAAATTGCCACAAGAGAACAAAGCCATGAGGGTATATATAATATGAGTATCTACTAATTTAATGTGAAAATAATTTAAAAAGAATTATTTTCTCTTAATTGAACAATCTGATGTACTCCCTCTGTCCCATTCAAAGAGTCCTGTTTGTAATACTGTTCAGTATTACAAACAGGACTTTTTGAATAGAGTTCAGTATTACAAACATGACTCTTTGAATGGGACGGAGGGAATATTTTTTTTATATGTTGTAGCCTTTTAATTGCTAAGTTGCTTAAAAATATACTCTTTTCCTTCCATCATATATAAAAAGTAAATTTTGAATTATACATTTTGATTCAAAATAACTGTATCATTATGAGAAAAACATGTAACCGACCAATTTTAGAATAAAAGTTAGCTAATAAATAAGAAACCTATACTTATTTCTGGAAGAAAAAAGAAAGGAAGTAGGCAAAAAATCACTCTTAAATGTAGAAGACCAAAAAATAGAATTTGGCAAAAGTTGGCAACTTTTGACACTCGAGGACGGCTGACAACGCCACTATTTTAAATACGTACGATGACTAATATTTTGAAAGTTTCAAATTATTCCCATTTCCAGCGACATTCTTCATTGTCCTGATCTCCTTTAGTCTCAAAGTCCACGGCAGCCTCCAGCTCCATCACCGCCTTCTTTCCCTCATTCAAACGGCCAAACCGAAACCCACCTCGCAAAATTAATCAAAAGGAAAGAAAAAGTGCACAATACGCACCAAAATTTGATATTCGTGGTGGTATAGTTGTTATTGCTACTGTTGTTGCACCGAAATATGAAGAGCAGGACCAGTGGAAAGGTTTCTCTGCACTGGATTCCTGTTTTCTCACTTGCCTTCTTCTTTATTGGGATGCTCTTCACCAACAAGTAAGTCTTAAGCAATTTAATTGATGTTATTAATCGGGTTCCCATCTTTGTTTTGTATGTATTTTTGTGGGATTGATGTTCTTTGTTGTTGATCTGTATCTTATAGATGGTGGGTCCCGCCGGAATCCGGCAGTCAGCTGTTATCGCAACATAGAAGGGAGCAGGAGCTTCAGATCGTCTCTGAGGACTGTGCCACTAAGAAAAAGGTTTGCCCTTCTTGTTGACATACCGCTGAATTTCGAGTTCCAATCGTTCTGGAAAAGGGTCTCAAAAATACTTCTTTTTTAATAAATCATTTAAAGAATAATTTTCGTAAGTTAAGAACTGTGAAAGAAGTTCGAAAATTTAATCTTTACCTATATTTAAGAGATGGTTTTTGATTGTGATAGAAATCAGGAGAGCAAGACCAGGATGTGATGGGCGAAGTTTATAAAACCCATGAGGCAATTAAGTAAGAAATTCCTATTGCGGGAATTACTAATGTTTGTTGAGATGTCGTTTATGTATTTTGTGGTTTTCCTTTGTTGGGGAGATCTGTATTGGTAATTCGAGTTAATTTAATAATTAGGACATTGGACAAGTCAATTTCGATGCTTCAGATGGAGCTATCGGCCAAACGGAGCAGTAAGGAGATGAGGGAAACTGATAGTTCCTCTGCATCGTCTCAAGAGAGCCTTCCTAGAAAGAAGGCATTCGTAGTTATTGGAATCAATACTGCTTTTAGTAGCAGGAAAAGGCGTGATTCGGTTAGAGAGACATGGATGCCTCAAGGTAACTACAATTCTCGTATTTGATAGGTGTCTAGGAATTTCTGAAACTACAGCCATTTTTCATGTAAACATTTGTTGTGTTTTTGGGATTTGTCAGGTGAAAAACTTGTTAAATTGGAAGAAGAGAAGGGAATTGTTGTTCGCTTCATGATTGGCCACAGGTAAACAGTTTTATAATTATTCCGACAGTTTCATTTACTGAATCGTTGTGTTGCTGAAACATTGATAAATTGCTTCATCATTTCTTAGAAATATCTTGATTTCAGTATATAGATGAGAATTGAATGCTTTATGATGATTTTACTTGGTACAAGTAACTTTCCATGTTGCACTCTCCTATTGCTTAAGAAATTTGTTGTCTTACCAGTATCAGTCTCTCGAGTTCTTTGACAACCTTGAAGATCAAGCATGTATCGAGTTGAGAATGTTTCATTATCCGGTTACACTGAATTCATAAAAGGTTCTGTCAAATTCATTTAAAAATAGATTGCTTTTCTGTGGCCAGAAATTCTATTTGAGCATGTAACTATCAAGACCTTGTTACAACAAATTAATTAAAAAAGTAAAAAGTATCGAACAGCTAGTGTATTTGACTACATCAAAACTAATGGTAGCTGTAGATTATCAGATAAGCTTGACGAAGTACATGTCTGTTATTTTTTAGTCCATCTAAAAATACCACATTGTATGGGATCACTCAATATTTGCATTTATTCATTTAGGGCAAGTTGTGGAATAAAAAAATGTTTGTAACTCGAGTCTTCCTTCTAGGAAGTTGTGTTACTCCATGTCCAAAAACCTCAGGAGGATGTGCTTCTTCGAAGCAAAGGGCATGTACTTGGTGATTATCTAGTACAAAGCCAATGATGACTACAATAACGAACTTCAGTATAATTGTTTACATTTATAATTTTTTCTTTTCGTGTGTTAATGGTTCATCTGTGATGGCACCAACGATTATCATCTACTTTCTGATCATAATGGAATTTGTAGACACCTGTATTTCAATTATAAAAATGTTCAACAGGGAAATTGAGAGGACTTTAGGTGTGTTTTCTGCAGGCATAATTTGATCTAGGACATTAGTGTTCATTTAAATTTTACATATATTAGAAATAATATATTTAAAGGTGCCTGTAAGGAGCCAAAGTTTTCTAAACAGCTGTTAACAGGTTTATTAATTTGTGGTTGTACAGATATAAGCTATTTATGTAGGCTATATCAGCATAATGAAATTGGAAGTATTCTGATATCCTGAAATTATAATGATAGTTTGAGGTCCTAGCTGGTTAATCAGAAGCAAAGAAACTTAGCTAGTTTTTATTTTTCTTCTGTGGATGTTTGTTCAATAATGGATTTCTTCAATTTAAGGGTATTGAACTCATGTTTAAAAATAAGTTGAGAAAGTGTGCCCATACTTGAGAGATTTGTTAGGATGTTGCACAAACAAGTAAGAATATGTGAATGTGCAAGCATAGATATTCTATGTTATCTAATTTGTCTCTTATGTGCCTAGTTAAACAGGTGCAGATGTTACCTACATATTTGTGGCAACAACTGTTAAATCTTTCAAGCTTTAAGCTTTCATAACTGAATAACTGGGAATGTATGTTTTGATATTATGTATCTGGTCATATTTACTTTCAAATAGTTCCCTGGTTGTTGCTTTAACACAAATTACATGTTCTGTAACAATTATTTAGACGGTTACTGGATGGAGCTTCTTGTAAAATTTGGTGGAATAACTTAATTGGAAGAAGATTGTTGTACATCTATTTTAATCTAGTCCATTGATTAGAAAAGGACATGACATTCACTGATGGCAGTAACCTACTCAATTATAAGAAAAACGATGGGCAGAAATATTGGGGGAACAAGATTGGTATTCTTATTAGTTGAACGATTCTTGATCTATTGTACTTCTCAAGTAAGGGACTAATAATTTTTTTTGGTCATTTATTTTAAACCATATTGGTGGGAATGAGTAAGCTTCTGACTGAGCAAGAGCAAGTAGTAAGTACTAAATGTCAATTATGGTACCTCTGATTTACAATTAGCTTATTTAATATATTCATGTGAGAACTTTCTGTTGCTGGATGGATCTTGCATATTTTCAATAGAAGCAGAGAATTATAAAATCTATATCCATGAGGGATTTGTAGAATTACGATATCAAGTCTTTTGTGTGGAACAATCAAATGGTAATTGATTTAGATAGTGACATGTTGAGTACTATTGCACATTAAGAAGTTGATAATAAAAGCAAAGAGTTTATTATGTTTGTCTTTAAGTGCAGAAAATGTTTTCATTAGCAATCCCTTTAGTTTTGTCAACCAAGGATCTTTTCCTTGTAATGTTGACATTCTGTATATTGATTTTGCTTGGCTATAGTGGCAGTTCCTTACAAGACATGCTAATACAGCACAAACTTCAGTGGTAATAGCTGGGTGTTTACGCTCACATTTTGCATGAAACATTCTGATTTGATCTCAAAAGGAATGGATTGACATGACAAAGTTCCATTTCAATTTGTTTCTTGAATAAGCTTGATTTTAAAAATATATCAAATAATTTGGTAAGTATTATTAACGTTTGATACTCAAAGAAATCATGAATGTTTATTTGTTACAGATAATGTTGTTCTTTTGGTAAAGAAGAAAAAGAAGAAAATTGGTTTCATTGCAAATTGGAAAATGACTATATGCTTGATATCTTTTGTTCCTTTTTGATTTTGAAGATGTGCTTAAAGAGCCTTATTCCATTTATGATTATCTTCTCTTACAGTTAGGTGTGCATTATGTATTTGTATTATTGTAGTGGTAGAACCAAATTGAGCTGATTGTTTCTATTTTCATCAATTCAGTGCAACATCCAACAGCATATTGGATCGTGCTATTGACTCTGAGGAAGCACAACATAAAGATTTCCTCAGGCTGGTAAAAACTATAGTCATCTATCCAACTTCCCTCCTAATTCAATCTTCTTTAATATTAACTTTCCAAGCATTTTCTGAATTTTCAATTTCTTGCAGGAGCATGTCGAAGGATATCATGAATTATCAGCAAAAACAAAAATTTTCTTTTCTACTGCTGTAGCCAAATGGGATGCTGATTTCTATGTAAAAGTTGATGATGATGTCCATGTCAATTTGGGTATAACCTCATTCTATTTGATACAGTTCAGGACTTCATTTTTTTAGGCATTAAAATGATGTTCCAAGTTATTTCCTGTAGGTATGCTAGCAGCAACTCTTGCGCGTCATCGATCAAAACCAAGAATTTACATTGGGTGTATGAAATCTGGGCCTGTTCTTTCTCAAAAGTAATCTTGGAGCTTGTTTTTTGTCATAATTTTTCTTCCTTCAATGTCTGTGTACTGTCTGACTCCGTTTTCTTCAATGTTATGAGTCACTTGTGTGCTAATGTATTACTTTTCTCTAGCAGTGTCAAGTATCACGAACCCGAGTACTGGAAATTTGGAGAGGAAGGAAACAAATACTTCAGACATGCCACTGGGCAGATATATGCTATCTCAAAGGATTTAGCAACTTACATCTCTATCAACCAGTAAGAAGCTCTTATTTGAATTCATATTGACTTACTGGATCAATTGTAGCAACTCATATTAAGTGATTATAGCGTGGTTTCGTCCTACTGTACGTTTGTGATAATCACATTGCATGAAGTTAAAAAGCGAAGCTGAATAGATTTCAAAGATACACCGTTTTGGTATTCAAAGAGAGATTCTTTGTCAACTGGTCTATATAATACCGGATGTCATTGGTGATATGATGTTGGATTGTAATATCCTCTACTATTATTGATCTTGGGCATTCATTGTGATGATTGTGATTATAGGCCCATATTGCACAAGTATGCCAATGAGGATGTGTCACTAGGTTCATGGTTTATTGGCCTTGAAGTTGAGCACATTGATGAACGTAGCATGTGCTGTGCCACTCCTCCAGGTACTGTTAATTCGTTATTTAATGAGAACATGAACTTTTGAAGCATTAATCTGTTATAAATGAGTTTAGCTGCTGAAGATGGAGATGCATTGAGAAATGAAGTATAAAAAATGCATACCTTTTGTTTTTTGTGTGGGACTTGCTACGACCCTGATGTCATGAAACATGTTTTGAACATTACTTTTGTCTTAAATTTGTTTGGACTTTTGCAGAATGTGAGTGGAAGGCACAGGCAGGAAATGTGTGTGTCGCTTCGTTTGATTGGAGTTGTAGTGGGATTTGCAAATCCGTAGAGAAAATTAAATTTGTACACGAACGTTGTGGTGAAGGGGAAGAAGCCATCTGGAATGCCTCATTTTAGGTTTGTATTTGTATATAATGCTGAGAGATAGTTGATAAACAGACAACTAAACTTCCTTTTCAATCATCTTAAGTTGGTGATGGATGCTTTCGGCAGAAACAACATTGTAGTCTATGCCTGTTGCTTCTGCTGATTCTATCCCTGGATGACTCTTTAGGCTAGAGAAAGTTCGATTCTGAAAGCAAGACTGCGTGCAAACAGTCCTTTATCTTAACCTCTTGGTGGGTAAAGATTGGCATGGGCTGGAGTGATTTTGAAGTATCGCAATTTTGTCAGCAGATGGGGGAATACTTAATTGTTTTTAATCCCTTTTACCGGTTGGGACTTGTTTTGGCATGACTACTTATAGATGCTTTTCTGGAAGAAATTTTCTAGTGTGAACCTGGATTGTGTAAATCTGTACAAGCTCCTTCTTCCTATGTACCTTTGGTAAGAAAAAGTTAATAGGAATTCTTCATCTAACATAGTTGAAAATTTTCCACTCTTATTGGACCTTTTATTGTTATTATTACTATGACTACTATTATGTTTTACCCGTGAACTGACATGTTCATTTCTCTCTCTCTCTATTTTTTTTTTAATTTATTATCTTTTCACCTTTTTTTTTTCCACTTTAGGTAGGGGGCGGTAAATAAGTCGGGATTGAAAGGTCTTTGACCTCGGTCCGAGCTCAACTAAAAGGAATAGTTTAGTTCGAGTACTTGATTTTAAGCTTGAACTCGAACTAGTGCACGCCATGTGAGCTCAAATACCAACTTGAAACAAATTTTCTTAACTATGTATTTATAAAAGTGCCAAACATATATATATTAACTAAAAGGAATAGTTTAGTTCGAGTACCGGATTTTAAGCTTGAACTCGAACTAGTGCTCACACCATGTGAGCTCAAATGCCAACTTGAAACAAATTTCCTTAACTATGTATTTATAAAAGTACCAAACATATATATATATATATATATATATAGGGAGTAATATTTATCAGGTTCATACTGAAATAAAATATATCAAGATTTATCAGACATCCACTCATATGCTGCTACATAATCTTTTATAAATGGATATATTCTAATTTTATGGTATACTGTTGTTATGAAAATCAAATTTTACATTTACCGTAAATATATGTCTGTGTGTGTGTGCGTGTGTGTGTGTGAAGTTCCAAAATTTTGCAGCAAAAGCTTAGGATTAAAAAGAGTAAAATCGTAATTTTTGATTGTTATAATTTGCGTACTTAAACGTGACGTGAATTGCTTGCTTGTGTATGTGTTATGATGTGCAAGGAATAGTTAGGAAAGAACGTGGGAAAACTAAATGGGAAAATTAAACATAAAAGATTGATTGGCTTCCCGAGAAGGGCAAGAAGTATAGTTGAGTTCGACAGTGGCTCGAAACTGCCTCAAAGTCAAGCTTGTTCTTGACCCTTAACCCCGGGTCAACATCGAACCTTGGTGTCGAACAAGTTCAAAATCGCACGGAAGATAATTTTCAAACTCCTCTTCTAAATCCTATTGGGGAATTTGGAAAACCTAATCTTATCCAACTCGGAAAATCTAAACCATAAACCTCGACTTAGAGGATGTCTATGAATACATCCTTAACTCGAGATTAAACTTTTTGCGAACTTAACTAAATCAGCAAAACTAAAGGTAGGAAAGAAGAGAAAAGCAAGGAAAACCTAAGGCCATCACCAACCATTTCTTCATTTTGTAGCAAATTTTTTCACATTTTGTATGAATTACAGTTATTTTACCCTAACTAATCCCACATCTCCATTCACAAAAAAAAGAATATTCCATTAAATTCTCTTCTTTATTTAATTATATATTCTTCTTTATTATTATTTTTACTTTTTCCCTTTTTTACACAATACCCCCTACTTTAAGGTATTATTACGCATTTAATAAATAGTGAACGAAAGTATTAAATTGTCTATACTATTAAAATACTAATTAATACATTTCACATAGCTATTTTAATAAATAATCAAAATTTCTTTATTAAATCGCATAAATATAAAATAAAATATTACATTAGACATGCATAATACAATAGCAAATTATTCATTCCTCTTCATTCGAATCTCTCTCCCACAAATGCTCTATTAGCCCATTACAAAGCGCAATATGAGCACATTTGTTTCTTATTTTTCCATATCAAAAAAGAAATTGTAATGTTCAAGTATTAAAAATTTTAAAATGACTATAAACAATAAATGAGGAAAAGTAAAACTATTATTATATAGAATAAATCATATTGTATACTATAAAATAACAAATTAGTAATTAAAGAAATTAAGGATTAAACTGCAAATTACATAAGTAATATAATAATAATAAATACATATAAAAAAAAAAGAGTAGAAATTGATGCGGAATGTACAGTGCTTCCAGCATTAATGTTGGAGCACAACACATATTTGCTGAAATAGCCGCTTTATGCGGCTGGGTTCTTTTAGCTAATTTTCTGCAAATTACCATCTCCTTTGGAAATGGCCTAAGCGAAGAACACGAAATTTGCAGATCACTGCCGCTACTGTAGAAATCTGCTACTGAGGTTTCATTCTTGTGCGTGGTAATCGTATGACTTCGAGGTAAGTCAACATTTGTAACGTAACACAACTATACATGAGATTCAACGAAGGGTCCAAATTATGATGTGTAATAATGTTCAGAATATGTTAAAGAACTCACTTAGAATGTTTGCATATAGATTAACTGGTTAAAACATGTAAATCTGAAAATTGACAATATGGGAAAAAACCATAATATGCATATTTAAAAAGGGACCATTTCCAGTATAACAAATTACAAAAACCAGAAATGAAGTACAAATAATTAAACCGGAAAAATACAAATACGCCTGAAGTTTCATGTAATTTTCATGTTAGCCTGTTCTGATTTCATCACTGCTACGGTACTAGTCTTAGTTGAGAAACGGCCGATTCATATATTTTAAGGCTCCTTGAGGTGACCATGATTTTATTGGACTTTAGCAAACGGACCATAAAAGAAAATGTAGTAGGGAACACCGATCATCCATAACAAATTACCGCATATGTTTGATAAATTAACTTGGACAAACTTCAATTGATGCGGCGGTGGATGTGTAATTTTTACCACATGTTCTAACTACTCGTCTTGTATTCGTCGATATATATGCCCACAGCCGACCTTTCTTCTGTCGGAAACTCCAATGTGAAAAAAATTTCTTAATTATTCCATTCCCATCAATTATGGCACCATCGGCACTGACTACTTTCCCAATTACCTTTATATTATCTCACATTTTCTTGGTGCCTTTTTGTGTGCGTCCTTAGCGCAATGAATAACAATCGCCAAAGCCATTCGTTCCAAGTTGGAATATGGCCCTTTTTACTTCTTCAATTCTTCAGTTTCAGTTCACGACCTTTCTGTTCATCCGCAGATTCCCCACCTTTGACAATTTTGCAAATTGTCTGACACAAAATGGAGTCCCCCAGTAACCAAATATCTCAAATTCTTTATAGTCCCACAAATGCTTCGTTCAGTTCAGTCTTAAATGCCAGCGTTCGGAACAAAAGATTGAACACTACAAGTACAAAACAGCCTTCCATTATTGTCACACCATTGCAAGTTCAACAAGCTCAGGCAACCATACTACGCACTAAAGGAACAGGGCTGCAGCTGAAAATCCGTAGTGGTGGGCATGATTATGAAGGTATTTCATACGTTTCAAACCATGCTTTTATCATTCTTGACATGTTTAACCTTAGGAACATCAGTGTTGATCTTCCCAGTCGAACTGCTTGGGTTCAAGCAGGGGCAACACTTGGCGAACGGTATTATACCGTTTGGAAAAACAGCAATAATCTTGGATTCCCAGCGGGTGTTTGCCCAACTGTAGGGATTGCTGGGCACCTCAGTGGAGGTGGTTACGGTAGAATGTTGCGTAAATATGGCCTGTCGATATTATTGATGCACAGATTATTGATGTTAATGGCAATGTTTTTGATAGGAATGAAATGGGGGAAGATCTGTTTTGGGCTATTAGGGGTGGTGGTGGTGCAAGTTTTGGAGTTGTTTTTGCTTATAAGATTAATTTAGTTCAAGTGCCTTCAATTGTCACTGTTTTTGGTGTTCAAAGGACTGAGAATGCTGAGAACATTCTTGTCAAATGGCAAAAAGTTGCCCCAAAAATTGACAGCAATCTCTTCATAAGAGCCCTTGTCGAGCCAGTTATATCTTCAAGTGGCAAGAAAATCATCCGTTTGACATTCAAAGCATTATACCTAGGAGATTCCAACAATCTTGTGACTCTCCTGAATTCTCAGTTTCCTGAATTGGGATTAAACAAAAGTGATTGTTCGCAAATGAGTTGGATCGAATCAATTGTCTTTTGGGCAAATTTGGGGAACAATGCATCCACACCAGATGCTTTGTTGAGCAGAACTCCTGATTCTGCCCATTTCTTGAAGAGGAAATTAATCAGACTATGTTCTAACTCCAATTCCCAAGCCTGCACTAACTTCAATCTTCAACAAAATGGTTCAGCTTGGACAGGTAGGACTGGTTTTCAATCCTTATGGAGGAAGAATGAGCCATATTGCCGTAAATGACGCGCCATTTCCTCATCGGGCTGGGATCATTTACCAGATTCAGTACACTGTGACTTAGGACAGTCCTGACCAAGGTTGTTAAACTCGGATTCATAGCTAGAATCATTTTAGGCCTAGAATCGGAATCGTAGAATCGGATAGTAGAATCGGGAAATAGCTATAAATGACATATGCATACAAATACTTTTACAATAATCATTTGAATTTAATTCTAAAGGTTGCCTGTTCTTTACCTGGACTCAGACCCGGGTTTTGGGTGTTTTTTGGGTCTGAGTCCAAAAAATGGTCCAAATTAGGTGCAGCCCCATGTTCTCTTGGGCTAGCTCAGACCCAAGTCTTCAACTTGGGTCTGAGACCTGTGAAAAAAAACCCCCTCTTCCACTCGTCTATTGCCCGATCCCAAATCTTCCTCCCCTCATTCCATCCTCACGACCGGCTGCCAATTTTCTCCCATTTTCCCCTCCGATCGAACCCAACATTTTCGGCGGCCAAGCACGGGTTGAAGGCGAGTGCCGTCCGCTGAACTTCCTCATTCCATCCTCACGACCGGCAGCCAATTTTCTCCCATTTTCCCCTCCGATCGAACCCAACATTTTCGGCGGCCAAGCACGGGTTGAAGGCGAGTGCCGTCCGCTGAACTTCCTCCGTTGTCGCTTCTTCAAACCAGCAAAAAAACCCAGTTCGGTTGTTCAGTGTAGCCACGTCTCGGTTCTGGAAAAACCGAACCATAAGCTCCAATTTTTGCCTTACAAGGTACGGTTGCTTTTCTACTTCTACAACCTGCGCCTAATAATTTGTGCTATTATTTTGTGGGGTTTATTTTTCAAGTTAAATTTCTGTCCTTCAATGGAGTTTGAGCCCTTGAAATAAGAAAATGTCGGCAATGTTTAAAAAAGGAAAAAAAAAACACGCCGAAGACATCTTGTGAAACGGGATTCAAGCTGTGGTTCATCATGTTTATCCTCCATTTACTTTTATTTATAAATTGCAGTTCTGGGAATTAACAGAGCATAAGATGCGCGGTTTACTTGCTTAACTAGTTGATTTTCGGTTCTTAGAATTCTCTGTTTTTTCTGCCCTAATCCTTATGCTGAATTCCACTGAAAAACCTTGTTTCACTCGCTGGCTGGATTTTGGAGTGTTGAATGCTGCTTAACTGTCAAAATGGGCTGCGGTTTTTGTTAATTTGGTCTGTGTCAACCATTCAGCAACTATGCTGGAATTCTGTGGAAGTGAAGAGGCCAAGATGTCAATCTTCCTATCCCTTGGTGTTACTTCCTCGCTTGTTTTGTGATTTAAACTGCTGAGTGATTTTAGCTTCTATGGTGATGTTGAATTTTTTCATACCTCCTGCAGGCTATAGGTTCTGTTATGTGTGTGTGCTGTGTGTGCCTCACCCCTCTGCCTCAATTTATTGGATTTGTCATGTTTAGAAAGCCATATGGCTGTTGGAAATTTTCTGTTTGTTCTTCTCTTTGGTTTAACAATGTGGTTAGGTTTTGTGCTGTTCTTGTACTGGTATTCTGTACATTCGTAAGGTTCTGCTGCTTTGGTTAGCAAATTCGCGTCAACGCAGGTGAAAACCATGTATTAATTTGTCAAAATTCTGAAACAGTGGAAATTTGAAAAATTTGGGCTTCAGGGGAGTTTTGCATTGTGTCCTTGTTGTACTGTTTCTTTGTACTCCTATATTCATTGTCATTTACATGCGGATTGGATTTTTAAAAAATATCAAAAATTAATTTTTTCATTGCCGTAAAATAAATTACAATCAACCTTTAGTGGAAATTGAATAGAAGGCGCGAAAATAGGAAATGTGAGATTTTTGGACTAAATTTGAGCTAAGACCCGTGTTCTTTAGCTTGGGCTGAGAACTGAGTTACAACTCAATTCTCAGAACCTTGTTTCTTAGAACTGGGCTGAGAACAGGTTCTGAAACCTGTTCTCAGAACTCCCTAAAGAACAGGCCCTAAATATGAATGTTTGGTATAAATATAGGTAGAATTATGATTCATATTGAAAAGAAAATAAATATTTTAAATATTTTTTACTATATTATTAATTAAATTGTGAGAAATTTTATAAATTTAATAGCAATTGACGCTAAAGGAAAATGAAAAATTAAAAGTTAAAAAAAAATTTGAAAATTTGTCGATAAGATGTTTGAACATGGGTGAGAAATTAATAGTTTAATAAGAAATCTCAATTTTTAGAAAAAAGAAATATGATTTCACTCAAAGAGAAAATTAATTGTGTAAAAACGCATAATGTTTCAAAAGGAATAATATACTAATATATAATATTAATCATCCTATCTACAAATGTTTATTGCTGGCCTGGTGGTACTAAAGCTGGGCAAGAAATTTCTCCTTCTCCACCCGGGTTCAACTCCATGCATGCACAATAATTATTTTGTCTTGCAATTTCGCCACTCCCACATCGGTTGGAGGGAGCGATGGGAAAGGAAACCTTCATTATAAAATGAGAAGGGGAGGGCAGCTGAAATCTAACCTTCATTAGCGGGTAAATGGATTATTATTATGGTCTATTGCTGCTTAAAAATAATTTTTTTGGATTCGGTCAAAACTCGTAGACTCGGACGAGTTTAGTGAGTTTGACCGAGTCCACCGAGTTTGGAAGGAGTCCAAATAAGGAAGCGATCCCAAGTGAGTCTGGATCGATTTCCTACATTTGACTCGTAGAATCGGACGATTCCGATTCTACGAGTCAAAAACCGAGTTTAACAACTATGGTCCTGACCCTAACTAAGTTAACAACTCAATATCTTGAAGAAGCAAGGGAACTGTATAGCTTCATGACCCTTATGTATCAAGCACTACCAGGCAGGCTTTTCTCAACTATAGAGATCTTGATATTGGCACCAGTTACTAATGGAAAAAACAGTTACAATAAAGGAAAAGTGTATGGGCACAAGTACTTCAAGGGAAACTTTGACAGATTAGTGAAAGTGAAAACTGTAGTAGATTAGTGAAAGTGAAAACTGTTGTTGATCCTGAAAATTTCTTTAGGAATGAACAGAGTATCCCAACACTTCCTAATTATTCTTAGTCCAATTCCCAATCCTTTTCTTCACAGGAGATTTGAACACAATTTGACTGATTTCTGTTTTTCATATGCTTTTGGTGCCTGAATCCTTATTATAGTAAAAATACCAAATGCACGTAAGATTTAACTAAATACAGGTTTCATAGAAAATTTTTAATACGTAAGACAAAATTAAACTTCCATTTCATCTTTTCTTTTATCTCTTTTCTCCTCATTTGATATTTTCAAATCGTGATTTCAAATCTATCTTCCATTCACTTAAAATTTTCCTTAAAATCAAACAAGAAAAGACTTTTTTTTATTGTTTGCTGCAAGAAGAATTTTTATTTTTTTTACTACATAGAGAAACAAGAAGGGGAGAAATACCCCGGTTTTTACCCCGCTGCAGGCTTGCCGGGGGAGATTTCTGCCCCATCTTTTTATTTATTTATTTATTTTGTCTCTCGCACTCTAATTATATTTATTTTCTAAAAAAATAAAAAAATATTGACATGGTCTTCGTTCTCTCAAAGTAAATACTGAGAATTACTATGCATAGCAATCTATGATCCAAAACTACAGCAAATCCACGGGTACAAATAGTAGCAAAAACCAGCAGCCATAGCAGAATCCAAGAACAAAAATTTGCAGAAAAATAAATGAAAATAATAGAAAAGATTGGAATAAAGCGAAGAAAAAAAAAGTCAAAATCATGTAAGCTTACCTTCAACCAAAATCACAGCACCCATTGCCTCCCAAAAAAAAAAAACCAAAAAAATGACAGCACACGGCCACATTGAATATATGTACTCAGTAAAATACAACATCAAACTCAACATTGAAGTATGTACAGTATTCTAACATCTTCCCCTTACCGAATGGCTTTGTGAGACAAATTCACTCATGGATTTCTTGCATAACAACAATTATTTCAAAGTCTAACCATTTAAGCTTCCCTGCCATAGGTTGCATCTTTATTTTCGTTCTTCAACCTCCCTTCTCAAGCCACCAGTTGTCGCCCCTTTCACATCTGACCTCCCTTTCAAGCTGGGTAAAGATACTATACGGCAAAGGATCCTTTTCCATAGCCGGAACTTTTTAATCTGTCAAACACTACTGTAGAAATGTTTAAGAGAGACGCCCCTTTGGAGACGGGTGTACAAACACCCGCCTCCAAAGGGGCGGGCAAAGCCTTTGGAGGCAGGTGCCACATGCACCCGCCTCCAATAGCCATCTATTGAAGGCGGGTGCACAAAGCATTGTAACAAATATTTTAATACTCTTTAGAAAATTTTTTTTTTGGATTGTTAAAATTTGAAAATAATTTTGAAATTTTTTCGAGATTTGAGTAAGGCGATAAATTAATAAGTAATAAAAATATCAAGTTTTAGAAGGAAATATCGAAATATATCCTTTCGATTTTAACTTTAAATACATAAGTATATGTAGCCTAGTGGTAAATTTAATGTACAAGAGTCTAGTGATTCTGTAGGCGCAAATTCGACTCCTACCGAAGTCATAAATTAAAGAAAACGAAATTAACTTTTGTACTAGGGAGTATTGGAGGCAAAAAACCGCCTCAAAAAAAAAAAAAAAAAATTGATTGCATCCGCCTCCAAAAACTATTTATTGGAGGCGGGTACAAAGTGCACCCGCCTCCAATAACAAGATTAATGGAGGCGGGTGCTACCATGCGGCACCCGCCTCCTAAGTCCCTTAGGACCCGCCTCCCTCGTCCATTTTTACAGTAGTGAAAAAGAGTTTCTTCACTTCTGATTCAGCCTCAAGAAAACCCCATTATCGTCACTGTATACAGGAAAGTGTGGTGAGATTATAGAAGATTTTGGATATCCAAAGTTTTGTATTTTTGTGAAAAGCTCAAGAGTCCTGCGGGCGAATTATTTCTGGCATCGTGTTCTGCAGCCAACACTCATGTGATAATCTTGACGAGGAAGTTATCTTTTTTTTTTTCTCTCCCGCGTTATTTCTATTAAGGATATTTTAGTAATTGATTAAGTTTCTGTTAACCTTCCATTAGTAGTATCTATTATGTTAACTTGTGTCAATCCAGTCCAAAGTTTAAGGAGGTATATGGGAATTATCGAACCACATGGGTGTATTTGTCTTTGGAGCAAATCACAAGGGAAGATCTTGTCTTTTGCCCAAAATATATCTTTCAATACCTACCCTATGTTATGAATGTGCATCTTGTGCGCTAGTTGAAGGATGATAAAATTTGGCTTAACAAGTGCGACCCACACACAACTTTTTCACAATCATCTACCTGAATAATTATTTTAAATTCTCTTAAATGCATTTCAAGATCAAATGTTAGCTGTTTGATATTTCTGAACAATAATGGGACCTTACAACACCAAAAACCAACTAAAATGGAACTTTATTTCTGAAAAGAACAACTAATCTAATACAATGGTATAAAATAGTAAATGCATCTTCAAATCGTGCAAATGCATTTTCCTTTAGGCTTTATTTGTCCCCTTATGTGTGCACAGAGTTCAGGACTAATATCCTTTTGAGATAAGATGAAGATAATCGTTAGAAGTTTGCATTGATTCAAACAAAACCAGAACAAGAGAGAAAAGAGCAAGAAAATCTTGTAAAGTGAGAATGATTCGTCTTGTCTTAATCATCATCTAAAGGAGTCTATTTATAGACCTCTAAACGGTGCTATCAATAGTCACATCTCTTAGAAAAAGGTAGGAAGAAACGAAACTCAATTCGGATAAGAAATGAATCAGGAATCACACTTTTCGTGAAGAGATGCAACACTTCAGGGTAGGAAAAACCTTATGGAGCTCGTCAGAGTACACGTACAACTCGTACGCATGCTCTAGTCCGCTCCAGAAGCAGTTCGAGCTTCGTGCGACTTTTACAAGAGCTCTGACAAAGCTTATTGAGCTCGTCCGAGTTCTTGTGCGAGTCTCACAGGAGCTCTTACAGTTCCAATTAGCTTGGTTTAGCTACTAGACATTGTCCAAGGTCTTGTGCGACTCGCACGGCCCCACAGACAGTTGCTCTTCTTCAGTTTTTCTCCTTATTCCTTAACTAATTATTGGAAAATCTCTAACAATCCCCCGTCATTTTTCAATGATTTGAAAAATTTGCTGCCTCTCAAAGTCAAGAACTTTTCTTGATAACTTACACATTAGCTATGATGTCTTTCGATTGAACCAAAGCCTTAGTGAAAACATCCTGTAAACTTGTCGAAATAATTTGGTTGACAAGCTTTGAACCAATAGTCCATTGACAAGCCTTAATGTAGTCACACATAAGTTCACTTTTCCGCAACATGTTATAAACAACACATAACATCTATGTGTCTCAATCTCTTGCATGAATGCGTCCAAGGTTTCATCAAAGAACCTTTTATGAATTTTCATAATGCATACACATATGCAAGTTTCAAAATACCCCCACCATATGAGAATTTCCAGCATTATTGCATTTCTCATATTTGGTATTAACTTGAACTTGTTAAGAACTCAATCGTTCAACCTTAACTTACTAGCGAGTAAATAACACTAATTGTATTTAGTGTTTCAACCATTTAGACAATGTACTTTTATCTACATTGAATTCAAGACTAGTAGTTTAACTAGCAATGAATTGAGGGTTCCATTGTAAATGGTATAGGACATGTTTCTTGCTAGAAGATAATCGTTCCTATCAAAGGACATGTTTCTTGCTAGAAGATAATCGTTCCTATCAATTGTTAATCCATTCTTTGGTTTGCCTAATTTGCTTAACCAAACTCTTTTATTGAGTGCTCAACATCACTATTCCAATGGTTACTTAATCTCATAAATTAAGATCCTACCATTTAATGACTTAAGATAGACTTTTAATCCATTTCTATTGATGTTTTGTACATCAATCAATGACCATCTACCTTATGTGATGATACAAGCAATCAAATTGCATTTATACAGTTCATTAAAACATGCATTTAATGAACATATCACAATATAGTTTTCATAAGTCAAGTTCTACAAATTTGCATTTAAATCTTACAAATTAACATGAAACTTTAAGAATTTAATTCATGCATCATGAATTTAATTGTAATTAAACAATCATCCATTCATCACAGCATACAAGGTAAAGCATGATTATGTTACTTATATGTCCTCTAACACACATGCTCACAGAATTTCATAAACTCATGAAATCTCACATGAACTATATATGAGTCATGCAACACATATTGTATTCCTAAATTCTAGTTCATCAAGGTAAGCACTCATGTTAAATGTTTTCCCATACATTATCTATGTATCAAAAATTACATAACATACTACTTGATTCATACTAAGCATACTATTATGCTTAAGTTAATTCTTGTTCCAAATCCGTAAAATGGACCTTTTAAGAACTAATCATAAGGACAATCCTAATATTGTATTTTTAAATATGAAACTAACATGTATGAGTCAATCATAATTTTTGAAGGAAATCATGCACTTAAGCAATCAATACAAATGATCACATGTTTTCAAAAAACATATATTAACATGCATAACTACCTACATAATTTGAACAAATCATGTAATCATTAATTCACAATATGCATGCATTTTCATTCAAGTTATTGCTACTTTTAAGTTTCAAGTGAAACTTGTCAAACTTAATCAACCAAAGTATACAACCATAATTTACTGCATGTATTTAATGTAACACATCATATCATATTAACATTTATGTTTCTAAAACACAACTTTATGATTTCATACAACATTTTTGCTTACATAAATTTCTCCCTTCATATAAAATACACACTTGTCATTTTTCTAAAGGCAGGTTTTGATCAAAACTAATGCTTGAAATCTTGGCCACAAGTGCTTCCATATGAAAGTCCTTAGAGGATTTTTCCTCTTTCTTTTGCTTCTTTAGCAACTGACACTTATAATTGTAGTGTATGACTTCATTGCAACAAAAGCACTTGCCTTTCCTCTTTTTGCTTTTGCCAAACTCGTCAGCATCTTTGATCCTTTTTCTGGACTTGTTCCTTCAATGACATTGACTCCTGATTCATTGCCCTTGTCATTGACATGCACTTTCTCATTTCTTTGAGAACTTTTCGGCATTCCTAACTCTTCTTCAACACAAAGAGAATTAGCAAGACTTTCGAAAGTGATCTCAGTTTTTCCACTTTTGAGATCTCTTTTGAAGTTATTCCAATAGGGGGTAATCTATTAATTAAAGTATTTACAACAACTGAATCTTCTGTAATCAAATCATGTTGTGCAAACTGGTTAAGCACTTTTCTAATTTCAGCAAACTGTTGTATTTTAGGCATGTTATCTAACATCTTAAGTTTATAAAATATAGATAATAAGAATTTCTTACTATTGAAATTCTTCTGCATGTACCTTACTTTCAGTTTGTCCCACACTTCCTTTGCCGTAGGAAATGCATAGTACATGCCAACCAGATTATCGCCTATTGCATTCAGGATGTGTCCCTTGCACAATTCATTGTCTATCTTTCACTTCTGTCTTTTGTGTGTTTGATAGTGTGTCTTCTCACCATTCTTCTGCGGCTTAGGAGTCTTAAAAACATATGCAATGTTCAAGGAAATAAGATGAAGATGTATCTTTTTCTTCCATCTTGAAAAGTTCCCTCCATCGAACCGATCCAACTTGACAATGCCTGATGTGAAGTCCTTCACGTTGGCTGCCATTTGTGTGTAATAAAGCCTAAAGATTGTTGGATATTTCTAAACAACAATGGGAAATAACAACACAAAAAGCCAACTAAAATGCAACTTTATTTATGAAAAGAACAACTAATCTAATACAGTGGTATAAAACATTAAATGCCTCTTCAAATCGTGTAAATGCACTTTCCTTTAGGCTTTATTAGTCCCCTTATATGTGCAAGGAGTTCAGGACTAATATCCTTTTGAGATAAGATGAAGATGATCGTTAGAAGTCTGCACTGACTCAAACAAAACTAGAACAAGAGAGAAAAGAGCAAGAAAATCTTGTAAAGTGAGAATGATTCATTTTGTCTTAATCATTGTCCAAAGAAGTCTATTTATAGACTTCCTAAGGGTGTTATTCAATAGTCACATTTCTTAGGAAAAGGTAGGAAGAAACGGAACTCAATTAGGATAAGAAATGAATCCGGAATCACACTTTTCGTGAATAGTGCAACATTTCAGGATAGGAAAAACCTTTTGGAGCTCGTCAGAGTACACGTATGACTCGCACGCGTGCTCTAGTCCGCTCCAGAAGCAGTCCAAGCTTCGTACGACTCGTACAAGAACTTGCACAACGCCTTTAGAGCTCGTCCGAGTTCCTGTGTGAGTTGCATATGAGTTCTTACAGTTCCAGTTAGATTGGTTTAACTACTGGACAACTTCTGTTCTTCAGTTTTTCTCCTTCTTCCTTAGCTAATTATTGAAAAATCTCTAACATTAGCACCCTAAAATAATTAGCACGTAAAATGCACATTTAAATTTTTTTTTCCATCTACAATATTTAATGGAAACAAATGCTACAGTTAGACAAGTATACACATAAGAATTCACATGTGAATGATTTATAATAAATGTCAGTTCACCTTTAGGACAGATTGAACAGTGCTAGTTGAAGCGACAATATATTGACCAAGTATTCTTTTATAGTTTGTGGAGTTGAAAAATAATAATTGGCAATCTCTGGTTGAGTAAGGATTTGAGTACCGTGAGTTACAACTACTGCACTTTCAACTTCAATAGTCTCTAGACCACCAACAAATGAATGAACCACCTCAGACTGGATAGAGATTTTACTACCATGTACAAGTCTATTATCCTTTGAAGTCATTGACTCTTGAGTTTGCTCACCATAATCCTTATTTTCAGTTGCTTGAACCTTTTAGGGGTATATTCGAGTATTATGGCAAATTTCGTTACAGAACCTGCACTTGTATATCTTCTTTCGTACCTAGGTAATATTTTAGTTTCCCTTCTTTTTTTAATATTTACCTTTGTAACCATTGTTGGATCCTTTCCACTAGTTGATTTGAGACTTTTGGTAAGCTTCATTTGCTAAGGAGTTATGACTTTAGCCTTTTTTTATATCTCCTCACAAATCTTGTCCATTAATATAACTCTTGAAATTCATAATTAAAATTTTTTTTTAATAAAAAATAAGCCATTGGCTATATAATATGTTACTTTATACCAAGAAAAAGTTACTTTAATCTTAAAACTTCAATAGTTTTTATGAATTGTTTGAAATGAATTTTGAGCAAAATATAAGCATATTCTGACTAGCACATGTAAGACCTTGTAGTTTCTCCCCCTAGCTTAACCATTATGATTTATATTTTTAGCCTACCGTTAGTGTTTAAACTCAGTTAGGTATAATTATAAAGTTTTGGGAATTTTCTTAAAAGTAATTTGATAATAAAATCTTATGGTTTAGATTTTAATGTTTTGAATTTTAATTTAGAAATTGGGATGTTTAATTTATAATTAAGAATTTAAGTATTGGATTATGTTTAAGGATATATGAAAATAAATATATTAGTTTAATTTTAGGAATTATGTAATAAAAATTAAGAAATTAGAAAATAAGTGGAAAATGAGAAAAATAGTAACCAATAGGTTATAACCGATTGTGAATCGGTTAAAACCGATTGGAAGGATAAGCAATCAGTTTTACCCCATTCCAAAAAGGGTAAAACCGATTGGTAAGATAAGGGAATCGGTAGTACCGATTGGGAATCGGTTTTACACAATTCCTAAACGGGTAAAACTGATTGAAAAAGTGAAAAAATATCTTACCGACTTATAAACAGTTTTACCTGATTTTAAAAAGGGTAAAACCAATTTGTTGGATAGACAAATGGTTGTACCCGATTCTAAATCGGGAAAAACCAATTCGGATTGGTTATAACCGATTTAAATTGGGGAAAACCGATTCTATGTTGGAAATGAAAAAAAATAAATTTTCAAGATAATCACAAACCCTTTTAACTCATTAGGCAACTTGGCCTATAAATAGGGCTCTTCCAAGCCCTTAAAATCATTTCCCATTTCTGCAAAACCCAACTAAAGAGAGGGAAATGAGAGAAATATGAGGAGGAAGGAAAAAGGAAGAAGAAGAAGGAGAGGAAAGGAAAAAACTAGGTCATTGGAGCAGGAATCCAACGTTCACAACATTGATTTTGTGCTAGGGAGACTCCAGAACATGAAGGTAAAACGTTTTTGGTTCAGGTAAGTGTTAGAAAATGGAAAAGATTTATGAAAATTCATAAAACTAGGAAAAAAAATGGAGTTTTGATTCAAATTCAACGTGGTTAAAAGTGTAATGGATCAATAGAGATGTTGTAGGGATGTTGTAGGAAGGATTTTAGCAAAAAGAATTAAAGAAAAAAATGATTTTTGTGAAAGTTTTGGAAAAACCTGAAGCAAAAACTTGGAAATCAAGTTTTTTGGGCTTTGATCGGTTTTAACCGATCCTAAAGTGGGTAAAACCGGTCGTTACTCAAGAAAATCGAAAAGCCGTTTCCAAAATGGATAAACCATTTGGAATCAATTTTAATTGATTAAACAATCGGTTAAAACCAATTGGATCCGTTTTAACCGATCCAAAATCGGTTAAAACCAATTTGTTTTCTAAAAAATTTATTTTTGTAATTTTAAGATTCTTTTGTTTATTTCGTGACAATTCCTTTTATAAATCTTTACTAAAATTCTTTGAACAACCGTTTAAAGGGTTTTAAATCCCTATTCTCTTAAATTAGTGGTTATTATAATTTTTGTGTATTTATTAGATATTTTTGAATAAATTAGAATTAAAGTTTAAATGTTATAAACTCCTTTTAAAAGTAGGAATAAGTTAAATGGTTTTTCGGCATGAAACTTATATTATTTCCTTATAACAAATACTTAACAAAATAGAAGTTATTTTTATAGAAGCCTAGAATTTAAAGATTTATTTAGATTTACTAGAATTTAAAGATTTATTTAGATTTACGAATAAAGTCTAAATTATGATATTTATGAAATGTAGATTTGATTACAAAATATTAGCATATATACGAGGTGCATGTTCTCACTAAAGAGGTTAAATGTTTTAATTAGTAAAGAAATGAGTTAGAATGTTTTATTGATATTATTGTTTATATATAATATTGATATTAAAATCATGTTTAGTGAAATGCATCTTATACATGAAATATATGATTATGTCCTTTGAGTGGACAAAATGAAATGTTTATAAATTCGTTATATGCATGTAAATGTTCTCAAATATTGAATTATATGTATAAGTGAAATGTGTAAAGTTATCATATGCATGCGTTACAATGTCAGTGTTAAATGTTAAATGTTAAGTGTTAAGTGTTTAGTGTATAGTGTTCAATGTTAAATGATACTGCACACCTATTTGGGTCCCCAAAGCGTACCCAGTTGTTGAAATCGGGTATGTCGGTGTTGGGCTAGAGTGCCCAACTAAATGACTGGGGCGCTAGTGTCCGGTATTATCTCGAGGTATGCCACAGTGTCCAATGTTAAATGTTGTCAGTGTCGGCATGAGTGATCAAGAAGCTGCAGTGTTCCAAGGAAGGTAAAGTATAATCGGTAGTGCTTTTCGAAGGATCACTTAGATCTTCGTTATAGCTTGCTGGTTATACTATTTCTATCCCTTACTTGTTTCCCCTTGTGTGCTTAGGAAATAATTGTTATGTTGCGGTAAATGTTTATTCAATAATATACTAACCTTGTGGAAGCTCACCCCTTAGATGCTTTGCATGCAACAATTTTTGGAAGTAATCTCTACTAGTGGAATACTGACGAAGGACCTTTTGATTAGGTTTTGGAAGGCTAGTATTGTAATAGTACTTACAGAATCTAACTTTAGCGTGAATGTGAGGACCCCAAAATTTTGAACTATAAACCGTAATGTATTAAAGGTAAAATAGACATTTGGCTTGCTATTAAATTACGTAAACCGAATAAATGAGTGCTTGATTGATTGCTGGACTAATTATTTAATTGATTGCGTGATTAATTGCTTAAATTGATTGCTTGATTGATTTCTAGATTGATTGCCTAACTGATTGCTAGAATTAATGCTTGATTGGTAGTTAATATAGAAGTGATAATTACCTAAAGTGAAACAAGGAAAGTAAGAGAAACATAAAAGGAGCGAATTTGGAAAATCGCATCGTACGAGTTTCCATCCGAGTCGGATAGAAACTCGAACAACAAAAGAATTTGAAAAGGAAGGAATTTGCAGAATTAGGCCGTGCTAGTACTCAGACAGAAGAAAACATAACGGGAAACAATCTTTAATTAAGGAATCCAGAATCACAATCAATTCGGTAGAAGGAATCTTACCTTGTTTAAAGAAGATTCTGATCTCCCTTAACCTAGAGGATGCATATAAATACGTCCTTAAGTTCAAGGATTAAACCTTTACGAACAGTTAAACAAAAAAAACTATAGAGTAAAGCCATGAAGCTTGTAGCTGGCTGCCGCCGTCGTCAAACCGCCGCTGTGCCGCCTCTATTGAAGTCTTTAGGTTCGTGGTATTTATAGGACCTCACTGTGAGTGTTTGATTTAGGATTTAGAATCAAAAAATAGAATTAAAAGCATGACCATATAGCAAAACTTGATGAACAAGTAATTGTAAAATTCGTGTTAATTGATGGATAGAAAGTATGTTTAGGATATTGGTTGAATTCCTTACATATTATTATGCTTAGGATGCATGCCTCTAGATATTAACAAGTCGTAATGAGTTAGATCTGAAAATCGAAATCTAGAATTATGCATATTCTAAAATCAGTGTTTCGAACCTAGTTCGGAACGAATTTTAATTTAGTTAAAGTACTTGTCTTCGCGTAATTTAAGTTCCTACCGATAGCCTATATGCTAGACTATATATCTATGTCTTTGGAATGGATTAAAATGGATTAGAAACCTGTTTAAACCAGCCCCATAAGTAGTACCCCGAACCAGTAGTTTCTGGAAAATTGAACCAGCCATCCGATTTTCCATCTGAGTTGAACAGCAACTCGGACTAGACCCAGAAAGGCTTTTCTTGAATTTTAAACCTGAAAACTTGAAGAACACGAGAATACGAAAACTCAGGTGTTAGTTTCCACTCGAGTCGGACAGAAACTCAGACACAGCCAGAACCAAAATTTACCTTATTTTTGATAAATTGGTTTTTTGCCCAAAAGTTTACCTTATTTTCAAAAATGACCAAAAGGGATTTGAGAAAGACTTTACTTGAAACTTGACCTTATTTCAAAACTAAACCTTAATTGTAAACTTGATATTAATTGGAAGTGAACCTTATTTCCCAAGACTAAACCTTATTTCAAATTGACATTATTTTCACAACTTGACGTTGACCTTTGAACTTGACCTTGACCTTTGACCATTGACCTTGACCTTCAAACATAGTTGACCTAAAGTTAAAGTCAAACATAGTTGACCTAAAGTCAAAGTCAAACATAGTTGACCTTGAGTCAAAGTTAAGCATAGTTACCTAAAAGACAAAGTCAAACATAGTTACCTAAAAGTCAAAGTCAAACATAGTGGACATAAAGTCAAAATCAAACATAGTTGACCTAAAGTCAGAGTCAAACATAGTTGACCTAAAGCCAAAGTCAAACTTTGTTAACCTAAAGTTAAAGTCAAACTTTAATAACTCATACTAGAACGCTCGCTTTGCAGGAGTTGACCATTGACAGCGAATTGATCTAGTCAACCGTCGTCATAGTCACACCTACGAAAGGTGAGGGATTACTCACTATTTTTATAAGACTTAATTGGACTATATAATTAATAATTATGTGCTATACATACTTGTTTGCTTGATTTCTTAAAGAGGTTTCCCATATTTTAAATACAACTTATTGCTAAGTGTGTATACGTGTTTGCTTAACATGATGTTGCTATAATTGATTATGTTATGCCATACTTGACTCGACTTGACTTGACTTGAATGTACGTGACTTGTCATGATCATTTGAATGCATATTAATATATGCACTATATATAAAAGCATGACATAGTAGCCAAGAAGGTTGGTGCCTTCTCAGGGTAAATCACATGTCATCTAGGATTGAATAATTGCCTCTAGAGATGTATTCCCACGAACACATACTAGCATATGCATCAACCAAGAAAGGACTAAGCCGGTCCCAAGATAATGACATCTAGGATTTGCATGATTGCCTCTAGAAAAGTATGAAGCATGCTAGGGTTGCCATGATCACCTTAGCGTGAAATAGGTCATAAGGACCTACGTGAAAAGACTTAGGCACTGCGTCTTCCTGCTTGACTAGATAGTAGCTACTTGCCTGCCATGTAGGGCTTGTCGGTGAAAGACGTGTCACTGGGAGCCAACACTCATTCTATATGAGAGGAACACCCGTTTTGGCCCGAATTGTAAAAAGGCCAAGGATCCAAAAACCCTGCCATTGAGCATACTCGGTTTTACCGATACGGCTATCGTAGGGCGATGTACTTTGCAAACCATCACACAAGAACAACCCGATACTTGAATAGATTCCAACTTAGCTTTAATATGAGAAAGCTATACTGTGCCATCTGCCCGCTAGAAGTCTAGTGACTCAAATATACTGCATATGAATGGTTGTATCTATGCTGCCATACCTACATTAGTACCTGCTATATGCTTGCCTATACTACATGACCCGCTTGACTTGAATTATGTGCTCGACTGGTTTATATGCTTGCCATGCATGCATATAATTATGCTGTTATATAGATATATGCATGAACTCTTCACTCACTTACTCAGCCTGTTATTTAAAGACTTACGGTGAGAATTTTCCTAAGGAAACCCGAGATCTCTCACCAAGCTTAGTGAGCTCACCCGTTTCCATTTCTTATTTAATAGGGGCTTGACTTGAGTGACGATAGAGGTAAGGCCGATGGGCGTGAACGAAAGCAATAAAGACAAGAACTCTGTAATAGTTAGACTAAGTACAATTATGGTTTTCAGAGGATAATTTGGTCTATAACCGTCCTCAGACTTTATCTTTACTTTTTTCGGTGCCATGAACTGCTTGAACTACTAGGGTAATAAATATAGTTTTATGGTAATTCTTATTTATTATCTGTATCTATTGTCGTGCCCTGAATGACGCCCACTCAACCAGTCTCGCTCTTCCTCATCTGGAATGGATCCGAGGGAACGGGGGGGGGGGGGGCTCGGGGTGAGGTGTCATAGTGAGAACGTACTAAATGTAATAGTGAATTAGTGTTTGTATTTTTTGAAAGTATAATAGAGCTTGAAGTTTGATAATTCATTTCAGTAATTAAATGTATTACTGATTTAATAATTATTCAATATATCGTAAGTGAGTCCTAGTGCGAACGTGCAGGCATATCGGCGGCGGCTCCCGCTCAAACAGGGAGGTCGGGGCTGGGGGTGTCATAGCACATAAGATACATGATAGGTGTTCTTTAGCTGTTGAATTTTAGACATATTTGTGGCAAATCTCATGGGTATGTGCTAGTCTTTGTAAGATAAATGCAGGTTTTGGGAAGAAGAACAATTAGAGAAAGTAAGATGCAAAAGAGGATGAAAAGGGCTCATATGCCCAAAGAAGCAACGAATGGCAGCATTATTCATGTTCATGCATGCAAGAGGAACGAGTGGGCCAAAGTTGAAGGAGATTAAATCTGGGCAGCCCAGCCCAAAGAAGAAAAAGGAAAGCCCAAGCAAGAATTAGGCAAATTGCCTAATTAAATTGATTAACCGCAGGAAGCAAGTAGAGTGGAATTTGGATTCCAATTTTGTCCACAAGTGGTGCGCAGGAAAGAAGAGCTGTCATTACATTAATCCTTCTTGGATGTGGATATTGTTTTAGTAGTTTCCCACTTGGAATTTAGTTTTAGTAATTTCCTGATTGGATTAGTATCTTATTTTCTACTCCCCATTCTACACCTATTTATAGGGATGGAAGGGAGAGGAGAAAGACACGCTTTTTCAGTAAAATTTTATCTTATATTTTCGTAGCTAGTTCAGAGCAAGTAGCAGTAGTTTTCTATTTCTGCGATTTGAGGATTTCTGTCCAGGAGAGGTTCCGTTAGCCCTAACGGGCGGTAGCTTACTCAGGGGATTATTTTAAGATCGTAATTCAAGTATTTATTCCTTATTTATTTTATTCTTTTCGATTATTTTCAGTATGAATCGTAAAATAATTATGTGCGTAGTTAGTTTGATTATGAGTAGCTAAATTATATATTCCAGCATAATGTAATAGCAATTAATCCGGGCATGTTATGAAACCGAATTGTTCTTAAATTAAATTGCATGTGTTCCTTCTTATTCTCTGCTCATAACTTTGATTACTGATATTTAATTGAGATTGATCACCTTAGTTGAATTAGGTAGAGCCAATTAATTCCCGGTTAAATAACATAATATTTATTGGGTAAGATTAATTAGTGGTAAAGTTATCTTCAGGTAATAGAGAATAAGGGGTTAGTAATTCTTAGATGTTAATTCAATAAGAATAACTAAAATCGGGTTTCCCTAAATCTTAAGGCTGTTAACTTGGTTAATAGGTGTCGATGCCTTATGGCCTGTTCCTTGTTAATTAGAGTAGCAATTATGTCTGTGCGGATTCACGGTAATTGTCGATAAAGTAATGGGAGATTGGGTTATGTCTGTGCGGATTCACGGTAATCTATAACTGATTGATGACATACTATTTAATATATTATTGAGTTGATGATTAACATGCACGTGATTATTGTGATTTACATATTGCTGGAATACTTTATTACATTGATTAAACTCTCGTTCTTGATTTAAGTTGTTATTTAGTTTTCACTAATCTTTTGAAAAGTCTCTCTGAGCAAACTAAGGTGGTTGCAAACCAAAATAGTTTGGAGTTAATAGGTTTTGTGATTTGGAGCACTCCGTTCCCTGTGGGATAGACCCTATTATCATTGTGCTACTTATAACTATTTGTTGTAGGTTTATACATTACTTTTACTGTATTTGACAAGGCTAACGACGGTCTTACCAAATTGGCGCCGTTGCCGGGGAACGGTTTTACGTTTTAAATCACCTTTTCCTATTAATTTGTGCTCTTGTGTGTTTTATGAGCAGATCGTCACAACCTGAATTGCTGTACGATCCAGAGATTGAAAAAACTGCAAGAAGACTCGCAAAAGAAGCACGTCAAAGGTGAGAAGCTGCTGTTTCAGATTCTGACAAGGTTCTGTTAGCCCTAACGGAAGGTAGAACAGAAACAGAGTCTGAACATAAATCTGTCCCCAAGCCTGATTCTGAGATGGGAGACAGACAGGAAGAAAGAAGAGACGACCGACAAGAGGAAGCTCCTGCGGCTGAACCAACTCTGAAGGAACTAAGCAACCACGACACTGAGGATGAGCCTTCAGCAATTGCAATGCCTGATGTCATAGGCCACTTCCAACTCAAATCTAGTTCCAAGGTACTGTGGTAGGCCAGGAGAGGATCCCCACAACTTTTTGCGTGAGTACGTCAAGGGGTGCAAGGTGGGTAAGTTACCAGCAGGAGCCACTGTGGAGCAGCTCCGACTCGTGGCATTCCCTTTTGTCCTGACAGGCGAAGCCAACATGTGGTTCTCTTCCCTAGAGCCAAACTCCATCACTACATGGGGGGAGATGAAGGAGGCTTTCCTTAAAAATTAGTTCCCAGCCACGAAGACTAATGCAGTGAAGAAGGAGATAAGTGGGATCCAACAAGATTATGATAAGTCCCTCCGCACCTATTGGCTCAGATTTAAGCGATTGTGCGATAGTTGCCCAAACCATAGGTACTCGGATGGTGAGTTGCTGCAGTTCTTCTACCATGGAATGACGGAAGCCGATTTAAAACGTAAAACCATAATAGGAAAGGTGATTTAAAACATAAAACCGTTCCCCGGCAACGGCGCCAATTTGGTAAGACCGTCGTTAGCCTTATCAAATACAGTAAAAGTACTGTATAAACCTGCAACAAATAGCTATAAGTAGCACAATGATAACAGGGTCGATCCCACAGGGAACGGAGTGCTCCAAATCGCAAAACCTATTAACTCCAAATTATTTTGGTTTGCAACCACCTTAGTTTGCTCAGAGAGACTTTTCAAAAGATTAGTGAAAACTAAATAACAACTTAAATCAAGAACGAGAGTTTAATCAAAATAAAGTATTCCAGCAATATGTAAATCACAATAATCACCTGCATGTTAATCATCAACTTAATAACATATTAAATAACATGTCATCAATCAGTTATAGATTATCGTGAATCCGCACAGACATAACCCAATCTCCCCTTACTTTATTGACAATTACCGTGAATCCGCACAGACATAATTGCTACTCTAATTAACAAGGAAAATGCCGTAAGGCATCGACACCTATTAACCAAGTTAACAGCCTTAAGATTTAGGGAAACCCGATTTTAGTTATTCTTATTGAATTAACATCTAAGAATTACTAACCCCTTATTCTCTATTACTTGAAGGTAACTTTACCACTAATTAATCATGCCCAATAAATATTATGTTATTTAACTGGGAATTAATTGGCTCTACCTAATTCAACTAAGGTGATCAATCTCAATTAAATATCATTAATCAAAGTTATGAGCAGAGAATAAGAAGGAACACATGCAATTTAATTTAAGAACAATTCGGTTTCATAACATGCCCGGATTAATAGCTATTACATTATGCTGGAATATATAATTTAGCTACTCATAATCAAACTAACTACGCACATAATTATTTACGATTCATACTGAAAATAATCGAAAAGAATAAAATAAATAAGGAATAAATACTTGAATTACGATCTGAAAATAATCCCCTGAGTAAGCTACCGCCATTTAGGGCTAACGGAACCTCTCCTGGACAGAAATCCTCAAATCCCAGAAATAGAAAACTACTGCTACTTGCTCTGAACTAGCTACGAAAATATAAGATAAAATTCTACTGAAAAAGCGTGTCTTTCTCCTCTCCCTTCCATCCCTATAAATAGGTGTAGAATGGGGAGTAGAAAATAAGATACTAATCCAATCAGGAAATTACTAAAACTAAATTCCAAGTGGGAAACTACTAAAACTATATCCACATCCAAGAAGGATTAATGTAATGACAGCTCTTCTTTCCTGCGCACCACTTGTGGACAAAATTGGAATCCAAATTCCACTATACTTGCTTCCTGCGGTTAATCAATTTAATTAGGCAATTTGCCTAATTCTTGCTTGGACTTTCCTTTTTCTTCTTTGGGCTGGGCTGCCCAGTTTTAATCTTCTTCAACTTTGGCCCACTCGTTCCTCTTGCATGCATGAACATGAATAATGCCGCCATTCGTTGCTTCTTTGGGCATATGAGCCCTTTTCATCCTCTTTTGCATCTTACTTTCTCTAATTGTTCTTCTTCCTAAAACCTGCATTTATCTTACAAAGACTAGCACATACCCGTGAGATTTGCCACAAATATGCTCTAAAATCAGCAGCTAAAGGACACCTATCAACACACATTTAGGGCATGAAGACTGAAGAGAAATATTTTATTTTTATTCAAATGCCTCGCTAGTTTTCTTCAATATTTTAAATTAGACATACATGTGTATTGAAAATTTCTCCTTAGCTCGATCTTTTGAAAATTTAACTTTCAATGTACTACCCTTAGTTATGAATGTGCATTTTTCGTGCTATTTGAAGGATGCTCAAATTTTGCTTAACAAGTGCGACATAAACACCACTTTTTCGCAATCATACACCCGAATAATGATTTTAAATTCTCTTAAATGCATTTCTAGATCAAATGTGACCACCCTAAAATAATTAGCATGTATGATGCACGTTAAATTTTTTCTTTCCATCTACAATAGTTAATAGAAATAAATGCTATAGTTAGACATGTATACACCTTAGAATTCACATGTGAATGATTTATGATAAGGTTAGTTCACCTTTAGGTTTAGATGCAACAGTGCTAGTTGAAACGAAAATACATTAACCAAGTATTCTTCTATATTTTGAGTTGCTAAAAAATAATAATTGACAATCTCAGGTTGAGTAAGGATTTGAGTACCATGAGTTACAACTACTGCAGACTGGACAGAGATTTGAATACCATGTACAAGTTCATTATCCTTTGAAGTCATTGACTCTTGAGTTTGCTCACCATAATCCTCATTTTCAGTTGCTTAAACCTTTTGGGGGCATATTCGAGTAATATGACAAACTTTGTTGCAGAACCTGCACTTGTAGGTCTTCTTTCGTACCCTGGTGGGGGATTGTTGAAACTTTTCAAATGATGTCAAGGAAAAGAGTAGTTACTTTAAAGCCGAAGTTTCAACGTCAAATTGGTATCGAGGTTGTGCCCTCAGGCTAGGGGTGCTCAAAATGAAAAACCCAACCTTAATTGGCCCGACCCGAATGGTTCGGGTAGGTTAGGGGCGCGGCTCTAAATATGCTGTTCGGGTCGGGTGAGTCCGAGCCTAGTTCAGTTCGGTACGGGCTGCGACACTAATTGACCGTTCTTTTTTTTTTTTTTTTCTTCCTCTTTTTCTTTGTCTTTACCATGCTGCACACAGCAACACATCAGAAAAAGAAACCCAAATTCCGTATCATCTATCACCCATCCATCCTGTATCCTCGCCCCCACCCCAACCACACATCCACCCCCATAGCAAATAAAAATACCTTCCCCACTTTCCAATTCAAGTAACCACTCAAAAAAAAAAAAAAAAATCGCAGTCCCTTTTAAATCTAATTTTTCAAATTGAATTTTTTTTAAAAATTTCAATTTTAATTTTATACTTTTTAATTATTTTATTTGAGAAAATATAAATTTTCATTATATTTTTAATATATTAAAATATAAATTTTAGGCGTTTCACAAAAAAAAAAAAAAAATTAGATGATTACATGAATTATTTCTACAAATAAAAAATATTCTTGCCCCATTTAAGCTATTTTTAAATTTAATTTTAAATCTTAAAAATAATTTATAATTCCTTTTTAACCAGTTGGGTTGGGTTAAACGGGTCACGGGTTGAATTTTAACCTGTACTTGATAGGTTGGATTGGGTTGGGTTGGATTAGGGTCAACCCGCGAGTTAGAATTTTTTTAATATCCCGCGGGTCAATTGAATTTGCATTTCCACTGACATGCTGGTCAGTTTTAATTTACATCAACTGAACCGGTTGGGTCAAAGAGAGGTCTACTTCGTTTTTCATCCATGAGGCTCGGACTTTATCCAGGCCACTCTTTCTCTCCTTTTTTTTTTTACCTTCTAACTCTTACATGCACATACTACCCCCGCCCCCCTCCCTCTTTTTTTTTTTTTTTTTTGTAGGTCTATCTAAATCAGGCTACATTTATATCTCTTTAGCAAATTAAGCTTACTAGCAGTCTCAAAACAACCAGAAGAAAGAATCCAAAAGTGGTTATAAAGGAAAGTATGAAAAGAAGAAGGGAATTTATTTATCTATTTATCCAGGGTTGGATATACGACTGACAAGTGCATGTTCGATATCGAAGCTGGCCAAAATACTGGAAATTGCCCTAAAAAAAACTTATGCAAATGCAAATGATGATTTTGGTGAGCAAACTTAAGAGTCAATGACTGGAAAGGATAATGAACCCTTACATTGTAATCAAATCTCTGTCCAGTCTGAGGTGGTTCATTCATCTTTTGGTGGTCTAGAAACTATTGCAGTTTAAAGTATAGTAGTTGTAAGTCATGGTATTCAAATCCTTACTCAACCTGAGGTTGTCAATTATTAGGTTTCAACAACACCAACTATAGAATTTCAAAGAGTAAGAGGTCTAGACCATGAAATAATCTCATAATTAATCAAAATGAAGTTTTACAACAGAAAACACTTGGTCAAGAGATTGTTGCTTTAACTAGCACTATTGCAGCTATTCTAAAGGTGAACTAACATTTATTATTTATAGTTCACGTATGAATCATAATGTGTGTGCTTGTCTAACTTGAGCATTTATTATTACAAGTGCGACATTTGTCGGTGACATGGTCATAACATGTTAAATTGCACTACCGCTATTGCTAACTTGTTTTTCAACCAATAATTCTTATACTTTAATGCATCAATTCAGGATTTGAATAAATTATTATCAAATTTTTACAAGCACTAGATTTATAATGGGTTGATTTTTTGTAGTGTGACTAAAACCATTTTAGTTTTAGGTTCTTGTTTTCGAATATACTTGTTTTTGTCTCGGTTATGTTGTCGCTTTGTGGGTAGATTACTTTTTAAACTAGTACTAATTCAATAATTATTTTTTACTAAACCTATGAAATTTTTTGTTCAGTAAATTATATTTTTCAATCAACGATTATCTTTTTTATTTCTTGAAGTGATTTTCAATGATTATGTGTACTTCTTTATAACTGTTTATGTCATTAGTATATTAGTTAATTGTTGCATGTGCTATAAATGTGCATCCTATGTGCTAATTATTCTATGTGCTCACATTTGATCAAGAAATGCATTTAAGATAATTTAAAATCATCTGATATCTTTTGAACTTGCCTGCGGCTTGAGAGAAAAAGGGTGTGGAGTGCGTCGTCTGCTTCTTTCTGCCATGTTCGTGTAAGTGGCCCAATGATATCAATTAATGGATCCATTTGGTAGGGACTTTGAGTAGCTGGGGATCCATCTTCTTGTGACTGACTTGTGGATGAATATGTATTGTTGGGGATACTCTCATCACAAAGCCCCTTAAATTCCCTAGGCACCCCTTCCATTGTAAAGACCTACCTGCGATGTGATGTACTCGCATATTTTGCCAACCAATCTACTAGAGCATTAGCTTCCTGGAAAACATGGTGAAAAGTGTATCCCCTCTCCACTGTCAGCTGCGTGACCTGTGTGAGATGCCTAACAATTGCCAAGGCCACTTTGCACTTCCCGTGATGAGCCCAATTAGTACTGTAGAGTCACACTCAAACTGGACTCCAGTAAAACCCCTAGCTTCCACAAAAAGGACTGCCTGGAGTAGACTATGCATCTTAGCTTCCATGCTTGTTCCCAGTCCCATCACCACTGCCTCTGCATGAATCAGATCCCCAACCCCGTCTTGAAATAAGAATCTACATCCCATCAGCCTCGGATTGCCAATGGAAGAACCGTCAACATTACTGATGTGAGTAATTCGAAGGAGTCCTCACAGATACGAAAAGTTGCCAAGGAAAGCCGACATGTGCCGTTCACAACTTACTCTCTTTGAATCTCAAAAACCACTCAGTTAATTTAAGTGAGATTACTTTACCTTTTACCACTCAAATATCCCTTCACAATAGAAGTTTTTCAACAATTAAACCAGGTATAATTCAAGTAGATAAAATTCGAATCAATTTTATAAGATCTAATATGCTCAGGTCATATGAAAAGATGTAAACTGGCTAGCAATTTATAGGGCAATTCAGATGAATAGAAGTAATAACAATTAGTAGAATTGAAACAAATCAGGAAATCTACCCGAGATGTGATCACCCACCCAATAGGTAATTAATTTGACCATTTTTGAAGTATTATTTTAGCATCTTTAAAGGCAGTTCTCACGGGCTTTTATCCAAGTTTTTAGTGTTTTATTGCAGATTTGGGGAACAGCCTAAGTAAAGAGGAAAGACGCAAAAGCGGGGATTTTGGAGCAAGAGATGCTCGGTCGTAGTGTCACACGGATTGTGGCCCAAGAAAGGAAGAAATCAGAAGCCCATTGGAGCAGCTAAATTTCTAGAAGAATCCAAAAATTACTGCAGTAAAAGTGAAAAGCTTAAGTTCTAGAAGAATATCTAGAAGAGGATCGGTTGTTTCCTTCATCCTGGAGTGATTTGCTGACCTTTTCAAAGATTGATTTATTCCTTAAGTGATGGGATATTTGATTTACTTCCTTTTACAAAGAGATAATATTCTTCTCTATAAATAGGGGTACTCTCATAGGTAGAAGGCATGGAATTGCATTCAGTTTCATTCAGTTCGTACATTGAGCTTCTGCTTTAGTTTTGATAGAGTTAGCAAATCACAATACATTATTCTAGCAGTTAGTTTTGTTTTGTTTGAGAATTCTGTTTGGCAGGCTACCTATTGCCTAGATGGTAATTATTTAAGGGTGCTCACATTTGATCCAGAAATGCATTTAACAAAATATAAAATTATTATTCGGGCGAATGATTATGGAAAAGGGGCGTCTAGGTGGTATTTGTTAAGCCAAATTTAACCATCCTTCAACTAGCAGCACACAGGATGCACTTTCACAACTCAGGGTAGTCGGTTGAAAGTTAAATTTTTAAAAGAGTGAGCTAAGGAGAAATTTTAAATACACATGTATTGAAGTTGAATTTCCTTGCTTCTATTGATTCACAGTAGTTACATATATATAGGCTTTGCAGTATGATAGACAGGGATCAATCTATAATTAAAACTAGTTATGAGAATTTGCTAGAATCAAGAACTGATTGAGGTGAATCACTGGTAATCTGGGGAGAGGAGTGATTCACGGAGCTAACTGAGGAATTACTGCTAATACCCCTCTCAAACTAGACAGCCTTGCATGGATAAGTTTGTTGACAAGTTGCAAATAACGTTGATGAGGTTTGGTAAGCAAGTCTGCGGGTTAGTCTTGAGTAGGAATGAAGCAAACACGATGGCTGCCAAGGGACGCCTTTTCACGTACAAAGTGATAGTCTAGTTCAATGTGTTTCATGCGAGCATTAAATACGGGGTTAGAAGCCATATATGTGGTGCTTAAATTATCACAATAGAGCAGAATAGGAAAGTGAATTTAAGCACCAAGGCCATGTAATAAATAGGCTAACCATGTAGTTTCAGCACTAGCATGAGCAAGAGAACGGTACTCAGATTCAGGACTGGAGCATGCAACTGTAGGCTGTTTCTTAGAACACCAAGAGATAAGGTTTGAGCCAAGGAAAACTAGGTAACTGGAAGTGGAGCGACGAGTGTTATGACAACCTGCCCAATCTGCATCCGCATAGGTGGATAGATGAACAGGTTGGCATTAGGGGCTGAATAGAAGACCTTGGGAGATGCTGCCTTTGATGTAACGAAGAATGCGCTTGACTGCTGTGAGATGCAGAAGCCTTGGTTGACTCAGGTATTGAGAAAGGGAATTGACTGTAAATGTGATGTCGGGGTGAGTGATTGTAAGATATTGCAGTGAACCAACCATTTTGTGAAATGTTGTAGGATTTGCAAGGATAGTAAAGCTTTGGCAGACATTGGTGTGTTGGCCGGTTTGCAGAGCAACAGGTCATATTTCTTGAGAATTACATGTGCATATTTAACCTGATGAACATGAAGGCCATTGAAATGAGGTGAGACTTGTAAGCTAAGAAAGTAGTGGAGGGTACCAAGATCCTTTCTATCAAATCCATGATGAAGCTGATCATTAAAGTTTTGGAGAAGTTGACTGTTGCTACCGGTGACCACAATGTCATCAACATAAAGGAGGAAAAAGATTGTGTGCACTCCATGTTGATAAATGAATGAAGAGGATTCTGCCTTACTATGCTGAAAGCCTACAAAAAGAAGGAAGCTGCTCATCGTTGAAACCAGGCATGGGGTGCCTGCTTGAGTCAGTACAATGCCTTGTTAAGCTTACAAACATAATTCGGTTGAGATGAATCAACAAAACCTGGAGGTTAACTCATGTAGACATCCTCTTCCAAGTACCCATGGAGAAAGGCATTGGTGACATCCAATTGGTGAAGAGGCCAACAACGAGACACAGCTAGAGATAAGATAGTGCGAATGGTGGTAGGTTTAATCACTGGACTATAAGTCTTGGCATAATTAATACCATGTTGTTGGTGAACCCTTTGCTACAAGACAAGCTTTGTAATGTTCTACTGAGCCATCTGGATTCCGCTTGATTCAAAATACCCATTTGCAGCCGATTGTGTGTTGGGAAGGACTGGGTGGAACAAGAGACCATGTATTGTTCTTCAACAACGCATTAAGTTCTGTAGCCATTGCAGCACGCCACCTTGCATCTTTATTAGCCTGAGAAAACAAGTTGGTTCAAAATTGGCAATAATGGATATAAGAGCATGAGGTAATAGATACCAGACAGTGGAGCCATCTAGTCAGGTGACTGGTTTAATGATGCCATCTTGGAGTTTAGTAGTCATAGGGTGCTTGGATGTGGACGACGGAGGAGCAGGAATCGTGGCAGTGGGAGAGGCGGTGCGAGATCGACTAGCACAGGTGATAGTGGGAGCAGAGGATGGGTTCGAGTTGGATGAGGAGGGCGGAGGTGATGCTGGATCTGGTACGAACGAAGGCATCGCCAGAGTTGGTTCTGGGGGTGACAGGAACGGCGGCCCATCATGGGTGAATGCCAAACTAGTAATCGGTGGAACCTGCAAATCTTTGAAAGGAAAGGAATTCTCGCTAAATAAAACATGACGAAAGATATATACAAGACCTGATTTTGGCTCTAGACACTTATAGCCTTTATGATGAGGGCTATATCCTAGGAAGACACATTTGACACTGCGACGAGTGCCATAAAGACGAAGATGGAAAGTATCCCAATCTAGTGTAGGAGTAGGAAGAAGATTGATGAAATAAACAAAGTGAGGACAACCTCAACCCACATATTTTGATGGACACCAAATGTAAGAGTGTGTGAGCAGTTGTAGCTATATATTGATATTTTCATTCTACAAGTCAATTTTGTTGTGGGGTGTATGGACAAGAAAATCATTGTTGAATGCCTAAACAAGCACAATAGTGAGAGAAAGCATTATTGACATTCAGTGCCATTGTCACTTTGAAGAAATTGGATGTGACCATTGAAAATATTCTGGATCATTGCAACCAAGGTTTGAAAATGACTCAAAGCCTCATTTTTCTGCCTCATGAGATAAACCCATGTATATCAAGAGAATTCACCCATAAATAACATACAATATTGGAAACCGGTGACAGATAAAGTAGGAGACATCCAAACATCACTATGAATGATAGAAAATAGAGAAGTTGCAAAATTATGACTAGAGGGAAAAGGGAGTCGATGAGACTTACTAAGAGCACAATTATTACAAAAGGAATCCGAGGAAATTTTTGTGCCAATATTATGGCCTACACAAACTAGGACATGAGAGGAATGATGACCCAAGCGGTTTTGACAAAGAGACGAGTGGATGAAAGCGAGAGCATAAGGGGCGGTGGAGATGAAAGAACGATAAATTGGATAAAGACCATCCTTACCTGGGCCCTGAAACAATAAGTGACCAGTACGTAAGCAATATATTTGGTAGAATTCAGGGGCAAACATGAAGAAGACATGATTATCTTTCATGAAGCGAGCAACAGACAAAAGATTTTTACGAATTGAAGGAATTTGAAAGGCATTATTGAGAAAGAAATTGGAAGACCCCAAGGAAATAAGAAGAGTACCAATATGGGATATAGGCATAGAATTATCATTACCCATATAGACATTGTGGGGGCCATCATAAGGTTGTGGATTAAACACAGGCATAGCGGTCATGTGATGGGTGGCACCGGTGTCGGGATACTAGTTTGGATCACCAGCAATATGAGAAAAAGCAAAAGGAGGAACAGCAGCAGGCCCATTGAATCTCTGAGGGCATCCAAACGCCAGCAACAAGTCAAGAAGCAAGTGATTCCGGAGAAGCTGAGGAGGTTCGAGTTCTACATCGAGATCCAACAATGCTTCAGGATCCAAGTCCATATCAAAGGGATCCACTTGTAGACATCACTGGGCCGATGACCAGAAGCAGAGCAAAGAAGGCTCGAGAGACACTCAACAACCTTGTCCAAGCTTGCCATCAGGACGCTCAGTTGATCGTAGAAGCAAACGCCTTGGAGTAGAAAGACGGAAAGGTTCAAATTGCAACTCTTCTAACCATTCTTGAAGAAGAGGCGCAATTCTCCAATCCACAATGAAGAAGAAGGCTGTTTCTTGAAGTTCTTGAAGATGCCGGAAGGTTCTTGGACTTTAAAGAAACATTTCTTGAAGTTCCCTACATTTTCCATAAAGGCGACATCAACATTGGGCCGACCCAACTCATGGAGTCCACTCCACAAATTCGGCCAATCCAAGGAAGCCCAAGAAGCCCACACGGCCAAGTGAAAGAGCTAGGGTTACAAATTAAGGACTAGGGTTCTTTTAAGTAACTAGGGTTACAAGTTAAGGGCTAGGGTTCTTTTAAGTCGCTAGGGTTACAAGTTAAGTGTTAGGGTTCTTTTCTTTTAGTTAGTTTCCAAAAAGGGTTCCTTCTTGATCTCCTTTTTGGGAGTAGGAATTTTATTCTTTTCCTTATTATTTCAAGTTGTATTTTCGGCTGCTACAAGATAAGGCAAAACTGAAATTTCCTTTTTGTTTACCAGTCCCCACTTCTTTCAGGGTTTGGTATTGTAAAGGAAATCAATCTCTTGATTGATTTCCAATTCTACTTCTTTTCCTTATTTCTTTTTATGACTTTTTCGGCTATCCCTTAGTCTATAAAAAGGGCAGCCGTGCATCAATAAAATACAGAGTATTCAGATCATAAAACTAAGTGTTTTGAGTACCATGCCTTTATTGCTTTATGTATTTGCATGTTGTAGTTTACATATTGCATGAAACTTAGCTAATTAGGTTACTTGCTCTACCTAATTAATTCGCATGTTTCAAACTCTTTTCTTCCACTTGGTTCGAAATTCTTATTTAAGTTAGCTTAGGTTAGTTAATTTAGTTCTCTGAATTTTCGGGTAAGTTAAGAGGTTATATGAGCTCGCTACTTAATCACAAGGTCCTTGGCAACTTAATCCGCATGTGTACAACCGTCCACATCAATTGGTATCAGAGCTTAGGAGTGATTTCGTGGCTGGAGGAGGTCGAAGTAACCCGACCGAATCTTTCTCAGGTGTTTTCTTTTCCTTGTTAGTCTTGTTTATCGTGAAATTCTTGGATTAGAACGCATTTTTTTTCTTTCAAGCTTTAAATTTTCGATTTTTGGTGCTGTTTCCCTATCTTTAAAATCGAAAATTCTGTAGAAAATTGAACCAAATTTTAAAGTACTGAAAAACGCAACTTAGGGTTTTAAAATCACCTTCTTTTTGCGAAAGGCTAGTACTGTTTTGGGGCTTTTTTTCTATTATTAAAAATCGCATACCCTTGCTGTAATTCAGAATCAAATTCGGGCTTTAGAAATTAACTAGGGTTCGGGTTTTGCCTAAAGCTAGGGTTTCGGTTTTTGGTTGAATTTTTAGACGCTAAAACAGTATACACTTGGGTCTAAATTACTGGGCTTTTGCGACTTAATTCTACCCCTCTTGTGCTGTTTTTGTTGAAATTGGTGGGTTTTTGCGGTTGATGTTAAGCAGCTCACCTTATCTGCGCATTGTGAATTGCATGCTCTAGTTTGGGATACCTTGTTTTGAATTCTTGAAAATATATTGAATTCTTGATTTTGTATCCTTGTGCTGCTGAGATTATCCCTGGGAATAGGTTAGTGAGTCAAAAATTGAACTTTGCTAGCCCTAGGGTTTTCGTTTCTTGAAATCGCATATTGCTAAATTTTCGGCCACTTAGGGGGTTTTAAAATCGCAATTTTGGTACTGTTTGCTTATTGAAAGAATTAATAAATTTGCTGGGATTGGTTTCTTGATTACCTATTGGGTGGGTGATCTCTTCTTTGGGTAGTTTTAGGACTTTCCTGAAGTCGTTTCAACTCTACTTATTTTTCTTTAATTCTATTCAATTTTGAATTGCCCTGCTTTCAACTGCTAGTTTATATTTTCGTGCGACCTGAACATTTTCTCTTGAATTATAGTTTGGATTTTGTCATCGTGCATACTCATATTTTCTGAAATTTGAGGGCTTAACCCCGAAATTTCCTGTTGTGTACTTCATATCTGAACTATATTACAAAATATCGTTTGCGAAAAGATTTTTCAACTCAAAATAGAACCAAGTGTCTATTTTTGCGAAAATTTGTGTTTTTTCTTAAGTGTCATTGCTTTGTGTGAATTACTGCTTGCCTTATACATTTGTCAATACCGGGAGGTAGAGTGGAAAAAGGCTTGAGTGACCATACTATAAAGGGCGCCACCCTAGAGTGAAACACAGGGTTTGTGTGTAGCTGTTAGGTGGGATACACTTGGGGGACAAGGGGGCAAGGTTACTACTCATTTTTCCTTGTTCTTAGCAGACAGGTTTTCGCTTTTAACCGATGTCAGGTGGAGGTGCTCCTAACCCTTTGGGGAGTGAGCAAATACTGGCTGCAATAGCGCAACTCTTTGCGCGATTTGCTACCCTCACGGAGGAAATCGCTGAACGAGAACAACGGCGTACAGAGTCAGATGATGATATTGGCGCACCTGACAACAACGCCGCTGACAAGTCTTTCGAAGGCCTCAGTCAATGCAAAACGACTGTTCCACCCTTCACCGGCGGCACGAATCCGGAGGATTATCTAGACTGGGAGATGAAGATGGAGCTCATCTTCGAGCTGCATGCGATCCCAGAACACAAGAAGGTCCCTCTGGCGGTGGTACATTTCACGGACTATGCCCTGGTCTGGTGGAATCAACAGATGGATCAGCGCAGGAATACGCGTCCCATGCGGGCCCGTGCTCCGCCTCTAACTTGGTTTGATTTGACTACTGCTATGATTAAAACTTTTGTTCCTGATTACTATTTTAGAGAATTGTATAGGAAACATACTCTTGTACAAGGTTCTTTATCTGTAGACGCATACTATAGAAAGTTAGAGATCGCCGAAATTAGGGCAAATGTACAGGAAATGAAGCCGCATCAATGGCTCGTTTTCTTAATGGCCTAAATAGGAATATAGTCTTAGCTGTTGAATTACAGAATGCTACAACTCTGACGGACATGTTGCATAAAGCTCGGGTCATGGAGGACTACCTGAAGACAATTCCACTTGTCCGGACGCCTACAAGCGCCCCACCGGCTTGGAGAAAGAATCCGATTTACTCTCCACCAGCAAAGAGGCCGTTCACGTCGGAGAAGAAGGCTACAGTCCCTGTCACCACCTCTTCTTCATCGCAACCCAGGACGCAATCTACACCTCGGCAATCTATCAGCAATGTTACCTGCTACAAATGCTCAGGCCGTGGCCACTACATGCGTGATTGTCCTAACATCTGGAAGGTCTTATTGGGGCAAGACGGTGAGTACATTTCAGAAGAAGATGAAGAAGAACCAACTGTTGACCCTTCGCAGGAGTTAACTGACAGCACTCCGTCTGCACCAGTGGAGCAATTCGAGTTCATAGAGGAAGATCCCATTCAGAACTTGGTTACTCGCACTCTGACTACAGCTGCTGTTCAAGACACATCTCAACGGACAAACATCTTCCACGCCAGAACTAAGGTAAATGGAAAGTTGTGTGTTCTGATAATTGATGGAGGAAGTTGCACCAACGTTGCCAGTGAATACATGGTTGACAAGCTGAAGCTTCCTGTTATCAATCATCCACGTCCTTATCGGCTACAATGGCTCGATAGCTCAGACGGCTACAGAGTCACCAAGCAGGTAAGCATACCATACGCTATCGGTAAGTTCAAATCCACTGTTTTATGTGATGTTCTGCCAATGGAGACTTGTCACATTCTACTCGGACGACCATGGCTCTTTGACCTGAAGGCAACACATGATGGAGTCGCCAACACTTACTCGGTCTGCCAGGCAGGCAAGATCCACACGTTTCTCCCTATGCCACCTACTGAAGTGCGATCCGAAGCAATTCGCATGAAGGAAGGAATCGCCCACTGGGAAGCTGAAAGGCGCCAAGAAAAAGGGAAGGGGAAAGAACTTGTAAAGGGTAGTAAGGCGAACTCTGATAAGCCTAAACAGGAAGAAGTAAAGGGTAGTTGTTTCGCTACAAAAGGGGAGATAGGTCAAGTGTTAGATAGCAATGATGATGTACTAGTTTTAGTATGTAAAGATAATTGTGCTAACCCTGATGATATCTCTCGGGATATCCCTATAGAAGTCGATTCTTTGTTGCAGGAATTCAACGATGTTTTTCCAGAAGAGCTGCCGAAGGGTCTGCCACCTCTACGCGGAATTGAACATCAGATCGACTTCATACCTGGCGCACCTATTCCAAATCGACCTGCCTACAAAGCAAATCCGGAGGAAACAAAGGAGTTGCAAAGACAGATCGACAAGCTGCTAGCGCATGGTCAGGTAAGGGAATCTCTAAGTCCTTGTGCTGTACCTGTAATTCTAGTCCCTAAGAAAGATGGTACATGGAGAATGTGTGTTGATTGTAGAGCTGTTAATAAGATAACAATCAAGTATAGGCATCCTATCCCTAGGCTTGATGACATGTTAGAAGATTTGTATGGTTCAACAATTTACACAAAAATAGATCTTACACAGGGCTATCATCAAATTCGCATGAGGGAGGGGGATGAATGGAAAACTGCTTTTAAAACTAAGTTTGGTTTGTATGAGTGGTTAGTCATGCCCTTCGGCCTAACAAATGCACCTAGTACTTTTATGAGATTAATGAATCATGTGCTTAGAAAGTTCATAGGTAAATTTGTTGTGGTGTATTTTGATGATATTCTGATCTATTCAAAGGACTTAAAATAGCATGTTGAACATCTTTGCTTGGTTTTGATTGAATTGCGTGCTAATCAATTGTATGCCAAGATGCAAAAATGTACTTTTTGTGTTTCGGAAGTTGTTTTTCTCGGTTTTGTAGTCTCTAAAGATGGTGTCAAAGTTGATGATGCCAAGGTGAAAGCCATTAGGGAGTGGCCCACACCAACCTCGGCCGCACATGTGAGATCTTTCCATGGTTTGGCTTGATTTTACCGACGGTTTGTGAAGGACTTTTCCACTAAAGCCGCGCCTCTCAATGATTTGTGCAAAAAGAATGTTCCATTCGTGTGGGGGCAGGCTCAGGAAAACGCCTTTACAGTTCTTAAGCATGATCTCACTCATGCACCTGTTTTAGCATTACCTGATTTTGATAAAGTGTTTGAACTAATGTGTGATGCATCAGGTATTGGAATTGGCACAGTCTTAATACAGGAACGCAAGCCAATCGCCTTTTTCAGTGAGAAGCTTAAAGGGGCTGCCTTGAATTATCCAACTTATGATAAGGAGCTCTATGCAGTGGTCCGCGCGTTTGAGACTTGGTCGCATTATTTAATGGCCAAGGAATTTGTTGTTCATAGTGACCACGAGTCCCTAAAACACTTAGAGGGACAGAATAAATTAAATAGACGTCATGCTAAGTGGGTTAACTTTATTGAATCTTTTCCTTACATTATTAAGTATAAGAAAGGTAAAGATAATTTAGTTGCTGACGCTCTATCTCGCAGGTATGAAATTCTGGCTATTTTAGATCATTCTTTGCTAGGATTTGCATATCTAAAAGATTTGTATGCTTCTGATGTTGATTTTTCAGAATTGTATAAAGCATGTGAATTTGGTGCATTCCATAAGTACTATAGACATGATGGTTTTCTGTTTAGGGAAAATAGGTTATGCATCCCTCGTAGTTCTGCTAGAGAATTACTGGTTCGTGAAGCTCACAATGGGGGTCTTATGGGTCATTTTGGTGTGCATAAAACACTTGAGGTGTTACAAGAGCATTTTTATTGGCCGCATATGCGTAAAGATGTTCAGCATGTTTGCACTCGTTGCATTAATTGTTTGAAAGCTAAGTCTACATCTAAACCCCATGGACTTTACACGCCTTTGCCTATTCCTTCTTTACCTTGGACTGACATTTCAATGGATTTTATTCTAGGTCTCCCAAGGACGCAAAGAGGTAATGACTCTTTATTTGTCGTAGTTGATCGGTTTTCTAAAATGGCACACTTTATTCCTTGCAGGAAATCAGATGATGCCAGACATGTAGCTGAGTTGTTCTTTCAAGGAATTGTTCCGTTACATGGAATCCCGCGCACAATCGTCTCAGATCGCGACGTCAAATATCTGAGTTACTTTTGGAAGACTTTGTGGTCCCGCCTGGGCACAAAACTACTGTTTTCGACTACAAGTCATCCACAGACGGATGGTCAGACGGAAGTCACCAACAACACCGTTGGCAATCTCCTTAGGGCGTTAATTCAAAAGAATCTTAAGCGTTGGGAAGAAATCTTGCCGGTTGCAGAGTTTGCATACAACCGAACCAAGCACTTCTCAACAGGGTTCTGTCCATTTGAAGTTGCCTACGGCTTTACTCCTTTGACGGTTATGGATCTCATCCCTTTGCCGCTAAAGGAACAGGTTAATCTCGACGGCGCAAAGAAAGCTGAAACTGTGCAGCGCATACATGCCAAGGTTTGGGCAAACCTGGAGAAAACCTATGCCAAAGCCGCCGCCAATGCAAACCAATGACGCAAGGCTATAAACTTTGAACCAGGCGACTGGGTTTGGGTTCACATGAGGAAGGAACGATTCCCTGCTGCAAGAAGGACCAAACTCCATCCTCGGGGCGATGGATCTTTTCAAATCGTGTCCAAATTAGGGCCTAATGCGTACAAGCTTGATTTACCAGGTGAGTATGGTGTTAGTACTTCCTTTAATGTTGCTGACTTGTCTCCTTTTACTCATGAACAGGGTGCTGATTTGAGGTCAAATCCTTTTCAACCTGGAGGGGATGATGAGGGCATCCAAACGCCAGCAACAAGTCAAGAAGCAAGTGATTCCGGAGAAGCTGAGGAGGTTCGAGTTCTACATCGAGGTCCAACAATGCTTCAGGATCCAAGTCGATATCAAAGGGATCCACTTGTAGACATCACTGGGCCGATGGCCAGAAGCAGAGCAAAGAAGGCTCGAGAGACACTCAACAACCTTGTCCAAGCTTGCCATCGGGACGCTCAGTTGATCGTAGAAGCAAACGCCTTGGAGCAAAAAGACGGAAAGGTTCAAATTGCAACTCTTCTAACCATTCTTGAAGAAGAGGCGCAATTCTCCAATCCACAATGAAGAAGAAGGCTGTTTCTTGAAGTTCTTGAAGATGCCGGAAGGTTCTTGGACTTTAAAAAAACATTTCTTGAAGTTCCCTACATTTTCCATAAAGGCGACATCAACATTGGGCCGACCCAACTCATGGAGTCCACTCCGCAAATTCGGCCAGTCCATGGAAGCCCAAGAAGCCCACACGGCCAAGTGAAGGAGCTAGGGTTACAAATTAAGGACTAGGGTTCTTTTAAGTAACTAGGGTTACAAGTTAAGGGCTAGGGTTCTTTTAAGTCGCTAGGGTTACAAGTTAAGTGTTAGGGTTCTTTTCTTTTAGTTAGTTTCCAAAAAGGGTTCCTTTTGATCTCCTTTTTGGGAGTAGGAATTTTATTCTTTTCCTTATTATTTCAAGTTGTATTTTCGGCTGCCACAAGATAAGGCAAAACTGAAATTTCCTTTTTGTTTACCATTCCCCACTTCTTTCAGGGTTTGGTATTGTAAAGGAAATCAATCTCTTGATTGATTTCCAATTCTACTTCTTTTCCTTATTTCTTTTTATGACTTTTTCAGCTATCCCTTAGTCTATAAAAAGGGCAGCCGTGCATCAATAAAATACAGAGTATTCAGATCATAAAACTAAGTGTTTTGAGTACCATGCCTTTATTGCTTTATGTATTTGCATGTTGTAGTTTACATATTGCATGAAACTTAGTTAATTAGGTTACTTGCTCTACCTAATTAATTCGCATGTTTCAAATTCTTTTCTTCCACTTGGTTCGAAATTCTCAATTAAGTTAGCTTAGGTTAGTTAATTTAGTTCTTTGAATTTTTGGGTAAGTTAAGAGGTTATACGAGCTCGCTACTTAATCACAAGGTCCTTGGAAACTTAATCCGCATTTGTACAACTGTCCACATCAGCATTGGGTCGGCCCATAATGATTAGAATGGCAGTTTGGACACCATTATGGGCGGGGGCCCAAGATACTTGGAGATCGGGCAGCCCAAGGAAAGGGTTGTTCGAAGGATCTTTTTAGGGATAGTTTCTTAGAGATGGAGAGAGCCAAGTATCACATTGGTTTTGAGTTTGGCCTCCATAGATGTGACTGCCTCCACGATCTCCACGCCCACCACGACAGCTGCGACCGCCATCATATTGGTTGCGGTAGCTATTGTTGGATGGGCTGGCAAATGTATAATTAGGCAGAGTGTTGTGATGAAGGAGAGCTGTGGGCGGCTGAGATTCGGCAGGGTGAGGTTGCTACGCTTCGAAGGCCAGAATACAAGCCTGAAGCTCTGTGAAATCAGGAAGAGATGGCTACTAGGTAAGGGTTGTTTGAAGCATTATATAGTCTTGGCCAAGACCATAGAGAGTTGCAAGAACCAGATCATCATCGAAAACTAGTTTGTCAATAGCTGCCAAGTTGTCTGCAATGCTCTTGGCCTGTTGGAGGTAGTCATCAATGGATTGAGAGCCTTTTTGTAGTTCAAGCAGTTGAAGTTTGAGACTTGAGGCACTGGCAGAGGATTTTTGGGAATAATGACTAGCCAAACAGTCCCAGATACCCTTAGAGGTATCAAACCCCACGGTAAGCCTTTTGACTCTGCTGGTTAAGGTGCTGATGAGAAGGCTTATGATTTGTTGATCGATGGTGAACCATTTCTGGTAGGTAGGATTGGGGAAGGAGGCAGCTGAAGTTGTTTCTGTGGCGGTGGACATGGTGGCGGGATCAGGTTCGACTATGGAACCATCAATATAGCCCCGCATTTCAAGACCATTAAGGTGAGATCGGATCTGGTGGGTCCAATCCAAATAGTTAGTTTCTATCAATTTCTCAAACTGGGTGGTGTTTTGGTTGATAGCCATAATGAAAGAGAGAGAATGAGGGGCAGCGAGAAGACCTGAAAGAAACCAGAAAGGAAGGAAGGAATTAGACAAGACACGGAAGGAAGACAAAGGAACAACACAAGAAAGGAAGAAGCAAGAGGTAAGGATCTAGACCTAGGCTGATACCATATTGAAGTTGAATTTCCTTGCTTCTATTGATTCACAGTAGTTACATATATATAGGCTTTACAATATGATAAACAGGGAATCAATCTACAATTAAAACTAGTTATGAGAATTTGCTAGAATCAAGAACTGATTGGGGTGAATCACTGGTGGTAATCTGGGAAGATGAGTTATTCACGAAGCTAACAAAGGAATTTGATGTGAACCGGAGTTCACGATGCGGAATTCTTGCCAAGGAAAGTCTGGAAATTGCGAGACGCAGCTCTTAACCTCTAGAATCCTTACCTCGGATTCGGCAGTCTACTAAAATTAACCTAAGCTAATTTTAAACACGCAAATCGAATCAAGTTTAAGACAAAAGAGTCGAAACAAAAGCATGCATTCTAGGCAGAGCAATTACCTAAAAGCTATAGTTTCTAAACTTATAGTAATTCACAAAGCATGCAAACTACGAAAGCTCAAAATAAGAGAATGATTCAAGAAGTATAAAACTATACTATTCTATTACTTGAATCAAAATTGTGTGTCGAATAATGGAGAATAGGACCCCTATTTATAGTAGTAGGTGGTCGAATTCTGTAGTACAAAGAAGTAGAAAACAATTAAAATTGGAATTCAATCAAGAGATTGATTCCTTACAAACTGAAACCTAAATGAACTAGGTTTAGTTGAAGATAAAATTCAGCTATAATAAACCATGAACCTAGCTGAATTCTAGTCTAGATTAAAAATTAAAAATGAACTAAAATTATGAAAAAGAAAAAGATAAAAATCAATCCGAAAAGAAACCTACGTGAAAGCTAGTAGTTATGGCTTCCAATTCCAAATTGCTAAGTAATTTGATCCGGCTTCCACGTCATTAGTAGTTATGGCTTCCAATTCCAATCTGCTAAGAATTTGATCCAGCTTCCACGTCATTAGCATGCAGATTTCGCAGATTGCTTCTACACGGTGGTTTACTTTCAATTGGATTGAAGTAACCCATTTTAATCAATTGGGTTGGGCTGACCTAATTTAAATGGGTCATGCTCATTTTATCACTTTTTGGGCGTCTAGCATTTAGCTTAACTTAATTTTACTGTTGGGCCGAATTTCTAAAATGGATTGTAGGGAATTTGGCCCAAAATTTAAATGGCGTGTCGGTGAAAAGTGTAGGAAGCTTCTGGAAGCTTCCGGAATCATTTCTAAAACTCAAATTTTACAAATTCTTCATTTCTTCATGATTCTTCAATTCAGACCCCTTTTCGGAAATGGTGAGTAAAATGACCATTTTACCCTTCTGACTCTTCTGGGCTTTATCTTCAGGGGTTTGTGCTTCGGATACCATCTGGGCTTGTCGGGAACATTCTTGGACTAGGTTTTCAATGTCGGCCTTTAATTTCCTTGTCCTTCTGCGTGTCATTGGCCCAACGATATCTACAAATGGATCTCTCTGGAATGGGCTCGGGTCCTGGAGCATAGCTGGGCCTCGGTGTAGCACACGAACAAGCTCTGCTTCCTTTCTCGAGTCCTCTGCATCTACTTGTTGATCCTCTCTGCTTGGACTTGTCGACGGACTGGGGATGCCCTCATAATTCCCTCCTGGTTGGGAAGGATTCGACCTCGAATCAAGATCCTGGTCAAAATTAAACGGAGACAAGTCAGCAACATTAAAAGATGTACTAACACTATACTCACCTGGTAAGTCAAGCTTATAAGCATTATCCCCCCATCTTAGCAATAACTTGAAAGGGCCCATCGCCTCGGGGATGTAACTTCGTCCTCCGGGCAGCTGGAAACCTCTCCTTTCTCATGTGAACCCAAACCCAATCACCAGGTTCAAAGCTCACTGCCGTACGCCTTTGATTTACAGCTTTGGCGTTACGTGCATTCGTCTTCTCTATATTCTGACGAACCTTCTCATGCAACCGCTTAACAGCTTCTGCTTTCTGTGCTCTATCAAGACTTGTCTGATCCTTCAGGGGCAGTGGCAGTAAATCCAGCACTGTTAGCGGGTTGAAGCCGTAGGCGACTTCGAAAGGCGAAAACCCTGTTGAGGAATGCCTGGAGCGATTGTAGGCAAACTCTGCAATCGGCAAGACTTGTTCCCAACTCTTCAAGTTCTTCTTAATCAGCGCCCTCAGTAGATTTCCTACGGTGCGGTTGGTCACCTCCGTCTGACCATCCGTTTGGGGATGACTAGTGGTCGAGAATAGCAACTTAGTTCCTAACCGAGACTACAACGTCTTCCAAAAGTAAGTCAAAAACTTCACGTCTCTATCTGATACGATGGTGCGCGGAATGCCGTGTAGCAGAACTATCTCCTTGAAGAATAAGTTCGCAACATGCTTTGCATCATCAGATTTCCTGCATGGGAAAAATGAGACATCTTAGAAAATCTGTCCACGACAATGAAGAGTGAGTCATTACCTCTTTGCGTCCTCGGCAACCCTAAAATAAAATCCATTGAGATGTCAGTCCAAGGAACAGAAGGTACAGGTAATGGTGTGTAAAGACCATGGGGCTTAGATGTAGACTTCGCTTTGAGACAGTCAATGCAGCGTGAGCAAATAGACTCTACATCTTTATGCATTTTAGGCCAATAGAAGTGTTCTTTAAGCATGTCAAGTGTTTTATGGACACCAAAATAACCCATTAGCCCCCCACTGTGCGCTTCACGTACTAGTAGCTCCTTAGTTGAACTACGTGGGATGCATAACTTATTTTCTTTAAACAAAAAGCCATCTTGCCTAAAGAATTTCTGAAATGCACCAGATTCACATGCTTCATAAATATTGGAAAAATCTAAATCAGAAGCATACAATTCCTTAAGATATGCAAACCCTAATGATGAATGATCAAGTAAAGTAAGGGCTTCATACCTCCGAGACAGAGCGTCATGTACCATATTCTCCTTTCCCTTTTTATACTTAATGATATAAGGAAAAGTTTCAATGAAAGATACCCACTTAGCGTGACGTCTGTTCAACTTACCCTGTCCCTTTAGATGTTTAAGGAACTCGTGGTCTGAGTGCACAATGAACTCCTTGGCCATCAAGTAATGCTGCCAAGTTTCTAAAGCACGAACCACTGCATAGAGCTCCTTGTCGTAAGTCGGGTAATTCAAGGCAGCTCCCTTCGATTTCTCACTGAAGTAGGCGATAGGCTTTCCTTCTTGCATCAGCATAGCGCCTATACCTATACCTGAAGCATCACACATAAGTTCAAAAACTCGATCAAAATCTGGCAATGCTAAAACAGGGGCATGAGTGAGATCATGCTTCAAAACAGTAAAGGCATTTTCTTGAGCTTGACCCCACAAGAATGGTACGTGCTTCTTGCACAACTCATTTAGGGGCGCAGCCTTGGTAGAAAAGTCCTTCACGAACCTCCGATAAAAACTAGAAAGACCATGGAAAGATCTCACCTGAGAGGCTAATGTTGGTGTAGGCCATTCACGAATAGCCTGAACCTTGGCGTCGTCAACTTTCACGCCATCCTTCGAGACAACAAAACCAAGGAAGACAACTTCCTCCACACAGAACGTACACTTTTTCACATTGGCATATAATTTATTATCACGTAACTCAATTACTACCAATCGTATATGCTCTATGTGTGACTTCATGTCCCTACTATATATCAATATATCATCAAAATAGACCACAACAAACTTTCCTATAAACTTTCTAAGCACATGATTCATTAATCGGATGAAAGTACTAGGTGCATTTGTAAGGCCGAAGGGCATAACTAACCACTCATATAAACCAAATTTAGTTTTAAAAGCAGTTTTCCATTCATCACCTTCCTTCATTCTAATTTGATGATAGCCTTGTGTTAAATCAATTTTAGTATAAACAGTTGAGCCATATAGATCTTCTAGCATGTCATCAAGCCTAGGAATAGGATGCCTATACTTAATGGTGATTTTATTAACAGCTCTACAGTCCATACACATTCGCCATGTACCATCTTTCTTAGGAACAAGTATAACAGGTACAGCACAAGGACTTAAAGATTCCCTTACCTGGCGATTGGCGAGTAACTTCTCCACTTGACGCTGCAATTCCTTTGTTTCCTCCGGATTTGCTTTGTAAGCTGGACGATTTGGTATCGACGAGCCAGGTACGAAGTCAATCTGATGCTCAATTCCACGAAGAGGGGGCACTCCTGCCGGCAGCTCCTCCGGAAAGACATCATCATATTCCTGCAATAAAAACTCGACTTCCATAGGGAGATCCCTAGGAACGTCGGCAAGGTTAGTAGAGTCGTCTTTAGCAATAAGTAAAAGAATTAAACCCTTAGACTCTAAAACTTGATTGACTTCCCCAAGTGTAGAAAATAAGCTACTTTTACTATCTTCGTTTGAAGGCTTATCTGAGTACGCCTTACTACCCTTTACAATCTGTTTCCCCTTCCCCTTTTCTTGTTTCTTCTCAGCTTCCCATTCGGCAAGCTTATCTTTCATCCGGAGAGACTCAGCACGAACATCTTGGGGTGGCAGAGGCAGAAATGTATGGATCTTGCCCCATTGGCAGACCGAGTAGGTGTTGGCAACTGCGTCGTGTGTCGCCTTCATATCAAAGAGCCATGGGCGACCCAGGAGAATGTGGCACGCCTCCATAGGGAGCACATCACAAGTAACTTCTCCTTCAAACTTCCCAATAGCATATGGCACTCTGACCTGCTTGTTGACTCGGTACCCTTCTGAGTTGTCGAGCCATTGGAGCAAGTACGGATGCGGATGGCTGATGGAGGGGAGATTCAACTTTTCGACCATGTATGCACTGGCAACATTTGTACAGCTTCCCCCATCAACTATGAGAACAACAACTCTAGCATTTACCTTAGCGCAAGAATGGAAGATGTTGGTTCGTTGACTTGAGTCCTGGACGACGGATGTAGTCAAAGAGCAGGCAACTATGGAAAGGTGAGTGTCACCGTCCGGTTGGTAAATATCCTGCTCTGTATCTGACTTACCCTCGTGGGTTAAATCCGCGAAGGGATTAACAGGTTCGTCTTCATCCTCCTCAGAGATGTATTCGCCATCATGCCCAAGTAGCACTTTTCTGATGTTAGGGCAATCACCCATCATATGTCCATGCCCGGAACACCTGTGACAAGTGATGTCGTGGATCGGCTTTCTAGGAGTGAACGGCGTTTTAGCTGCGGATGAATTGAACGGTTTCTTGGCGGGTGGAGAGTACACCGGATTCTTCCTCCAGGTGGCTGGGGCGCTTGATGGCGTCCTGACTGGTTGGACAGTTTTCATGTATTCCTCCATTACCCTGGCTTTGTGTAGCATGTCTGTTAGGTTGGTGGCATTCTGCAATTCCACTGCCAACGCTATCCCTCTATTTAGGCCGGTGAGAAAGCGAGCCATACTGGTGGCATCATCCTCGTAGACATTGGCCCTGATCTTGGCCATCTCTAACTTCTTGTAATATTCATCTACAGTCAAAGAGCCTTGTACAAGTGTATGTAATTTCTTATACAATTCTCTAAAATAATACATAGGAACGAAAGTCTTACGCATTGCTGTAGTCAGATCAAACCATGATAGAGGCGGAGCTCGAGCTCTCATAGGCCGTGTGTTGCGCCTTTGGTCCAACTCTTGATTCCACCAAACAAGTGCATATTCGGTGAAATTTACCACCGCGAGTGAAGCCTTCTTGTGCTCGGGAATCGAGTGGAACTCAAAAATTCTCTCCATCTTAATGTCCCAGTCTAAGTATTCTTCAGGATTGGTACCGCCTGCAAAGGATGGCACCGTTGTCTTTAATTGACTTAGACCATCGTAAGGCTTGTCGTTGGCGCCGGTGTTGGGGTGAGGGATGTGTTCCTCCTCCTCTGCTTCGTGCCTGGAGTCTTAGGCAGCCTTAATATCTGCGACCTCACCACTGAGGTCTGCGAATTGCTGATAGTTTCACAATTGCAGCCAGAAGTTGCTCGTTTCTGACGGATCCGGAACTACGTCCTGACATTATAAGTAACAGAAAATTCCCTGCTAAGAACAAGTAAAAGTGAGTAGAGTAACCTTACTCCCTTGTCCCCCAAGTAATGCCCTCCTAATAAGCTACACACAAACCAGTGTTTCACTCGTAGGGTTGGCGGCCCTTGTATGCTGTATCACTCAGCCTTTTATCTCAAGCCTGTAACTCAAAGTTCTCAGATATTGAGCAAAGGTAATAAGCGATAAGTAAATCACACAAGCACGAAACTATATAAGAATGTAGCAAAAGAAATTTTCAAAAACAGAACTTGGTTCTATTTTGTTTTGTAAAACCTTTCGAAAAGAAATTTTGTAGTATAACTTGAATAAGATATGCACACAAAGGAACTTTCGGGGATAAGCCCTCAAAGTTCAAGAAATTAATGTAATGCGCACGATGACAAAATTCAAGTTATAGTGCAGAGTAGGCGTACAAGGTGGCACGAAAAGTATTCAGTTTATGGAGAAAACATGGCAATTCAAGTGAAAGAAGCAAGAAATAATGAGCAGATTGGAACGAATCAGGAATATTACTACCCCAGATGTGATAACCTGCCCAATAGGTAATCAAGAAAACCAATTCCCACTAACTAAGAGCTTCTAGAAAATTTACCCCAAAGTTGAGAAAATAGTAACCCCCCTGCAAAAATGTGAAATTCCAAAATTTTGAGCACCCCGAAATAAAAGTGATTTTTACTCTTTTTTTTTTTTTTGGCTAACCACTGATTTTAGAAGCAAGGGGTAAGAATGTAGCACAGAGAATTCACAAATTGCATAAACAAAGTGAGCTACTTGAACTTCAACCGCAAAACTGAAAAATTCTCGATATTTCCTTTTCTTTTCCAAAAAAATTTCGGTTTTGATGTATAAAAATGGTAGGGTAGTACCGAAATTTAATTTTCTTATAAAAAAAAAATTTCTTAAGAAGGAGCGTTCTAATTCTGAGAATTTCAAGACGAAGCCAGACTAACAAGGATTAGAAAACACCTGATGATTTGGCCGAGTTACTTCAGCCTCCTCTTGTCACGCAACCAGCCTTGGCTCTGATACCAATTGATATGGACTGGAGTTAACGATGCAGAATTCTTGCCAAGGAAAGTCTGAAAATTGCGAGACGTAGCTCTTAACCTCTAGAATCCCTACCTCGGATTCGGCAGTCTACTAAAATTAACCTAAGCTAATTTTAAACATGCAAATCGAACCAAGTTTAAGACAAAAGAGTCGAAACAAAAGCATGCATTCTAGGCAGAGCAACTACCTAAAAGCTATAGTTTCTAAACTTATAGTAATTCACAAAGCATGCAAACTACGAAAGCTCAAAATAAGAGAATGATTCAAGATGTATAAAACTATACTATTCTATTACTTGAATCAAAATTGTGTGTCGAATAATGGAGAATAGGACCCCTATTTATAGTAGTAGGTGGTCGAATTCTGTAGTACAAAGAAGTAGAAAACAATTAAAATTGGAATTCAATCAAGAAATTGATTCCTTACAAACTGAAACCTAAATGAACTAGGTTTAGTTGAAGATAAAATTCAACTATAATAAACCATGAACCATGAACCTAGCTTAAAAATTAAAAATGAACTAAAATTATGAAAAAGAAAAAGATAAAAATCAATCCGAAAAGAAACCTACGTGAAAGCTAGTAGTTATGGCTTCCAATTCCAATTTGCTAAGTAATTTGATCCGGCTTCCATGTCATTAGTAGTTATGGCTTCCAATTCCAATATGCTAAGAATTTGATCCAGCTTCCACGTCATTAGCATGCAGATTTCGCAGATTGCTTCTACACGGTGGTTTACTTTCAATTGGATTGAAGTAACCCATTTTAATCAATTGGGTTGGGCTGACCTAATTTAAATGGGTCATGCTCATTTTATCACTTTTTGGGCGTCTAGCATTTAGCTTAACTTAATTTTACTGTTGGGCCAAATTTCTAAAATGGATTGTAGGGAATTTGGCCCAAAATTTAAATGGCGTGTCGGTGAAAAGTGTAGGAAGCTTCTGGAAGCTTCCGGAATCATTTCTAAAACTCAAATTTTACAAATTCTTCATTTCTTCATGATTCTTCAATTCAGACCCCTTTTCGGAAATGGTGAGTAAAATGACCATTTTACCCTTCTGACTCTTCTGGGCTTTATCTTCAGGGGTTTGTGCTTCGGATACCATCTGGGCTTGTCGGGAACATTCTTGGACTAGGTTTTCAATGTCGGCCTTTAATTTCCTTGTCCTTCTGCGTGTCATTGGCCCAATGATATCTACAAATGGATCTCTCTGGATTGGGCTCGGGTCCTGAAGCATAGCTGGGCCTCGGTGTAGCACACGAACAAGCTCTGCTTCCTTTCTCGAGTCCTCTGCATCTACTTGTTGATCCTCTCTGCTTGGACTTGTCGACGGATTGGGGATGTCCTCATCAGAATTGCTGCTAATAACATGTATGTCTAATTGAAAATATTTAAGAAAACCAGTGAGTTGTTTGGTTGGAATTTAAATATTAATCTTCTATTTTCGTGCCCTAAATGTACGTTTTATGTGCAAGTCAAAAAATGCTCATATTTTGCTCAAAAAGCATTTTAGACACTTCATAAACCACTATTGAAGATTTAAGATTAAAGTAAATTTTTTTTTATATAAAGCAACATATTAAAAAGCCAATTGCCTTTTTTTAAAAAGAAAAAATTGAAAATTAAGAAAGTCAAAAGCTATATACATGACATCAGACTAAAGTCGTATCTCCTTAGCAAATGAAACTTACCAAAAGTCTCAAATCAACCAAAATCCAAAAGTTGTTACAAAGGTAAATATGAAAAGAAGAAGGGAAACAAAAATATTACCTAGGGTACGAAAGAAAACCTACAATGCAGGTTCTGTAACAAAGTTGGCAATAATACTCAAATATGCACCCAAAAGGTTCAAGCAACTTAAAATGATGATTCTGGTGAGCAAACTCAAGAGTCCATGGCTGCAATGGATAATCGACTTGTACATGGTAGTTAAATCTCTATCAAGTCTAAGGTGGTTCAATCATCAGTTAGTGGTCTAGAGACTATTGAAGATGAAAGTGCTGTACTTGTAACTCATGAAACTCAAGTCCTTACTCAGCCTGAGACTGTCAATTATTACTTTTCAGCTCCACAAAATATAAAAGAATACTTTGTCGCTATATTATCGCTTGAACTAGTACTGTTGCATCTATCCGATAGGTGAACTAACATTTTTTTTATAAATGATTCACAATGCGAAATCTAATGTGTATACTTGCCTAACTATAGCATTTATTTTCATTAAATAATGTATATCAAAAAAGATATTAAATTTGAATCTTACGTGCTAATTATTGTAGGCTGCTCACATTTGATTTAGAAATGCATTTAAGAGAATTTAAAATCATTATTTGGGTGTATGTTTATGAATAGCTGGTGTTTAGGTCGCACTTGTTAAGCCAAATATGAGCATCCTTCGACTAGCACACAAGATGCACGTTCATAACTTAGGGTAGTAGGTTGAAAGTAAATTTTCAAAAGATCGAGCTAAGGAGAAATTTTCAATCCACATGTATGTCTAATTGAAAATATTGAAGAAAACCAAGGAGGCGTTTGATTGAAAATTAAAATATTTATCTTCTATCTTCGGGCCCTAAATGTGCGTCTTATGTGCTAGTTAGAAGATACTCATATTTTGCTCAAAATTCATTTCAGACAATTCATAAACCACTATTGAAGTTTTAAGATTAAAGAAACTTTTTTTTTTTAATATAACATAATATATTAAAAAGCCAAATGCTTATTTTTTATAAGAAAAAATTTTTAAATTAAGAATGTCAAGAACTATATTAATGGCCAAGATTTGTGGGTAGATATAAATAAGGCTAAAGTCGTATCTCCTTAGCAAATGAAGTTTACCAAATGTCTCAAATCAACAAAAAGAAAGGATCCAAAAGTGGTTACAAAGGTGAATATTAAAAGAAGAAGGTAACTAAAATATTACCTAGGGTAAGAAATAAGACCCACAAGTGTCGATTCTATAACGACGTTTGACATAATACTCGAATACGCACCCAAAAGCTTTAAGCAACTGAAAATAATGATTCTGGTGAGCAAACTCAAGAGTCAACGACTTTAAAGGATAATGGACTTGTACATGGTAGTCAAATCTCTGTCAAGTCTGAGGTGGTTCATTCATTTGTTTGTGGTCTAGAGACTATTGAAGTTGAAAGTGCAGCAGTTGTAACTCATGATACTCAATTTCTAACTCAAGCTGAGACTGCCAATCATTATTTTTCCAGCTCCACAAAATATAGAACAATACTTGGTCAATATATTATTGCTTCAACTAGCACTGTTGCATATATCCTAATGGTCAACTATATTTATTATAAATCATTCACATGTGAATTCTAATGTGTATACTTCTCTAATTATAGCATTTATTTCCTTTGAATATTATAGATGGAAAAAATTTTAAATGTTCATCTTACGTGCTAATTATTTAAGAGTGCTCACATTTGATCCAGAAAAGCATTTAACAAAATTTAAAATTATTATTGGGGTGAATGATTGTGAAAAAGTGGTATTTATGTCGCACTTGTTAAGCCAAATTTGAGCATTCTTCAACTAGCACGCAAGATGCACGTTCATAACTCAGGGCAGTCGATTGAAAGTTAAATTTTCAATATAGCGAGCTAAGGAGACATTCTAAATATACATGCATGTCTAATTGAAATATTTAAGAAAACCAGCGAGTTGTTTGATTTGAAATTTAAATATTTATCTTCTATCTTCGTGCCCTAAATACGCGTCTTATGTGCAAGCAAAAAGATGCTCATATTTTACTAAAAATGCATTCTAGACACTTCATAAATCATTATTGAAGATTTAACATTAAAGTAATTTTTTTAAAATATAAAGCAACATATTAAAAAGGCAATCGCCTTTGCTTAATAAGAAAAAATTGAAAATTAAGAATGTCAAGAGCTATATCCATAGAGAAGATTTGTGGGTAGATATAAATAAGACTAAAGTTGTATCTCCTTAGCAAATGCAGCTTACAAAAAGTCTAAAATCAACCAGAAAAAGAATCCAAAAGTTGTCACATAGGTAAGTATGAAAAGAGGCAGGGAAACTAAAATATTACCTAGGGTACGAAAGACGACCTACATGCACAGGTTATGTAACGAAGTTGGCCATAATACTCGAATATGCCCCCAAATGGTTCAAGCAACTGAAAATGATGATTTTGGTGAGCAAACTCAAGAGTGAATGATTGGAAGGATAGTGGATTTGTACATGGTAGTCAAATCTCTGTCTAGTCTGAGGTGGTTCATTCATGTGTTGGTGGTCTAGAGACTATTGAAGTTGAAAGTGCAATAGTTGTAACTCATGGTACTCAATTTGTTCCTCAACCTGAGACTGCCAATTATTATTTATCAGCTCCACAAAATATAGAAGGATACTTGGTCAATATATTGTTGCTTCAACTAGCATTGTTGCATCTATACTAAAGGGGAACTAACATTTATTATAAATCATTTACATGTAAATTCTAATGTTTATACTTGTCTAATTGTGGCATTTATATCCACTAAATATTGTAGATGGAAAAGAAAATTATTTGTGCATCTTACGTGCTAATTATTTTAGGGTGCTCACATTTGATCTAGAAATTCGCTTAAGAGAATTTGTAATCTTTATAAAGGGTGTGTGATTGTGAAAAAGTGGTGCTTATGTCATACTTGTAAAGCCAAATTTAAGCATCCATTGACTTGCATGCAAGACGCACATTTACAACTTAGGGTAGTAGGTTGAAAGTTAAATTTTCAAAAGATCAAGCTAAGGGAGAAATTTTCAATACACATGTATGTTTAATTGAAAAATATTGAAGAAAACCAGTGAGACATTTGATTGTAAATTAAAATATGTATCCTCAGTTTTCGTGCACTAAATGTGCGTCTTATGTGCTAGTTGGAAGATGCTCATATTTTGCTCAAATGTCATTTCAGGCTATTCATAAACAATTATTGAAGTTTTAAGATTAAAGTATTTTTTTTTTATAGAGCAACATATTAAAAAGCCAATGGCTTATTTTTTAGAAGAAAAAAAATTTAAAATTAAGAATTTCAAAAGCTATATTAATGGACAAGATTTGTGGGTAGATATAAATAAGGCTAAAGTTGTATCTCCTCAGAAAATGAACCACTTACTAAAAGCCTTAAATCACCTAGAAGAAAGGATCCAAAAATGGTTACAAAGTTAATATGAAAAGAAGAAGGGAAACTAAAATATTACATCACGTACAAAAGAAGACCTACAAGTGTAGGTCCTGTAACGAAGTTTGCCATAATACTCGAATATGCCCCCAAAAGGTTCAAGCAACTGGAAATGAGGATTCTGGTGAGCAAACTCAAGAGTAAATAACTTCAAAGGATAATGGACTCGTACATGGTAGTCAGATCTCTGTCAGTCTGAGGTGGTTCATTCATCTGTTGGTGGTCTAAAGACTATTGAAGTTGAAAGTGCGTTGTTACTCTTGATACTCAAATTCTTACTTAACCTGAGATTGGCAATTATTATTTTTCAACTTCGCAAACCATAAAAGAATATTTTGTAAATATATTGTCGTTTCAACTAGCATTGCTGCATCTATCCTAAAGGTGAACTAACGTTTATTATAAATAATTTACATGTGAATTCTAATGTGTATACTTGTTTCACTGTAGCATTTATTTCCATTAAATATTGTAGATGGAAAAAAATTTAATATGCATTTTACGTGCTAATTATTTCAGGGTGCTCACATTTGATCTAGAAATGCATTTAAGAGAATTTAAAATCATTTTCAGGAGAATGATTATGAAAAACTATTTTTTAGGTCGCACTTGTTAAGGTAAATTTGAGCATCCTTCGACAAGCCCGCAAGATGCACGTTCATAACACAGGGTAGTCGGTTGAAAGTTCAATTTTCAAAAGAGAAATTTTAAATACACATGTATGTCTAACTGAAATATTTAAGAAAACGAGCGAGTTTTTTGATTTGAAATTTAAATATTTATCTTCTGTCTTTGTGCCCTAAATGTCTTATGCGCAAGTGACGTAGCGGAAGCTATCTCTGAGAAGATTTTGCGGAAACCAGAAGAAGCCTTCTGAAGACTGTTGAATTGAAGAACAATTTTCAGTCAAACAGGCATCCAACAATCGTTGAATCTACATAGGATTGCCAAAAATTAGGAAAGAAATAATATTGAAACTCAATTAATCAAAAACTGGTTATTACAGAAGATGGCACACCTATTTATAAGCCTATAGGCGCCCGAAACCGAAATTAAAGAAAAAACGGAAAACATACCAAAAAAGGAAATACTGCTGGTTCCTATATAGAATCAATCTCTTATTAAAAATAGGAATAACGAAGAAAACAAAATTAAAATTGGAATTTCCTATCAAGAGTTAAAACCAAAAGAAAACTTTCCAAAAACGGGCTTTTGAAGCCCGAATGATGTCAGATCCTCGAAATCCATCGTAGGCTATGGCATAGCTATGGGTCCTGCTCCTAGGCCCTTTTCCCATCAACCAGGGCTGCCGAATCTACAAAACCCCACCATTTTTTCTTGCGCTGGGCATCTTGATCCTTCTTCACAAAATAGGCTAACTCCATTTCTGACGCCACATCATTCTCCCCAGGGTGGTTGGAATTCATCCTTGAATTTACAGTGGTTTCCTTATTCGACGAGTGCCTATGAACAATTAATAGATGTTTCACATTGAAAACATTGGCAGTACGATTAGGACTTAGTAACTTGAGATGGTAGGCGTGTGGATTAATTTTCTCTACAACCTCAACGGGCCCAATTTTCTTGGCGGCTAACTTGTTATACTTTCCAAAGGGGAACCGATCCTTAGTTAACACTACCCAAACGTAGTCATCAACCTCAAACACTACATTTGACGTGATTTATCGACTGCCTCCTTATATTTCGCTTTAGCATGGGTAAGGTTGTCGGCAATCGTCTGATGTACATTCTGTAACCTAGACACAAATTTCGCAGCTTTCCCAATGAATCTTGATACAGGCGGGCAATGGTAGTAAGTTCAGGGGGCCCCGTAGAGAGGCTAGGTAGGCGACCTTGAAGGGACTATACCCGGTACTATAGTTAACAGGCACAATTATGGGCAAACTTGGCTTGACACAATTTCAGGTCCCAACTCTTCAGATGCTCTCTGACCAGGCAACCCAACAAGTTCCCCAAGGATCAATTAACAACCTCTATCTAGCAGTCAGTTTATGGGTGGTATGCACTACTAAAGTTTAGCTGGGTGTTGACTGGGTGTTGACCATTTTCCATAGGCTTCGCCAAAAGTGACTCAGAAATGGGTATCCCTGTCAGACACAATTGAAGCTGGCAGACCATGCAGGCAATACACTTCCCAAAAAGACAGCTGGGCCATATGTACAGCATCCGTCATTTTTTTGCAGGGAATAAAATGAAACATCTTGGAGAATCTGTCAACTACAATATAAATAGAATAATTACCTCGCTGGGTTCGGGGTAGTCCAAGCACAAAATCCATACTCACATCAACCCAAGGTTGGGAAGGAACCGGTAGTGGCCTGTAGAACCCAGCGTTAGTGGCTGTTCCCTTAGATACCTGACATATCTTGACATCACTGTACATACTTTTCCACTTCCTTGTGGATGGTAAGCCAAAGGTAGGAGGCCTAGACCAACTGCAATGTCCTGTAGCGCTCGACATGCCCCTTACCATGTAATTCCTGAATAATTTTGAGCCTTAAACTACAGTCTGGAATGCACAGTTGGTTCCTTTAAATAAGTACCCGTCATGCAGAACAAAGTTAGACCTTTCTCCATGTTGAACGCCGTTAAATCTGGGAACCTCAACGCTCATCTCAGTGAGTAAGTTGTTTCGTCTACTCAATGCATCAGCTACTCGGTTAGTTACCCTGGCCTTATGCTTGACCACAAATATGAATTGCTGAAGGTATTCAATCTATGATGCGTGGTGCACAACCACCTTGCCCTGCCTGTGAAGGTGCTTTAAAGCCTCATGGTCAGTGTACAAAATGAATTCCTCGTGGAACAAGTAGTGACGCTAATGTTTAACTGCCTGGACCACGACATAGAACTCTACATCATAAGTACTGTACCTGGTTTTTGCCCCCATCAATTTTTCACTGAAGAAAGCCACTGGACGCCCCTTCTGACTTAGGACTACCCCAATGCCAACCTTATAAGTGTCTGAATACAGTTCGAAGGGTAGAGAGAAATCTGGTTAACATCAAAATAGGGGCAGAAACAAGATGCTCCTTTATGCTCTGGAAAGCCTTTCTGCGGTCTTTGTCCACTGAAATTGTGTCCCTTTCATACAGTCCATAACAAGGGCCATTATGCTACTGAAGTGGGAAATAAAGTGCCTATAAAATGAGGCCAACCCGTGGAAGCTACGCACCTATGTAATAGTCTTGGGTTGAGGCCAATTCTTAATAGCTTCAACCTTTTCTTCGTCAACCTGTAACCCTTTACCCAAAATTACATAGCCTAGGAACAAATACCTTCGGCATCATGGATACACATTTTTTTGCTGCTGCATAAAACTTTTCCCTGCGCAGAACAAAGAGAATCTCGCGTAAGTGTAGGATGTGTTCCTCAGGTTTAGCACTATAATTCAAAATGTCATCAAAACAACAACTACAAATTTGCTGATGAACGGCCTTAAGATCTGGTTGATCACTCTTATAAACGTACTGAGGGCGTTAGACAACCCAAAAGGCATAACGAGCCATTTGAACAACCCCTCCCTTGTTTTAAATACTATTTGCCATTCATCCCCTGGCCTCAAATGAATATGGTGGTTCCCACTTTTAAAATCAATTTTCGTGTATACATGGGATTGCCATATCTGATCTAGTAGATCATCTAAGCGAGGGATCGAAAACTTATACCTGACTGTGATTTGGTTGATGGCCCTGTGTCTTAGTTGATGGCCCTGTGTCTAGCACATCCGCCACGTGCTGTCCTTTTTTGGGGCCAATAATGCTAGAACTGCACAAGGTCTCAAACTTTCACGAATGTACCCTTGGGCTAAGAGGTCTTCTACCTGCCTCCGTAGTTCCTCATGTTCACTTGGCCTCATTCACTAGTGAGGGCGATAAGGGAGGATGGCCCCAGGCTCTAAATTAATCTGATGCTAAATATCCCGCAGGGGTGGTAAGTTGTTTGGTAACTCATCAAGGAAAACATCACTGAATTTAGCCAGCAATGGATCTACAGCCTCGGGGATAGGCCCTGGCATGGCGACTTCAAACCCGATTAGAACATAAACCACCTCTGTTTCCTGTATCTCTTTTTTGAAATTAGGTAGTGATAATAGGCTGACACTAGGCTATTTTCAGGAGGATTCTATTTGTCAGTGCATGGCTTCTTAGGAATTAGCACAATCTTTGCCCTATTAAACATAAAGCTGTAGGTGTTGGTTCACCCCTCATGGGTCACCTGCTGATCATATTGCCATGGTCGGCCCAATAGTATATGACATGCAACCATCACACCATATATCATCCTTATATTTGGACCCAATGGAAAAAGAAACTAGAGCATGTTTAGAAATTTTTACCTCTTCGCCGTTCTGGAGCCAGGCTAGCATGTAAGGCAGCGGGTGCTTCAGGCCCAATTTCTATACTGTTGCTTCAGATACAATATTTTCACAGCTACCAGAGTCCATTATGAAACGAAAAATCTTCCTCTGCACCGTGTATGTAGACTGAAAAATATTGCTTCGGAGCCATTGCGACGAGTCTGCTACTCGGGGTGTTGGACACGACCGCCGTACTACCAACAAAATACCCTCATCTCTTTTGACACATTCTTCGTTGCTACCATCACCACTACTATCAAATTTAGGTAACTGTGGCTCTCGCTGGGATTGGTTCCATCGTCCTCATACTTCTCATCGATAAACATGGCCTTTTTGCCAGCCGCCTTGCACTCGAACATGGGGTTATTGTGCCAGCACAGTTGTGACCATTATGGGAGGCTCCAATAAATCAGATCTCCCACCTAGGCCATTAGATGATCCATAAAGTTACCCAATGTGCCTTCCAAGTGTTCATTTATACGCCGGGTGAATCGCTCCTCTAGCTGCATCATGTTCTCGCGTTTATAGATAATGTCGAGTGTTTGTTGGGGTTTCTTCAGAATAGGCATGTCATTCAGGAACAAACACGTCTCTAAAACCAAGTGACGTAGTGGAAGCTATCAATGAGAAGATTTTATAGAAACCAAAAGAAGCCTTTCGAAAGACTGTTGAATTGAAGAACAATTGCCAGTCAAACAGGCATCCAGCAATCGTTGATTGCACAAAAGAATTTACAAAAATTAGGAAAGAAATGATATTGAACCTCAATTAATCAAAAATTGCTTACTGTAGAAGATGGCACGCTTATTTATAAGCCTATAGGAGCTCGAAACCGAAATTAAAGAAAAAATAGAAAACATACCAAAAATGGAAATGTTTTTGATTCCTATATGGAATTGATCTCCTACTAGAAATAGGAATAATGAAGAAAATAGAATTAAAATCAGACTTTCCTATCAAGAGTTATAACCAAAACAAAACTTTCCAAAAATGGCAAAAACGGGCTTTTGAAGGCCCAAACAATGTCGGATTGCCAAAATCTGTCGTAGGCCATGGCCTAGCCATGTGTCATACTCTTGAGCCCGTTTCCCATCGACCAGGGATACTGGATCTGCAAAACCCCATGGTTTTTCTTACGCCGGGCAACTTGATCCATTTTCACCAAATAGACTAACTCCATTTCTGACGCTATATCAGCAAGTCAGAAAGTGCTCATATTTTGCAAAAACTGCATTCCAGACACTTCATAAACCACTATTGAAGATTTTACATTAAAGTAAATATTTTTTATATATAGCAACATATTAAAAAGCCAATGGCCTTTTCTTAATAAGAAAAAATGGAAAATTAAGAATATCAAGAGCTATATTAAGAATCAGATTTGCGGGTAGATATAAATAAGACTAAAGTTGTATGTCTTTAGCAAATGAAGCTTACAAAAATTCTAAAAAAAACCAGAAGAAAGACTCCAAAAGTTGTCACAAAGGTAAATATGAAAAGAGGAAGGGAAACTAAAATATTACCTTGGGAAAGAAAGATGACCTATATGTGCAGGTTTTGTAATGAAATTGGCTATAATACTCGAATATGCCCCCAAATCGTTTAAGCAACTGAAAATGATGATTTTGGTGAGTAAACTCAAGAGTGAATGACTGCAAAGGATAATGGATCTGTACAAGGTAGTGAAATCTCTGTCTAGTCTGAGGTGGTTCATTCACGTGTTGGTGGTCTAGAGACTATTGAAGTTGAAAATGCAGTAGTTGTAACTCATGGTACTCAATTTCTTACTCAACCTGAGACTGCCAATTATTATTTTTCAGCTCTACAAAGTATAGAAGAATACTTGGTCAATATACTACCCTTTCAACTAGTACTGTTGCTTCTATCCTATAGTTGAACTAGCATTTATTATAAATCATTCACATGTGAAGTCTAATGTGTATATATGTCTAATTATAGCATTTATATCCATTAAATATTGTAGATGGAAAAATAGTTAAATGTGCATCTTACCTTTTAATTATTTTAGGGTGCTCACATTTGATCTAGAAAAGCATTTAAGAGAATTTATAATCATTATTCGGGTGTGTGATTGTTAAAAAGTGGTGTTTAGGTCACACTTGTTAAGCCAAATTTAAGCAACCTTCGACTAGCACGCAAGAAGCTCGTTCATAACTTAGGGCAGTAGGTTGAAAGTTAAATTTTCAAAAGATTGAGCTAAGGAGAAAAATATACAATACACATGTATTTCTAATTGAAAATATTGAAGAAAACCAGCAAGGTGTTGGATTAAAAATTAAAAAATGTATCTTTAGTCTTTGTTCCCTAAATGTGCGTATTATGTGCTAGTTAGAAAATGCTTATATTTTGCTCAAAACTCATTTCAGACAATTCATAAACAACTATTGAAGTTTTAAGATTAAACTAACATTTTTTTTTATTATTGTATAAAGTATCATATTAAAAAGCTAATGGCTTATTTTTTATAAAAAAAATTTAAAATTAAGCATTTCAAGAGCAATATTAATGGACAAGATGTGTGGGTGAGTATAAATAAGGTTAAAGTCACATCTCCTTAGAAAATGAAGCTTACTAAAAGTCTCAAATCAACCAAAAGAAAGGATCCAAAAGTGGTTACGAACGTAAATATGAAAAGAAGAAGGGAAACTAAATATTACCTAGGGTACGAAAGAAGGCCTACAAGTGTAGATCTGTAACGAAGTTTGCCATAATACTTGAATATGGCCCGAAAAGGTTTAAGAAACTGAAAATGATGATTTTGGGGAGCAAACTCAAGGGTTAATGACTGCAAAGGATAATGGATTTGTATATGGTAGTTAAATCTCTGTATAGTCTGAGGTGGCTCATTTATGTGTTAGTGGTCTAGAGACTATTGAAGTTGAAAATGAAGTAGTTGTGACTCATGGCACTCAATTTCTTCCTCAACATGAGGCTGCCAATTATTATTTTTCAGCTCCACAAAATATAGAAGAATACTTGGTCAATATATTGTTGCTTCAACTAGCATTGTTGCTTCTATCCTAAAGGTGAACTAACATTTATTATAAATCATTCATATGTGAATTCTAATGTTTATAACTGTCTAACTGTAGCATTTATTTCCATTAAATCTTGTAGATGGAAAAAAAATTAAATGTTCATATTACGTGCTAATTATTTTAGGGTGCTCATATTTGATGTAGAAATGCATTTAAGAGAATTTATAATTAATATTCGAGTGTGTGATTGAGAAAAAGCGGTGCTTAGGTCGCACTTGTTAAGCCAAATTTAAGCATCCTTCGACTAGCAAGCAAGATCAGGTTTATAACTCAGGGCAGTAGGTTGATAGTTAAATTTTCAAAAGATTGAGCTAAGGAGAAATTTTTAGTACACATGTATGTCTAATTTAAAATATTGAAGAAAACCAGTGAGCACTACAAGAAAATGTGCTTTTAGAGACGCTGCCAAAACTGTCTTATATAGTGCATTTACAGTCTCAAAACGCTTTTTGACGTAGCATTGAGACAGTAACTGTGGCGTCTCTATTACAGCTATCGCAAAAGAAATTTGAGACAGTAAAGCTGTCTCAAATGTCTTTTGAGACGGAGTTGAGACAATTCTTCAAATGTCCCAAAAGTATTAGAGACAGACATTTTTCCATCTCAATCATTTATCTCAAATTTTGAGACACTTAACTGAGACAGCAATATGTTGTCTCAAATAGGATTAAAGACAATAGTTTTACTGTCTCTAATATTGCGTCTTGAATGTTTAGAAGTTAGAGACAGTAAATTAAGACACCACTATGCCGTCCCAAATAGAATTAAAGACAATAGTCATCTGTCTAAAATATTATGTCTTATTTTCAAGACTATAAATCGAGACAGCAATATTTCGTCTTAAATAGAAATAAATATTCTAATATTTTTATTTTATTTTACTTTATTTCATGATACTGTTATTCATAATTGGTCATTGAAGAACTAATAAACACCGATTGTTGATAAATAAATAGTAATATTCTGGCAAAAGTAAATAAATAAACACTAATTGTTGATAAATAAAAAATAACCTCCACAAGGAAAATAAATATATAACACAATAAAAAACCATAATTGATCCAATCAATCTAACATCCAAGTATTCACTTTGTATTTTTAAGCACAAGATACTACCATTATAAAAACTAAAGAAGATATAATCTATCAGTGTGATATCTAAATAGTCTGATTGTTTATAAACAAAATACTGGTTACTACTTTGGATAAAACTAAAAAAAGTGCCAAGCAATAGTATAATATATGCATAACTCTCACAATTGTGAAACTAACTTCCATTCATTCATTCATCTTGAGAATCCTGAAAGAAAACAAAAAACAAAAACAAGAAAATTTTTAATTAGAGTATCTATAAACTTCTATATTGACATGTGCAAACATATTAATATTGTTATGATTCCATAGATAACAGAATATATACTAGCATTCTTATTTCACGATAATGAATTACTTTAAACTAACCTCATCTCACAGTGAGAAAGGATGGTGCATATTTTTATCATCTCTGTGTCCTTCATTTGGATGCGTTTGTGAAATAGACCATTAAAGTATATGGTTATAAATCAAGTGATCATAGGATACTTTGACAATTACATAGTTTAAGCATAAAGTAAAGTTTCATTGTTCAAACAGTATAATAAAATTACCTGCACAATACTAGCTCCATTAGATGGCAAAGAGAGAGATGTATGTAGTTTAGCTTCTATTTTAGCTTCTAGTTGACTAATTATAGGGTTCACCACTTTCATACACTCTGCCACAACTTTTTCCACAATCATTTTGACAAAATCATTTGAATGCTCATTATGTTGCATAACTTGAGTACGCTTGTTTGCACCACTCGAACCTAAACCCATAGGTCAAACATATCTATGACTTTCTTTTCCCAAAAACTATGGAAAATTTGCTCCCTAAATTCAGGTGTTTGCTTCTCGATGGGTACCTCATTCAACCTTGCTAGCATTTGATCCTATATGATAATTAATATCAGTCAATATAGATACTTCATAACTAAACAAAATGAGAACATTAGTATAAATATTAAACACTTAAATGAATGCATTTACGTACAATTACATCTTTTGCATCTGAATCAACTATAACACCATTTTTGCTGCGAGACTCAATATATGTTGATAATCTATCAGTTGGCTTTCCATTTGTTGCAAGCTATAAAAAAAATAAAATATTGTTTAGACTAAGGTAAACAAGATACTTGATACCGTGTGATTGCAAAACACATAGGTAGACATCTAATTAACATTATAATCAAAATGACCTTGTGCTTAAAGTTTGGCATCGAAGTTCTTCCTGTCCTAGTTATTGGCCCCAAAAGTTTTCTATTGATTGAATTTTTTCTTGCAATTTCCTTGAAAGAAAAATGAATGTAAATAGAATTGAAAAATCAGTTATAAAGAACATACATTGTTATGGAAAATGTATATAAAAAAACATGTATCAAAAAATTTCCCCGAGCCTGATCCCGATGAATCAAAGATTGCTCGGACTATAGAATCAGAGTTCCAAATACTTGGAAATTAGAATTGTATTTCAAATTCATTGTTGGACATTAAGATTAACTCTGGCTACTAAAAGTTAGAGATATGAAGAAAGACCATATGGAAAATACTACTCCGCATTGCATTTTAAAAATAAATATAAAAACATGTATCAAAAGTAATTGACATAAACATATTGTAAGATTAGAGATTACTTGAGATTTTTTAGTGCTCTAATACTCAATGAGAACCTTTCGTTGATCAGCCTGAACATGAGAAGGAACAATTTTCAGCACTTGCTCACGTGTCTTCTATCATAGGGAACTGAATGACATAGATTCAAGACTTACCGTATTATGTAGTGCTGCTGCCTGTAGAATCGAATTGTGAAATGGTTTCTCCAAGCATTCCACCTCTCTCTCTTCTCTGATTTAGTCCTCCAACATTTACTGACAAACATTTCAAAAACTTATAAATAACAATTTCTTTGGGCTATTTATCAAACAGGTAGAAGACATTAGATCTCACAAAAGGCACAAACATACTTGAGAAGATTAATATGCTATTTACAGCCCAAATCTCCTTCTCTAATGTCAAAAATACCAAACAAACAGAAAGAAACAGAGCTGATAAAATCATACCCACATAAATTTAACACTAATAAAAATCCATCAAAATTAAAATCCAATTACCATTATACAGAACTATGAAGAAAAAAACAATAAAGAAGGAATAATGAATGATACATAACTATAAATTCAGAATCTAAGAATTAAATTTAGAGTTTAAATTCATGCTAACAAAATCAGAAAAAAGTTGTTACCTTTCCCTCTTGAATGTTTTTCAACAGAGCCTCAACTAGAAGATGATGATAGAAAAATAAGTACCGATGAAGACGTGACCTATATTTAGTTTTCCCTTTTTAAGTTTCCTACCTTTTTTTTGGTCTTTAGTATTTTAGGGATGTTTCCCACCTTATTTTAGTCATTACCTTTTTACCGAATTAAATTTTTACAGACTTATTTACAGTATTTTATTTATTTATTTCTTTCTCAAATAACAATTCTAAGTCCCATACTGCACTTGCTTTCCCCCTCATCAAAACTGAAATTAAACTCAATATCGAAGCTTTCCCCAAATTTAAAGGAACCATAAGAAAAAGATGCTAACAGAGTTGAAAATAAAATTCACAAAATAATATACTATAAACTAGAACCACAATTAAAGCTTTTTCCATTCAACTAGATTTGGGATCAGGCATAAGGCAAAGGCCAGGCCAACAACACGTGAAAGGAGAAAATCCTATGAACTTCTACAGATTAGTCTTAATGTTGATTGAAAACAACAAGTTCAGAAAGGCCATGAAACAATCGGGCATGTCATTCCTAGGAAAGCCTCAATGACTAATATTTGAACAATTCGGAGGGGCACGAACAACAATTTTGCGATGGCCTTCCTTTCGAACAAGCTATTGAGGAAAGCAAAAAACCACGAACAGCACAATCGCAACTACGGGACCGGACTTGAACTTGAACAATGGAAAATTGTAACTAGATTCCTTCAGCGATGTCTCAATGCGGTCAATTTTATTGGTTTTGGACTTTCTACCTATCTCGCTACTGGCTCCATTGGGTCCGTTCATTGGCTCCATTGATTTTCTTGGAGGCTTTGTCGATGGTGGATTTGAGGGATTTGTAGGAATTAGTGCACTAACCAAATAGCTAACATATGCCTTCGCATACGGCAGTGACCAGTGAGATCCCGAACACCGGCAAGCTGTTGGAGTATTTGAGGTAGGATAATAGCTTCTAAGCTAGCTGAAGATTTGTGAATGTGTTTGGGTTTTTCTCTCTCAGTTTGGAGGTTTTTTCCTTTAATCTAAAAAGAAAAATAAAATTGTTTTGAAGCTTTTTTTTTTTTTTCGAAACTTAAAAAGATCGAACTTTTTTTTTCTCTATACATTAATGGTATTTTTTAATTTCCATAATTATTTATATTTAAGACAAAATATTTTGGTAAACTTAAATCAGAACTATAATTTCATCCCCGTTAGTATTCATACGCTACAATATTTCATAATAATTCAGACCAAAAAAAAAAAAAAAGAATAATACATGATACAATAATTGTAAATTCAAAAAGTAAGAATTAAATTTAGATTATTAAATTTGTGCTAACAATATAAGAACAAAGTTTTTATCTTTCACTCTTCAATGTTTTGCAAATGAGCAGCATATGAGAAAATAGAAAAATAACTAAAGATCGATGAGGCCAATTTAATTTTGATTCTTTAAGTTTCTTGCCATTTTAGCTTTAGTATTTTACGAATGTTTGCCACCTTTTTTGTGGTCCTTCCTATTCTACGCAATCAACTTTTTGGGGACTTATTTATCATTTTCTGTAATTTTCTCGATTTTATCTATATATAAGACAAATTATTTTTTATAAAATTAAATAAAAAATATAACTGCATCACTCGGCACTGTAATCTCTTTTTATTTTAACAAAAATCAGCAATATTTTCTAACAAAATTAGTGCCAAAAAAAAAGAAGTAATAATGCGTGTTACATAATTATAAATTAAGTAAATAAGAATTAAAGTTATAGTATAAAATCCATGGTAACAATATAAATTCAAGATCACAAAGTTGTTAACACTCATATCTCTTCAATATTTTGAAATTGAATGGCAATTGAAAAGAATATAGAAAAATAATTACTGAGGGCAAGACTTATTTAATTTCCCTCTTAAAGTTTTATTTTTTAAGTTTAGCGCCTTTTTTGATCATTACTAGTGTACGGAAGTTTTCCAACCTTTTATTGGGTCATAACAATTTTACGCAATCAAATTTGGTCACTTACTTACCGTCTTTTTTAATTGTCTCAATTATTAATATTTAAGACAAATTATTGTTTTGTCTCAATTTAAGCTTCTTCATGAATGTAGTTGAGACATATTAGTTTTACTATCTTAAATAGATGTCTCAATTAATTTTATTTGAGACATATTTTACCATCCTTAATAAGTATCTCAAATAGTTTCATATGAGACAATCCTCCGACAACCGTATTTATTTTGATGTCTCAATTCAAAATTTTGTCTCAAATACCATGTTTTCTTGTAGTGGAGGCACTTGATTGTAAATTAAAATATGTATCTTCAGTCTTCGTGCACTAAATGTGCTTCTTATGTGCTAGTTGGAAGATGCTCATAACTTATTAAAGACAATTTATAAACAACTATTAAAGTTGTAAGATTAAAGTAAAATTTTTTTTTATATAGAGCAACATATGAAAAATCCAATGGTTTAGTTTCTGTAAGAAAAAATTTAAAATTTAGAATTTCAAGAGCTATTTTAATGGACAACATTTGTGGGTAGATATAAATACGGCTAGAGTCATATGTCCTCAGAAAATTAAGCTTAGCAAAACCCTGAAATCAACTAGAAGAAAGGATACAAAAGTTGTTACAAATGTAAATATGAAAACAAGAAGGGAAACTAAAATATTACATCGGGTACGATAGAAAACCTACAAGTGCAGGTTCTGCAACAAAGTTTGGCATAATACTCGAATATACCTTCAAAAGGTTCAAGCAATTGGAAATGAGGATTTTGGTAAGCAAATTCAAACGTAAATGACTTTAAAGGATAATAGACTTGTACATATTAGTCAAATCTCTATCCAGTCTGAGGTGGGTATTCATCTGTTAGTGGTCTACAGACTATTGAAGTTGAAAGTGCAATAGTTGTAACTCTTGGTACTAAAATCCTTACTCAACTTGAGATTGCCAATTATTATTTTTCAGCTCCACAAACTTTAAAAGAATACTTTGTAAATATATTTTGGTTTCAACTAGCATTGTTGCATCTATCCTAAAGGTGAACTAACGTTTATTGTAAATAATTTACATGTGAATTCTAATGTGTATACTTGTCTGACTGTAGCATGTATTTCCATTAAATATTGTAGATAGAAAAAAATTTAAATGTACATTTTACATGCTAATTATTTCAAGGTGCTCATATTTGATCTAGAAATGCATTTAAGAGAATTTAAAATCATTAATCAGCGAATGATTATGAAAAACTGGTGTTTAGGTCACACTTGTTAAGGCAAATTTGAGCATCCTTCAACTAGCATGCAAGATGCATGTTCATAACAGAAAGCAGTTGGTTGAAAGTTAAATTTTCAAAAAAATGGGCTAAGGAGAAATTTCAATACACATGTATATCTAATGAAAATATTAAAGAAAACCATTGAGACATTTTGTTAGACCTAGGGTCTCAATCAAAGTTTTGTATAATGATCAAACAAATATAAGAAGGAATGTTAATGCAATTCTTAAGATAAAAGTGTAGAAGCAGAGAGATTTCGACACCAAGGGTCGACAGGCTTTTGACCTCAAAAGTAAGCCCAGGAAGCCTCGAACCCCAGCCTCAACAGGCTCTCGAAGTTGAGACAACCTTGAAGTCGAATATCACAACAGGCACTCAACACCCCCTTGAGCTCTCGTGTTTAGAATTAACTCAAAATTTCATAAAACCATTGAAGTGTCGATACCAAGTGTCTACAGGTCCTCGACATCAAAGTTCACGTAGAAAGCATTGATTTTGACAGAGTCGACAAGTAGTCGACAACAGTCAAGCTCTGGTGGTGAAAATCCTAAAACAAAATTGAAGAATCGAGCTCGAGCATCAACAGGGTCTCGACATTAAAGATAATGAACCAGAGAATGTGGAAAAATATATTTATTACACAACACACCAAACCAAGTGTTCGTTAGAAAGAAAAATTCAAAAAGGAAGTATTGAAACTGAAGTCTCGAGCTCGAAGGCCGACTTCGAAGCTTCAGTTTTCACCTCAAACTTTCTAGCTGGAAAGAAAGAACGGAGGTTCTATAAATAGCATAAGCCTCTCATTTCAAGCTCAAGGACGCTAATTTGAGTTTTGCATTCATCTACAAGATTCAAACTCATTTCAAGAGAGAAAATCAAAGCATTGCATTCTTCAAAAGAAAATTGTCATTGTTTATTTGTATTTTCAATACTCTTCTTTTAGTACTCAATTGTTTAGTGCAAGAACTTTTTTGTAAACCTTGTGTTAAGTCCTAGCCTAGTGTTTGATTGAGGCACATTGTAAAAGTCCTAATCTCTTGTTGAAGAGATAGGCAAGGAGAAAGGGGGAGATTGAAGAGAATGAGAAGAGTTGTAAAAGTCGTAAGTCTAGAGTTAGATTAGGCATTTGTGTGAAGTCCTAAGTCTAGAGTTAAATTAGGCATTTGTTATGAAGACCTAACTAAGAGCTAAGTTGGGCAATTGTGAAAAGTCCTAAATCTCAGAGTTAGAATTTTGGCATTTGTAAATGTTTGAGTCACAGCTTTAAGTGATTCATTTTGAGAGGGTTAGAAAATCTCAAATTGTAGAACTTGGGTAGTGGATTAGGATTCGAGGGGAATCTGAACCACTCTAAATTGTGTGTGTTTTGTCTTCCATTTACTTTGCACTTAACATTTCAAAACACTTCTACACACAACACTTTGGTTGAAATTTTTTTAAAAGGGAATCTTTCAAAATTATTTAAACTATATTTTTAATTTACCAACAACCTAATTCACCCCCTCCCCCTCTTAGGTTGCTAATTGGGATTTCAATTGGTATAAGAGACTAGGCTCTAATTTGAGATTTTAAAACCTTAGAGTTAAGATCTTTTAGCAACCTTGATTTGTTGTTCATATTTTGCATATCTTGCATTTGTCACATTTTATTTTCTATCTCACTAAAAATGGCAAAAGGTAAGATTGCCAAGAAAGTAGCAAGGAAGGAGGAAACATGGGAGAAATCTCTAAGAAATGAAGAAGTCATTGCTTTGACAAGATGCATGCTAGAAAAAGAAGACAATGAGGTAAATGCTCTTTTCCCTTCTCACTCTTGTTGTAGTGATAGTGATTATGAAAATGAACCTAGTGAAAATGAAATGGATGAAAATTAATTTCTTGAAACTATTCAAGCTAATGTATTTTATGTCATGAAAATGAATTTGAAATTAGAAAAGAAAGTCAATTCTTTCAAATTAGAATTTGAATCCTTGAAAGAAGAAAAATCCATTATAAATTGTGAAAATGATGAGCTTAGGAGTGAAATCAAGGAATTCACCTCTTTAATTGAAGAAAAAGATATTGAGATAAAAAAATTTGAATATGACTAATTTAGAGATTGTAAATGAGAAAGTCAAATTACATGAAAAACTTAATTCTTTTGAATTAATGCAAAATGAGTACAATGAAATGAAAAAGAAAATTAATGACTTGAGCATTGATTTGGAAAAGCTTACTTTGGGTAAAAATAACTTGGAAAGTTGTTAGGTAAACAAAAGGTAGGAAATGACAAACATGGTTTAGGATTTGATTATGCAAGTGTGAATGATAAATCATCCTCATCTTCATCTACTTTTGTTGATATGCATAAGAAAGAAAGGAAATTTGTTAACCATGCCTGGAAATATGACACATTTAAAAGAACAAATGAGTTTGGAAAAGAAAATAGTTTGTCTAAGAATGAAATCCTTGATGAAAGTTTCTATAGACCAAATAAAATGGCAAAGGAAAAAGAGAAAATGAGTTCCCATTAGATGTCATTATTGTGGTGTGTATGGTCACAAATCTTCTAAATGTTATGCCAAAGTTGAAGTTGAATATGGACGCAAGATTTGGCAAATTAGAAGAATAACTAACCCTCAAGGACCCAAGAAAACTTAGGTACCAAAAGTATGTGTTTGAGTTTTGTAGGGTAGTTGATATTTTAAAGAAATGTGGAAGTTCAAAGCATGAAAAATGAAAGAAACAAGGAAAGACACTACAAATGGATTGAAAAGGCCTCAAGATGGTAAAAGAATGAATTTGCTCATTGGAGGTAACTTGTATCTCTCCTAGTTTGTTCGTGTAAAATTATGTGAACTTGTTTAATCAAATGTGCTTGAGTGACAATTTGTTAGCCTTGCTTTGATTTCTGGAAATGATTTAGCCTCATGACTTGTATGTGATTAATGTGAATGGTTAGTATAGAAATAAGAAAGTTAAATAGTCAAGAGCATTGCTAACTTAGGGGTTAATTTTTCTTTGCTTAAGTCAAAGTGAGATAAATGGAACTAAGTTGCAGTTAGCTTCGACTTCGAGTCTCGAACTCGATACCCAGTCGACACTTTTTTGGTATTAAATTATACCTTCAAGACAAACTTCAAAATTTTAGCTCAAAATAATTCTAAGTAAAAGTTTTGAGTTCGGGGTTCGACACCCTATTGACGTCAAAACTTCAGGGCATATAAATAGGTCTAAGTCGCGATCGAACCTTTAGAACACCTTTCACTCTAACATCCTCTTTCACGCAGTCGAAGGGTTGGAACTCCAACCAACACACCTAGCCTTGCCCATGCAAATTCCACTCAAACCTCTTCTCATCATCACTCATTAACCTCATCCCTCAATCCTATTTCATCAAATTTCCATTAAATCAACAAGCCCTAAATACTTGCAAGCCTTATTTGATGAGAATTGCAAAAAGAAAACAAGTTGAGAAAGCTGGTCCTTCCACTCAAACTATTGTGGAGAAAAAGGGAAAAAGAATGAAGAAGATTCAAGAGAAGGAACCCATCATCTCTCTGTCACCCCAAGGAAAAGGAAAATGGAAAGTGTGTGCTACTAAGAAGAAGAAAGGATCTCAGCCCAAATCGGATTCATCCGAGGAAGCTAGTTATGATTCGGTACAATTTATCAGTCCAAAAGCTTATGAGGTTTATAATGAAAAGATTAAGAATAGAAAATGCATTAAAGTTAGGATTTTACAAAGTGAATGTAGAAAGGCTATGACTATGAAACTAAGCTGTTCTATGCTAACTTATGCAAAATAAAAGGTAGAGGTAAAATGAATTTTAGAACCAAAGTAAATGGCAAAGAGTTTAATGTTGATGCTAGGATGATTAATGAAGCCATAGGATTTCCCTTGGATGATGATAAGATTAGGGATATTTATTATCATAGTTCTTGGCCCACTGAAGAACAAATTGGATTTAATGTACATGCTATAAGAAAAGATATTTTTGGAGAGTTAGTAGATGAGGAAGGGGATGAGATTGAGAAGAAGGTTACTGTTCTTTCCGATGAGCAAAGAATGGTGTATGAAATGCTAGTTAAAGGGTTATTTCCTACCAATGGTTATCCTTCGGAATGCACCATCTCACCCTTAGTCATTTACTATTGTATGCTAAAGGGAGTAAAATTCAATATGGGATATGCTATAATATGCTATATGTTGAGTTGTATGAGGATTTTCTGGGAGAAGTTTACCCTATGGCAATCTTATTACTCGCTTATTGAAGTTGAAGAAGATTACCCCTACCTCTCACCCCTCTCCAATTCTTTATTATGATGAGAAATATTTTGCTCAAAAGCATTGGTGTTAATCATATGGCATTTAGGGCAAGACTCACAAGGCAGTGGCTATAGAGGAAAGAAATCAAGCTCGGAGCAAAAATGACAAGGCAAAAATGGAGGAGACCAAGACTCTTTTGTAAAAGATCTTGGATATGGTTTTCTGTCTCAAATCCACCTCCAAGAAATACACCATGACTCTTTGAAAAATGGAAGGCAACCAATAAAGGTTGGAGGAGAAGAACAAGGAACTGCACAAAGAATTGAAGGTTGTCAAACTAGAACTCCGCAGCAAGCCAAACATGATCATGAGACTAGCCAAACTAGTATTATGAAAATAAAGAAGTGGAGGGAAAAATTGCCAAAGTTGAAGGAAACAATGAGGAAGTTGAAGAAAATGAAAAAGCTATGAGTGCAGATGTAAATGTGAGTGTCAGTGAGGAACGGACCCCTACTGCTAGTCAAAATTCTGATACCGACACTAATGGTGCTGCAACTGAGGAAGAATCTTAGGCTTTTTAGTTTATTCCTATTTTTTGAGCCTTGTATGGCTATGGATTGAATGAGTTATAACTTATGTTTAGTTGGTTGGTGCTGTTTTGAATTATTGTTAAGTCCTGAATGGAATCTATGTATCTTTTATCCTTTGTGTTAATTGGATGGTTAGATGCATTCTGTGTTGAATGGATTGTGTTCTATAGATGTTTTATGCATTGTTGGCGCTGGATTTTGTGTGCCTAATGGTTTGTGTTCAATGGATTGTCTTGATTGGTGTTGTTTAGTTTGTGAAGCCTCTTTGATTTATGAAGGGGGAGAAATAAAAGAAACAAGATTTTAGGGAGCATTTTCAAACTAAGGGGGGTTTTTTCTTCTTTCATTACATTTTTGTCAAAATTCCCATATTTGTTTTGTTATCATCAAAAAGGGGGAGATTGTTAGACCCAGGGTCTCAATTCTTAAAGTTTTGTATGATGATCAAACAAATATGACAAAGATTGTTAATGTAATTGCTTGAGATAAAGTGCAAAAATAGAGAGATTTCGACACTAAGGGTCGACAAGCTTTCGACCTCGAAATTAAGCCCAAAAAGCCTCGAACTCCAGCCTCGATAGTCTCTTAAAGTCGAGACAACCTCGAAGTCGAATATCACGATAGGCACTCGACACCCCTTGAGCTCTTGGGTTTGGAATTAACTCAAAATTTCATAAAAAAATTGAAGTGTCGATACCAAGTGTCGAAAGGTCCTCGACATCGAAGCTTGCCCAGAAAGTATCGACTTTGACAGAGTCGACAGGTAGTCGACAATAGTCAAGCTCTTAGGTTGAAAATCCTAAAACAAAATTGAAGTATCGAGCTCGAACATCGATAGGGTCTGGACATCGAAGATAATGAATTCAGAGAATGTGCTAAAATATATTTATTACACAACGTGCCAAACTAAGTGTTCATTAGAAAGAAAAATTAGAAAAGGAAGTATCGAAACCAAAGTCTTGAGCTCGAGGATGCCAAATTGAGTTCTGCATTCATCTACAAGATTCAAACTCATTTCAAGAGAGAAAATAGAAGCATTGCATTCTTCAAAAGAAAATTGTCATAGTTTATTTGTATTTTCAATACTCTTCTTTTAGGACTCACTTGTTTAGCGCAAGAACTTTTTTGTAAACCTTGTGTAAGTCATAGCCTAGTGTTTGATTGAGGAACATTGTAAAAGTCTTAATCTCTTGTTGAAGAGATAAGCAAGGAGAAAGGGGGAGATTGAAGAGAAGGAAAATAGTTGTAAAAGCCCTAAATCTAGAGTTAGATTAGGCATTTGTGTGAAGTCCTAGGTTTAGAATTAGATTAGGCATTTGCTATGAAGAGCTGACTTAGAGCTAAGTTGGGCAATTGTGAAAAGTCCTAAGTTTGAGATTTAGAATTTTGGCATTTGTAAAGGTTTGAATTACACCTTTAAGTAATTCATTTTGAGAGGGTTAGAAAATCCCAAGTTGTAGAACTTGGGTAGTAGATTAGGATTCAAGGGGAATCCGAACCACTATAAATTTTGTATGTTTTGTCTTCCATTTACTCTGCACTTAATATTTCAAAACACTTCTCACACACAACACTTTGGTTGAAAGAATTTTAAAAGGGAACCTTTTAAAATTATTTAAACTAGAATTTTAATTTACCAACAACCTAATTCACCACCTCTTAGGTTGCTAATCGGGATTTCACATTTTATTGTAAATTTAAATGTTTATCTTCAGTTTTTGTGCCCCAAATGTACGTCTTATGTGCAATTCATAAGATGCTCACATTTTCTCAAAATACATTCTACACACCTTATAAACTGCTATTGAAGTTTTAAGATTAAAGTAAATTTTTTTAATATAAAGCAACATATTAAAAAGCAAATGGCCTTTTTTTTTTAATAAGAAAAATAGAAAATTAAGAATGTCATGAGCTATAGCAATGGACATCATTTGCGGGTAGATATAAATAAAACTAAAGTCGTATCTCCTTATCAAATAAAGCTTAAAAGTTTAATATCAACCAGAAGAAAGAATCCAAAAGTGGTTACAAAGGTAAATATGAAAAGAAGCATGGAAACTAAAATATTAAATAGGGTACAAAAGATGACCTACAAGTGCAGGTTCTGTAATGATGTTGGCCATAATACTCGAATATGCCCCAAAAGGTTCAAGCAACTTAAAATGATGATTCTAGTGAACAAACTCAAGAGTCAATGACTGCAAAAGATAATGGATTTGCAATTGGTAGAGAAAACTCGGTCCACTCTTAGGTTGTTCATTCATCTCTTAGTGGTTTAGAGACCATTGAAGTTGAAAGTGCAGTAGTTGTAACTCATGGCACTCAAATCTTTACTCAACCTGAAATTTCACGCTATTATTTTTCAGCTCCACAAGCTATTGAAGAATACTTGGTCAATATATTATCGCTTGAACTCACACTGTTCAATCTAGCCTAAAGGTGAGCTGACATTTATTATTAATGATTCACATGTGATTCCTAATGCGCATACTTGTCTAATTGAAGCATTTATTTCCATTAAATATTGGAGATGGCAAGAAATAATTTGATGTGCATCTTAATTGCTAAATATTTTAGAATGCTCACATTTGATCTAGGAGCATTTAAGAGAATTAAAAATCATTATTGGGGTGTATGATTGTGAAAAAATGGTGTTTATGTCGCACTTGTTAAGAAAAATTTGACCATCCTTTGACTATAACGCAAGGTGCACGTTCATAACTCAGGGCAGTAGGTTGAAAGTTAAATCTTCAAAAGATCAAGCTAAGGAGAAATTTTCAATACACATGTATGTCTAATTGAAAATATTGAAGAAAACCAACGAGGTATTTGATTGAGAATTAAAATATTTATCTTCAGTCTTTGTGCCCTAAATATGCATCTTATGTGCTAGTCAGAATATGCTAATATTTTTCTCAAAATTCATTTCAAACAATTCCTAAACAACTATTGAAGTTTTAAGATTAAAGTAACCTTTATATATATATACACATATATATATATAAAGCAACATATTAAAAAGCCAATGGCTTAGGTTTTATAAGAAAAGAATTTAAAATTAAGAATTTCAAGACCTATATTAATGGACAAGATTTGTGGGTAGATATAAATAAGGCTAACGCCGTATCTCCTTAGACAATGAAGATTACCAAAAGTATCAAACCAACCAGAAAAAAGAAACCAAAAGTGGTTAGAAAGGTAAATATGAAAAGAAGAAGGGAAACTAAAATATTACCTAGGGTACGAAAGATGCAAGTGCAAGCTCTGTAACAATGTTGGCCATAATACTCGAATATGCCCCCAAAATGTTCAAGCACCTGAAAATTTAAAATCATTCACATGTGAGTTCTAATGTGTATACTTGTCAAACTATAGCATTTATTTCCATTAAAAAAATGAATTTAAGAGAATTTAAAATCATTATTCGGTATGATTGTGCAAAAGTGGTGTTTATGTCGCACTTGTTAAGAAAAATTTGAGCATTCTTCGACTAGCACGCAAGATGCGCATCCATAACTCATGGCAGTATGTTGAAAGTTAAATTTTCAAAATATCGAGCTAAGCAGAAATTTCCAATACAAATGTATGTCTAATTGAAAATATTGAAGAAACCCAGTTACGTGTTTGATTGAAAATTAAAATATTTATCTTCAGTCTTTGTGCCCTAAATGTACGTCTTATGTGCTAGTCAGAAGATGCTTATACTTTGCTCAAAATTCATTTCATACAATTCCTTAACAGCTATTGAATTTTTAATATTAAAATAACTTTTTTTTAATATATATATAAAGCAACATATTAAAAAGCCAATGGCTTATTTTTTATAATTTTTTTTAAATTAAGAATTTCAACAGCTATATTAATGGACAAGATTTATGGGTAGATATAAATAAGGCTAAAGTCATATCTCTTTAGAAAATGAAGCTCACTAAAAGTATCAAATCAACCAGAAGAAAGGATCCACAAGTGGTTACAAAGGTAGAACTTGATAATTGAATTGGAGAGAACCAACCGACTTTCTCTCTGGCTATCTTGCTCTCTCGCTTGGCTTGAAGCTAGGGTGCTCTAAGCGGTCACCTCTGGAAGAAGCTTGCCCTCATCTTCACCGATGAAGAGATGGATGAAATTGAAGCCCCACTCAGTCAAGCTTTGATAGGTAAATTCTCTCAGGGATGCACTACCATTGACCAATTGCGAAAGGATTTCTTAATCATAGGCTTTTATGGTGGGTATCACATCGGGTTCATCAGCTTGAGACATGTGCTTATTCGATTCGAAGTTTTAAAACTTCAATAGTTGTTTATGAATTGTCTAAAATAAGTTTGAGGCAAGATATGAGCATTTTCTTACTAGCACATAAGACGCACATTTAGGGCATATAGCTGAAGATAAATATTTTAATTTTCAATCAAATACTTCGGTATTTTTTATGAGTTCATTATTAGCTTCCTGAACCCTGAAGGGACCCCACAACAGAAACCAATATTTTGCAGAGCTCCAACTCAAAGGCCCATCTTGGTCCAAATCACTGAACTCAAAGATGAAGGTTATTCTAAGCCAGGCCCAACTCAGAGGCGATGAGTCTCTTAAAGTCTGTAGACTTTAAGGGATTACAACATTTCACAAACTCATGCTACATCACCGTCTGGGTGCCAAATCACTTAGCATCCAAGCTCACAAGTTGGCCCAAAACCTAAGCACAAAGTCGCAACTCAGGCCAGCGATCCAAGTCGCAGCCCACGGCTTCTTGGATTCTGCCAAAATTCCAAGCCAATCGCAGGCTTTCCATGCGATTGACACAGCTATAGAATTCAAGAAAGAGAAGGTTTTGCATGTTACCTATTTCCTTTTCCAATTGTAATTTCAATTAATTCAAGCTGCCAAAGCTGTTTACAACTTCAATTAGTTGGTAGTTTCCTATTTCATTACTAGTTGTTATTTCTTTTACAACTTGAATTTGGATTGACTTAAAACTTACCAAATTCAAGCTTCCTTTTTCCTTTTTCTTGGAGAATTTGGGTAGCTTCCTTTTTCCTACAGTCGAATTCCCCTTACAACTGAATCATGCTTCTGTTGATCGGTTTTGTAAAAGAAAACCAACTCTAGTTGATTTTCACTTCTTTTAGTAGTTTCCTTTTCTATTTCTACTTGTTTTCCCCTTGTATTTTCGACTGCCCCTCTCCTATAGATAAGGCTATCTGATACATTATTCAGGGAGAGTTAATGAATTGAGTTTATAGGTTTATCCTTGCTTAAATTCTTCATTATTATTTGATTATTGAACTAGTGTAATATTTTGCATTATTTATTAGTTCAAGTTCATGAATTTATAAGGTTATAGGTTCTTGCTCCGCCTATAATTCTGTTTTCACCTCTTAAAATCTGGTTAGTTTAAGGATAAAGTAGACTAGATCTTGCTTAAATTAATCTAGAGTTTTTGAGTTTCAAGAGGGTAATCGCGATCTTCATTGTTCGACTTTCCTTGGCGTCAAGTCTTCCGCAATGTGAGTTCTTCCCACGAAGTGCTCACATCAAGTTTTCTTCAATATTTTCAATTAGACAAATATGTGTATTGGAAATTTCTCCTTAGCTCAATCTTTTGAAAATTTAACTTTCAACCTACTGCCCTGAGTTATAAACGTGCATCTTGCATACTAGTCGAAGGATGCTCAAATTTTGCATCACAATTGCGACATAAACACCACTTTTTCACAATGATACACTAGAAAAATGATTTTAAATTCTCTTAAAAATGCATTTCTAGATCAAATGTGAGCACCATAAAATAATTAGCATGTAAGATGCACATTAATTTCTTTTTCTATCTACAATATTTAATGGAAATAAATGCTACAATCAGACAAGTATACACATTAGAATTCACATGAACAGTGCTAGTTGAAGCTACAATATATTGACCAAGTATTCTTCTATAGTTTGTAGAGCTGAAAAATAATAATTGGCAATCTCAAGTTGAAGCGACAATATATTGACCAAGTATTCTTCTATAGTTTGTGGAGCTGAAAAATAATAATTGGCAATCTCAGGTTGAGTAAGGATTTGAGTACCATGAGTTACTACTGCACTGTTAACTTTAATAGTCTCTAGACCACCAACAGATGAATGAACCACCTTAGACTGGATAGGGATTTAACTATAATGTACAACTCCATTATCCTTTGCAGTCATTGACTCTTGAGTTTGCTAACCATAACCATAATTTTCAGTTGCTTGAACCTTTTGGGGGGCATATTCGAGTATTATGGCCAACTTTATTATAGAACTTGCACTTGTATGTCTTCTTTAGTACCCTAGGTAATATTTTTGTTTCCCTTCTTCTTTCATATTTTGTAAACACTTTTGGATTCTTTCTTCTGTTTGATTTGAGATTTTTGAGCTTCATTTGATAAGGAGATATGACTTTAGTCTTATTTATATCTACCCATAAATCTTGTCCAGTGATATAGAAAACAATTTTACTTTAATCTTAAAACTTCAATGGTCTATGAAGTGTCTTGGATGCATTTTGAGCAAAATATGAGCACCTTCTGACTGGCACATAAGATGCACATTTAGGGAACGAAAACTAAAGATAAACATTTAAATTTTAAATCAAACACCTCGTTGGTTTTATTCAATATTTTAAATTGGACCTACATGTGTATTGAAAATTTCTCCTTAGCTCGCTCTTTTGAAAATTTTACTTTCAACTGATTGCCCTGTGTTAGGAACGTGCATCTTGCGTGCTAGTCAAAATATGCTCAAATTAGGCTTAACAAGTCTGAACTGAACACCACTTTTTTCATAAGCGTCACCCGAATAATGATTTTAAATTCTCTTAAATGCATATCAAGATCAAATGTGAGCACCCTAAAATAATTACCAGGTACGATGCATATTTAAATTTTTTTCCATCTACCATATTTAATGGAAATAAATGCTACAGTTAGACAAGTATGCACATTAGAATCAATATATGAATGATTTATAATAAATGTGAGTTCACCTTTTGTATGATTGAACAATGCTAGTTGAAACGACAATATTCTTCTATATTTAGTGGAGCTAAAAAATAATAATTGACAATCTCAAGTTCAGTAAGGATATGATTTCCAGTAGTTACAACTACTTCAATCTCAAGTTCAATAGTCTACCACCAACAGATGAATGAACCACCTAACACTGGACAAATATTTGACAACCATGTACAAGTCCATTATCCTTTGTAGTCATTGACTCTTGAGTTTGCTCACCAAAATCATCATTTTCAGTTGCTTGAACCTTTTGGGGTTATATTCAAGTATTATGACCAATTTCGTTGCAGAACCTACACATGTTGGTCTTTTTTGTACCATAGGTAATATTTTAGTTTCCCTTCTTCTTTTCATATTTACCTTTGTAACCACGTTTGGATCCTTTCTTCTGGTTGATTTGAGACTTTTGGTAAGCTTCATTTGCTAAGGAGACACGACTTTAGCCTTATTTATATTTACCCACAAATATTGTCCATTAGTACAGCTCTTTAAATTCTTAATTTTTAATCTTTTCTTATAAAAACTAAGCCCTTGGATTTTTGAAATTCCCTAATACAATAGCAACCTCAGATGAGCCTAAGAGGGAGAGGGGATGAATTAGGTTTTTGACCCTTTTAAAATTTCTTCTACAAAGAAAAGCAACTTTGAAAACCCATTTTCAAACACAAGTGTCAAAACCAACTTTGTTCTAGTGTGGTGTGTAAAGTGTAATTTGCAAAATGAAAGAAAATAAACAAAGAAAGAAAGGACACGGATAATTTATAATGGTTCAAATTCCTCTTCAATCCTAGTCCACTCCTAAGTTCTACAACTTGAGATTTCTAATCCTCGAGGAAGCACTTGAGATTTCAACATGAGAGTTTTGATCCCTTACGCTTGGTTAACTCTTTCTCAAGAGATTAAGACTTTTCCCTTGCTTAATCTAGCTCTAGACTATGACCTCCTTACTTATTCTAACTCATGACTAAGAGTTTGACAAATGCCTAACTTAACTCTAAGATAGGACCTTTACCCTTTACTCCCAATGCCTAACTTACTTCAAATTAACTAGGACTTGTACATTTGCCTATACTCAACCTCTTGAGCTGTCTCTCCTTCTCTTCTTGTTCCCCATTTCTTCTTGCCTAACTCTTAAACAAGAGTTTAGGACTTCTTCCTCACTTACAAATTTTCCTACAACACTTCTCAAATGTTTAGGACTTTTCCCTCTTTTACAATGTGAAAGTTACCTCTTGAATTGAGGTTTTGGACTATGACACAATTAGGCATGAAAGCCTCTTTCTTGACAAATGGGCACAAATGCCTTTTAGGTCTAATCCTACCTCTATTAGCTAATCTAACAAGTAAATGAATGATTTTAGCTCTTGAAATGTATCTTCAGAGTGGAAGGCTTAGTGGGGATGCTTGGTCATCAATTCCCGCTTTTATGGCTTATATTGATGTGAAGGAATCACTTCAAATGGTTAAATAATGCTACAATTTTCTGCCTGTTGGAAGCTTCGGAGTCGAGCGGCGAAGTCGAAGGTCGGGTTTAAACCTTTGTACTATTTGAACTTTTGGTCCAACGGTTAGCTCTTCTGGAGCTTTGAAGTTGAAGGGGTGTTGAGGTCAGAGTCATCTGTTCACATCTTTCTGGATAGTAAGCTTAATGGTTGTCAGGTGCCTGCCGACTAGATCGAGTTTGGACATTTCTGGTAGCTTTGAGCTCCATATGGTCTCGTGATTTGGAGTCAAGACTTTTTGGGAATTTGTTTTTGACTTTGAGATGGTCTCGATACTCGACTTCAAGGCTTCGCTTGAACTTTGCTTTCTCGAACTATTTCTTGAAAGGCTGTTGAGTGGGTGTTGTCTCGACGTCATCTGTCGACTTTGTTACCGGCACTTTATCGGCACTTTTTCTACATTTTTCTACAAAACTCTTCAAGGGCAAAGCATTAAACAAAATCATATATTTGTTAACTTATCATCAAAACTAAGATTAAGACCATAAGTCTAACAATTTCCTCTTTTTTGATGATTACAAAACAAAAATGTGATTTTATGGAGAAATATAAAGTGAAGCATTTTAAGCACATATTTCTCTAACCTAAGAGACTCCAAAACTCTAGATGACAAGGCAAAGCATAAATCACATCTTCTCCCCTTTTTTGTCATCACTTTATCATTTAAGCATGCAAAGGAGTGTTGTTATCTCTAACTAAGTCTTTTACCAATTATGCACAATTTAAGCCAAGCCACTTTACCATTTTCTACTCCCTAGTAAATGCTTTCTAAAAGTTCATTCTAAGCTTAATTCTACAGGACTCTATGCTAATCTTAACACCTAATGTCTATACTAGTTCTAAATTTTCTCCCCCTAAATTCTAGCATTTACATTTTTTCTAGAGAATGACTTCTCCAAATCACATGAGTTTTCAAGATTTATGACATATAGCATCAACTCATGTTTAAAAAACAAGTCAAAAGTATGAAAGAAACTTCTAATAGCCCTAATGATCAAATAACATGCATCATCTCAAAGTCAACTCATTGGTCAAACTTTTCAACTTTTCATGAAATTTACTTTTCTTAACTTAAAATTTTAATTTCTTCATGCAAGCAAGTTCTATTAGGCATATGAAGCATCTCAAGAATGTAAAGATTCACTTTTCATGCATATTCTTGAAATTCAACTAAAAGTCAAGTTTTTTCTAAAGCGATGACTATTTTCTTAAAACTTGTCGGTTTAATCATATAAATCTCAACTAAGAACATGAGTAAGTTTTAATCAACATATGCAACATATCAAAGGAATCATACATTTCAAGTCATGCATATGTACGAAGTCAACCTATCGGTCAACACTTTTCAAGATTAAGCAATTTAAGCTTTGAATTTTGAAAGTTGCTATTTTCAAGTTTCTATCATGCAATTTATCATCCAAACAACTTCAAATACTCAAGTAGTTAATGCATAAAGATTCAAACAATCCAAAACATGCTTATTTTCAAAATCACCTACTTGGTCAAACTTTTTCAATTGAGTCAACTGCATAACTAGTCACGTAACTTTGCAGAAATTGCAGAAATAATCTTGCAACTTTGAAAAGTTGATTTTTAGTCACATAACTTTCAAAAACTTGCAAAAATGGTCATTTCTTGAATTCCAACCGTTAACTCCCTAACGGATACTAATTTTTGAGGGCAAAATTGTCTAATATCCTTTTCCTTTGTCTTATCTTTCAATTATCTTACTTTTATTAGAAAATAAACCCTGATCTTTCATTTGTTTTTTACATATTTGACCAAAAATAAATTTTACTGCACAATAAAATCTTTATTATAAAATTTAAATTATTTTAAAAAAATAAAAATGAAATATTAAGAAATCTTAAATTATAAATATCATAATAGGGGCCCAACTTATTTTTTAATTAGTATGGCAACAAATTTAAATTATTTTTGTAAAAATTAAATATAAAAAATGAAATATTAAACTATCTTAAATTAAAAATACTATAATTCAAAACAAAAATATTCATATTAAATTTTAAATATATGATAATATTAAGAATATATAATTACTATTTTAGTAATATTATTATGCAGTAAAATTTATTTTTGATCGAATGTGTAAAAAAAAAATGAAAGATTAGGGGTTTATTTGCTGATAAAAGTAAAATAATTGAAAGATAAGACAAAGGAAAAGGAAACTGGATGACTTTGCCCTCAAAAATTAACTTCCGTTAGAGAGTTAACTGTTGCCCCTGATGGAATGACCTTTTTTGCACGTTTTTGAAAGTTGCATAACTAAAAATTGGCTTTTGAAAGTTGCAGGATCATTTTTACACTTTCGCAAAGTTGCGTGATGAGTTATGCACTTCACTTCTTTCAATTTTAAGCAAGCAAAGCATACAATCTTTGAATGTTGCAATTTTCTAGCATGCAAGCAACTTTAAATCATCAGGTAATCCATGCTTAAAATTTCAAATAAGCTAAATCATGTGTAAATCGAATGTCAACTACTTGGTCAATTGTTCTCAAACAATGTAAACATGCTTAATTCTTGCTATCTTCAAATGAAAAGTTTTCAACTCCTGTAAAAAGCAAGAATTTCAAGATACCAAAGGTGAAATAGGTCCTAATGCATCATTTTGACTCTTAAAGCATATCATTCTAGGATTCTATTACTCAAAGATTCATCAACAAAGGCAAATGTCAATTTTTCTCTTTAAATCTACATTTTGCCTAAAACATCTCTTTTTGAGTTTTTTTACTTCAAATTTGGTCTAAGCCTATTTCAAATATCATTGTAAGAATACTAGACCAATTTCAACTCTAAAGCATATAAAAATCTAAAAGTCAAACTTCTAACTACTTTTCTTTAAGGCTCATAAAGTCTTGAGGACTTTCACACAAACATGCTTTCAATCAAAATGATTCAAGGATATGAAGTTAACATACAAGTCAACTTTCCCATCTAAGAATAACATGCATTCTATATCAAATGTCCATCATTTTGAGCTTTAAATCACACATGTTCATCATATTTAACTTAATTTGCACATGATCATGAAAACAATTATAAAGAACTCAAAAGAGTTAAGAGATGATACATGTTACCTCAAATGAGCATTCGGTGGCTCATTACCATTCTTGAAGCCATTTTTTGTAATTTTTGCATTTTTCACCATTTGGCTCCAATCAACCATCCTTGCTGCTTTTCAAGTATCTCTTCATTGAGATTTAATCAATAAAGTAGCATTAAGGACTTACAAGGAAATAAAGCACAAGATTTTGATACCCAGCACTTATTGAGTCCTATGGGGTTAGCTTTTCCTTTATTAGCCATACTTTTCTACCCTTTTTCACATTTTTCTTGTCAAAACATTTGGGTTGAAAGATGACCGTGTCTACCACAATAATCACACATAATAGGTGCATCTAATAAGGGAAATCACTTAGCATATTTCCTATATGAATATGGAACTATTATACTTAAATGCATTTTGCCTTTTCAAAGACATGTGGTTAAAATGATTCTTCCTAGCATGTAAGGCACCATAGTTTCTAGAATTATTTTTCCTACTACAATGTCTTCATTTCTAAATGACCTATGCACATTTATGTATCTAGGAAGACAATGATCACTTAGCATACAAACATATCTTTTTAGGGCACATAAAGTAAACTCATAAAGATGACAACAGACTTCATTATGCCTATGGGGAACATGCAACTTCCTAGGCATATAAAATGAGGAATTAATGAAATTCACATCATTTTTAAACTTAGAAGACTTCTCTTTCTTTCATACAACCATGCATGATTAGTCTTCTTTTTAGATTCAATAGATGGATAAGTAAATTTTACATCATTATTTGAAGCATTAACAAAGGTAGTAGAACTAGAAGGCATATCATAATTTTTGTTACTTTCATAACCTAAGCCATGTTTATCATTTCTCACCTTTTGTTTCCCTAAAAATTTTCCTAGGTTATTTCTTCCTAGAGTCAATTTTTCCAAGCTACAGCTAAGGTCTTCAACCTTTTTCTTCAATTCAATACACTCAATTTCTAACTTTTCATGAGACTTTACTCTTTCATCCAATTTTACATTTTCATCTAAGGCATTCTCATAATACATTTTCAAGTCAATATACTTTGCATCTTCATTATCTAGCAAAGTACTCATTTCATCTACTTTCTTTTTCAACTCATCATTTTCACACTTCAAAGTAGAATTCTCTTCTTTCAAGGATGCAACATGAGTATCTAAAGAATTAATTTTCTTTTCAAGAACACTATTCTCTTTCATGGCATTCTTACATTTATTATGCAATAAAGTGACATACTTGTACATATTAGCACTATTGTCATTATCATTATCATTATCATTATTATGCATTTCAATACCACATGAAGAATATTGTGAAGAATTTGTTACCTCTTGTAGATCACTTCCAATAAAGCATCTTCTAGTGTTATCCTTCATCTCATCACTTAAGGAGTTATCCTAAGTCCTTGCTTGAATGGTCACCACCTTGGTGGCTTTCTTACCTTTAGCCATTTTGTGCAAATTTGGGAAAATGAAGCTCAAATAGTCAAGCAAGCAAATAAGACTATAAACTTAAAAAAGGTTGCAAAAATGATCTTTAAAATCAAAGGTTTTTAAACCTACAAATTTGAGCCCTCGCTCTGATACCAACTGAAATCCCCTAATACAATAGAAACCTAAGATGAACATAAGAGGAGGAGGGGTGAATTAGGTTCTTGACCCTTTTAAAATTTGTTCTACGAAGAAAAGCAGCTTTGAAAAACTATTTTTAAAGATAAGTGTAAAAACAAATTTTGCACTAGTGATATGACGCCCCCGCCCCAATCCCAACTCCCGAGGGTCATCCTGCGAAGGAGTCCGGGCCGGTTCAGGGGGTAGAGTCATTCAAGGCTCGTGCCCAACAAGTTGATACAGATATTAATATTACCTTTATCTGAAAACAATTCAATGAATAGTTCCTAAAGCAAACTTGTCCAGTGCGGAAGCTTAAAACATTAGTCAGGATGTCAAAGACCAAATTATCCCTTAATCCCAAATAAAACCAATGTCTAGGCCTAATTATTACAATCAATGCGCTAAGCACTGTTGTAGCGAACGTCGGCCTCAGAACTAGCGAATAACAAGTCATACCTAATTAAGCACCAGCAAAAATAGGTTTTATGAAAGGGTTATGCTTCACTAAGTTCAGTGAGAGACCTCGGTTTCTATATAAAATTCCACAGTGGTACTTAGACAAAAAGGTCCCAATATCAAAGTGATCATATAGACATAGCAATACAGTTTATGCATAAATATTCATAGTATTCATAGCATATGCAACTCATGCGTCAATGCTGAAGCAATTAGTCCTACAATCATTCAATCAATCATCTATATAATAATGTAGTAGAGATATACATGGCAACATGGAATGCTCTTAACCATATGCAACAATCAATCTATCAATTCACCCTTAGGTATTAAATCAGTTTGATTTCTATATAGCTTTCTCTTCTAAAGCTAAGGTGACAATTAACTCTAGACAATCTAGACAATAATGATTTTAGATAGTTTACAAACACCTCGACACCCAAGCCACAACAGTACCAGCAGTAGCCGGAGTGCCCGGCAGCAAGGGCTTTTGGATCTCGATTATATACATGCCATCATTAGTTTCCCCTTTTAGGGATGCGTCGACTAACTGCAATGCGGCCTCACCACGTATGGCAATACGTACAGGTGATTTCAAGCGATCAATTAAGACTAGACGCTTACAGCTTTTTATGTGGTTTAAAGGTGTCATACCTTATCTCTTATCATGCAAACATGACATCTCTAACATGCTTTCATGAATCCCAAACATTTCAATATGCAATGCAACGACCTACTCATGGAATAGGTATTAGGCCTTTTCTATTTACACCTAGAAGTACATCATGCTTCTCTATAGAGTAAAATCAATCATGTTTTCAATCAATAACAATTCATGCGATCAATCACCAATCAATAGGCATACATGCTTACACTTATATTAAGCAAGTAGGCAGTTCAAAGCATACATGTAATGTATACCAAATCAAATCAAGCTATCAATCATCGCACACCTCTCGCATATAGCAATTCAATTCCATTTACATGAAAGTGAGGTATGAGCAACCTCTTAATTTAGTTGATCAATCAAGGTTATAGTTCGCTCATACTATATATATTTCAATTAAACCTTTACGAAAATATCGAGTAAATCCCTTACCTTTCTTAAGGCGTGAGTGGTCAACGATTGACGGGTTCACTCCTTATCAACGGTCAACTCCTACAATACGAGCATTCTAAGATAAGTCAACTATGTTTAACTTCAAGGTTTGACTTTATGTTTTACTATCGGGTTTAACTTTGACTTTCAGTCAACTAGGTTTAACTTTGACTTTTTGGTCAACTATGGTCAATGGTCAAAGGTCTAGGTCAAGAATAAGGTCAAGTTCCTTAAGGCAACTATTATTAAATACTTTTGGGTCAATTCTAGATTAAGATAAACTTTAGGGATAAAGAGCAATTTCAAATATAAGGCAAAATTTGGTTCTAGACTACGTCTGAGTTCTTGTCCGACTCGCATGGAAACTCGCACCTGGGTGTTCTTATTTTCATGTTCTTCGGGTTTCAAGTTTTGAAATGTAGAAAATTCATTTTCTGGGCTCTGTGAGAGAACCTATCCAACTCAAACACTACTTTCAGGTTATGTTTTAACACTGTTCCAGATCATTTTTATCCAAACTGCAAGCATAGTTTTAAAGTCTTGCATACAGGTCATACCTAGAAGCTTTTACTTTGCATATTGGATTACTCTAATGCATTTAAATATTTCTCCGAAGTAGGTTCGAACCACTGCTCCTTCACATGCATAAATTCCAATTTTGACTTTTCAACTTAATCACTACGGATCATTTAAATGCTATAAGTAGTAATCCTAAACATGTATAACATTCAATAAAGATAATAACATCCTAAGAACATGCTTTCTACGGATTTATTACATACAAAGTTGAATTACTTTTTCCTCAAGTTTTATACAATTCATGCTTTCTTAATTCCAATCCTCAATCTAAATCATGAATTAAGACTCACTGTGAGGTTCTAAGATTACCATGAACTCATAGAACTTCAATGAAAGTGGTGGAAGCGGTGGCGGTTTACGGAGGTGGCTGCTTTCCTCTTACGGCTTCTTTAATTTTTTTTTATAGCTTTTGCTTTTAGAAGTTGAAGCTTTTAATTCATGAGTTAAGATTGTATTTATAAGCAACCACTAGGTCTAGAATAATTCAAAATCTTGGGTAATTAAGGTTTGTTCAAATTTTGTAGTTTTCTTCTATCGGATTGATCTCAATTTCCAATTCCTTAATTAAAGATTCCGTTTTCGTTTTTCCTCTGATTTGCGCTAGGTCTAGAATAATTCAAAATCTTGGGTAATTTGACACGATTTCTAGATTCTTTTCCTTTTCGTTTTTCCTACGTTCCTTATGTTATTTTAGGATATCTTTTATACCCACTTTAACTCTCAATCAATCAATTTATGCAATCAATCTGTCAATCAATCAAGCAAGTAAAGGTCGATTTTACCCTTTATCCGTTTTAAATCCTAGTCTGAAAATATGGGCCCTCACAAGTGTGGTGTGTGAAGTGTAATTTCCAGAATGAAAGAAAATAAAAAAAGAAAGAAAGAACACACCAAATTTATAGTGGTTCAGATTCCCCTTGAATCCTAGTCCACTCCCCAAATTTTACAACTTGAGATTTCTAATCCTCTATGAAACACTTAAAGGAGTGTTTCAATCCCTTACACTTGTGTAACTCTTTCTCAAGAGATTAAGACTTTTACCTTGGCTAATCTAGCTCTAGACTAGGTTTTTCTTGCTTAATCTAACTCTAGATTAAGACTTTGGCAAATACCTAACTTAACTCTAAGCTAGGACCTTTTACCCTTTACTACCAATGCCAAACTTACCTCAAGCTAGGACTTGTACATTTGCCCAAACTCAACCCCTTGAATTGGGTTTCTCGTTCTCTTCTTGCTTCCCATTTCTTCTTGCCTAACTCTTAAACAAGAGTTTATTACTTCTTCCTCACTTACAAATTTGCCTACAACACTTCTCAAGTGTTCAAGAATTTTCCCTCTTTTACAATGTGAAGGTTACCTCTTGAATTGAGGTTTTACACTATGACACAAATGGGCATGAAAGCCTCTTTCTTGGCAAATAAGCACAAAAGCCTCTTAGCACTAATCCTACCTCGATTAGCTAATCTAACAAGTAGATGAATAATTTTAGTTCTTGAAATGTATCTTGAGAGTTGGAGGCTTAGTGGGGATGCTTGGTCTTGAATTCCTATTTTTGTGGCTTTTATAGATATGAATGAATCACTTCAAATGGTCAAATCACGGCTACAATTTTTTGCCCGTTGAAAGCTTCAAAGTCAAATCGGGTTTGAACCTGTACTGTTTGAATTTTTGGCTCCAATGACTAGCTCTTCTTTCGTCACTTCTTTTGTTTCGAGGAGATTCAAAGTTGAAGGGTTGACGAGGTTAGAGTCGTCTCTTCACATCTTTTTGGACAGTAATCTTAATGGTTGCTAAGTGCTTGTTGACTAGATCGAGTTTGGATATTTATGGGTTGCTTCAAGCTCAATATGGTCTCATGACTTGGAGTTGAAACTTTTTGGGAATTTGTTTTGACTTCGAGAGGGTCTCGATACTCGAGTTCGAGGCTTCGCTTAAACTTCGCTTTCTTGAACTGTTTCTTCAAAAGCTACCGAGTGCACGTCGACAGGGCATCATCAGTCGACTTTCATACCATCACTTTTTCTACATTTTTCCACAAAACTCTTGAAGCACAAAGTATTAAACAAAATCATATATTTGTTAACTTATCATCAAAACTAAGATTCAGACTATAAGTTTAACAGTTTTTAACATTTTGCTTTATACAAAAATAAAGTTACTTTAATCTAAAAACTTCAATAGTTGTTTAAGAATTGTCTGAAATGAATTTTGAGCAAAATATGAGCATCTTCTGATAAGACGCACATTTACAGCATGAAGACCAAAAATAAATATTTTAACTTTTAATCAACAGCCTTGCTGGTTTTCTTCAATATTTTCAATTAGACATACATGTGTATTAAAAATTTCCCCTTAGCTCGATCTTTTGAAAATTTAACTTCCAACCTACTACCCTGAGTTACGAACGTGCATCTTGCATGCTAGTCAAAGGATGCTCAAATTTTGCTTAACAAGTCTGACAGCGACATAAACACCACTTAATTCACAACCATAACCCCGAATAATGATTTTGAAATTCTCTTAAATACATTTCTAGATTAAATGTGAGCACCCTAAAATAAGGTGCACGTAAGATTCACAATAAAATTTTTTTTCCATCTACAATATTTAATGGAAATAAATACTATAATTAGACAAGTACACACATTATAATTCACCTGTGAATGATTTATAAAAAAAATGTTAGTTCATCTTTAGGATAGATGCAACAGTGCTACTTGAAGCAACAATATATTGACAAAGTATTCTTCTATATTTTGTGGAGCTGAAAAATAATAATTGGCAATCACAGGTTTGGTAAGCATTTGAGTACCATGAGTTACAACTGCTGCACTTTCAATATCAATAGTCTCTAGACCACCAACAAATGAATGAACCACCTCAGATTAGACTGATATTTGACTACCATGTACAAGTCCATTATCCTTTACAGTCATTTACTCTTGAATTTGCTCACCAGAATCATTATTTTCTGTTGCTTGAACCTTTTGGGGGCATATTCAAGTATTATGGCCAACTTCGTTATAGAACTTGCACTTATAGGTCTTCTTTCGTACTCTAAGTAATATTTTAGTTTCCCTTCTTCTTTTCATATTTACCTTTGTAACCCCTTTTGGATTCTTTGTTCTAGTTGATTGGAGAATTCGCTTATGAGGCACAATTTTAGTCCTATTAATATCTACTCACTTATCTTGCCCATTGATATAGCTCTAGACATTCTTAATTTTCAATTTTTTCTTATTAAAAAAAGGGTATTGGATTTTTAATATGTTGCTTTATATTAAAAAATTTACCTTTATCCTAAAATTTCAATAGAAGTTTATAAGGTGTCTACAATGCATTTGAGAATATATGAGCATCTTCTGACTTGCACATAAGACACATATTTAGAGCCACCTAAAGACTGAAGATAAAAATTTAAATTTACAATCAAATGCCTTACTAGTTTTCTTTAACATTATCTATTAGACAAACATGTGTATTGAAAATTTCTCCTTAGCTAGCTCTTTTCAAAATTTATCTTTGAACCAACTTCCCTATGTTTTGAACGCATCTTGCGTACTAGTTGAAGGATGCTTAAATTTGGCTTAACAAGTGTGACACGAACACCACTTTTTCATAATCATCTGCCTGAATAATGATTTTAAATTCTCTTAAATGCATTTAAAGACCAAATGTTAGCATCCTGAAATAATTAGCACGTAAAATGCACATTTAATTTTTTTTCCATCTACAATATTTAACGAAAATAAATGCTACAGTAAGAAAAGTATACACATGAGAATTCACAGGTGAAGGCTTTATAAGTAATGTGATGTGAGTTGTTGTGAAACGCCCCAGGTTGCACAAGTCTTACCAATGAAAATCGAGATCTTGAAGGTCACAGACTTACTCTCTTAAATACTCGAAACTTTCTACTTAGCCTAGGTGAGTCTAGCTCTTTTATTCCTAACTAGATAGAAGAATTAAGAGGTGAACAAATAGAAATATAGGTGGAGCAGGTAACCTAGACCCTTCTAAGTTCAGGAACTTGTAGAATTATGAATCCATTAAATAACACACAAGCTCAAAACAATAAAGTGAAGAACCCAAAGTAAAGGATAAACCTCACAATTATACTATGAATTCTGAGTTTCAAGGTTTTGGTCACCCCGATATTTATAAGAGTTGAAAATCCAAAAACTTGCATGAAAAGAAACAAGAAATAGAAACAAATTAAAAGTGGAAACCAACGAGAGTTGGAAACCAATTACAAACAAAATTCGTAAGGAACTCAAATAAGGTAGCTGCGAAATTTGGTTATCTCCTTTAAAAAGGAAATTCAAAATTCACAAGGAAATAAAATAGGAAAAGGAAAGCTTGAATTTGGTATCTTGAAGAGAAAATCCAAATTTAAGTTGGAAAAGAAATCTACTTACTAATCTGAAAAGGAAACTAATAATTAAGTCAAATTGTAACATATTTATGGTAAAACTTAACTTAATTATAATTAAAAGTAGAAAAGGAAAAAAGAAAAGGAAACCTTGCACTTTCAAAATCCTTCCCGGATTCTAGAAAGGCAACTTGCGAAATTAGTAAGAAGCTTGTGAGCTTTGCCCACGGATCTGTGAGGAGGCGGGTTGCGATAGGCTATGACACAGACTTGCAATTTGCGGGCTTACGCTGTAAGCTTCTTCGCAGCTTGCTTCTGATTTCTGCTTGGCCAACTTGGGAAGCTTAGATGCTGTATGGATTAGCCCTAAATAAGATGGAGCATAAGTTATGGGTTGTAGTAGGGTCCCTCTTAAAGTCTAATGACTTTTGGGGACCTTCCTCAGGCCGGGCCGTTATTGTTTACTGGGCTTCACAGGATGACTGAACTCTGGCTTCTCGTCATGTGGCAGAAATGTCCGTGATGAGGATTAAGAGGGGTTGCCCTTGGTGCACTGGCCCTAATATGGTAGTAGTAGTTTGGATGTCCGTATCATTCCTTCCCGGTTGGAAAGGATTCATCCTTAAATCTGAGTTAGGAGAACAAGTGATAGGGGAATCAAGTGGTTTACCAAATGAGATTCAACACACATCTCATTTTTACCACACCAGTGCATGCCGCCTGCAAACATACCCCTAGGGGTACTCTACATACGGGTTAACTTATAGCTCGGTGGTAACGAAAGGATCCTGTTGCATTCCACGGTCGTCGACCTGGTGCTATCTGCATCGGTCGTTGCTCCGGGCTTGGTCTAGGGTCGTCGTCGCGCGGCCATACACTGGTCGGTGAACTTCACCCTATCTGCCGCTTGTTGGCGAATGAGTCTCTGCTCGTCCATATATCGTTTGATGTTCAACTTGGACAAGAGTTCGGCTATTCTAACATGCTTTCCTCAACTCAGCGGGTAGCATGCAGTAAAGGATCGCGTCCATACCCTGGCGTGGAATTCTGAAGCTATGGGAGACGTCGTCATATTCCACTTTGACGTAATAAATCCAAGGACGGACTAGTAGGATTGGGCTGTTTCGTAGAGGGGCGACGTCACAGAGGACACAGACCCTTAAGCAGTTGATCTGAACCTCGCCCTCACTTGTTGGCATACACGGAGTTTTTTCACGTCACTAAGCCCTTGGAGGAGCTCGTAGGGCCAGGGTGTTTTGTTACCTTGACATTCAGCTTGCTAACAAGTAGGTCACTGATCACGTTAGTACATGTTTCCCCGTTGATAGCCAGAATTACCTTCTCTCCATTGGCCGTTGCTAGGGTATGGAAGCCAGTTATTTGGGCAGTTTGCTTACCTTCGCAGGGAGTGGTGTGAAACGCCTACTATTAACTAAGGTAGGAATTCTTCTTTCCGTCTAGGGTCGGTTACGGCCTTCGAGATGGCTTGAGGTATGCAGGTAGGTACTCGTTGTGCTGCCATCCATGTTACAGGCTTAAAAGCATAAACGGACTCACCTGTCGGGGCGACGTAACAATGAAGGCGGTCGTCGTAGTGTGCCGGTACTTTGTAGAGCCATGGGCGGCCGAGTCGTAAAGGATTGTCCGGTAAGGGAATAATGTTGCATACAATGTTGATCTTAAATGGACCCATCTCTACTGTGACCATAGTCTGCAATCACACATGGAAAGTTTCCTATGCATTGGAAGGAAGATCATACGGCCATGGGTGCTCGACCAGGCGTAGTCTCCAATTGTCCACTATAAGGTTGTTGATTAGATTGAAACAGTTTTCCCCGTTGATTACTAGAACAACCTCTATTACATTAATTTTGCCAAGGGCATAGAAAGCGGCGGCTCGCTTGAGTGCAAATGTCATGCTGCTAGGAGAAAAACCTGCATAAGACAAGTTTTCAATATGTGATAATAACCTCACCCCCATCCCTCAAGTGTATTAACTAAAACTACGTACTTCCCAGTGTTTTGCTCTAATTAGTTTTTTCACTTGTAAGAAATCACTCTGCCTTTTCCCCCTCAATCCTTTGACAATGGTTATATTCACTTTGAGCGAGGATGTAAACAAGCAGATTCACTCAAACAAGTAGCATAACTTAGGCAAAAACACAAAGTAATTATCGAAATAGGGGCTGAACCTATTTCAATTTTGAAGTGTAGAAAAAGATAATTGTAGTAATTGATTCACATAAGAAGTGCACAAGGAGGAGATTCGGGATAAGCCCCCAATCTCAACAAATTAATGTAATGTACATGATGATAAAATATGAATCAATTTTAAGATCTAATGTCTAGGTCATTTGAAAAGAATTCAAGCTAGGTAATTTGCAAGGAAATTTAGAATGAATAGAAGCCAAGAACAGATAGCAGAGTTGAAACAAATTAGGAAACTACCCAAGATGTGATCACCTACCCAAAGGCAATCAAAGAAACCAATCCCTACTATACACACTTAACTTTGCAAACTAAACACTCAGACTTGGAGTTGAGTCTCAGTTGAAAATGAGTGCCAGCTTAAACCCAAAATTTTAATTCTGCCTCAGAGGGAAAATTTGTGATTTTGTTTTGGGTGTTGGGATCTGACACACCGAAACTCTTGCAGCCAGGAAAATCCAAATTCCTGGTGGAGAGTAAGGAGATTGCTAATCAAGAACCAGTACTTAAGTTTTAAAAGTAGTTTTACTGTGGGCGTAGGGGTTCGAAATGGATCGTAGTCCTACCGACGTTGCAAAACCAACTTAAAATTCCAGAGTTAAAGTTCAAATCTTGAAAGGTAACTTAAACGAAGATTGGCTGCTGATAGCAAACTAGGGGTTCAAAATTTCATAAGCCTGCTAACCGTTGCAAGAACCAACCCTAGGTTTTTTAGTGACAAATCAAAGTGCCGCAATTAAACCAAGGGAACCGGAAGGTGACCTAGGCCCCTAGCTAAGAAAAAGAAGAGTCACAAGAACCTAGGGTTTCTGAAAACCCTAGAGCCAAACAGGGTACTACCTTTTGGCGACACTAATTTTAGTCACAAAGGTGGTACTTTTCAGCACTATTCAACCAACAAATTTATTCTAGCAATTTGTAATACAACGGGAGTATTACTATCACACTGAAGCACAAATATTACAAAGAGGAGCAAAAACCGAATTTGATACCAAACCTGATACACAAAATTATTTGACACCAAATTTATTGCAATAATCCGATCTAACTCCTTTATCTTTCGATTTCTTCTTTTCGTTTAAACCAAATTCTTTTTCTTAAATTTCCATGAAAATTATATCTAGGATTTTACCTTAAGATCAATTCAATTTTAATAAGCTAAAACCCAAAAAAGCGATACTTCCCTTTTTTTCAACCTTAAAAAAAAAATTCCAACATGCAAAATGTCGTCTTTATTCTCAATTAATTTTTCAAAGAACCATGCAAGATATCAAATCAATATTCAAGCAATTTTCATATAAGAAAAATTATAGAGCAAGAAAACATCTTATGAGTTCAACTGTGTCACTACAGTATTCCTCCTACCAATAAACTTGCCTTGGCTCTGATACCAAACTTGGTGTGAGTTTTTGTGAAATGCCCCTGGTTGTAGAAGTCTCTTGCCAAGGAAAGTCAAGATCTTGAAGGTCACAGATTCACTGTCTTAAATACTCAAAATCTTGTACTTAGCCTAGGTGAGACTAGCTCTTTTATTCCTAACTACATAGAAGAATTAAGAGGTGAACAAACAGAAATCTAGGCAAGGCAAGTAACCTAGACCCTTCTAAGTTCAGGAACTTATAGAATTATCGATACATTGAATAACAAACAAGCTTAAAACAATAATGTGGAGAACCCAAAGTAAAGGACAAACCTTACAATTATACTATGAATTCTGAGTTTCAAGGTTTCAGTCACCCCCCTATTTATAGGAGTTGGAAATCCAAAAACTTGCATGAAAGAAACAAGAAACGAAAACAAATTAAAAATGAAAACCAACAACAGTTGGAAACCAATTACAAACCAAATTCGAAAGGAACTCGAATAAGGTAGGTGCAAAATTAGATTATCTCCTTTAAAGAGGAAATCCAAAATTCACAAAGAAATAAAATAGGAAAAGGAAAGCTTGAATTTGGTATCTTGAAGAGAAAATCCAAATTCAGGTTGGAAAAGAAATCTACTGACAAATCTGAAAAGGAAACTAATAATTAAGTCAAGTTGTAACCAGTTTATGGTAGCTTAACTTAATTATAATTAAAAGTAGAAAAAGAAAAGGAAACCATGCACTTTCCCAATCCTTCCTGAATTCTAGAAAGGCAACTTGCGAAATTCACAAGAAGCCTGTGAGCTTTGCGCACCGATCTGTGAGGAGGCGGGCTGAGATGGGCCGCACCACATGCTTGCGATTTGCGGGCTTGCACTACAGGCTTCTTCACAGCTTGCTTTTGATTTCTGCTGGGCCAACATGGGAAGCTTGGATGCTGTATGGAATGGCCCAAAATAAGATAGAGCATGAGTTGTGTGTTTTGAGTTGTAGTAGGGTCCCCCTTAAAGTCTAATGACTTTTTGGGACCTTCCGCAGGTCGGGCCGTTGCTATCTCTTGGGCTTCGCAGGATGGTTGAACTATGGCTTCTTGTCATATGAAAGAAATGTCCGTGATGAGAATTAAGAGGGGTTGCACTTGGTGGCACTAGCCCTACTATGGTAGTAGTAGTTTGGATGTTCGCATCATAATGTCAGTTCACGTTTAGGACAGATTGAACAGTGCTAGTTGAAGAGATAATATATTGACCAAGTATTCTATAGTTTGTGGACCTACAAAAATAATAATTGACAATCTTAGGTTGAGTAAGGATTTGATTACCATGAGTTACAACTACTGCACTCTCAAGTTCAATAGTCTGTAGACCACCAATAAATAAATGAACAACCTAAGACTGGGCAGAGATTTGACAACCGTATACAAGTCCATTATCCTTTGTAGTCATTGACTCTTGGGTTTGCTCACCAGAATCATCATTTTCAGTTGCTTGAACCTTTTGGGGGCATATTCAAGTATTATGACCAATTTCGTTACAGAACTTGAACATGTTGGTCATTTTTGTACCCTGGGTAATATTTTAGTTTCCCTTCTTCTTTTAATATTTACCTTTGTAATCAATTTTTGATCCTTTTTTCTTGTTGATTTGAGACTTTTGGTAAGATTCATTCGCCAAGGAGACAGGACTTTAGCCTTATTTATATCTACCCACAAATCTTGTCCACTAATATAGCTCTTGAAATTCTTAATTCTTAATTTTTTCTTATAAAAAATATGCCCTTGGCTTTTTGAAATTCCCTAATACAATAGCAACCTAAGGTGAACCTAAGAGGGTGAGGGGGCTAATTAGGTTCTTGACCCTTTTAAAATTTCTTCTACAAAGAAGAGCAAGTTTGAAAAATCATTTTCAAAGACAAGTGTAAAAACCAATTTTGTACTAGTGTGGTGTGTAAAGTGTAATTTGCAAAATGAAAGAAAATAAACAAAGAGAGCAAGAGCACACCAAATTTATAATGGTTCGGATTCCCCTTGAATTCTAGTCTACTCCCAAGTTCTCCAACTTGAGATTTCTAATCCTCTAGGAGACACTTAAAAGAGTGTTTCAATCCCTTATGCTTGTTTCAATCCCTAAGACTTTTCCTTTGCGTTATATAGCTCTAGACTAGGACCTCTGTGCTCAATCTAACTCATGATTTAGAGTTTGACAAATGCCTAAACCTAACTCTAAGCTAGGACCTTTTCCCTTTACTCATAATGCCTAACTTACTTCAAGCTAGGACTTGTACATTTGCCTATACTCAACCTCTTGAGTTGGGTCTCTCCTTCTCTTTTGCTCCCTCTTTCTTCTTGCCTAAGTCTTAAACAAGAGTTTAGGACTTCTTCCTCACTTACAAATTTGCCTACAACACTTCCTAAGTGCTTAGGACTTTTCCCTCTTTTACAATATGAAGGTTACCTCTTGAATTGAGGTTTTAAACTATGACACAATTAGGCAAGAAAGCCTCTTTCTTGACAAATGGGCACAAAGGCCTCTTAGCTCTAATCCTACCTCTCTTAGCTAATCTAACTAGAAGATGAATGATTTTAGCTCTTGAAATGTATCTTGAGAGAGGGAGGCTTAGTGGGGATGCTTAGTCTTCAATTCTCACTTTTGTGGCTTTTATAGATTTGAAGAGAATCACTTCAAACAGTTAAATAACACTACAATTTTCTGCCCGTTGGAAGCTTCAAAGTCGAAGGTTGGGTTTGAACCTTTGTACTGTTTGAACTTTTTGCTCCAATGGCTAGCTCTTCTTTTGTCGTTTGTTTTGTTTTCTGGAGCTTCGAAGTTGAAGGGGTGTCAAGGTCAGAGTCGTCTGTTTATATCTTGTTGGATAGTAAGCTTAATGGTTATCGGGTTCTTGTAGATTGGATTAAGTTTGGACATTTCTGGGTAGCTTTGAGCTCGATATAGTCTCGTGACTTGGAGTTGAGACTTTCTAGGAATTTGTTTTGACTTTGAGAGGGTCTCGAAACTCAACTTCGAGGCTTCGCTTGAACTTTGCTTTCTCGAACTGTTTCTTGAAAAGTTGTCAAGTGGGTGTCAATAGGGCGTCATCTGTCGACTTGTTATGTGCACTTTTTCTACATTTTTCTACAAAACTCTTCAAGGGAAAAGCATTAAACAAAATCATATATTTGTTAATTTATCAATAAAACTAAGATTAAGACTATAAGTCTAACAATCTCCCCCTTTTTGAAGGTAAAGCATAAATCACATCTTCTCCCCTTTTTTGTCATCACTTTATCATTTAAGCATGCAAAGGAGTGTTCTTATCTCTAACCAAGCCTTTTATCAATTATGCACAATTTAAGGCAAGCGACTTTACCATTTTCTCCTCTCTAGTAAATGTATTCTAAAAGTTCATTCTAAGCCTAGTTCTATGAGACTCTATGCTAATTTTAACACCTAAATGTCTATACTCACAACAAGAAAAGACCTCCTTAGAGACACCGCCAAAATTGTCTCAAATAGTGCATTTACTGTCTCAAAATGGTTTTTGAGACAATCTTGAGACAGAAAATGCGTTGTCTCCTTTGCGGCCGTTGCAAAAAAAATTTAAGACACTAAATCTTTCTCAAATAGTTTTTGAGACAAACTTGAGATAGATTTTCATCTGTTTCAAAATTATTTGAGACAATCATTTTTTTGTCTCAAATATTGTGTCTAAAGTTGTTAAAAATTTAGAACACTTAATTGAGACAATAATATGCTGCATCAAATAGAATTAGAGACAATAGTTTCCCGTCTTTAATATTACGTCTTGAACATTTATAGGTTAGAGACACTGAATTGAGACAATTATATACCGTCTTAAATAGAATTAAAGACAATGGTCATCTCAATTCTATGTCTTATTTTGTTAATGGCTGGAGACACTAAATTGAGATGGCAATAATTCATCTCAAATAAAAAATAAATATCGCAAGTTTGCTAATTTAAGAACTAATAAACAGTACTATTTTATAAACAAAATTAGTCTCCAAAATGTAAATAAATATTTACAACTGCACACCGTACTTGATACAATCACTATACATCTAAATTCCATGTGTATTTTAGAAGCGTGAGACGTTACTTTGATAAAAGCTAAAGAAAAGATAGTTGATCAAAATGATATCTAAATAGTTTAATTGTTTCATAAAGAAAACATTGGCTGCTATCTTGGAAAAAACTAAAAAGTGTCGAGCAATAAAATAACGTATGCAAAAGTTCCACGAGTCTGGAGCTAACTTCCATCCATCAATTCATCTTCAGATTCTTGAGAAAAACAATAAAGAGTTTTCAATAAGATCGTCTACAAACTTCTATAATGACATTTACAAACATCTCAACATAGTTTAGCTCTATTGAATCCCTCAAACATACTATAAGGAAACACCTAACCAAGCAGTTATGAAAGAACCTATGAAGAAATAACGGAGTAATTCACCTGAGAGAGCTCATATCTCCAATAGGCATGGGAACACCCATTTGAATCATTGCTTGAAGGACCAACATCGGAATAACATTTTCCTTTCTAACAAAACATGCTTATCATGTACTCACATATAAGTGAAATAGAACGAAATGTAGTTTTGAAAGAACATAATTGACAAAAAATTACCTTATCTCTGTTGTCGTCATACTTCATCAAAAAATTCCAGCAAACCTTCTATGATTTTTGGGCCCATAAATAATAACAGTTATGAAACGAATTAACTTTTTTCAAAAGAAAACCAATACTGACTAGCAATAAGAAATAACAAACCATAAATATACCTTCTCATCATACTACAATCATAAGAAACCAGCCGCCTTTCACCATTGAAATCATGCACATCAATATTGTCAGGATGTTGCAAGATAAATTAATATCATATTAATGCAATTCAAGCATACTTATAGGCGAGAACATGATATATAATATAAGAGATTCACCTAAACTTTAAAGCATAGATCTCATATAACATATGGCAAAACAAATATTTAGGTGACCTATCCATTAACATAGCTTCGAGAGAAAGTGTATTAAGAAAGTAGTAGACATGTTCTTAATTTAAGGTTGCGATTAAAACAATTCTTTTTAGCCAGTAGAATACTCACGTGTCGTCAACATCTCTAAACCTAAGTTGGATCTGCATTAAAAGTTAGAACATTCATTATTAAGAATTCAATTGATGTCTTTAACAAGAGAAGTTTCTCCTTTTCAAATTTACACAACAAATGTATTTTCAGGGAGGAAAAACCTCAATGCACTTTCCTAACACATTCTGAAACATTTAGGATCTCTTACAAGAAATTAAAACAAACTTAGTTAAACATATGTATTAGAACAATGAAACCTATTCTTTATTTATTAAACTATAATACATAATCACCTGACTCACATGCTGTAGTTACTTGTATGGATTTAAACTTACTAAACACTTTAAAAGGGCTAAAAGCATTCATAGGAAACATCAAACAGAAAAAAACATGAAAATTTCCACAAAACTCATTTTCAAAACAAAGTGCACTATCTTCTCTTTTCTTATACTTAAATATTTAAATTTTAAGTTCAACAAGATTCCACTCAAAGTTCAGATTTCAGAAAATTCAACACACTTTTAGAGACATTTTTAAAGTTGCAGGGCTCACTTTTTAACCATGTTTTAAGTAAGTGCATGTTCCCTGTAGTTGAGAAATAATTATCCATTTGAGATCAAATTTGGATCAAAGATGCAAAAGTAGTTTTTAATGGAATCAAACTTTAAAATTTCAGAACTTTGTGATGGCCCAATAAATTTAAAACAATTTAGCAATATAGTACAGTCAGAATTTCAAACTACTACAATATGAAGCTAAAGTATACTGTGATTTTTACAAGATTTTTATATGTTTTTGGATAAGATTTTCATGAGGTCAAAGTGAAAAACATGGGTGTACTATTCTCTTTTCTCCAAATCAGTACTTTTTACTTCAATCCTTGCACTTAAAATGTCTTTGGAGTGATCAAATTTATTTCTTAACAACAAAAACATATTTCTCAAATTACCAAACACAACAAAATCAGTCTGAATTGTTATAAAATAAGATCCCAATATGTTCATAAGTATCATTTTCTACCCTTTTGTTCATAACATTAACGTATATGGTATACAAAGCAGCCACATTTTTTCTCCTCAATTCAGAAAAAAAAAAAAACCATCTTTCATGAAAAGTGTAGCGGATAAGACAGCAATGCGAGACAATAGTAGTCTGTTTGAACTGTCAAACGAACTCAACAATAAAAGAAATTCAAGTATTACATTTTCACAAACACATTGTAAGCATCATGTATCTATCTTCCTTGCATACAGAGAACCACAAAAAGATACATCCATTGATTGGAAACAGCATATTTACGCGTTAACTAATATTAAATAAACTAAAGTACCACAGAAAACAGAACATTTGGGAAGGAACAAGTAATAAAGGGAAGAAAATGGAGAACTCACGTTGTTGCCGACTTTGCAGGAGTTCTAGGTAGAGTTTTGGTTTCACAGTGAAGATTACATTGTAGAGTGCCAAGGAAATGCGTGGTTTTTTACTGTAGAGTACCGTATTATATTTTTTTGGGTGAGGGAAAAGCATTCTCACCAACATCTCTACACCAGAAACGAGCTACATCTGTGGCTTATGCTTGTTGGAAAGAAGGCGACAACAACAAAATCAGTTGCAGAAGGAAGCTTCGATGGCGGTGGAGAAAATTTTGAGCAAATAACTCGATAATTGCTGGGTAAGGAGTTGCAAAGTTTATGTGGCGATGGAGATTGCAGACTAGGGTATCAATTGGTTGAATTTGAATTTGGGGATTGAGGGAAACTTCAGAAGAAAAATAATGCTTCGGGTTTAAAAAGGAAAAAAAAGAAAAAGAAAAGTAATTCTCGAAGCCTTAAAACCATTTATTTCAGCTTGGGAGCACTTAATTGAGTAATTTTAATGTTAAGAATGAGGAATTTTAAGGTAAATGATAGTCAACAAATTATAAACAAAGTATTTTCCAAAATAAATTATAAACAAAGTGAAATAATTATATAAATGATATAAAAGTGATTTTCATTTGATGATTTTGTATATTAATTTAACTATATTTTAACTGTTCCCTTCTATCTCAAAAAATAAAAATAAATACGACCAGCTTTTTTCCCACTTATTTTAAAATTATATCTTTTTTATTTTTTTAATAATATATATAAAGATAATTAATGAGTCAAACTATAATTCCTTCAATGAACCATTTCGCTACTGAAAAATGGTCTATGCAACCACTTATGCAATTGCATTAGTAATTCATCATTATTTTTCATAATTATATATAATTCGCAAGTTTAAGTAAAAATATAATATTTATATGTTCAATTGCAAGTTTCAAATAGAATATTATTGAAAATAACAGTTCTTTGTAGTTGGCAAATTTGTACTAATATTATATAAATTCTTTTGTGCTATCTTTCAATATTAATATTTGTAATTAAATGGTTGGTGGTTTAAATATGATTTAGAAAGCTGAAAAATAATAACTTCTCTAACCTTGTTTAAAAGAAAATTTAACATTTTTTTTGTTCATTGTATCAAAATTCAATTTCTTATAATGCACTTGAGATCATTTTTCTCATATTAATTTAAATAAATATTATAATTACTTTGTATTTTGGATAATTTTTTTTAGTCTTAAATAAAAGTGTTACTTAATTGAATTTGAGACAATGTTTCTGAACTGTCCTAACTAAGTATCTTAATTAATTACATTTGAGACAACTAATTTTACTGTCTTAAATAAGTGTCTCAATTAGTTGTATTTGAGACGATATTTCAAAACCGTCTCAATTTAAATGTCTCAAAATAGTAATTGAGACAATTGTTAAAATTGTCTCAAATTTTTAGTATTGGAGACGATTTTTGTCAGTGTCTCAAAAGCCATGTTTTCTTGTAGAGACTAGTTCTAATTTTTCTTCCCCTAAATTCTAGCGTACACATTTCAAAGAGCTTAACCAATCGAATAAGAAGGATACAAGCTTCATTCAATCAAAAAGCAAGTTAAGCTATGAAAATCAAAGGAGTGCATTTTTCCTAGATGACTTCTCCAAATCACATGAGTTTTCAAGACTTCTCCATTCTTGAACTGTTGCACCTCTTCACGAAAAGTAAGATTTCTAGATCAATTCTTATTCGAATTGAGTCCCGTTTCTTCCTACCTCTTCGTAAGAGTTGTGCCTATTGAATGACACCCTTTGGAGGTCTATAAATAGACTTATTTGGACATGATTTACTGATAAAAAAATCACTCATCTTACAATGTATTCTTGCATTTTTCGCACTTGTTCTGTGGATTGTTTAAGTCACTACTGACTTCTAACAATTATCTTCATCTTATCTCATAAGGATATTAGTCCTGAACTCCTTGCACACTTTAGGTGACTAATAAAGCCTAAAGGAAAGTACATTTGCACGATCTGAAGAGGCATTTACTTGTTTTATACTTTGTAATAGACTAGTTTGTTATTTGAAAAATTCAATCATTATTCTGGTTGTTGTTAGTCATGCTAGTTATTTCATCAAATATCCAACAAATAATAATTTTAAATTCTCTTAAATGCATTTCTAGATCAAATGTGAGCACCCTAAAATAATTAGCACATAAGATTCACATTAAATTTTTTTTTATCTACATTATTTAATGGAAATATATGCTATCGTTAGACAAGTATACACATTAGAATTCACATGTGAATCATTTATAATAAATGTTAGTTCAACTTTAGGATAGATGCAACAGTGCTAGATCAAGCGATAATATAGTGATAAAGTATTCTTCTATATTTTGTGGAGGTGAAAAATAATAATTGGCAGTCTCAGGTTGAGTAAGGACTTGAGTTTCATGAGGTACAACTACAACACTTTCATCTTAAATAGTCTCTAGACCACCAACAGATGAATGAACCACCTTAGACTTAACAGAGATTTGACAACCATATAAAAGTCCATTATCCTTTGCAGCCATTGACTATTGAGTTTGCTCACCAGAATTATCATTTTTAGTTGCCTGAACTTTTTGGGTGCCTATTCGAGTATTATTGCCAACTTCGTTGCAAAACCTGCACTTATAGGTTTTCTTTTGTACCCTCGGTAATATTTTAGTTTCCCTTCTTCTTATCATATTTACCTTTTTAACAACTTTTGGAGTCTTTCTTCTGGTTGATTTGAGACTTTTGGTAAGTTACATTTGCTAAGGAGATAGAACTTTAGTCATATTTATATCTACCAGCAAATCTTGTCCATGTATATAACTCTTGACTTTCTTAATTTTCAATTTTTTCTTTTTAAAAGAAGGGTGTTGGCTTTTTAATATATAAAAAAATTTACTTTAATCTTAAATCTTCAATAGTGGTTTATGAAGTGTCTAGAATGCATTTTGAGCAGAATATGGGCATGTTCTAACTTGCACATAAAACGCACATTTAGGCACGAAGACAGAAGATAAATATTTAAATTTCCAATCAAACAACTCGCTGGTTTTCTTAGATATTTTCAATTAGACATACATGTGTATTTAAAATTTCTCCTTAGCTCACTCTTTTAAAAATTTAACTTTCAATCGACTGCCTTGAGTTATGAACATGCATCTTGCATGCTAGTTGAAGAATGCTCAAATTTGGCTTAACAAGTGTGACCCAGACACCTATTTTTCACAATCATTCAGTCGAATAATAATTTTAAATTCTTTCAAAGCATTTCTAGATCAAATGTGAGCACCCTAAAATAATTAGCACTTAAGATGCACATTTTAATTTTTTCCATCTTTAATATTTAAAGGAAATAAATGCTACAGTTAGACAAATTCACATGTGAATGATTTATAATAAATATTAATCACCTTTGGGATATATGCAATAGTGCTAGTTGAAGCGACAATATATTGACCAAGTATTCTTCAACATTTTGTGGAGCTGAAAAATAATAACTGGTAGTCTCTAGAGTTACTACTACTGCACCATGAGTTACTACTACTGCACTTTCAACATCAATAGTCTCTAGACAACAAACTGATGAATGAGCCACCTCAGACTGGAGAGAGATTTGACTACCATGTACAATTCCATTATTCTTTGAAGTCATTTACTCTTGAGTTTGCTCACCAGAATCATCATTTTCAGTTGCTTGAACCTTTTGGGTGCGTATTCAAGTATTATATCAAACTTCGTTACAGAACCTGTACTTGTAGGTCTTCTTTCGTACCCTCGGTAATATTTTAATTTCCCTTCTTCTTTTTACATTTGCCTTTGTAACAATTATTGGATTTGTTCTTCTGGTTGATTTGAGACTTTTTGTAAGTTTCATTTGCTAAGGAGATATGACTTTAGTCTTATTTCTATCTGCTCAAAAATCTTGTCCACTGATATAGCTCTTGATATTCTTAGTTTTCAATTTTTCCTTATTAAAAAAAGGCCCCATTGGTTTTTTTAATATGTTTCTATTAAAAAATTTACTTTATTCTTGAAACTTCAATATGGTTTATAAAGTGTCTAGAATGCATTTTCAGCCAAATATATGAATCTTCTGACTTGCACATATGACACACATTTAGGTCATGAAGACTGAAGATAAATATTTAAATTTCAAATCAAACAACTCGCTGGATTTCTTAAATATTTTTGATTAGACATACATGTGTATTCAAAATTTCTCCTTAGCTCGCTCTTTTGAAAATTTAACTTTCAAACGACTGCTCAGAGTTATGAACGTACATCTTGAGTGCCTTTTATAGGATGCTCAAATTTTGCATAACAAGTGTGACCTAAACACCATTTTTTCACGATCCTTCACCCGAGTAATGATTTGCAATTCACTTAAATGCATTTCTAGATCAAATGTGTGCACCCTGAAACAATTACCATGTAAGATGCACATTTAATTTTTTTTTCCATCTACAATATTGAATGAAAATAAATACTACAGTTAGACAAGTATGCACATTCAAATTCACATGTGAAGGATTTATAATAAATGTAAGTTCACCTTTTGGTTAGATTGAATAGTGCTAGTTCAAGAGACCATATACTGACCAAGTATTCTTTTATATTTTGTGGAGCTGAAAAATGATAATTGGTAGTCTCAGGTTGAGGAACAAATTGAGTACCATGAGTTACAACTGTTGCACTTTAAACTTCAATAGTCTCTAGACCACCAACACATGAATGAACCACCTCAGACTAGACAAAGATTTGACTACCATGTACAAATCCATTATCCTTTCCAGTCATTAACTCTTGAGTTTGCTCACCAAAATCATCATTTTCGTACCCTAGGTAATATTTTAGTTTCCCTTCCTCTTTTCAGATTTACCTTTGTCACAACTTTTGGATTCCTTTTTTTGGTTGATTTTAGACTTTTTGTAAGCTTCATTTGCTCAGGAGATATGACTTTAGTTTATATCTAGCCACAAATCTTGTCCATTATATAGCTCTTGACATTATTTATTTTCAAAATTTTCCTATTAAACATAAGCCTTTGGCTTTTTAATATGGTTCTTTATATAAAAAAAAGTTACTTAAATCTTAAAACTTCAATAGGGGTTTATGAATTGTTTGAAATGGATTTTGAGCAAACTATGAGAATCTTCTGACTAGCACATATGACGCACATTTAGGGCACGAAGACTGAAGATAAATACTTTAATTTTCAATCAAATGCCGGGCTAGTTTTCTTCAATATTTTCAATTAGACATACATGTGTATTGAAAATTTCTCCTTCACTCGATATTTTGAAAATTTATTTCCATCCTACTGCCCTGAGTTATGAATGTGCATCATGCGTGCCAGTCAAACAATGCTTAAATTTTGCTTAACAAGTGCAACCTAAACACAAGTTTTTCACAATCATACACCTGAATAATAACTTTAAATTCTCTTAAATGGATTTCTAGATCAAATGTGAGCACGCTAAAATAATTAGCACGTAAGATTCACAATTAAATTTTTTTGAATCTACATTACTTAATGGGAATAAAAGCTACAGTTAGACAAGTATACATATTAGAATTCACATGTGAATGACTTATAATAAATGTAAGTTCAACTTTAGGATAGATTGAACAGTGCTAGTTCAAACGAGAATAAATTAACCAAGTGTTCTTCTTTAGTTTGTGGAGCTGAAAAATAATAATTTGCTATATCAGGTTGAGTAAGGATTTGAGTACCATAAGTTACAACTACTGCACTTTTAACTTCAATAGTCTCTAAACCACCAATAGATGAATGAAATACCTTAGATTTGACAGAGTTTAACTACCATGTACAAGTCCATTATCCTTTGCAATCATTGACTCTTGAGTTTGCTCACCAGAATCCTCATTTTCAGTTCTTGGACCTTTTGGGGGCATATTCGAGTATGATAGCCTACTTGGTTACAAAACCTGCACTTGTAGGTCTTCTTTCGTACCCTAGGTAATATTTTAGGTTTCCTTCTTATTTTAATATTTACCTTTGTAACTAGTTTTGGATCCTTTCTTGACATAGCGGGAACTATCTATGAGAAGGTTTTGCAGAAACCAGAAAAAAGCCTTATGAAAGATTGTTTAATTTATGAATAATTGCTAGTGAAATAGACATCTAACAATAAAAAACCCGCAATAGGATTACCAAAAATTAGGAAAAATATAATACTGAATCTCAATCAATCAAAAACCTAACTCCTACAAGAGATGGCATGCCTATTTATAAGCTTATAAGAGCCCAAAACCAAAAACAATGCTAAAAAGGAAAAGTTGCTAAAAAGGAAAGTTTGTCGCATCTAACATGAAATTGATCTCCTAACAACAATATGAATAACAAAGAAAACATAAACGAAATCGGACACTCCCATCAAGAGTTATGCCTAAAACAAAACTTACAAAAAATGGTAAAACGAGCTTTTGAAGGTCCAAACGATGTTATTTCGTCGAAATCTATCGTAGGCCATGGTCTTGCCACGGGTCCTTTTTCTAGGCCCATTTCCCTTCAACCTGTGACTTCAAATATGCAACACCCCACTATTTTTTCTTGAGCCGGTCAACTCGGTCCACCTTCGCCAAATACGCCAACTCTATTTCTGATGCCACATCATTTCTTCTGGTTGATTAAAGACTTTTGGTAAGTTTCATTTGCTAAGGAGATAAGACTCTGCTTTATTTATATCTATCCACAAATCTTGTCCATTGATATAGCTCTTGATATCCTTAATTTTCAATTTTTTCCTATAAAAAATAAGCCATTGGCTTTGTAATATGTTGCTTTTATATAAAAAAAAAAAAGTTACTTAAATCTTAAAACTTCAATAGTGGTTTATGAATTGCCTGAAATGAATTTTGGGCAAAATCTAAGCATCTTCTGACTAGCACATAAGATGCACATTTAGGGCATAATGACTGAAGAAAAATATTTTAATTTTCAATCAAACGCCTCACTGGTTTTCTTCAATATTTTCAATTAGACATACATGTGTATTGAAAATTTCCCCTTAGCTCGATCTTCTGAAAATTTAATTGTCAACCTACTGCCCCTGATTTATGAACTTGCATCTTTTGTGCTAGTCGAAGGATGCTCAAATTTTGTTTAACAATAACATCCTAAACACCAGTTGTTCACAATGATACACTCGAATAATGATTTTAAATTCACTTAAATGCATTTCTAGATCAAATGTGAGCACCCTAAAATAATTAGCATATAAGATTCAGATATAACTTTTTTTCCTTCTACTTTATTTAATGGAAATAAGTGCTACAGTTAGGCAAGTATGCACATTAGATTTCACATGTGAATGATTTGTAATAAATGTTAGTTCACCTTTTGGATAGATGCAACAATACTAGTTCAAGCGACAATATATTGACAATGGTATTCTTCTATATTTTGTGGAGTTGGAAAATAATAATTGACAGTTTGAGGTTGAGTAAGGACTTGAGTTTTATGAGTTACAAATACAGCACTTTGATCTTTAATAGTCTCTAAACCACCAACAGATGAATGAACCACTTCAGACTTGATAGAGATTTGACTACCATGTACAAGTCTAATATCCTTTACAGCCATTGACTCTTGAGTTTGCTCACTAGAATCATCATTTTCAGTTGCTTGAACATTTTGGGTGTGTATTTGAGTGGCAAACTTCGTTGCAAAACCTTTACTTGTTGGTCTTCTTTCGTACCCTAGGTAATATTTTAGTTTCCCTTCTTCTTTTCATATTTACCATTGTTACAACTTTTGGATTCATTTTTCTTGTTGATTTGAGACTATTGGTAAGTTTCATTTGCTAAGCAGATACAACTTTAGTCTTATTTCGCAAACCTTGCCCATTGATATAGCTCTTGACATTCTTAATTTTAAAATTTTTTGTAATAAAACATAAGCCATTAGCTTTTTAATATGTTTCTTTGTATAAAAAAAGTAACTTTAATCTTAAAACTTCAATAGTGGTTTATGAATTGTTTGAAATGAATTTTGAGAAAAATATGATCATCTTCTTACTAGCATATAAGATGCACATTTAGGGCATGAACACTGAAGATAATTATTTTAATTTTCAATCAAACACCTAGCTGGGTTTCTTCAATATTTTTAATTAGAAATACATGTGTATTGAATATATATCCTTAGCTCGCTCTTTTGAAAATTTAACTGTCAACTGCCTACCTAGAGGTATGAATGTTCATCTTACGTGCTAGTTGAAGGATGCTGAAATTTGGCTTAACAAGTGCAACTTAAACACCCTTTTTCACAATCATTCACCCGAATAATGATTTTAAATTCTCTTAAATGCATTTCTAGATCAAATGTGAGCACCCTGAAATAATTAGCAAGTATGATGCACATTTTAATTTTTTCCGTCTACAATATTGAATGGAAATAAATGCTATAGTTAGACAAATTGATGAGGGCATTCAAAGTCAACAACACGCAACAAGTCAAACTACAAGTGATTCAGGAGAAGCTGAGGAGGAGGTTCGAGTTCTACATCGAGGCCCAACAATGCTTCAGGATCCAAGCCCATATCAGAGGGATCTATTTGTAGACATCACTGGGCCCATAACCAGAAGCAGAGCGAAGAAGGTGCGAGAAGCTCTCAACAACCTTGTGCAAGCCTGCCATCAAGATGCCCAGCTGATTGTAGAAGCCCACGCCTTGGAGCAAAATCGAGGAAATGTGCGATTTGCAACTCTTCTAACTATCTTGGAAGAAGAGGCGCAAGTCATCAAATCTTAATCAAGAAGAAGGCTGTTTCTTGAAGTCTTGAAGAAGCCGGGAGGTTCTTGGACTTAAAAGAAACAAATAAATAAAGTTCCCTACAATTTGGGCCAACCCAAAACTCATGGACCAGCCCACAAGTTTTCGGCCAGCCCAAGAGTCCACAAGAGAAGCCACACGGCCAATCCAAGGAGAAAAGCCCACACGGCCAGCCCAAGGAAAAAGCCACACGGCTTGGGGAATTTTCAAATTTTTAATTAAGTTATTTTATTTTTAGTTAGTTTCCAAAAAGGGTTTCCTTATTCTTTTTGGGAGTAGGATTTTTATTCTTTTCCTACTTGTTTCCTAATTAGCTTTCCTTCTTGTTTTGGTACTTGTAATTTCGGAAATCACCCATTATGAGGTGACCGAATTTTTTTTGCCTTTTCTTACCATTCCTACTTCTTTTCGGGTTTGGTAATTGTACAAGAAATTAACCTCTTGGTTAATTTCCAATTCTAATTCTTTTCCTTTTCTTTTTCTACTGATTTTCGGCCATTCCTTCTCCTATATAAAGGGGCCGAAACTTCAATAATATTCAGTGTATTTCAGATCAAAAACTTAGTGTTTGAAGTACCTCCTTTTATTGCTTTATGTATTTGCATGTCGTGAATTACATACTTGCATGAAACTTAGCCAATTAGGTTCTTGCTCTGCCTAGTTGTTCGCATGTTTCACACCTCTTTTCTTGCACTTGGTTCGAATTTATAAACAAATTGGTCAGGATAGTTTTTCCCTTGTTTTATCAAATCCGAACGTGAGTTAAAGGTTTTGTAAGAGCTTGTCACTTAATCACAAGGTCCTCGGCAACATTATCCGCATGTGTACAACCGTCCACATCAATTGGTATCAGAGCTAAGGAGTGGTTTCGTGACCGGAGGAGATCAACCAACCAAATCCTTTCCAGGTGTTTTCTTTTCCTTGTTAGTCTTGATTATTCTTGGAATTGAACTCATCTTTTTGGGGGAAAAATTTTTTTCTTCAAGCTTTTTAATTTTGCGATTTTTGGTGCTGTTTTCTATCTTTTAAAAATCTCAAACTTCTTTATAAATTCGGATACCCTTGCTGTAAATTTTTCGAAACTCAAAATCGGGGCTTAAATTTCAAACTAGTACTCGGATTTTTGAGCTAGGGTTTCTCGGATTTTTCCGTCGCTAATTCTCGCGATGCTAGGGTTTTGTTTGCTCAGTTTTTGCGACCTTTTCTACCCTTCTTTTGTGCTGATTTTTTGAAAAATTGTGAGTTTTGCGGTTGATGTTAAGCAGCTCACTTGTTTGCGCATTGTAAAAATTGCATGCTCTAGTTTTGGATACTTTCTTTTGAATTCTTGAAAATATAGTGAATTCTTGATTTTGTATCCTTGTGCTGCTAAGATTATCTCTGGGATTAGGCTAGTAAATCAAAAATTGTTTTTGCTGGCCCTAGGGTTTTCGTAATTGAAAATCGCATATTGCTAAAAGTGGTACTGTTTTCGGCCACTAGGGGGTATTAATTTCGCAATTAGTGTACTGTTTTGCATATTAGGAGCCTTGATAATTTGTGGGGATTGGTTTCTTGATTACCTATTGGGTGGGTGATCGCTTCTTTGGGTAGTTTAGTACTTTCCTGAAGTTGTTTTAACTCTGCTTATTTTTTTCTTTGCTTCTTTTCAATTTTGAATTGCCCTGCTTTCAATTGCCTAGATATCTTTTCATGCTACCTGGACATTTACTCTTTAATTATAGTTTGGATTTTGTCATCGTGCACACTTATCTTTTCTGAAATTTGAGGGCTTAACCCCAAAATTTCCTGTTGTGTACTTCATATCTGAACTATATTACAAATATCGTTTTACGAAAAGATTTTTCAAAACAGAACCAAGTGTTGGTTTTTGCGAAAATTTTTGCTTCTTTCTTAAGTGTCATTCCTTTTGTGTGATTTGCTGCGTGCCTTATACATTTATCAATACCAGGAGGTTTGAGTGGAAAAAGGATTGAGTGCACATCTTATACAGGGCGCCACCCTAGAGTGAAACACAGGGTTGTGTGTAGCTATTAGGTGGGAAACACTTGGGGGAATAAGGGGGTAAGGTTATTTCTCACTTTTCCTTATTCTTAGCAGACAGGTTTTCGCTTCTTATCCAATGTCAGGTGGAGGTGCTCCTAACCCTATGGGAAACGAGCAAATCCTGGCTGCGATTGCGCAACTCTCTGCGCAATTCGCTACACTCACGGAGGAAGTCGCCGAACTCAGGACTGAACGGGATCAGAGGCGCACAGACTCAGACGACGATGTTTTCTGTCCAGGCCCCAACGCCGCAGACCAGCCATTCGCAGGCCTCAGTCAGTGCAAGACGACCGTTCCGCCCTTTGCCGGAGGCACGAATCCAGAGGACTATCTCGACTGGGAGATGAAGATAGAGCGCATTTTTGAACTTCATGCGATCCCGGAACACAAGAAAGTCCAACTTGCAGTGGTCCATTTCACCGACTAACCCTAATCTGGTGGAATCAACAGCAGGACCAGCGCAGGAATACGCGACCAATGCGTGCCCGCGCACCGCCTCTCTCTTGGTTTGATTTGACTACTTTAATGCGTAGAACTTTTGTACCTGATTACTATTTTAGAGAATTGTATAGGAAATTACATACTCTTGTACAAGGTTCTATGTCTGTAGATGAGTACTATAGAAAATTAGAGATGGCAAAACTTAGGGCTAATGTACAGGAAGATGAGCCCGCATCTATGGCTCGTTTTCTTAGTGGTTTAAATAGGGGTATTGCTTTAGCTGTGGAATTGCAGAATGCTACAACGCTGACAGACATGCTGCACAAAGCTCGGGTTATGGAGGAGTATCTGAAGTCCGTTCCACCAGTCCGGACACCTACCAGCGCCCCACCAGCCTGGCGCAAGAATCTGACCTACTCGCCGCCAGCAAGGAGGCCGATCATGTCTGAACGCAAGGCCATAGTCCCTGTTGCCGCCGCCACCTCTTCTTCATCACAGCAGAAAACGCCATATACTCCTAGACAGTCCATCAGCAACGTTACTTGCCACAAGTATTCAGGCCGTGGCCATTACATGCGTGACTGTCCCAACATCCAGAAGGTATTATTGGGCCAAGATAGTGAGTACATTTCAGAGGAGGAAGAAGAAGAACCAACCGTTGACCCTACACAGGAGTTGACTGACAGCACTCCGTCTGCACCAGTGGAGCAATTCGAGTTCCTTGAAGAAGATCCATCTCAGAACTTGGTTACTCGCACTCTGACAACAGCTGCTATCCCAGACACGTCCCAACGGACAAACATCTTCCATGCCCGGACAAAGGTAAATGGAAAGTTATGTGTCCTGATTATTGATGGAGGGAGTTGTACTAATGTTGCTAGTGAGTATATGGTTGATAAGCTGCGCCTCCCTGTCATCAATTATCCACGTCCTTATCGGCTTCAATGGCTCGACAGCTCAGACGGCTACAGAGTCACAAAGTAGGTAAGCGTACCATACGCTATCGGTAAGTTCGAATCCACAGTTTTATGTGATGTTCTGCCAATGGAGGCTTGTCACATTCTCCTTGGACGACCATGGCTCTTTGACCTGAAGGCAATACATGATAGGGTCGCCAACACTTACTCGGTCTGCCAGGAGGGTAAGATCCACACGTTCCTACCCATGCCACCGGCTGAAGTGCGATCAGAAGCTATTCGTATGAAGGAGTCACTCACAATCTGGGAAGCTGAAAGGCGCCAAGCGAAGGGTAAGGGGAAAGAACTTGTTGTAAAGGGTAGTAAGGCAAACTCTGATAAGTCTGATCAGGACAAAGTTAGGAGTAGTTGTTTTGCAACGAGAGGAGAGATAGGTCAAGTGTTAGACAGCAATCATGATGTATTTGTTTTAGTCTGTAAAGATAACTGTGCTAACCATGACGATATCCCTCGGGATATCCCTACAGTAGTCAATTCTTTGTTGCAGGAATTTGCTGATGTATTTCCAGACGAGTTGCCGCAGGGTCTGCCGCCACTTCGAGGAATTGAACATCAGATTGACTTCATCCCTGGCGCGCCTATACCAAATCGCCCTGCGTACAAAGCAAATCCGGAGGAAACGAAGGAACTGCAAGCGCAAAACGAGAAGCTATTGGCGCATGGTCAGGTAAGGGAATCTCTAAGTCCTTGTGCTGTACCTGTTATTCTAGTCCCTAAGAAAGAAGGTACATGAAGAATGTGTATGGATTGTAGAGCTGTAAATAAGATAACAATCAAGTATAGGCATCCCATCCCTAGGCTTGATGACATGTTAGAAGATTTGCATGGTTCTACTGTTTACACAAAAATAGATCTAACACAGGGCTATCATCAAATTCGCATGAGGGAGGGGGACAAATGGAAGACTGCTTTTAAAACTAAATTTGGTTTATATGAGTGGTTAGTCATGCCCTTTGGTCTCACAAATGCACCTAGTACTTTCATGAGGTTAATGAATCATGTGCTTAGAAAGTTTATAGGTAAATTTGTTGTTGTGTATTTTGATGATATCTTGATCTATTCCAGAGATTATAATTCGCATATTGAACATCTTCGTTTGGTTTTAATTGAATTGCATGCTAATCAATTATATGCCAAGATGCAAAAGTGTACCTTTTGTGTTTCGGAGGTTGTTTTTCTTGGTTTTGTAGTCTCTGCAGATGGTGTCAAAGTTGATGATGCCAAGGTGAAGGCCATTAGGGATTGGCCGCAGCCAACATCGGCCGCCCAGGTTCGGTCATTCCATGGATTGGCTGGATTCTACAGGCAGTTTGTGAAAGATTTCTCCACTAAAGCCGCGCCCCTCAATGATCTCTGCAAGAAGAACACGCCATTTGTGTGGGGGCCAGCTCAGGAAAAAGCTTTTACTACTTTAAAGCATGATCTCACTCATGCACCTGTTTTAGCATTACCTGATTTTGATAAAGTGTTTGAACTAATGTGTGATGCATCAGGTGTTGGAATTGGCGCAGTGTTAATGCAGGAGAAGAAGCCTATCGCCTTTTTCAGTGAGAAGCTAAAAAGGGCTGCCTTAAATTATCCTACATATGATAAGGAGCTCTATGCTGTTGTCCGTGCTTTTGAAACGTGGTCACATTATTTGATGTCTAAGGAATTTGTTGTTCATAGTGATCATGAATCTCTTAAGCACTTAAAAGGACAAAATAAGTTAAATAGACGTCATGCCAAATGGGTTAACTTTATTGAATCTTTTCCTTATATTATCAAGTATAAGAAAGGTAAGGATAATTTAGTTGCTGACGCTCTATCTCGCAGGTATGAAATGCTGACAATTCTTAATCATACATTGTTAGGTTTCGCATACCTCAAGGATTTGTATGCTTTGGATATAAAGCATGTGAATCTGGTGCATTCCAAAAGTACTTTAGACAGGATGGTTTTCTGTTTAAGGAAAATAGGTTATGCATCCCCTCGTAGTTCCACTAGGGAATTACTGGTTCGTGAAGCTCATAGTGGGGGGCTTATGGGTCATTTTGGTGTGCATAAAACTCTTGAACTGTTGCATGAACACTTTTATTGGCCGCATATGCGCAAAGATGTACAGAATGTTTGCTCTCGATGCATTAATTGTTTGCAAGCTAAATCTACTTCTAAGCCCCATGGACTTTACACGCCTTTACCTGTACCTTCTGTACCTTGGACTGACATTTCTATGGATTTTATTCTAGGGCTTCCGAGGACGCAGAAAGGTAATGATTCTTTATTTGTCGTTGTTGATCGGTTTTCAAATAATGTGACCACGTTTCAAAAGCACGGACAACAGCATAGAGCTCCTTATCATATGTAGGATAATTTAAGGCAGCCCCTTTTAGCTTCTCACTGAAAAAGGCGATAGGCTTCTTCTCCTGCATTAACACTACGCCAATTCCAACACCTGATGCATCACACATTAGTTCAAACACTTTATCAAAATCAGGTAATGCTAAAACAGGTGCATGAGTGAGATCATGCTTTAAAGTAGTAAAAGCTTTTTCCTGAGCTGGCCCCCACACAAATGGCGTGTTCTTCTTGCAGAGATCATTGAGGGGCGCAGCTTTAGTGGAGAAATCTTTCACAAACCGCCTGTAGAATCCAGCCAATCCATGGAATGACCGAACCTGGGCGGTCGATGTTGGCTGCGGCCAATCCCTAATGGCCTTCACCTTGGCATCATCAACTTTGACACCATCTGCAGATACTACAAAACCAAGAAAAACAACCTCCGAAACACAAAAGGTACACTTTTGCATCTTGGCATATAATTGATTAGCACGCAATTCAATTAAAACCAAACGAAGATGTTCAATATGCGAATTATAATTTCTGGAATAGATCAAGATATCATCAAAATACACAACAACAAATTTACCTATAAACTTTCTAAGCACATGATTCATTAACCTCATGAAAGTACTAGGTGCATTTGTGAGACCAAAGGGCATGACTAACCACTCATATAAACCAAATTTAGTTTTAAAAGCAGTCTTCCATTCGTCCCCCTCCCTCATGCGAATTTGATGATAGCCCTGTGTTAGATATATTTTTGTGTAAACAGTAGAACCATTCAAATCTTCTAACATGTCATCAAGCCTAGGGATGGGATGCCTATACTTGATTGTTATCTTATTTACAGCTCTACAATCCATACACATTCTCCATGTACCTTCTTTCTTAGGGACTAGAATAACAGGTACAGCACAAGGACTTAGAGATTCCCTTACCTGACCATGCGCCAATAGCTTCTCGATTTGCGCTTGCAGTTCCTTCGTTTCCTCCGGATTTGCTTTGTACGCAGGGCGATTTGGTATAGGCGCGCCAGGGATGAAGTCAATCTGATGTTCGATTCCTCGAAGTGGCGGCAGACCCTACGGCAACTCGTCTGGAAATACATCAGCAAATTCCTGCAACAAAGAATTGACTTCTGTAGGGATATCCCGAGGGATATCGTCATGGTTAGCACAGTTATCTTTACAGACTAAAACAAATACATCATGATTGCTGTCTAACACTTGACCTATCTCTCCTCTCGTTGCAAAACAACTACTCCTAACTTTGTCCTGATCAGGCTTAGCAGAGTTTGCCTTACTACCCTTTACAACAAGTTCTTTCCCCTTACCCTTCGCTTGGCGCCTTTCAGCTTCCCAGATTGTGAGTGACTCCTTCATACGAACAGCTTCTGATCGCACTTCAGCCGGTAGCATGGGTAGGAACGTGTGGATCTTGCCCTCCTGGCAGACCGAGTAAGTGTTGGCGACCCCATCATGTGTTGCCTTCAGGTCAAAGAGCCATGGTCGTCCGAGTAGAATGTGACAAGCCTCCATTGGCAGAACATCACATAAAACCGTGGATTCGAACTTATCGATAGCGTATGGTACGCTTACCTACTTTGTGACTCTGTAGCCGTCTGAGCTGTCGAGCCATTGAAACCGATAAGGACGTGGATGATTGATGACAGGGAGGCGCAGCTTATCAACCATATACTCACTAGCAACATTAGTACAACTCCCTCCATCAATAATCAGGACACATAACTTTCCATTTACCTTTGTCCGGGCATGGAAGATGTTTGTCCGTTGGGACGTGTCTGGGACAGCAGCTGTTGTCAGAGTGCGAGTAACCAAGTTCTGAGATGGATCTTCTTCAAGGAACTCGAATTGCGCCACTGGTGCAGACGGAGTGCTGTCAGTCAACTCCTGTGTAGGGTCAACGGTTGGTTCTTCTTCTTCCTCCTCTGAAATGTACTCACCATCTTAGCCCAATAATACCTTCTGGATGTTGGGACAGTCACGCATGTAGTGGCCACGGCCTGAGCATTTGTGGCAAATCACGTTGCTGATGGACTGTCTGGGAGTTGATGGTGTCTTGCTTGGCGTTGAAGAAGAAGAGGTGGCGGCAACAGGGACTATGGCCTTGCGTTTAGACATGGTCGGCCTCCTTGCTGGTGGCGAGTAGGTCGGATTCTTGCGCCAGCTGGTGGGGCGCTGGTAGGTGTCCGGACTGGTGGAACGGACTTCAGATACTCCTCCATAACCCGAGCTTTGTGCAGCATGTCTGTCAGCGTTGTAGCATTCTGCAATTCCACAGCTAAAGCAATACCCCTATTTAAACCACTAAGAAAACGAGCCATAGATGCGGGCTCATCTTCCTGTACATTAGCCCTAAGTTTTGCCATCTCTAATTTTCTATAGTACTCATCTACAGACATAGAACCTTGTACAAGAGTATGTAATTTCCTATACAATTCTCTAAAATAGTAATCAGGTACAAAAGTTCTACGCATTAAAGTAGTCAAATCAAACCAAGAGAGAGGCGGTGCGCGGGCACGCATTGGTCGCGTATTCCTGCGCTGGTCCTGCTGTTGATTCCACCAGATTAGGGCATAGTCGGTGAAATGGACCACTGCAAGTTGGACTTTCTTGTGTTCCGGGATCGCATAAATTTCAAAAATGCGCTCCAATTTCATCTCCCAGTCGAGATAGTCCTCTGGATTCGTGCCTCCGGCAAAGGGCAGAACGGTCGTCTTGCACTGACTGAGGCCTACGAATGGCTGGTCTGCGGCGTTGCGGCCTGGACCGGCAACATCGTCGTCTGAGTCTGTGCGCCTCTGATCCCGTTCAGTCCTGAGTTCAGCGACTTCCTCCGTGAGTGTAGCGAATCGCGCGGAGAGTTGCGCAATCGCAGCCAGGATTTGCTCGTTTCCCATAGGGTTAGGAGCACCTCCACCTGACATTAGATAAAGAAAGCGAAAACCTGTCTGCTAAGAATAAGGAAAAGTGAGAAATAACCTTACCCCCTTGTTCCCCCAAGTGTTTCCCACCTAACAGCTACACACAATCCCCGTGTATCGCTCTAGGGTGGCGCCCTGTATAAGATGTGCACTCAAGCCTTTTTCCACTCAAACCTCCCGGTATTGATAAATGTATAAGGCACGCAGCAAATCACAGAAGAGCAATAACACTTAAGAAAGAAGCAAAATTTTTGCAAAAACCAACACTTGGTTCTGTTTTGAAAAATCTTTTCACAAAATGATATGTATGTAATATAATTCAGATATGATGTACACAACAGGAAATTTCGGGGTTAAGCCCTCAAATTTCAGAAAAGATGAGTGTGCACGATGACAAAATCCAAATTATAATTTAAAGATCTAATGTTCAGGTCGCACGAAAAGATAACTAGGCAATTTGAAAGCAGGGCAATTCAAAAGTGAATAGAAGCAAAGAACAATAAGCAGAGTTGAAACAACTTTAGGAAAGTCTAAACTACCCAAAGAAGCGATCACCCACCCAATAGGTAATCAAGAAACCAATCCCCACAAATTATCAATTCTTCTAATATGCAAAACAGTACTAAATATGCGAAATTAATACCCCCTAGTGGCCGAAAACAGTACCACTTTTAGCAATATGCGATTTCAATTACGAAAACCCTAGGGCCAGCAGAAACAATTTTCAATTTACTAGCCTAATCCCAGAGATAATCTTAGCAGCACAAGGATACAAAATCAAGAATTCACTATATTTTCAAGAATTCAAAAGAAAGTATCCAAAACTAGAGCATGCAATTTTTACAATGCACAAACAAGTGAGCTGCTTAACATCAACCGCAAAACTCACAATTTCTCAAAAATCAGCACCAAAAAGGGGTAGCAAGTGTCGCAAAAAGCTGAGCAAACAAACCCTAGTGTCGCGAGAATTAGCGACGAAAAAATCCGAGAAACCCTAGTTCAAAAATCCGAGTACTAGTTTGAAATTTAAGACCCGATTTTGAGTTCTGAAAAATTTACAGCAAGGGTATCCGAATTTATAAAGAAGTTTGCGATTTTAAAATATAGAAAACAGCACCAAAAATCGCAAAATTAAAAAGCTTGAAGAAAAAAAAATTTCCCCCAAGAAGATGAGTTAAATTCCAAGAATTTCAAGAATAATCAAGACTAACAAGGAAAAGAAAACACCTGGAAAGGATTTGATCGGTTGATCTCCTCCGGTCACGAAACCACTCCTTAGCTCTGATACCAATTGATGTGGACGGTTGTACACATGCGGATAATGTTGCCAAGGACCTTGTGATTAAGTGACAAGCTCTTACAAAACCTTTAACTCACGTTCGGATTTGATAAAACAAAGGAAAAACTATCCTGACCAACTTGTTTATAAATTCGAACCAAGTGCAAGAAAGAGGGGTGAAACATGCGAACAACTAGGCAGAGCAAGAACCTAATTGGCTAAGTTTCATGCAATTATGTAAACTACGACATGCAAATACATAAAGCAATAAAAGAGGTACTTCAAACACTAAGTTTATGATCTGAAATACACTAATTATTATTGAAGTTTCGGTCCCTTTATATAGGAGAAGGGATGGCCGAAAAATACAAGAATTAGAAAAGGAAAAGACTTAGAGTTGGAAATTAACCAAGAGGTTAATTTCTTGTACAATTACCAAACCCGGAAAGAAGTAGGAATGGTAAGAAAAGGTAACTAAATTTCGGTCACCTCATCATTGGGTGATTGCCGAAAATTACAACTCCTAAATCAAGAAGGAAAGCTAATTATAAAACAAGTGGGAAAAGAATAAAAAGCCTACTCCCAAAAAGAATAAGGAACCCTTTTTGGAAACTAACTAAAAATAAAATAACTTAATTAAAATCTGAAAAGTAACCCTAAAACCGTGTGGCTTTTCCTTAGGTTGGCCGTGTGGGCTTTTCTCCTTGGATTGGGCCGTGCGGCTTCATGCTACTCCTTGGGCTGGCCGAAAACTTGTGGGCTGGTCCATGAGTTTTGGGTCGGCCCAATTGGTAGGGAACTTTATTATTTGGTTTCTTTTAAGTCCAAGAACCTTCCGGCTTCTTCAAGACTTCAAGAAACAGCCTTCTTCTTGATTAAGATTTGATGACTTGCGCCTCTTCTTCCAAGATAGTTAGAAGAGTTGCAAATCGCACATTTCCTCCATTTTGCTCCAAGGCGTGGGCTTCTACAATCAGCTGGGCATCTTGATGGCAGGCTTGCACAAGGTTGTTGAGAGCTTCTCGCACCTTCTTCGCTCTGCTTCTGGTTATGGGCCCAGTGATGTCTACAAGTGGATCCCTCTGATATGGGCTTGGATCCTGAAGCATTGTTGGGCCTCGATGTAGAACTCGAACCTCCTCCTCAGCTTCTCCCGAATCACTTGTAGTTTGACTTGTTGCGTGTTGTTGACTTTGGATGCCCTCATCACATACTAGGGTTTCCATGATCACCTTAGCATGGAATGGGTCGTAGGACTCACTAGAAAAGATTTGGGTGCCGAGTCTTCCCGCTAGACTAGATAGTAGCCGTTTGTCGCTAGGTAGGGCTTGAGGGCAAAAGTTGTGTTGCAGTTAGTCGACACTCCTTCTATATGAGAGGAACCCCCGTTTTGGCCCGAATTGTAAAAAAACCAAGGATCCAAAACCCCTACCGTCAAGCATACCCAGTTCTACCGATACGGCTGCCGTGTGGGTGATGTACTTTGCAAGCCATCACACAAGAACAACCCGATACTCGAATAGATCCTGACTTAGCTTTAATATGAGAAAGCTAGACCACGAAATCTGCTCGCTGGGAGTTTAATGGCTAAAATGGGCTGCATATGAATGTTGTATCTGGGCTACCAGGCCTACTTTAGTATTCACTATATGTTTGCCTATACTACCCGACTTGCTTTATCTATTTGATGTGCTCGACTCGCTTGACTTGTTTAATTTGCTTTCATGCATTCCTATAATTCTGATGTTGTATAGATATATGCATAAACTCTGTACTCGCTTACTCAGCCTGTTCTTTAAAAACTTATGGTGGGAATTTTACTAAGGAACCTAAGGTCTCACACTGAACTTAGTGAAGCTCACCCTTTTCCATCTTATTTTTTACAGGGGCTTGACTTGTGTGACGATAGAGGTAAGCCGATGGGCGCGTACAAAAGGAATAAAGATAAGAACATTGTAATAGTTAGACTCATTACACTTTTATTGTTTTTGTAAGAATAATTTAGTCTGTGACCATCCTCAAACAATTATCTTTACTTTTCCACTGCTATGAACTGCTTGACCTGATAGGGTAATAAATAAAGTTTTATGGTAATTCTTATTTATTATCTGTATCGATTGTTGGGTGAGAGCCCTGTATGATGCTCTCTAGGTCTGGCGTGCGCTTCCTGTTCAGGAATGGTCCAAGGAATGGAGGGTCAGGTCGGGGGCGTCATAGTTGGTATCAGAAACTTTTGTTCTTAAAAGAGCGTAGGCCCTAAACTTTAAAAGATTGAATCCTAATAATTCTCAGACTTATGGGATCTGGGAATCATTAGACTTATAGGAATTAACACCTAGGATGACTTTCATAAAATTTAGTAAAGAATTGAAGAATTCTTAAAACACTATATCTAGTAACTTGGATCTAGGTATGGACTTGAAAACTTGCATAACTTATAAAAGGTTGCGATAAACTGACTTGTATGTACTTGTAGGAAATGGCATTCAACCAAACTAGAAGGATTTACAAAGACGATACACAAGACAAGGGAATCAGCTTCTGAGCCAGCCCAAATGGGACCTTATAACTGGTCCCCAACTCATGGCCAGAAGGCGGCCAGAGATATGGAAGCGATATTGCATTACTTGAACAAGGTGGTACAACACATTGCAACAGAATGAGACGAGTTTAGGAAAGAACTTGAGATGTTGAATATAGTAATTGATGGCCTGGATAAGCAAAAGGAAGAGCTCACACGACGAATGTAGGCATTGGAGCAGGAACTACAAGGTCGCGACGCAGAAATTGCTGAGCTACTTTGCTTGAGAAGGATAATGCGTACCTTCGTTGACAGTATTGGAAGCAGCCATATTCACAGTACTTCTAGTTCTCCCTAAACCTATGGAAGTCGAGGAAGAAGAAGACAAGTAGTCTTAGGGCGAGAGTGATAGGTGCGATGTTTGCGTATTTCTATTTATTATTTGTTGTATTTAAGGGTTGGACAATATATGTGTCCTTTTTTATTATGTGTTTGGGGAATGTTTTGCTTGCTACTTGTATTGGTTGAGAGGTGGGATCTCTAAACCTTTACGTGGTTGAATAAAATGACAAGTCATCATTGTGACTTCTAGCTTTCTTTATATTTTATAGCATGGTGCTCGTAATACTTGACTTGCGTAAATGACTTGCTTAAAACTTTAAAACCTAGATGCATGTACACTAGGTCCCGGCTAGAATGAATTATGAGCTAGAAAACACAGCTAAGATAGTTTGAGATCTAAGTCGTACTAAAGAAAGAAAAACTTGCTTGAAAATTGTAGATGTCTCGTAATACCCACGAAAACTATGCAATCGGTGAGGACTTAGCTCCTATCCACACTGCTATTGGACACTTGACTAGGCTAGTAGTAGACTTCACCATAGGCCAGAGCCCTAGGATAATGAGCACCGGGCCCTAGGCCAGTTCCTGAAACTTCACCCTTGTGAGAACCCAATATCGATAAATCCAAAACATGGCTTGAGAGTGTGCAACGAACGTTTGGACTGCTAAGATGCAGTTATGCTCACAAAATCGAGTTTGCCGTATACTAGTTGAACGCTACTGCATTAGATTGGTAGCAGGTGATATACCCAAGTTTTTTCTAGTGGGTCCTACGACCCATTTCACGTTAAGGTAATCATGTCAACCCTAGCATACTTTATCCATTTCTAGAGGTAATCATGCAGTCTTAGATGTCATTATCCTGAGATAGGCCTATTAATTTCTTGGACTATGCATGATGTTTGTATATGTTCATGGATATACATCTCTAGAGGCAATTATGCAATCCTAGATGACATGTAACTTACCCTGAGAAGGCACCATCCTTAATGGCTAGTATGTCATGCTTTCATATATAGGTGCATATAATCGCAAGTATTCAAATGATCATGGCAAGTCACGTACATTCAAGTCAAGTCAAGTTAAGTATGGCATACCATCATCAATCATGGCATCATGTCAAGTAAGCACGCAGCACGTATACACTTAGCAATAAGTTGTATTTAAAATAGGGAAGTGGTGAGGTGTGGGAACCTCTTTGAGAAATCGAGCAAGAAAGTATGTATTATTACACATAATTACTAATTAGATAGTCCAATTAAGTCTTATGAAAATAGCGAGTAATCCCTCACCTTTCGTAGGTGTGAGTTCGACGACAATTGACTAGATTGATTCGCGGTCAACTGTCAACTCTTGCAAAGCAAGTGTTCTAGCGTGAGTTACTAAAGTTTGACTTTAACTTTAAGTCAACAAAGTTGACTTCGATTTTAGGTCAACTATGTTTGACTTTGACTTTAGGTTAACTATGCTTAAAGGTCAAGGTTCAAATGAGGTCAATTTGAAATAAGGCTAAGTCTTAGGAAAATAAGGTCAAGTTTTCAATTAATACTAAGTTTCAAAATAAGGTCAAGCTCTAAGTAATGATCGGCTATGTCCGATTTTCTGTTTGACTCAGGTGGAAACTCGAACCTGGGTTTTTTTTGTTATTCTTCGTGTTCTTCAAGTTTTCAGGTTTATGGGTTCTTTCCAAGTTACTGTCCGAGTTGGACACTAACTCGCACACCTGGTCCAATTTTCCATAAACTGCCGGTTCGGGCTCCTACCTCCTGGGCTGGTTTAAACATGTTTCTAATCCATTTTGATCCATTCAAAAGGCATAAACTAATAGCCCAACATATGTACTATATTTAGAAAATATAATTTCGCGAAAACGAGCAATTGAGCTAAACTAAAATTTGTCCCAAACTAGGCTCGGAACACTGTTTCTATAACATGCATATTTTTTATTTTGATTTTAAATCTAAAGCATCATGATTTGTTTAATTCTAGAGGCAAGCATACTAAGTATATTAACAAGTAAAGAAGACAATCAACATCCTAAACATGCTTTCTATCGATTAGTAACATGGATTATTCAATTACTTGTTCTTCAAGCTTTCCTATATGTTCATGATTTTAATTCCATTTTCAATGCTAAACCATAATTAACACTCACCATGAGGTCCTATGAATACCACAAACTTAAGGAAGCCTAAATAACGGTAGCTCTGTGGCTGCGGTTCGACGATGATGGCGGCACTGCTACAAGCTTCACGGCTTCTTTAACTTTTTACTTAAATTTCTAAAGCTTAATTCATGAATGTTAAGGATGTATTTATAAGCATCCTTTAGGTTTTAAGTGCAATTAGAATCTTCCTCAAATATGGTAACATTAATGGGTAGTTTTCTTCTACCGAATTGATTGTGATTTGTAATTCCTTAATTAAAGATTTTGTTTCCCATTTTTTGTTTTCTCCTCTTTGAGTACTCGTTTGACTTGGATGATAACTCGCACGGCTTGCTTCTACAAATTCCTTGCTTTTTGAATTCTGCAGCTGCTCGAGACTTCACGCGACTCGGATGGGAACTTGTATGATGCGGTTTTCCTGATTCGTGCCTTTTATGTTTCTCTTACTTTCCTTGTTCCATTTTGGGAAATTCTTACTTCCATATTAACTATAAATCAAGCATTAATTCTAGCAATCAATTATGCAATCAATCTAGAAATTAATCAAGTAATCAATTAATCACGCCATCAATTAAATAATCACTCAGGTAATCAATCTAGCACTTCATTTATTCAGTTTACGTAATTTAAGAGCAATCAAAATATCCATTTTACCCCTTAATATGTTACAATTTCTAGCTCAAAAGTTTTTGGTCCTCACATAAGATCCAGGTTGCTTTGTCAACAGTGGACCTGCCCACTTATACTGAAGCCATAGATAGGACACAGCAGGCAGAGGTGTCTAGGACAAGCTTTTCACTTTCCATTCCCAGCGCAAAGATGCGAATGCCCTGAAGCCAAGTGGAGGAGTTCACAAGCATGGGGTAAGATAGGCAATCACAGTGGCACTAGCAATGGTAAGGGTAAGGAGAAGCCCAATGTCACCTGCCACTTCTGCCAGAAGAAAGGACATGTGGAAGTAGATTGTTGGCAAGTGTGGAAGTAGTGATCATCGCATGCAGACCTGCCCAACTTCAAGACCCAAGCATGCCAATGCTAATCCGAGACCAGCTACTGACCCAGGCAAGAGAGTGCATGCCCGTGTCTTTGCCATTGAGCACAGAGAGGTCGAGCCAGACAGCAACGTGGTGGAAGGTACCCTTTCTGTTTTAATTTGTCAGCCAACGTGTTGATTGACCCTAGTTTTACCCAATCTTTTATTGCCTTGAACTTTCTACCTAAGAATTTAGGATGACCGGAAAAGTTACCACATAATATAGAAGTAAGTACCCCTACTTTGGATATTTTGTTATGTACCAATTACAGATCTCGCGAATGTGCCATAAACATCCAAGGGCAAATCGCCCTACAGATTTAGTGACACTTTACCTGAGAGGATACGATGCAATCTTAGGAATGGATTGGCTAGCCAAAAATTATGCCTTCCTAGATTACCGAGGAAAGGTAGTAATTTTTAAGGAACCTGGACAACCCGAGGTAGTATTGAGGCTAGGTGGTAAGAAGACCTCAACCCCGTTGATATTCGGATTGAAAGCCTGCAAATTGTTATGGAAGGGAGCTTAAGGATTCCTAGCCATAATGATTAACAAACCCGAAAAGAAAGCCAAAACTGAGAGTACCCACGTTGTCAAGGAGTACAATGACATACTTCCTGAAGAGTTGACAACCTTACCACCCGCGAGAGAAACTAAGTTTACCATCGATCTAGTTCTCGGAGCCGAACCTTATTCCCGAACGCCGTACCAAATGGCCCCGATAGAACTAAGTGAGCTAAAGAAGCAGCTCGAAGAACTTTTGGCCCAAGGTTACATCCTAGCACCTCTCCTGGGAGCCTTAGTACTCTTTGTGAAGAAGAAAGATAGAACCATGAGGATGTGCATAGACTACCGAGGTTTGAACAACCTCACCATAAAAAAAAAGGTATCCTTTACCATTGATAGATGAGTTGTTTAACCACATGCAGGGAGAAATGGTCATTTCCAAACTTGACCTTCGCCAAGGATATTACCAGTTACGAATTCGAGAGGAGGACATTGCCCATACTGCATTCAACACTTACTACGAACACTATGAGTTCATCATACCTTTTGGATTGACCAATGCGCCAGCCACATTCATGAACTTAATACACCCAGTGTTCTAGCCTTATCTAGACCGGTTTATCGTGATCTTTATTGATGATTTCTTAGTGTATTCTCAAACCCCAGAGGAACATGAGGAACACTTGAGGAAAGTGTTGTAGAGGTTAAGGGAACATAAGATGTACGCCAAGTTTAGTAAGTGCAAGTTTTGGTTGACCAAGTTTCTTTCCATGGTCATATAATTTCCGAGAAGGAAATTTCAGTAGACCCAACTAAAGTAGAGACTGTGAGGGATTGGAAAACACCCGAGAACTCGACGGAGGTACACAGTTTCTTCGGATTAGCGGGATATTATTGAAGATTTATTCATGACTTCTCAAAGATTGCAGGACCAATTACCAAGTTGACTTTGAAGGATGTCAAGTTCGTTTGGAATGAGAAAGCGGAAGCCGCGTTCTATGAGGTGAAGAAAAGACTCACATCTGCACCTGTGTTGATGCTACTCGAAGGAAAAGAGGACTTCATGGTATTCACCGGCGTGTCCAAAGAGGGACTCGGTTGCGTCTTGATGCAAAAGGGGAAGGTAGTTGCTTATGCATCCAGAAAGTTGAATGTACATGAGCAGAATTACCCAACCTACGACTTGGAGTTAGTAGCAGCAATCTTTGCTTTGGTAAAGTGGAGACATTACTTGTATGGAGTGACGTTTAAAGTCTTTTTTGACCACAAGAACTTGAAGTATCTATTTTTGCAGAAGGAGTTAGACAGTGAAGATTGATGGAGTTTCTGCAAAACTACGATCGTATGATCCAGTATCACCCAAGTAAGGCCAATGTGGTAGTAGATGCCTTGAGTCAAAAAGCACAGTTAGCATGATTGGTAATCTGCGTGAACGTGTCAGTTAAACTCGATTTGCCCGAGAGAATCAAGAAGGCTCAAGAAGAGGACCTTATTTTGAGTCACCGCATAGAACTAGCATGTCAGGGTACACACCCTTGATTATTAGTTAGGACCATATAAGAGGCTAAGGTATCTCGAATGACTGTATGTACCGAAAGACGATGCGTTTAAGTAAGAGATCATGGAAGAAGCCTATAAGTCTAGGTATACGGTGCCCTCAGGGAGCACCAAAATGTATAAGGACTTGAGAACACTGTTGGGACAACATGAAGAGGGAAGTTGCCGAATTCGTATCCACCTATTTATCCTCCAAGCAAGTTAAAGTGAAGCACCAATAACCGTCACGATTGTTGAAACCGTTCGAAATCCCTAAATGGAAATGGAAACACATTACCATGGATTTCGTATCTAGATTTCCAAGATGATCACCCTATAATCACGATGCATTGTGGGTTGTTGTGGATTGACTCACCAAGACTGCTCAATTTATTCCCTTAATGTCAGATACTCATTGGAGAAGTTAACCCAAATCTACATCTGAGAGATAGTGAGGCTACACTGCATGCCAGCTAGCATCACTTTGGATCGTGATCCCCGATTTACTTCCAGATTGTTGCAGTAGTTGTAACCTACGTTAGGTATGCAGATTAACTTTAGCACGTCCACTCATCCTCAGACTGATGGATAGTCTGAGTGCACTATCCAAATTCTCGAAGACATGCTCTGAGCTTGCTCCATAGATTTTGGAGGAGCTTGTGATACGCACCTACCATTGATTGAGTTTTCCTATAACAAGAGTTACCAAGCATCAATAGGGATAACACCCTATGAAGCTTTGTATGGAAGGAAGTGTAGATACCCGTTGTATTAGGATGAAGTAGGAGAGAGAAAAGTTACGCCAACCAACTTAGTACCGTTGGTAGATGAAGCATACAATGACATAAAGATGATACGTCAGTGACAAGTGACTGCCCAGAGTAGGCAGAAGAGCTACTCGGACAGATGCCCCAAAGAGTTGATTTTTGAGGAAGAAGAGAAAGTATTCCTAAAAGTTGCACTGTACACCCATATCATTAAGCATGGGAGGTGTGGAAAGTTGAGTCCCCGGTTTGTGGAACCATTCAAAATTCTGAAGTGTGTGGCCAAGGTTGCCTACAAACCTGAGTTACCTGCATCTATGGGAAAGATGCATCCAATGTTTCATGTATCCATGCTCTGGAAGTATTTGACTAATCCAAAGTATGTGGTACTGCTAGATGACTTGGAAGTGGAAGAGATACTAGAGTATAAGAAGAAACACAAGTGAATCTTAGACCAAAGCCAAAGAAGCTAAGGACAAATGAAGTTTCCCTAGTGAAGGTATAGTGGAAATGCCATGGGTTAGAAGAAGTCACTTGGGAACCCGAGGCAGAAATGTGCTAAAAGTACCCAAAACTATTCGAAGAATGATTTAGTGAATTTCAGGACTTAATTCCATTAAGGGGGCGTGAATGTGTGGACCCAAAAATTTTGAGCTAGAAACCTGAACGTATTAAGGGTAAATAGACATTTTTCTTGCTCTTAAATTACGTAAACCCATATAAATGAAGTGCTTGATTGATTGCGTGAGTGATTGTTTAATGGATTACGTGATTAATTGCTTGATTGAGTTCTAGATTGATTGCCTACTTAATGACTAGAATTGATGCTTGATTTATTTTTAATATGGAAGTAAGAATTTCCTAAAGTGAAACAAGGAAAGTAGGAGAAACATATAAAATACAAATCTGAAAAATCGCGTCATGCGAGTTACCATCCGAGTCGTGTGGATTCTTAAGCAGCTACAGAATTAAAAAAGGAAGGAATTTGCAGAATCAAGCCATGTGAGTACCTGTCTGAGTCAGACGAGAGCTCAGACATAAGAAAACAGAAATGGGAAACAATCTTTAACTAAGGAATTAGAGATCACAAACAATTCGGTAGAAGGAAACTACCCAAATTAATCTTACCTTATTTAAGGAAGATTCTAATACCTATTGGATGCCTATAAATACATCCTTAACTTTCATGAATTAAGCTTTAGGAACACCTAATCAAAATTCTAAAGAAGTCGTGAGAAGGTAAGCTCGAACCGCTGCCGTCGACGAATCGCCGCCGCCGTGCCGTCTCCATTGAAGTCGTTAGTTCATAGTATTTGTAGGACCTCACGGTGAGTGTTTAAATCATAATTTAGAATCAAAAATGAAATTAAAAGCATGAACATATAAGAAAGCTTGAAGAACAAGTAATTGATTAATCCATGTTAATAAATCCGTAGAAAGCATGTTTAGGATGTTTATTGTCTTCCTTACATGATAAGATACTTAGGATGCTTGCCTCTAGATATAAACAAGCCGTAATGTTTCAGATATGAAATTAAAATATGGAATTATGCATGCTATAGAATCAGTGTTCCGAGCCTAGCTCGAAAAGAATTTTAATCTAGTTAAATTGCTCGTTTTCGCGAAATTAGATTTCCTGAGTATAGTATGTATGTTGTACTATTAGTGTATGCCTTTGGAATGGATCAAAACGAATTAGAAACATGTTTAAATCAGCCCTGAATGTAGTACCCCGAACCAGTAGTTTCTGAAAAATTGGACCAGTTGTGCAAGTTAGTGTCCGACTCGGACAGGACTAGAAAACCTTTCCCCTTAATTTTAAACTTGAAAACTTGAAGAACACCAAATTCCCAGAAATAAGAACATGTACGAGTCGCATAGAACCTCGGATAGAGCCCAGATCCAAAATTTTCCTTATTTTTTAGAAATTAGTTTTTAGCCCAAAAGTGTACCTTAATTCTGAAAGTGACCAAAAGTTTACCTTAATTCCAAAAGTAACAAAAAATGTTTATGAATTAATACTTGAAACTTGACCTTGGCCTTATTTCAAAATGACCTTATTTGAACCTTGACCATTGGCCAATAACCTTTGACGTTGACCTCAAACTTAGTTGACCAAGTCAAAATCAAACATAGTAGACCTAAAGTCAAAGTCAAACACAATTAACCTAAAGTCAAAGTCAAAGATAGTTGACTTAAAGTCAAAGTAAAACTTTAGTGACTCACATTAGAACACTTGCTTTGCAGGTGTTGACCGTTGACTCGTGAATCGATCTAGTCAACTGTCGTAGTATTCACGCTTACGAAAGGTGAGGGATTACTCGCTATTTTCATAATATTTAATTGAACCATCTACGTAGTAACTATGTGTCACTAAATGTACTTGCTTGCTTAATGAGGTTACCCACACCTTACCACTCGCCTATTTCAAATACAACTTATTGCCAAGTGTGTATACGTGCTACGTGCCTACTTAACATGATAATGCTATGATTAATTATGTTATACCATACTGGACTTGACTTGACTTTACTTTACTTGAATGTACATGACTTGCCATAATCATTTGAATACTTGAGATTGTATGCACCTGTATATGAAAGCATGACAAACTAGCCAAGAAGGGTGGTGCCTTCTCAGGGAAAGTTACATATCGTCTAGGATTGCATAATTGCCTCTAGAGATGTATGCCCATGAACATAACAATGGAAGGATTAAATATTAGAAGCAGTGGAAATAAATGGATAAGCAGCTAAAGCCACTGCTGGCTGAACATTGCTTTCATCTTTATCTCATTTTGCTTGAAATAGGTCATAGCACCCACCAGAAAAGACTTGGGCGCCGAGTCTTCCCACTTGACTAGATTGTAGTCACTTGTCCGTTAGTTAGGGCTTGACGGCGAAAGTCATTTTGCAGTTACTCGACACTTCTTCCATATGAGAGGAACACCCGTTTTGGCCCAAATTGTAAAATGGCCAAGGATCCAAAACTCCTGCTGTCAAGCATACTCGGTTCTACCGATACGGTTGTTGTGGGGGCGATATACTTTGCAAGCCATCATATAAGAACAACCTGATACTCAAATAGATCCTGACTTATCTTTAATATGAGAAAGCTAGACCGTGCGATCTGCCGTTGAGAGTCTAGTGGCTCAAATGTGCAGCATATGAATGTTGTATTTGTGCTGCCATGCCTACTTTAGTATTCCCAACATGTTTACCTATACTATCTGACTTACTTGACGTGCTCGAATCGCTTGACTTGTTTAAATTGCTTTCCATGCATGCATATAATTCCGTTGTTGTATAGATATATGCATTAACTTTGTACTCGCTTACTCGGCCTATTCTTTAAAGACTTACGGTGGAAATTTTCCTAAGGAGCCCGAGGTCTCTCACTGAGCTTAGTGAAGCGCACCCATTTTCATCTTATTATTTACAGGGGCTTGACTTTTGTGACGATAGAGGTAAGGCCGATGGGCCCATACGAAAGGAATAAAGACAAAAATGTTTTAATAGTTAAACTCAGTATACTTTTATGGTTTTTGGGAGGATAATTTGGTCTGTGATCGTCCTCAAACAATTATCTTTACTTTTCTATTGCTATGAACTTCTTGACCTGTTAGGGAAATAAATAAAATTTTATGGTAATTATTATTTATTATTTGTATCGATTGTTGGGCGAGAGCCCTGTATGACGCTCTCTCGGTTTGGCCTGCTTCTTTGTTGGTAATGGTTCCGGGGAATGAGAGGTTGGGTGGAGGGCGTCATAGTGTTTCCAAAGTATCTGTTACTAACTTCAAATAAATCAAATGGAAACATGTTCGTATTAGGTAAGTTTTGAGAATAATATCATGTCAATGCACCTTCATCTGGCTCACAGTCTAACAAATCGTTTAAGGAATCAATAGAGACACTCAAATCTTTATAGTTGACCCTAAACTTAAGACCACTACAAGAAAAGTGACTTATTGCAACATATTTACATGAGACGTTAGGTGTCGTGAATATACCACACTTACACATGAAAATGATTATAAAGCACTCAAAGTGAGTTTAGAGATGATACATGTTACCTCAAATGAGCATTTTGTCACCCATTACCATTCTTGAAGCTATTTTTGCAATTTTTACATTTTTCACCATTTGGCTCCAATCAACCATCCTTGCTACTTTTCTAGTATCTCTTCAGTGAGATTTAGTCCATAAAGTAGCATCAAAGACCTACAAGGAAGTCAAGCACAAGATTTTGGTACCCAACACTTATTGGGTCCTAGGGGTTTAGCTTGTTCCTTTATTTGCCATACTTTTCTCCCCTTTTTCACATTTTTCCTATCAAATCATTTGGGCAAAAGATTACCTAATATACCACAATAATCACACATAATAGGTGCATCTAATGAAGGAAATCTCTCAGCAGATTTCTTATATGAATATGACACTCTATTATACTCAAATGCATTTTGCCTTTTCAAAGGCATGTGATTAAAATGATTCTTCCTAGCATGTAAGGCATTATAGTTTATAGAATCATTTTTCCTACCACAATGTTTCCTAGGTTCATTTCTAAATGGACTATGCACATTTATACATCTAGGAGCATAATGATTATTTAGCATACAAACAACCATATTTGGGGCACATAAAGCAAACTCATGAAGGCAACAGCAAACTTCATTATGCCTATGGGGAACATGCAACTTCCTAGGCATATAAAATAAGGAATCAATCAAATTCACATCATTTTTAAACTTAGAAGACTTCTTTTTCTTTTCATACAACCATGCATGATTAGTCTTCTTTTTAGCCTCAATAGATGAATAAGCAAATTTTACATACTATCTGAAGCATTAACAAAGGTAGAAGAACTAGGAAGCATATCACAATTTTGGTTACTTTCATAACCTATGACATGTTTATCATTTCCCACCTTTTGTTTCCCAAACAATTTTTCTATGTTATTTCTTCCTAGAGTAAAATTTTCCAAACTAGAGCTAAGGTCTTCAACCTTATTCTTTAATTCAATATACTCAGTTTCTAACTTTTCATGAGACTTTACTCTTTCATGCAATTTTACATTATTATCTAAGGCATGCTCATAATACATTTTCAAGTCAATATACTTTGCATCTTTGTTATCTAGTAAAGTACTCATTTCATCTACTTTGTTTTTCAACTAATCATTTTCAAACTTCAAATTAGAATTCTCTTCTTTGAAGGATGCAACATGAATATCTAAAGAATTAATTTTCTTTTCAAACACACTGTTCTTTTCATGGCATTCTTACATTTATTATGCAATAAAGTGATATACTTGTATTGTTATTATCACTATGACTATTATGCATTTCACTACCACATGAGGAATATTGGGAAGAATTTGTTACCTCTTGTAGATTACTCCCAACAAAGCATCTTTTAGTGGTATCCTTCTCCTCCTCACATAAGGAGTTATCCCAAGTCCTTGCTTGAATTGTCACCATCTTGGTGGATTTCTTACCTTCAACCATTTTCTACAAATGTGGGAAAATGAAGAAAAAACAGTCAAGAAAGAAAATAAGACTTTAAAATAAAAAAGGTTGTAAAAATGATCTTTGAACTTAAAGGTTTTTAAACCTACAAATTTGAGCCCTCGCTCTGATACCAATTGAAATTCCCTAATACAATAGAAACCTAAGATGAAACTAAGAGGGGGAGGGGGTGAATTAGGTTCTTCACCCTTTTAAAATTTCTTTTACAAAGAAGAGAAACTTTGAAAAACTATTTTCAAAGACAAGCTTAAAAACTAATTTTGCACTAGTGTGGTTTGTGAAGTGTGATTCGCAAAATGAAAGAAAATAATCAAATAAGAAAGAACACACCAAATTTATAGATGTTAGAATTCCCCTTGAATCCCAACCCACTCCCCAAGTTCTACAACTTGAGATTTCTAGTTATGTAGGAAACACTTAAAGGAGAGTTTCAATCCCTTACAATTGCTTAACTCTTTCTCAAGACATTAAGACTTTTACCTTGCCTAATGTAGCCCTAGACTAGGAATTCCTTGCTTAATCTAACTATAGATTAAGACTTTGACAAATGCCTAACTTAACTCTAAGCTAGGACATTTAACCTTTACTCCCAATGCCCAACTTACCTCAATTTAGGACTTATACATTTGCCCATACTTAACCTCTTGAGTTGGGTCTCTCATTCTCTTCTTGCTCCCCCTTTCTTCTTGCCTAACTCTTAAACAAGAGTTTAGGACTTCTTCCTCACTTACAAATTTAACTACAACACTTCTTAAGCATTTAGGACTTTTCCCTCTTTTACAATGTAAAGGTTATCTTTTGAATTGAGGTTTATGCCATAAATGGGCATGAAAGCCTCTTTCTTAACGAATGAGCACAAAGGCCTCTTAGCTCTAATCCTACCTCTATTAGCTAATCTAACAAGTAGATTAATGATTTTAGCTCTTGAAATGTATCTTCAGAGTAGGAGGCTTAGTGGGGATGCTCTTGCTTTCATGGCTTTTATAGATGTAAAGGAATCACTTCAAATGGTTAAATAACAGCAACAATTTTTTGCTCGTTGGAAGCTTCAAAGTCGAGATTCGAAGTTGAAGGTTGGGTTCGAACCTTTCTGCTGTTTGAACTTTTGGATCCAACGGCTAGCTTTTCTTTTATTGTTTCTTTTGTTTTTGATAGATTTGAAGTCGAAGGGTTGTTGAGGTCAGAGTCATCTTTTCACATATTTTTGGAGAGTAAGCTCAATGGTTGTTGGGTGCCAGTTGACTGGATCGAGTTAGGACATTTCTAGGTTGCTTCGAGCTCGATATGGTCTCGTGACTTAGAGTGGAGACTTTCAGGGAATTTGTTTCGACTTCAAGCGGGTTTCGATACTCAACTTCGAGGCTTCATTTGAACTTTGTTTTCTCGAACTGTTTCTTGAAAGGATGTCGAGTAGGTGTCCACTTGGTGTCGTCTGTTGACTTTGTTACGTGTACTTTTTCTACAAAACTCTTTAACGGCAAAGCATTAAACAAAATCATATATTTGTTAACATATACTCAAAACTAAGATTAAGACCCTAAGTCTAACACTTTATAACATTTCACTTTGTATAAAAAAAAATAGTTACTTTAATCTTAAAACTTTAATAGTTGTTTATGAATTGTCTGAAATGAATTTTTAGCAACATATGAGCATCTTCTGACTAGCACATAAGACGCACATTTGGGACATGAAGACCAAAAATAAATAATTTAATTTTCAATCAAAAGCCTCGCTAGTTTTCTTCAATATTTTCAGTTAGACATACATGTGTATTGAAAATTTCTCCATAGCTTGATCTTTTGAAACTTTAACTTTCCACCTACTGCCCTAAGTTATAAACGTGCATCTTGCATGCAAGTCAAGGATGCTCAAATTTTTCTTAACAAGTACGACATAAACACCACTTTTTTCTCAATCTTACACCCAAATAATGATTTTTAAATTATCTTAAATGCATTTCTAGATCAAATGTGAGAACCCTAAAATAATTAGCACGTAAGAAACACATTAAATTTTCCCTTTCCACCTACACTATTTAAGGGAAAAAATGCTATAGTTAGACAAGTATACACATCAGAATTCACTTGTGAATGATTTATAATAAATGTTAGTTCACCTTTAGGATAGATGCAACAGTGCTAGTTGAAGCGACAATATATTGACAAAGTATTATTCAATATTTTGTGGAGCTGAAAATAATAATTGGCAATCACAGGTTTAGTAAGAATTTGAGTACCATGAGTTACAACTACTACACTTTCAACTTCAATAGTCTCTAGACCACTAACAGATGAATGAGCCACTTCAAACTGGACAGAGATTTGACTACCATGTACAAGTCCATTATCCTTTGCAATGATTGACTTCTGAATTTGCTCACCAGAATCATCATTGTGAGTTGGTTGAACCTTTTCGGGGTATATTCGAGTATTATGGCCAACGTCGTTATAGAACTTGCACTTGTAGGTCTTCTTATTTTCATATTTACCTTTGTAACCAATTTTGAATGCTTTCTTCTTTTTGATTTGAGACTTTTGAGCTTTATTTGATAAGGAGATACGACTTTAGTCTTATTTATATATATCCGCAAATCTTGTCCACTGATATAGATGTTGACATTCTTAATTTTAAATTTTTGTCTTACTAAAAACAGACCATTGGCCTTTTAATCTATTGCTTTATATTAAAAAATTTACTTTAATCTTAAAATTTCAATAGTGGTTTGTAAGGTGTCTATAATGCATTTTGAGAAAAATATGAGCATCTTCTTAGTTGCACATAAGACACACATTTAGGGCCTAAAGACTGAAGATAAATATTTAAATTTATAATCAAATGTATCGCTGGTTTTCTTTAATATTATTAATTAAACATACTGATATGAGCACTTCGAAAAAGAACTCACATTGCAGAAGACTTGACACCAAGGAAAGTCAAACAATGAAGATTATAACTTACTCTCTTAAACTCAAAAAACTCTAGATTAATTTAAGTGAGACCTAGTCTACCTTATCTTAAACTAACCAAATTTTAAGAGGTGAATAAATAGAATTATAGGTGGAGCAATAACCTATAACCTTCTAAATTTAGAACTCGAGCTAATAAATCCTGCAAAATATTACACAAGTTCAATAACAAATAATAACAAGGAGAACTAAAGCAAGGATCAACCTATAAAGCAATTCATTAATTCTCCCCGAATAATATATCAGATAGCCCTTTTATAGGAGAGGGCAGCCAAAAATACAAGGGGAAAACAAGTAGAAACAGAAAAGGAAACTACTAAAAGAAGTGAAAACCAACGAGAGTTGGTTTTCTTTTACAAACCGAACCAAAAAGGAACATGGTTTCTGTCAAAGAGGAATTCGATTGTAACAATATGTAGTTACCCAAATTCTCCTTGGAAAATTAAAAAGGAAGCTTGAATTTGGTAACTTTTAAGTCAATCCAAGTTCAAGTTGTAAAATAAATAACAACTAGTAATGAAATATGAAACTATCAATTAATCCAAGTTGTAACTAGTTTAGCTAACTTGAATTAATAGGAATTACAAGAAGGCCAGTACAATGTACTTTCATAAAATGGAAGGCACTACAAGAAAAAAAAAAGACTCTAATTGGAAAAGGAAAAATGTGACATGCAAATCCTTCTCCTTCTCGGATTCATCTTGCACTATTCGCATGTGGGTTACGAACTGGCCTACGTGGTATGCGTGGATCCATTGAATGGTCGGGCCGGCAATGGGCCATGGTGTTAGCCTGCGATGGAAGTGCCCAAGTCACAGAGTGTGGGCCGAGCAAAGCCTTCCTGCAGCTGGAGCCCTTGCAGGACCTAGTTGTTGTCTTGGTTGGCGTACTGGAGGCGTCCAGTATACTTGTGGATCAAGGAAGCTGACTAAGATGACCTCATAAATCCCTCCCGATTGGGAAAGATTCATACTCAAATCGATACTGCAGTATACCCTAGGTTCATAGAATACAAGTGGGTGAGTAATATATAATGAATAATTTCCTACTTTTCCTTGCGTGGTGCTAGAGTCGGCCGACATGGAGAAACTGAATATTCATACGGTACATTTCGGCAGATCTTGGGCACTAGCAACTCGTCCTTGGTCGAGGCAACCTAGACTTGCTAGCTCGGTGGACTTGGTCAAGGGGTAGCCACTGTGTTGCTTGGAGATGAGTGCATTCTCCTTTCGTTGCTGACTGAAGGTGTCCCTATCGCCTTTCTGATTTAGCCACGATCCATCCTAGCTTCGGTCCTGGAAATGAGCTGCAGGACATCTAGGGCATTGTTCTTGGGGATCATGTAGTGATGGATGTTGTCATTGTATAATGCTTTCATTCTACAAAGCCATGGGTGGCCTAGTCAAATGGAGCTGTCATGTAGAGGTGCCAGGTCGTAAATGACTTCGGCCCTATGTGAACCCACCTCTATTTGCACCGTAGTCTGGCACCGCACGTGGAATGTTTTCATAGGGCTGAAATAACACATATATAGCTAGAGGTGCTCGATGAAGGGGGCAGGGCCAATCGGTCGGCCAAGTAGTTGCTGATCATATTGTAGCAACTCCCTCCATCGATAACCAAAGTAACCGCCTTTTCATTGACCATTCTGCCGGTGCTCATTTGATTGCAGCCATTATACTACTTTGGAGAAATACTTGGATAAGACAAGTTTAAAATCGAGGTGATAATAACCTCACACCTTGTCCCCTAAGTGTATCAACTAAAGCTACGCACAAACCATGTTTCACTTTTATTGGCTTTTAACTTGCACAATATACTTGTCTTTTACCTCTGAATTATCCTTTGCAATAATACTTTTAAAAATTAAACCAGGTAATACAAGCAGACAAATATGCACACTACAAGAAAAGTGACCTATTGCGACACGGAAATTGTGTCGCTAAAAGTCTATTTAGTGTCCCAAATACTATTTTGTGACACATTATGCGTCTCTTGTTATTGAGTTGCAAAAGGTGGGGAAGCAAATTTGTGGCGCTTTTTTTCACTTGTGCTGCAAATGTATGGGACTTTTTGCATCACTAAATTAAATGTAGCTTAAAATTCGTGACACATTAAGCGTCATTTGTCTTATTGACGCATACTAATTTACGACACTGATTGGTGTCATTAAAATGAATGTTGCAAGATTATTTGCGACAAATGTGGCATCACATTTAGGCCCTGTTTGGTAAAGATATTCAAACCATGATTTGAGTTTCATTTTGATTTTATAATATTAAAATTACATTGAGAATGTAAAAAGGTGTGTTGGAAATGTAAAAAGGTTTATTGGAAATGTAAAAAGGCTTATTGAAAATGACGAAAAACTATTATAAAATCAAAATGAGACTCAAACCATGGTTTGAGTATACTTACCAAACAAAGCCTTAAAACGTCGAAGGGTGTTCGCGACTTGGAAAATGTGTCGCTAAAAGTCGATTTAGTGTCCCAGATACTAATTTGCGACACATTATGCTTCTCTTGTTATTGAGTTGCAAAAGGTGGGGAAGCAAATTTGTGGCGCTTTTTTTTCACTTGTGCTGCAAATGTATGGCAGTTTTTGCGTCACTAAATTAAATGTAGCTTAAAATTCGCGACACATTATGCATCATTTGTCTTATTGACGATACTAATTTACGACACTGATTTGTGTCATTAAAATGAATGTTGCAAGATTATTTGTGACAAATGTGGCATCACATTTAAAACGTCGAAGAGTATTCGTGACACGTAAATTGTGTCGCAAAATATACCTTTAATGTCGCAAACACAAATTAGAGACACAAGTTTGCGACAAACTTGATAGGGTCACAAAAGGCTATGTAGCCTTTTTTTGGCATTTGTTTACTAGTTGTGCCAGAAAAGATGCGACATCTTTTGCATCACTTAATTATTGTCGCATAAATATTGCGACCCATTACGTGTCATTAGTTACAATATCGCATTATTTGTAACACTAATTTGTGTCATTACGGCTAATATCACATATTTATTTGCTACACATGTGACGTCATTGTTTGAAATGTCGTAATGTTATTTTGGGACACAATATCGCGTCTGTAAAATTTATGTCACATAATAATTTGCGACACAATTTACGTCATTATTTTTTTTTGTTGCATAAATTGTGCTACACAAATGCGTTAAAGTAAATAATTCACAATTTGTATATAAAAAAAAAATAAGTCAACTAGAATATTATTCAAAATATCAAATCAAATATTTGCTAAATATCAAAGTTAGAATATCATAATTTAAATTCATCACTCAACATATATAAATAAAAATTGCAAATGTCTAAATTTATCTTCTATGACTCGAACGCAAATTCATAAGTCAAATTATCACATTTTGAAGAAGATTATTTTGCCTTCCTCTTGCTCCTCCTTGGACCTTTTTCCTTGTTCCTAAATAATTTTAACAAAAATTAATTTTATTTAACACATATTGTTGAGAAATTAATATAAAAGTATAATTATTTGCATTACCTTTGGTGAAGTACCATTTGAATGGATGTTTGTGTTGTTCTTATCGGTGTTATTTATCTCTTTTCTCATCTACGACAATTGATATGAGAAACGAATATTAATGCATTAAAATGAAATATTAATGAAAAGTTGATCAACCTATTTAATCAACATAACTCCTATTCCTACTTTGTCAACATAACTCATATTCCTATTTTAAAGAGATACAATACTGATTCTAAGAGCACGTGAAAAGAATCAAGCAACTACCATATTAAACTCATCAATCCCAATGCTAGTAAGAAAGTTCATAAACAAGAATAAAGTCATCTATTAAGATCTTAGCAGTCATTAAACGAAATTATAAACCATTTCAAAATCACATTACAATTGGAGCATTCTTTTCCACTATAGAAAAAAAACAAATAGCTAACCTTGAAAATTCAAGTGTCACCCCAACTAGTGAAATACAAATTGCCTCTCCCAATTGCTTACTTGAAAGCTTACAACTTTAGACTTCCAAAGCTTCAAGAGAAGGATAAATGCTTCAGCTACCAATGCTTACAAAAATAAATAAATAAATAGAACAAAATTTTGACTTATGAAGCCAAGGACAGAACATAAAGCAAAAAGGAAAAGGAAAAAAAAATGAAAAAAAAAGCAGCTAGAATGCAAAACTGAGAGAGAAGCAACATTAGTTTTTCACTTAACAGAACACTGTGAATTTGAAATGAAGATTCAAAGGTCATCAGATAGTAGATGCCTCCATTAAGATAGGAGAAGAGGAAAGAAGGAAGTCAAGATTCAAGAGGGTCTGTGCGTTTTGTGGAGTTCTAGAAGGATAACTGTTACAGAGATGCTTCTAATTTCCTAATGACACAATAATGATCTCTAGTTTAAATATGCATTAGCTTGATATGGTATTAAAGTTACAGCCCAACAATTATTAAAGGGCAAATTGAAGTAGTTGATACCACATCATAATTGAGGCAGTGCTGTTCCCTTAAAAAAAGAGATTGCAAACCTCCTAAATTCAAGTGTCACGCAGCTAGTGAAATTTGTACCAAGTGCCTCACCCAAGAAAGTGCACACTTGAAACCTTGCAACTTCAGCTTCTAAAGCTTCAAGAAAAAGGATAAATGGTTGAGCAGCAAATGCTTAAAAGAAACGAAAGAAAAAATTTTAAAAAATAAATGATAGAACCATATATTGACCTATGAGGCCAAGGACAGAAACATAAAGCAAAAAAGGGCAGAAACAGAAAGAGAGAAGCAACATTAGTTTTCCACTTAACAGCACAATATAATTTTGAAATGAAGATTCATTGGTCATCTGATAGTAGAGGTATCAATTAAGATGGAAGAGAAGGAAAAATGTAAGTCAAGATTGAATAGGGTCTGTGTTTTGTGAGAGCAGTTCGGACAGGATAACTGTACAAAGATGCTTCTAATTATTTCCCAATGATAGCGTAATGATATTTATTTTAAATATGCATCAGCTGAATATGAGTAGTAAAGTTGCAGCCTAGCAATCATTATAGAACAAATTAAAGCAGTTTATACCACATCAAAATTGAGACAGTACTTTTTCCCTAAAGAAAAACGACAGCTAACCTGAGAGATTCTACTGTCATCCGAACTAGTACTGAAAACAGGTACCAAGTGCCTCCCCCAATTGCATACTTGAAACATACCAACTTTAGCTTTCAAAACATCAAGAGAAGGATAAATTCTTCAGCTTCCAATTCTTAAAAAATAACAAAAAAATAGAAGCATATGTTCACCTATGAGACCAAGGAAGAAAAACAAATAGCATATATAATTCGAGAACAAAATGAGAGAATCAACATTGGTTTAACAATATAATTTGTTATTTTGTCATCATTTTCTCTTCCCAATCCACCATAATGCAAAACCCACCAACTTCTCTCATCCAGTATTTTAAGGGAAAAGAATGTCCAACATAGTAGAAGCATAGCAAAATTTTGCAAAAACAAGCCTCAGTAGCCACTTTTTCCATCAACCATTGTCACGAAGCAATAATTGTTCACTGAGTAACCAAAAGGATACAACAAGCAGGAAAATTCCAACCCTAATAAGATCCCAATAAAAGCACTAAATGCCAAGAATAACAAATTTTATATTAAAAAAGAAAAGAAAAAGGAATTGCCCTGTTTTTGCCTAGATATACTTACTGCCCAAACAAAAATCATGCCAAAAACAATTGATAGGAAACTCACTTACAAGAAAACAAAAATTTTAAGCACCAGAATTAAAATGAAACCCAACCAGGAGGATTCGCCAACAGCAGAAACACACAATCCATTGAAGAAACGTCAATCCCACAATTCCACAATGTGACTCCAATCCTACAGGAAAAATGACTTCTTCAAAAATCTAATGTGGTGGAAATGGGATATATTGCACCACATTAGTAGTAGCTCACAGTAGTGTGTATACACCCTCACATAAATAGCTTTCTTTGAGAAAAAAAAAATCTAAAAACTAGTTTGAAATCATTAAGTTTCATTTAGGCATTTCTGCAAACACTTCATGGGCTACATCACATCAACCAAAAAAATTCTCACAAGCTAGCACACCTGCAGTTTTTTGAAAGAGCAGCTTTAACAAATTTTCTACGTCAGAACCCCTAAGTTCTGATGCAGAATGAGCAGCATTTGAGACAACAAGATTTTTCCTTCGTGTCTAGTCCAATAGTATCTGGAAGTTCAAATAATTGAGATTTTGAAATCAGTAAATAACACAAAAAGCAGTCTTCAAAAGACAAAATATTCAGCCACAACCTAGCAAACAAATAAAATTTCCAACATCAAAGCTTAAATGAAAACATGTCATGAACAATAAATTCTCCACCAAAAAAAAAAAAAATGACTTGATGTAAAATTGTAAACCTAGTTTCAGCATAAAAGCATCCAAACATTCAATGGCAATGTTGCAATCAACACAATTCAATCAATTTTTAGGCCAAAACAAGCAAATTACCGTGACCTTCAATTCTTATATAATTGTGAAAGCATTGGCAACCTCACGAAAAAAAGCTATCACAACAGCTTGACCGAAAATATAAATTAACCCATAACAAATCGCAAGCAACCGAAAGCGTAAGCTTCAAATCCCAACCAATATACAAAACCAATCAAGAGGTGAATTGATTCTCGTACGAGACAAAACCAAAGGGTTTAAAACTTATAATGAATTTGAATGAAAAAAAAAAAAAAAAAAAAAAAAAACTATGCAAGGATTGTGAAATTACTACCCATCAATTCACGCGGACAAGGTCGGCCTGCGGACTTGAGGAAAGGCGACTGCTTTTTTGCCCTTTTGGGTCCTTGTTTACCGTTCCGATAACAAAATGGAGAAGGAGAGGAACATCCTCTTCTTTTTCTTTTTCCATTTTTGACGGAAGAAACTTCTCTCCTCTTTTTACTTTTCTTATTTTATTTATAAATTTTTAAATGATCTGGTTAATGAATGAGCAAAACTTGTTTAGTGAATGAAACAGGTTTAGAAAAATAAACATGGGCAAAACCTGTTTACTAAAAAATGTTTAGAAAAAAAAAATCGAAAGTTTAGAAAATAATTTCAAAACAGGCATTAGTAAACCAGGTTTTGAAAAATAATAATAATCATATATTTTTTCGGAACCGATTTAGAGAATAATTTCAAAACCAATTATATTAAAACAGGTTTTGTAAAAAAAAAATTCAAAATCTGTCTTTCGAGAATAGGTTTAGAAAATAACGTGTTTTAGTAAAGCAGGTTTTGAAAAAAAAATAAATCGAAATCTGTTTTTCGAAAACAAGTTTAGAAAATAATTTCCAAATCTGTTTTTGTAAAACGGAATTTTAAAAAAATAATGTCGAAATCTATTTTTCCGGGGTAGGTTTATAAAATAAGTTCCAATCTGTTTTAGTAAAACAGGTTTTGAAAAAAAAAAATCAAAATCTTTTTTTCCGAAAACAGGTTGAGAAAATAATTTCGTTTTGCCTTCACCTCTCTTCGATTGACACGATATAATGGCTTATGAACACAATCTGTGGTGGGACAGCCACAGGTGTTGAGTGTACTGAAGCCCAAAAGGTTACACAATTAGAGAATAGATACCAAATAAAAGAGGGAAATTTGTCTTTTATTTTTTGTGGGTTTTGGGGTGTTTAGGCGTCATCATTTCCCCCTATAATTGAATTCTTGGATTAAGTTGATTTGTTTTCAAATGATATATGTAATAAAAATAGCTATTTTTAGTTAAACTTGTAATTTGTAACACTAGTATAACACTAGTAATTAACACGCATATATTAGTAACTAGTTATTGTATAAGTAAATAACACATTCATTTGTTAAATTCAATTTATTTATTAATTTAAAATTATAAAATTTTGTCCTTATAAATGACACATACTTCATTTATTATTTCGAGTAACTATTTAATTATTAATATCATTATCAAAAATTTAATATGTGTATTATTTATAAATGATTACACTGCCCCATATTAACATTTATAAAAAAAATTCCCCTCTAACCATTATTGCATATATTTGATTATTAATTGATATGTAAAAATATACAAATTTGCACATATATAGTGGAAGTATAATTTAAAATTTCAATATACAAATTTTTTTTTAATAAAAGTTTTAAAATTATTTTTACAAATTCATTTACTAAATCAATAATTACATGTAAATAAAGAGCACATAAATCAGTAAAATAAAAATATTTATAATTTTAATTTTCAATTAAATGAAAGAAAGCAAAGAATAATAATACGATAAAACAAAAAAGAGTTTTGTTACTCCCTCTGTTCCACTAATTACAAAGTGAACTTTTCTAATGAAATAGAGCGAGTATCATTTATTCTAATTTAAAATATATGACTCTATTATGCTCAATATATAAATGCTACAAGCTTAATAACTGTTGGGTATGTATATGCATATGTACTTATTACCTAATGTCATAAATCTAATCGTTCCCCCTCCTATTCAAAAAATTCACTTTGAAATATGCACAACTTATTATGAGTTGTAAGGTACAACACATAAAATAAGTAATTTAGCACAATATTTTTCACTTTTATCATTACTTTCTAAGTAAGGATTAATTGTGACATTATTATATTAGTAAGGGTGTCCAGTAAACAACTCAAAAGTGGATTTTTTTTTAATGGGATAATAAATTTTTTTAAAAGTTGACTCTTTAAGTGAGACAAACAAAGGAGTAAATTTGACTTAAATAAAATAAAACATGTCTTCATTTTCATTACATATACACAATGAAGGAAAAAAGAGAGTTGTGATATACATAGTGAAAATTTGATAATAGATTATCAATGTGATTAATGTTGCAATCACGTACGAAAAAAAGTCCGTTTGCTAAAATGTGGAGGACATTCTTAGTAATTATAATGGACAAAATTTGTTACAATGAACTAAAGATACAATGTTAATAAAAGTGAGAGAATAAAATTATCAAGTTTATAATCATGAAGGACAAAAAATGTTATTTATAAATTTCGGGACTAAAATGCTCATTCGTCAAAATGTGACGGACCATTTTGGTACTTGAGTCTAATTTTTTGTTCTTAGTCATCAAACTTAATAATGTTGGATGATAATATTATATGAAATGAAATATGACTATTTTATTTGTTATAAATATATAGTTTTAAAGTTAACTATGACTTCAATTTTAATGGTAAAAAATAATTTCTTTCATTTATATACAACATGATTGTTTAATGGAAAATATATATTTGATTTTATTAACAATTTAGATATATATATATATATATTTTTACTAACCATTTGGTCACCTTCCTGTTTAATAGTTCTATAAACTTAGATGTCATAGCTGCCTCAAGTCTTCAGCCTCCACCTGAAATTCTCCTAGAAATTTTTCTGATGATCATATTCCTGTTAGTGAGGAGAAAAATCCTCATGTAGATTTATTATATAAAAAAAAGAATAATATTGTTCATGATATTTCTGATAGAAAAGAACCGGAAATAACCGAATCAGAAATGGTTCTTTCACCCAGAGAAAAAGATATATTACTACATTAGAAGAAGAATTTTCTAATGAAATTGAAAATAATCCAGAATATAAAAAGATAATAAAAGATGAAATAAATAAAATAGGAGAAATGTATAGGTATGCTGATAGGCCAACCCAAAGAATAAATTATTATAATAGGCCATCTCCGATGGATGTTCTTCATGAAGAACAAGAATATTTTAATAATAATAGTTATGGTAGTAAAAATATTTATGAATGGAATATAGATGGTTATACAGAAAAACAGATTTATAATATTGTTCATAGAATGTTAATGTATAACACTATTACTAGTTAAAAGTAATTTAACTATTCCTGGTTATACATAATGAATTGTCCCTTATGGTATCAGAGCCATTATGGTTAAAGATGATAATTAGTTTCTTGGTTTAACACTTTTATCAAAATGGATAAACTGAAAATATTTTAGAAGAAAGATAATATAAAAAATAAAATCAAAACTGAGGTTGATTTACCTTCAGATTTAGATTTGCTTTCCAAATGGACATTTCCTTATGTGGAGCCAAAATTGATTTATCGTCAAGGATTTTTTAATAAAATTGGGTTGAAACAGATTTGTAAAACAACTGAGCAATCCCTTGCTATACAAGATGCAGATACGGCTATAACACTTCTTAATGAAGAAGATTTAGATTCATATCGTTTTACTCATAAATTTTTACATATTGGTTTAGTGCAAATTGCTTTTAAACCTTTAACTCTGGATAATTTACCAGAAAGTTTTATAGCAACTTTAAGAGATGGTAGAAATAAAGAATGGAGAAAATCTATAATTGGAGTAATACAATCCAGTCTAGCACATGGTCCAGTTTATTTTAATGTTCATCCAAATTTTCAATTATCTTTATCAGATAAAAATATTTGTAAAGCTTTAACCTTGAATATTAAAACTGAAGGTTATAATTATGAACAAGGCACATAAATTATGTGTATATGTTATAGAATTTATTATAAACCGTTATATACCTTGAATCCATGTTATAAAGTGGAAGAAAAAGAAAAGAATTTGAATGAAACAATTATTACATAATCAATTTTTGATAAATCAAATATTACTACTAGAAGAACAATTAAATGGGAAGAAATTCCTATTCCCCACCATTGGAAAATGACCAAGGTGGCTCATATTGCACCCAGAAATGAACACAATATTTCCAATATAATTCAGACTCCAGATGGAGATGTTTATGTTCAGATGAGTAATACTCAGAGAATATCAAGATCTTCTTCTGTAAGATCATTAATCTCTCCCTTTGATGATAATATTCCAATGTCTAATAGACATTCTACTTCTAACATAGGTGATGTGCCTAAACATCATCCTAACTTGTCTTTACATTCTTTACATTCAAATGGTGAGAATAATCGCCAAAGTTCTTTAAATTCTTTTCATACTGCTTTAGATAATAGTCATTTAAATTTCAGTGATGGAATAACCCATCATAATGCTTTAATATCTGATGAATTATTATGTGATGGAATAAACCGTCATAATCCTTCTACTTCTTATCATGCTGCTAGAAATAATATTGCTGATTATATTCCTCCTAGAAATTTTTCTGATGATCATATTCCTATTAGTGAGGAGAAAAATCCTCATGTAGATTTATTAAATAAAAAAGGAATAATATTGTTAATGATCTTTCTGATAGAAAAGAACCGGAAATAACCGAATCAGAAATGAATTTTTCAATATGAATAATACAACAAAAATAGATTTTAGAAAAGGATCTAAAGCCAGAGAAAAAATAAGAAATGAATTCTTATTACCCAGATGGGAAGTGTTTAGAAAATGGTTTTTTCAATCTTTTTCTCTGGATGAAAGAAATAATTTACAAGATGAATTTTATAAGTTCTTAGAGGGAAAAAATATTTTATTTCCTTTTGTTCCATGGTTTGTTCACAATTATATTGAACTATGTATTTCTGTCATAGAAAGAGAATATAGATTACCCAATGGTAATATCTTGAGAAGTCAATTTCCTCCTCAAGGGTCTTTTACAATAATAAAAGATAAAATCTCTATGAATTTACTGCTTTTTCAAAATTATTTGAAGAAGATGCTTTGACAATAACAGTCAAAAATATCAATAAAATTATTGAACAACAAAATTATAAAAATGTATATTTAATAGTATTAGGAGAACAAATAATCTCTTTACATGATAGATTAGATAAACTAATAGAAAGAGATACAGGAGCTAGCACTAGTAATTTAACTATTCCTAGTGAAAATAAAGATGGCATAGCTGCCCCAAGTCTTCAGCCTCCACCTGAAATAAAAAATTTTAAGTTTAAAACTATCTCCCCTGAATGAGAAAAATTAATAAATGAAAAATTTTAAGGATTAAATATTACTACATTAGAAGAAGAATTTTCTAATGAAATTGAAAATAATCCAGAATATAAAAAGATAATAAAAAATGAAATAAATAAAATAGGAGAAATGTATAGGTATACTGATAGGCCAACTCAAAGAATAAATTATTATAATAGGCCATCTCCGATGGATGTTCTTCATGAAGAACAAGAATATATTAATAATAATAGTTATAGTAGTAAAAATATTTATGAATGGAATATAGATGGTTATACAAAAAAACAAATTTATAATATTGTTCATAGAATGTTAATGTATAGCACTATTTGTAAGAGTAATGGTAACTCAGATAGTAATATTGCAAAAATGATAGTTGCAGGTTTTACTGGTCAATTAAAAGGCTGGTGGGATAATTATTTATCTCCCATGAATAAAGAAGAAGTTTATAGAACTATTAAACAGGAAGGTGACCAAATGGTTGAAAATGCTGTTTATACACTTATTGTTACTATTCTTGAACATTTTACGGGTAGAATTTCAGATAATAGTGAAAATATCCGTACTTTACTACAAAATCTTAGGTGTAAAACACTTTCTGAATTTAGATGGTATAAGGATGCATTCCTTAATAGAGTCATGGAATTGCCTAAAAGTAATAGTAGTCATTGAAAGTCAAAATTTATAGATGGTCTTCCCAGCTTATTTGCTGAAAGCGTAAGGAAAGCCTTAAGAAAAGATAGAATAACTATCCCATATAATGAGTATACATATGGTAGACTGATTGCAACTTGTGTGCAAGAAGGTTTATCATTATGTAATGAAATAAAATTAAGTCAACAAATTAAGAGTCAAAGATTAACAGAAAGAAGTCAATTAGGACATTTCTGTAGTCAATTTGGAATGGACATTCCATTTCCAAATAAAAAACCTTATAAGAAAGATAAACCTGAAAAAATTTTCAGAAAGAAAAAATATTCTAAAAAGAAAAAAGAAAAGAAATTAGAAAGAAAAAATAATAGAATTGCTAAGGAAAAAGATAAAAAAAGAAATCAAATGTTTTAAATGTGGAAAAATGGGTCATTATGCAAATAAATGCAAATTAAAAAAGAAAATAAGTTCTTTAGAAATAGATGATGATCTAAAAGATAAGATTTCTAAAATATTATTAGAAACGAGTTCTAGTTCTGAATCAGATGAGGAGAATGAAATAAATTTTTCAAAAAATGATTTATCAAATGAATCAGAATCAGAGTATACTTGTAACAATAAAGGATCTTGTTTAAAACAATTAGATGATAATTCTGAAAATGAAGAATTTTATAAAATTATGTCTCAATTTAAAGACATAAATGTTTTAACAAATAATAGTTTGTTAGAATTTTTAAAACAAATAAAAAAGAATTAAGATCAAAAATAATTGATGATATTCAAAATCTTCCTTCAACAAGTAAAAATAATAATAATGATTTTGAAAATCAAATCCATATTCTATGTTAGAGGTTCAAAGATTAATGAAAGAAAGAAGTAATAGTTTAACTTCGAATACTTCAATAAATAATTTGAATAATGAAGTTAAAATTCTTCAAAAAGAAATTCAATTTCTTAAAATGGAAAATATTGGTTTTGAAGAAAGAATTTCTAAATTAGAAAAAGGAAAAGAAATAATAGATTTCCATTCCTTTAAACCACCAGATGGTGAGGAACAATTTTTAAGTTCTTTAGATATTATTACTACTCAAAAGTGGTATACAAAAATTATACTTTTAATTGATAATAATTTTCAAATTGAATTAACTGTATTAATTGATAGTGGTGAAGATATATATGTGTAATACAAGAAGGGATAATACCTACAAAATATTTTTAAAAAACTACTCATAGTTTAAGACATGCTGGAGGGGAAAAATTAGATATTCAGTTTAAACTCCCGAAAGCATATATTTGTAAGAATAAAATTTGTATTCCAGAAAGTTTTTTATTAGTTAAAAACATTACAAATCAAGTTATACTTGGAACCCCTTTTTTGAAAAAATTATATCCAATTTATCATATTGATTCTAAAGGATTAAAAGGAACATATGAAAATAATCAAATTAATTTCCAGTTTATAAAGGAACCGTTTTCGAAAGTTTTAAATAATATAAAAGAAAATCTTTTCAGGAAAAAGAATCAGTTAAGATTTTTAAAACAAGAAATTAATATTCTAACAATTGAAGAAAAATTACAGAATCCTAGATTATAGAATAAAATAAAAATAATAATCAATCATTTTTCATTAGAAATTTGTAATGAACATCCAAATGCTTTTTGGAATAGGAAAAAGCATATTGTTAATCTTCCATATGAAGATGATTTTGATGAAAAGAAAATTCCGACAAAGGCTAGACATTGTCAAATGAATTTTGAATATTTAGAATTATGTAAAAAAGAAATACAGTCTCTTTTACAAAAAGAATTAATTCAACCTTCAAATTCTCCGTGGTCATGTACTGCATTTTATGTTAATAAATATAGTGAAATTGAAAGAGGAATACCTAGAATGGTGATAAATTATAAACCTCTTAATAAAGTTTTAAAATGGATTAAAAAGGACTTATTAGATAGATTATATGATTCAATAATATTCACAAAATTTGATTTAAAATCAGGATATTGGCAAATTCAAATTGCTAGTAAAGATCAATATAAAACAGCTTTTACAGTTCTAATAGGACATTATGAATGAAAGGTTATGCCTTTTGGTCTGAAGAATGCTCCTTCAGAATTTCGACAAATAATAAATGATATTTTTATTCCTTATAGCGAATTTATTATTGTTTATATTGATGATATCTTAGTGTTTTCAAAAGACATTGAAACTCATTTCAAACACTTGAAATTTTTAAAAAATTGATTATCCAAAATGGTTTAGTTATATCTAAGTCAAAAATGAGTTTATTCCAAACAAAAATCAGATTTTTGAGACATAATATTGAAAAAGGAAATATCATTCCCATTAATAGAAGTATTGATTTTGCTTCAAAATTTCCAGATATAATTGCAGATAAAACCCAATTACAAAGGTTTTTAGGAAGTCTAAATTATATTTCTTCCTATTACAAAAATCTTAATGAAGATACTGCAATTCTTTATGATAGATTAAAGACAAATCCTAAACCTTGGACAGATAGTCATACAGAGGTGGTTAGAAGAATTAAGTCTAAAGTAAAATCATTACCATGTTTAATGATAGCAAATCCTAATCTGGATAAAATTATAGAAACTGACGCCTCAGATATAGGTTATGGTGGAATTTTAAAACAAAGATCCAAAGATAATAAACAAGAATTTCTTGTTAGATTTTATTCAGGAAAATGGTCTGATAGCCAGAAAAATTATGCTACGGTAGCTAAAGAAATTTTAGCTATTGTTAAATGTGTGTTAAAATTCCAAGATGATTTATATAATTAGAAGTTTATTATAAGAACAGATTGCAAATCTGCAAAATTTATGTTTAATAAGGATTTTAAGCATGATGTCTCTAAATAAATGTTTGCAAGATGGCAGGCTCATTTAGCTCCATTTGACTTCGAAATACAATATAAAAAGGGTGAAGAAAATAGTCTTCCAGATTTTCTGACTAGAGAATTTTTGAATGATGGCTGATAAAATAATTAATGATTGCAAGTTGATGTTCCCAAGGGGTAGGGCTTCGGGCCCTTACCGTGGCAGGGGAGGACGAGGAAATATCCTATCCCAACACAGTGGAAGAAGATTGGTAGCAGAAAATATTTCTGCTAGAAGGAGTATGTCTCCTGAGAATCCTTTATATGAGGAATTCATGGAGTTTGTAACTCAAAGAGAAAATGAGAGTAATACAGCTTCATCATCATCATTTTCAAAGATTGTTGGTGATGAAGAAAATGAAGATCATATGGCTTCATACCATCAAAATAATCATAAAGAGGTAATAATCCTTTTAAAAGGTAAAGATTTGCAATGGGTCAATGATCCATGGATGCTAATGCAAAGGTATTTGGATAGCTCATCATATGCTGAATTGGCTTATAAGCCAAGAACCTATTTTGAAAATATTTTGAAATTTTCAGAAAATTGTGAAATAACACATTTTACAGGTGCTGGTAGCTCCAAGAATATTTATAACTTCAGCAAAATTATTATCAAGCAAATTATATCTGCTGATGAATGGGGTTTATCAACCCTAAAGGATAAGGAATATCTCCATCCTGAACAAAAGGTTTTGATCAAATTCAAATATTGGGATTATATTGAATCCCTTACTAAAGTATTCCTTTATGAAAATCCGAGAAGAAAACATTCTTGGTTTATAAAAATTTGTGCTGATGTTTATAACAGACAAATACCAAATTGGTTTGTTAATTCGTGGTTAAATTTTGGTCCATCAATTAAGGTTCTACCTGAGCCCTTCAAAGCATTATATGCTGATTGGGTAAAAATTTCCCCAAAATAATGAATCTCGATAATAATCATCCTTGGAATGATAATATCGCTCCAATGTATTTCTTTATTGAATTTTCTATTCCGTGGATCTGGAAATGGATTCCAGAAGTGAGTTATACTCCTGCAAAGATCCCTTGTCTTAAAAGAGTCGGTTATACCAAATTTTGGGACAAATTGGTCAAGAAGGATGCTGCTACTGGTGAAATTCAGGGCCAGGAATTAATTGATCAGACCAAGCAGAAGCTGCAGGAATACCAGCAGAAGAAGGAGCCAGCTCCAAGGGATGAAATCAGCCCTTTCCAGCAAATTCATAGGATGTTGCAGATGCAAAAAGGAATTGTTTCCAGAGAAGAAATAATAGCTTCCTATATGGATCTTTTGAAAAAAGATTTATCACAGAACTTGGAAGATTCAAAATCTGATATTTCTATGTCAAGCCAAGAACATTGCCTTGTAGGAGAATCTCAAGAGGATGAAGAAGTTGAAATCGACATTGATGAAATGTTGCTGGCAATTAAGAGTTCAGTGACCGGTTCTACAGGTAAAAACCCCAAAAATAATTAACATAGGCGGTTGGGGACTTCACCGACAAAAAATACTGTGACGGACTTCTCAATTGATAATTTGGAATCCGTAAGATACTGTAGCGGATTTAAAATTAAGAATTTCAAATCCGTGTGTAATAGTTCAGGCAGAATCTGCCTATAAATAAGGTTTAGTTTAGTTGTAAGGGGCATCACTCGGAATCACGAGTATTCCTCTTCTTTCTTTGTAAATCTTAAAACTCTCCCTCTCTCTTGTACTCCCTTAAATCTTCCTCCTTAATATACATATCTCTTTCCTCTTCAAGAATCAAGATCTTGAAGACAAATTTACGTGTAAGTCTTATTTAATTTTCTGTTTTTAATATATTTATTTTCAGTTATATTTAGCCTAATGACAGGCTAAATATTTAGTGTTAAACCATGAAATCTGATTATCTGATTTTCCTGTAATGTTTATGATTCTGTAAGTCTGAATCATTTTATTGTTTTAGTATTAATTAAGAGATATGGGTTATTGAAGACAATCAGGCATCTGTATATTATTTAAAGGATGGTTTGGGTTCAGCCCGTTGTTAGCCGTGGTTAGGCGTTTTAGGGCGTTTTACCCTTTGATCTCCTTTAGATAATTTATCAGGTTGACGGATTGAATTCAGTGTAAAGAATTCCTTGTATTCCTTTGATTAATACTTGAATCGTGGACTTGATTCTCCCTTATGATAACTTATGATTCTCCCTCAGCTGGACCCAAACCATCCAATAAATAATATACAGGTTTAAAACTTTTAAAACATCTTTCGGTGTTTCAATAACTAATTGTGCAATTCTATACAGTTTTAATTATGATGGTTTAGAATTAAAACTTTTAAAATTTAATTAATAACTAAATTAAAATTAAACGATCGAGATTTAAAATCAAAACAATAAACTTCATGACAAACTTAGAAGATTCCAAACTAAAATTAAACACATTTTGGCTTTAATAATTCATAAATATATTAAAATATGAAAAAATCATAAAAAGAAATATTAAAAAGCATAAAAAAATATATTAAAACAAATCATAAAAGATATATTAAAATATGAATTAAAAATCATAAAAGATATATTAAAACAAATAATAAAAAATATATTAAAATATGAATTAAAAATCATAAAAATTTATTATAAAATATAAATTTCATCTCAAACCAATATTATGAAGGGCAATAATTGTTAAAATTTAAAAGTTAGAAAGGTAAAATTTTATTACAATGAATAATGAAAAATTAAGAAAAATGGCGGGAGTGGAGAATGAAAAAATAATTAAAAAGGGGAACTTGGCGCCTTCAGATTTTAGTTAATCTGAAATTGCAGTCTACCCAAACATTTATCGGTTCAATTCCGAACCCAAACCTAGACCAACACCCAAACTCCTTCATCCGCTTCACCACTGCTATCTCCCTCGCTTGAATCCCAAACTCAAAATATTTCATCTGATCCACCTCTGCTGCCTCCTGTTGCCTATGGATGCATTCATTCTCCAAAAGGTTCGAGGTGAGTTTATTTGGGACAATTTGTTCTGCTATGTACTTAGTGTTTGCTATGATGGGCTACCTTGATTTATTAAAGATTGGTATAAAAGCAGATTTATTGTGTGTAAAAAATGGATATCGTGGTTTAGGAATTATCGAGACACAAGTTGGCTTTGGCTTTTCATTTCAATTAATGTTTTTTAGGTTTTCCTTTCGAATGTTAATTACTTTTGGAACACGAACAATTTAGTAACTGACTTTTGGGTTATGTGGATCAATTTTAGTGATGAGGATTTGGAAAAATTCATAACATCGTCAAAATGAAGTCAGAGACAAGTTGGGGTTGCGTTTGATCTACTTTATAGATGGCACGCAGACAAACATATAAAGTGTATGCTTGCTGTTAATGGCTCTAGATGCGTCGACCTTTAATCTTTGAAGGAATTAGTTAATACCTCCTGATCATCAAATTAATATGGAATAGTATTTCATACGTAGTGACTAATTCTTTCTCTCATCTGAGGTTAATGTATAAGATTAAATCACTTGTGTATGGCCTTTTTTTTATTTTATTTACTTTCTGTTGGGATTTTGATTTTTGTGATCGATTTTTGCTGGGCATTTGGTAGAAATTTTTTTTTACCTGCTGGAATTTAGACTGTGATTGTAGAAACCTTGTTTTTCCTTTTACTGTATAGAATTGCACAATTAGTTATTGAAACACCAAAAGATGTTTTTTTATGAGTGAAAGATGAATCTTGGAAGGATTTGGGGGTTGTCTGGGGCTTAATTTTGGTTTTGTCTTTTGTGAGCTACAAGTTTTTATGGTATTAATGAAATGTTTACAAGATTAATGGATGAAATGTTTACGAAAATAGAACACTAGACCGATCCATAATGTTAAAGGAGGTGAACTTCATTAAGTAAACTTCTGATCAAAATAATCACGCTGCAAATTTTTGATATTATAGTTTGATTTTGTGCTCTTATTCTGATATTGTTACGACTGGTCTATAGATAAGTTCTGCGTAAAGACTGAGTTTAACATATTAAAGGGAGTAAAATTCTGGAGACAAAGCATCCCTTAATGTGGAGAAAATTAGTTCCACCCTTGATTGACAATCTGATGTTGGAGATTGGAGTTTGAGCTTTAAGCTTTTGGGAATATAGATAAAAGTATTGTTATGATTTAAACTCTCCTTGTATATTGTTAAGGCTGTATTCTTTGAATGTTAGAATTATTTTGGGACAGTTTTTGATGAACTTATATCATGAGTCATTTAAAATCTACTTTGTAATAAAATTTCATAAGATTCAAATTTGGAACTTGAAATGAGGAGACTCATATTCTTTGGTAAAATTTTGATTTTGAAATTTATGTGTTATGGACTGTTTGATGTTTCTGAATGCTGTGGATTGTTTTGAAAAGTCAATCAACCATGTATACTTCTGTGATTTATAAATTGGAAATTAGGATGGGAGCTTTTTGAAAGAGAGAAAGCAACACACCCTTTCATATTTGGAAATTTTGACTTTTGCGGCTTTTGAGTTTCTGGGCTGTTTAAAAGATTTCTTGGAACATTTTTTAATACAAGAAAATGTTTTAGAAAACTAAACAAGCTTAAATGTTCAATTTGATGAATTATATTTGAGAATTGTGTTTTTGCATTATGTATGTTTTTGTGTTTTCTGTTTTCCTTGTAAGCATGGGTGACTAAAATATTAATCCTTCTATTGAAGGATTGGGCGGTGAAGTTGCAAGGTTTACTATACATGATTTGAGTACTTGAGGAAAACACTTAAAGGTTAGCAATCTCTCTCTTTTTTTCCTTCTTTTTTTCTTTTGTTTGTTAATTATGATGTGGCATCAACTACTTCAATTTGTTCTCTAATGATTCCTGGGCTACAACTTTACTACTCACATCAAGGTGATGCATATTTCAAATAAAGATCGTTATCGTGTTAATATATCATTCGGAACTTATAACCATCTTTGTAAAAACTATCCATCTAGAACTGTACGTAGAAAAATCACAGCCCCTCTTCAATCTTGCCTTCCTTCTTTCCTCCTCTCCCATCTTAATTGAGACTATAGTATCTAATGAACTATTAATGTTGGTTTCAAATGTATATTTTTTTGCTAAATGAAAGGCCAATGCAAATAATTCTTTTTCTGTATACTATAGATAGGAAGTGAAACTTGGGCCGCTACATGGCTGTATCATATTGTGAATGGAGATTTGATCAGATGAAAGAAGCGGGGTATTGATGCATTTTGTTCTTTTGATCTCTTACCTATGCTGGTTTCCAATTTTTGTGTAGACGTGTCCTTTATTTTCCTGAGCATTCAAGATTCTTTTGTTAACTGCACCACTACCGGCCACCAGTACTTATTGCTAATAATTTACTTATTATCATTACTTTTCCTCCTTGACCTACTTGTTTGATTGGTTCTTCCAATTTCAAGTATAAAGCTTGCTGCTGAGTAATATTTGCATTATCTTTCTTTTTCAAACCCATGGTTTGGTTTATGGAGGTCTGGAAAGGCTTTCTTTTCTGAGATATAGTGAGATGTTAGTATTATTTTTCCCCTGAAGATATTCCAGTGATTTATTGTTGGCCTTCTCTTGCCTTTTCTGTGGCTGTACGTCACCCATAATTTTGTAACTTTTTCCTTATGGATCTTATTACCTTATTGCAGAGGATTTTTGAGATTCTGAGTGTCCAATTTAGGGGTTTGTAGTTTTGCTGTTCAATTCTTGACTGTTTTGGTTTGTAAAATGTGATATCAGCTGTGTCCTTTTATCTAATAGGAGGAGCGTGGTTGGGCTTGGATTCTTCATTAGTATTCTGAACTGTCATGAAGCCATTATTGTGGATATGTTTTCTAGTCTTGGTTTAAAGGACTAGGTGAGGATCTTATTGGGATGCCTGTTTCATAGTTTTGGTTTACAATTGTCTTTTCTTTGAGTTTGTTGGAATGTGGGACTACTCTTTGTGGAATGGTGTGCGGATCCATCTCTTATTATTGAGACTATAAAATCTGAAAAGTTTTCTTCACTCCATTGACGTGGTTCATCATCTCCTTCAACTCTTTCAACTTGCTTTGTCTATTCAACTCTCAGGGTTGTCTTGTACCGTACAGTCTCTCTCTTAACAGAGGTGCTATGCGATATGAATCCTCCCTGTACGTTTGTGTGTAAAATTCTATTTTAATCGGATGATTCCTAGTTGTTGGTGGTCTTTTGTAAATTCTGGATAACTGGACTTAGATTTATGGTATTCCAATGATTGCTCCCTGATGTTGCTTAGCCTATGGGTATTTTCTTTGTATATGTTGTGGTGATAAGTCTCTTGCTGCCAAGTTGTAGGAGTTATCAAGAACCTACTTAACTGAGATTTGGATTTCATATACAGCTGGTATTATAAATGATTGTATTAAGAACTTAGTCTCTTGCTGCCAAGTTGTGCCATTGGATTAAAGTTGCCAGTTTTGAAAATGCCATACTTTCTCACAGTTTGCTGTATAGGTTCTCAGAATATAAGATACAAGTTGTGCAATTGTGCATTTTGCTTTTCCCTTTTTTTTTGGGTCCTTTTTTGCTTTCTGTTTTTGTCCTTGTGCTCACAGGTCAATCTCTATTTTGTTGTTTCTTCCTTTAAGCATTGGTGGCTGAAGTACTTATTCGTCCCTTGAAGTATTGAGTTCTGAGGTTACAAGGTTTATATGTACACCATAATCAGGAGAGGTGCTAAACATTTGAGTAGCTAAGGAAAACAACAATATTCAAGGTTAGCAATTTGTTTCTATACTGGAAAATAACTGCTTCAATTTTGATCTTCCTACTAATATATCAGTTGTTTATGCCTGAAACTACATTTCATTGGTATTGTTACTTTGTTAGTTATCCTTTCCTTAAGCAATTCATATCTGGTCATAAATATTCATCATATTTAGATCTTATAAGTTCCGAATGTTTTCACGATATTGGGATTGGTACTTCCTGTTTTGAAAACATAGTCTTGCTAAATTTCTCTTGCTACTTGTTTTTGAAGTCATTATATGCTGAGGTAACTTATTTTATATGAACATGTAGATGGATAAATGTTGGATTAACATAAAAGAACGAATCTCTGATGAAGCTTTTAAGCGGGGTTTTAACAACTTCCTTGATTTTGCATACACAAATAAGCCACCAGACTCTAAGATAAAGTGTCCTAGCAGTCAATATAGAAATTCTAGAACACGAAGCAGAGATGATGTTTTATATCATGTTTTGGCTAAGGGATTTCTTTCAGGTTACACTAATTGGGTGCATCAAGGTGAAGAACCACATTACCTTAAAAAAGATTTGCTGAATGCATCACAAGAAAGAAATGGAAATGATGATATGGAAGGGTTGATACATGATGCATTATTGACATCGTATCCCCGTGCTGAAGCTCATGAAAATACCGGTAGTATAGGTATTGATTCTGAAATTCCTGGAGGAGAAATAGAACACCCTGACAATCACTTTGATGAAAACACTGAAAAGTTCTTATACCCTATCAAAGCATGCAGAGGCTTCTCTTTTTGGGAATGACCCATGGTGTCTCGCACTTGTCTCTTGTTTAGAAACTTGGCCATATGGCTTAACTTATTGCTCAGTGCCATTTATGTTTTTGCTTGTTTTTTTTCTTTCTCAGAATTTTGGTCTCAGGAAACCTATATTAATCAATCCAGTAGTGTTTCTTATTAATTTTTAATATTCTTATGATGTTCAATCAAGAGCTGGTATAACTTTTTCAAGTTGATCGAAAGATGTTTAAACTTTGACACATGATCTTGATGTTTTGGCTGTTTGCTTATTAGCTTTTTCAAGCTGGTAAAAAGATGGGATAACTTTTTCAAGTTGGTTATATTTGAGATATGATGGTAAGTGACTGTGTAGTGATTTGCGGCCTGTGGAATGCTTGAAATCAACTTTTTGTTGCAGCATGCCATGAACTATATGTTTTGTTGTGTTCACTTAATATTGTTAGTTTTCTATGTTTGATTGATCCGTGAATTAACTGACAGCATGAGCTTTTGTTTGAATTAAAGTATTTCATACTTGCCAAAATTGTGGGGCTTCTGTGAAGATAGTTCCCATTTATAGAGATGTTTATACATCAGAAATAGTTCTCATTCATATAGATGAGACTGTTGTTTGATGCCTTTTGAATAACTATGAATTTTTATGCATTCTGGACTGTTTATCATCAATGTTGAAGGTAATTTAGTTTTTGGTTTCCTGGGATATTTATGAAATCTAGACTATTTCTGAATATTTTAATTTTTGAGCATTTCTAAACTCTTTTGATTGGTGAACTAGGAAACTTTTGAGTGGTTTGAACTATTGTTTTACTTGCATTTGTATAGGTTCTGATGCATGCTCTTTCAAATCCAACATTCAGAAAATGTAGTGTATGGTGGTCTCTTTCAAATTCAAAGTATGTTGAAACTAAACTATTGATTAAAAGAAGAAAATAGATTTCGGGGGTTTAAGTTTTCTTCAAATTTTGCTCTTTAAGTTGCTAAATTGGCCTTTGCAGTTGTTAAAAATCTGAGCTTATTAAAAATCTTCAATGAAGCTTGAAGAAATCTTTTTTTGATTATTTATCATTTGCTGTGTGTTATCTGTGCAAGTTATAGTATTTGGCTTTAACAAGCGAAATGTATTATTTTGTTCAGCTTGCTATAGTTTTCTGGAGAAGGTTAAATTGCAAATCATTGATTCTATTGCTAGATTGGTTTTAACAAGCGAAATGTATTGTTTTGTTCAGCTTGCTATAGTTTTCTCTTCTGGAGAAGGTAAAATTGCAAATCATTGTTTTCTATTTATCGAAGAGGCTTTCTTTGGAGGAAACGAGGTAGGTGTGTAAAGTTTTTAATGTGAGAGAGTACACGGCCAGATTTTCAAGTTCTTTTATTCAATTTGAAATGATCAAGTGGAAAAGTTTGAATTCTGAACTATTTTTAGTATCAAAAAAATTCCTACAATTGCATGAACTTATGACGGGTTTTTGCTTGCATATGACAGGCTCGTTCTGGAGGTTCAATGGTACAAGCTCGCAACTATGTTGTGATGACTGGTGTTAATGTTGGTTGATGAATATGAGGAAATTAGACAACTGTCTGATTCTCTGTTTGGAAACATCTTGAAAGGTCTTAGCAACTGATTCCTTGTCCTTGAAATTCCTTTTTACTTTGATTAACCATTTCTTCAATATTGTCCAACTTCCTATTTCTGTATGCTTTCGCAGTTAAGGTCCCCATTTTAGTTTATAATAGCATTGTGGAAGTTATTTTTGTTCTCAACCACTGCAATGGTCACACTGGATGTGGTAATACCCTGAATTCAAAAAGTCAAAACCTGCAGTTTAGGAAGTCTCACACTGGACCATCACTTGAACTCAAAGAGTGGAAACCTGCAGTTTTGCATTCGGTAAGCATGATTTAGTCCTCAGACACACTGGACCATCCCTTGAACTCAAAGAGTGGAAACCTACAGTTTTGCATTCGGTAAGCATGATTTAATCCTCAGACACCTCTTTAATTTATATGCAAGCTTGACTTAATTGCGCATATCAACTTTCCAGAGGTAATGATGAATATTCAAGCTCTAGAAGATTGCACATTTATCACTTTGCTCAACCAGATGGCTCTAGAGCACCTTATAGCCACTTTTGCAAAAGTATGCGCAGATATTCTAGTAGCTGCATGTGATGGTTTGCTGAATCTTGATGCTACTGGACAGCCAGTTCTTCCGGTATGATCCTTGTTAAATTCTCTTATTTTCTTTTCACATATCTGTAGGTTAGCAAATATATTTATCCCAAGTATAGAGTTCCAAAATTCCTGATTTTCAATATGTATTGTGTACCAAAAAGGCAAAAAAAGGTACAGTATGGATCACTTGCCTGGTATCAATAGTCAAGGTTTTATCTAGAAGGCATATTAAAGTTTTCAAATTTTAAGTGGTTTTTGAAGTTTGTGTCAATGATTTCTCTCTATTTTCTTTTGTGAGCTTCTTGCCTTTCTTCTGAATCTTGCATTGCTGTGGGATAGGATGCTTTTCAAATTCTCTACAGCAAAGAGATCCGATTTTCATCTGCCCGTCCATCCTCAATGGAAGAAGATAGTTGAAACAGATTATGGAGGGGAAAAATAGTCCTCTTATTGGCTCCCTTAGGGAATGCCTCCGGGTCCTTCAGAAGGACTACAAGAAAGAAATTGATTGGATATTAATTGCTGATAAACAGCTCCAGAAGGAGCTCATTGACATGAAAAAATATGAAACAATGAAGGCCAAATCAGCAGCTTCAGAGGCTGTTGCAACCGTGCAAAGATCAGGAGCCTTTAAATCGCTAGGAGATCCTAAGAATGCAAGATCAGGTCCCTCAAAGTATGAGAGAGTGGACTTTTTGGGTCTTTAAAAAAAAAAAAATGTTGGACCTTAAATGAGGGAAGTTTAGTATATATTGTCAGAGTGATTGTTGCAAAGTAATAGTATTACTTTTATGTTATCTTAGTGGCAAAAGAACAAGTGTCGTATGGGACAAATCTAACATTTTATTTGTAATTGTTACACTAAAATGTTATTGTACAAAAATGCAGAAGAAGTTGACATCAATTATTATTTGAGTAAATTACTCTATTGATTTTCGCTGAATTTGATACATTCAGGTAATGCAATGCGTGTGTGCCAAACATATGTAAAGAAGAAGAACTTTACTTCGAGAGTAGAAGGAATGGGATACGATCTTAAGAATTCAATGTCTATGTGCCAAACATATGGTTTCAATGACAATAATTTATCACAATCCAATTTGATAAAAAGATTTATAAATTAAAAATGTAACTTAATCAATATATGTTAAACCATATCTAAACAATGGATGTTCATTAGATGCATCTTGTATAATTTTAACCATTTTGTCAAAACATATTAATGTAATAGAAAAAATATCAATAAAATTAAAATCATAGTTTAAAAGATGATATTAATCAATATTAATCCAAATTAATTACAAAAATGAAAAAACCACATCCACGGCGCTACTGCGTCGTGGGGATCCACCTAGTACTTACAATGTGGATAATTTTTTATATTGTCAATGAATGCAAATGTATCTTTTTTTAAAAAAAAATTAAAAAAATGCACAGAGTGCATCCCATACTACCTAGTAGCAAATAATATGTAATATTATTAATATCATTGTAACCTCACTATTACACGCTAAAGTAAGGGTGATTTTTGAAACTATGAATGCTTCAAAGAATTTTTGAAAGTTCACATTAATGAGGATGGCCTGACCGTATGTTACGGGGAGCACCTCCCGTGCTTACCCCGCAACCCCATCGATGCCCCATGAGCATAAAATGACATGTTGTAGCTCGTGCTCAAAGCTGAGATCCAACGGAGTGGAATCGCACTACGCGTTGCACCATATGTCGGATATCACTGGGCGCCCAACACATGGTGCAGCACAACACAGCCTTAGCGCGCACCCAAGCCCCAGCACTAGTGGTGCGCCCCAGTGCACCAGCACGTCAGCGCGCGCCCCGCCCCAACACCTCAGTGCGCGCCCCGCACCAGTGGCGCAGCGCGCCCAACTCCCTAGCGCGCCCAGTACTCCAGCGCCTTAGCGGGCGTGCCCCGCCCAGCCTGAGCGCGCGCGCCACGCCCAGCGCCCTCACCCCAGCCTCTGCGCTCGCCCCGCGCCACAGCACCAGCGCACCCCGCGACAAGCCCTGCGACTGCTCGCAAGCGCACCCTACGCCCAGCAGCAGCACCAGCGCCGCCACCTCTCTGCGCGCCCCGCGCCCAGCACCTCAACGACCGAGTCTAGCGGCACCCAACCTTGTAAATATTCATTTGTGTTATTTCTTTATGTTGTAATAGTTAGTAAGGATGGGGGAATGTTAGTTTTAGTTAGATAAAGATCACCCATTTTGTACGCCTTAATCCCCCCTCAGGGCACTTCTGATTTTTAGCCTTTCTAGTTATTGGTGGGTTGATGTAATGCAAGCAAGAGTTGGGTTCCCACCACCCATTTAAGCTCTTGGCTATTTCTTGTAATTTTCCTTCTTTTATTAATGAAAACCAAGCTTTGGCTTATGCGTTTGCCTTCGTTTATTTTCATTGATTTGGATGGCTTAATTGCAAGTACTTTGGGAACGAGTCCCAGATGCGAGAATTGGCGGAAGCTTGGCTAGCGGTAGCCTTGCTTGCCTCACGGTGCGCTCATTTTGGTGATTCAAATTAGCGACCCGTGACACCGTAGTAGGTAGTTGCTCTAAATTAATTATCCTTCCTATGACATACTATGGCAATCTTGCACGAGAAAGCCACAAATATGTGAGAAGAAATTCAAATAATGAATATTTTGTTATTAATTTAAGGCATATCATCGAAGTGTTGTGAAAAAATAATAATAAATAAATAAAATAAAATAGTAAAAAAATTGTAACACACTTGTGATGTAAGAAAATTTTGCGTCACAATTACTTTTTTTTGTTGCTAATTTATTGCACTTTACCATAGTGTCATAGATTTCTCGCCGCAAATTAAATCATTAAATTAACATGACGCAAATTATTCCGCTAATTTGTGACATGCTAACAATATGAAGCAATTGTGCTGCAATTTTGCAGCATAATTATAATTGTGTCGTTTACTTTTGGCACTTTATTGAAGTGTCTTAAATAAATTGTCGCAATTTAAAGGCAAAAAAATTAAGGGTCGCATCAATGTCACAAACTCGTGACACAATAATTAAACGACGCAATTATGTCGCAAATATACGTCCCAAATATAGTGTCGTAGATCTTTTGTCGCAAATATAAGTCATTAAATTAACATGACGCAAGTTATGCCGCTAATTTGTAACATGCTGACAATATGACACAATTGTGTTGAATTTTGCAGCAGAATTATAATTGTGTCCTTTAATTTTGACATTTTATTGAAGTGTCGCAAATATATTGTCCCAATTTAAAGGCAAAAAATTAAGTGTCGCACATATGTCACAAACTCATGACACAATAATCAAATGACTCAATTATGTCGCAAATAATACGTCACAAATACATAAGCTTGGTATATTCATGACACTTAAACGAAATGTCGCATGTACAAATGTCGCAATAGATCACTTTTCTTGTAGTGGCACAAGTAGAAAACTTAGGCAAAAAGCAAAATAATTCTCAAAATAGGGGCTGAACCTATTTGGATTTTGATGTGTAGAAAAAGATATTTTAAATTAATAAATTCAGAAATGAAGTGCACAAGGAGGAGATTCAGGGTTATCCCTCAACCTCGGCAACATTAATGTAATGCACATGAAGACAAAATCTGAATTAATTTTTAAGATCTGATGTTCAAGGTAGCTTGAAAAGAAACTCTAGGCTATTCAAATTTGCAAGGCAATTCAGAATGAATAGAAACAAGAACAAATAGTAGAGTTGAAACAAATTAGGAAAACTACCCAAGATGTGATCACTATTCCAGTAAGTAATCAAAGAAACCAATCCCTACTAGAGTAATTACTTCACAAAATAGAGCACAAAAAGAGAGCAAAGTTTCGACTGAAATTCTGTTCAAGAACCAAGGACTGATCAAGTTTGCCCGGGGGAAAAATAGTACTTTCACACGGCCTGGAGTTGAAAACCAAAACTTGGTAGCCAAACAAATAATTCAAGATCCTTAATTCAATATATTTTCAAGAATTAAAGATAAAAAAGAATCCCAATTCAAAAAAATCTCAAGGGATTAAAGTCGTGATGCTGTGGTTTAATCAGGGTCCAAAAAATTCGTAGCCTTTTTAAACCTTACAAATTTACAACCTTAACCCCAAGGGATAATCCTTTGTTTGAAAAATCACTTAACTGAAGATTGCCTACTGGGGGCAAATTAGGGGTTCAAAAATTTATAGCCCTAATAACTATAGCAATTACAATCCTAAGTTTTATCAATTAATCAAAATCGAAAATCCAAGGCTACACAAACAAGGCAACTGAAAATCGCCCTTGCCTTGGCAACAAAAATTTCACTCGCAAAACTAGGGTTCTAGACCGAAACCCTAATGTACGAGAAAGGTCAAACCTTTAGCGACGGAACAAGTTGTCGTAAAAGGGGTAAACCAAACCCGACAGAAAATTTTAGTAAAGCACAATTTGCGACACAACAGGAGTATCACTATTACATACAAATCGGCAAAAACCGCACAATGATAGGTGAAAACTGAAAAGAAGTAAACACAAATTCTGATTTTCACTTTTCCTTCCTTTTGCAATTTTTTTTTTCTATCCGAATCATTTTCCAAAAAAATTAATTCTCTCAGCAAGAAAATTTTCAAAGGTTCGTTCATAAAATTGAACAATTAATTTAAGCTAAAACTGAAATAAGCATGCAAAAAGAAGCTCAGCAAGCAAGATATCGTCTTTAATTCTCATCTAATTTTCAAGGAATAGGCAAGACACAAAAACTCATAGCATCATGCGATTATCATTGTGAGAAAATTAAAGAGAAAGTGTTAGACCTTTGGTCTTAAATCTTAAGTTTTGAATGATGATCAAACAAAATATTAGAAAGGAATTTCATGAGTTTGCTTGAGTTAAAAGTGCAGGAAATGAGGGCTTCAAAACCCAGTTTGACAAGCTCTCTAAGTTGACACCAAATCAAGAAAGTCTCGATTTCCAGCAGCCAATAAGTGTACGAGTTTGAACTGAAACCTAGAAACTGTTGAGTCCCAGTATGGACAGGTCCTCGAACTTGAAGATTACCCAGCAGTCAAGCTTTCGAGTTAGAAATCCCAAAATAAAATTGAAGTCTCGAGCTTGAACGTCGACAGCTTCTCGACATCGAAGATAGTGGAAATGAAGAATGCGCCAAACGTATTAATCACAAGTCGTGCCAAATGAAGCATCTGTTGCAGCGAAGATTTCAAATATTGTGAAGCTTCGAAGTTGAAGCTTCGGTCGGGAACCCGGTCTAGAACTTGAAAAGCTGAAACAGAGAAAGTGATGGGTTTGTCACTTTCTCAATCGGAAAACAGTGCGTCTTTCAAAGGATAAACCTTCCCCTATAAATACAAGCTTTTGAAAACTTCCAAGACACCTCTTTTTATCTCAATCTCTCTAAGTGTCAAAGCAAAAGTGAACTCTTACTTTCAAGTTTGTAATAGTTAGCTAGTTTCTAGCATTATTTTTCTTGTTGAATTATTGGGTCAAGTCTTAGACTCTTTCAAGGTGATTGAAAGAATTCAAGCATTGGAAAATTATCATAAAGATCAAACTTAGTTTGAATAAACTAGTGGGAGATCTTTTGAGATAATTTTGTAAGGTTTGGAGATTCATCTTTAAAGATCTAAAGAGTTAGTGGAAACCAAGTTATTGCTTGGGAATGTGGATGTAGGATTTCCTTGAGAAAGGAAAGTTGAACCACATTAATGTCTTGTTATTTCCTTTGATTTTCAAACCTTATGATTTCATACAGTTCACCAAAATTGTTTTACCACTTCGAAAGAAAGTTTTTATTACCAACCCAATTCATCCCCCCTCTTTGGTTGGTTAGTGTAATGGTATTTTCAATTAGTATCAGAGCAAATACCTCATCAAAAGGCCAATTATCTTGAGGTATCTCCTTGGGTTCAAAAGAAACTCCCTTTAATGAAGGAAACTCCACCACCAGGCCTTCACTTTTCTGTGGAACCGACTTTAGTGGTTGGAAGGACCGGATGAAGACTTTCTTAATTTCGTTGAATTATGAACTATGATGTATTGTTGAGGAAGGTGATATACCTGTCCTCATCACCAATAGTGATGAAACCACTAAAGATAAACTAAGGAGTGAGGTAACGAATGATGATAAGAAAAATATCTCTTTGAATGAAATGGCGTTGAATGTTCTCTATAATGCCTTAAACATTCAAGAGTCAAGTAGAATCAAGGGATGTAAGAATGCTCAAGCTCTTTCGCTAAAGCTCCAAGAGTACCATGAAGGTAGTGCTAGTATTTAAGAGGAAAGAAAGTCTATCCTTGTCTCTCAATGCAAAGAATTTAAAATGGAAATTGGTGAAACCATTGACAGTATGTTTTGTAGATTCAATGGTCTTGTCAATGATCTTGAAGTCCATAGCCAAACTTACCCACTCAATGAAATGAATCAAAAGATTCTATAGGGTTTAACTAAAAAGTACAGCACTAGAGCTCTAGTAATAGAAACTTCAAAGGATTTGAAGACACACCCTCTTGAAGAGCTCATGTCAATGCTCAAAATTTAAGAGTGGAGGTATTTTGATAGCGTTAACTCTAAAGGAAAGAATCTGATCGGATTCTCTATTGAGAATTGCAGTGTGCGAAAAGTAACCAAAAACTCCAATTAAAAGAATACAGTATAATCCCTTGAAACCCCAATCACTACTTTCATTCGATAGAACAATCAACTTATTTTTAAACTATAAACCAAGTAACGAATTGAAGCAAAAAACTAATTTAATTAGGCAAGACTATAAACCCAATTAACATGCAATTCTAGAAATAATAGGTCAAAATCATGCAAGATTGACTACAGTTCAATGAGAAGAATTTAAAAATAAAAAATGGGTATTAACCTCACACCAAATTATATTAACTGTGAATTCTCTGATTTATTCATGCGTATGGGGAGCCCTTTAAATAGGGGTTGTGTGCCTATGTGAAGTAGAAAAGAAATAGGAAAGAAAATTGGAAACCAATGAGAATTGGAAACCTTAAAAAACCCAAAACCTAAAGTAACTAGGTTAAGGGGGAAGTAGCCAAAATAAATGACCCTTGCAAGCGCTGGAGTCGAAAAGACCTTTTTACCCCTGGCAGCACTTTGAGCTTCTTTTGGCTTGTTCTGGTTTGTGGTTCTTCAAGATGGAACCCTAGCTGGGGGCTTTAATAGAGAACCCTTAGGTTGAACTCTGGCCCTTATAGTCTTGACCTTTTGAACACTTGAATCAAATCCACACCTTAAGCATGGCGGACACTTGTGTTCTGTAGTAGGGATGACCTCATCAATCCCTCTTTGTTAGGAAGGATTTGTCCTCGAATCTGTGCCCTGCTGGGTTGATTTGGACATCTTTTCTAACGTGCAGCTTCCCTTTGTTGTCGCTACAGGTTCTTCAAGGCAAGTTTAGTCCACTTCTGGTTGGAAGATTCTACAATTTCTTCAATAGAGATAATGTAGCTTTGGCGGTAATGGACTTCGGGTGGCTGAGAAGATGTAGTCTGGAGCTTGTTGATTTCAAGGCTGGAGGTATCCTGAGCTGTCTCAGCTGACCTGTAATCAAACTCAAGCGGCTGGTGATCAATCGAGGTGGAACTGCGATTGGTTATAGCTAGCCTACAATCAAGTACGGCGAATTGAGTAGGTTTTGCGGGCCTGCGATTGGCTGTTGTGGGCCTGTGATCTGGTGCTGTGGGTCTATGAGTGAATGCTCCATCCCTATATTCAATTAGTTCAAATAATCCTGGAATAATTTAAGTGATGGAGTTTACCTTCTGGGCCATAAAGCTCCCCCTTACTATCCCAAGATTGGTAGCCTTCTTTGTCTCCTTTGCTTGTACTGCTTTTTCACTTTCCCATTTATCAAAAGTAGCCTTTATTTTGTTGTTCTCAAAAGCAATTTCTGATGGTAGTAGAGGAACTAGTGTGAGTGTTTGGGACTTGTGTTTAAAGTAGTACGTGTTGCTGTGACCACAGTGCTGCGCCTTTTTGTCAAAATGCCAAGGGCGGGCAAGGAGCAGATGACCAGCTCTCATAGGCATAACATCATAGAGAATATTATCTTCATAACGATCAATGGAAAATGAACCCGCACCTTCTTATTCACTTTAATACCCTAGTCGTCATCAAGCCAGTGAAGTGTATAGGGATGGGATGAGGTAGGACTGGCAACTGCAGCTTATCAGCCAAGTAGGTGCTACAGAAATTGATGCTACTACCCCCATCAATCAGCGGGATGAACACTTTCTTGTCAGGAGTCTCAGCACGAGCATGAAAGATAGTGTTTCTTTGATCTAAAATAGGACCAGGTGTAGTGTACAGAAGCCTATTAACAACGCACCACTGAATCCTGCTCGTCATCAGTGCCACCTAAAGTTAACTTGGGTATCTCTTCGTCTTTAGACGCAATTTCCTCACTTTCATACCCACTTTCACAAACATTACCCTTTTGGCATTAGGGCATTATGACATGACATGGCCTTGTCCCATATATCTGAAGCATTAAATGTTGCTTGAGGATTTCTTCACAAAGTCAGGATGTGAAACAGTAGACTTGCTTTAATCCGATGGCGCAGGGTAAGGCTTCTTGTCAGCTGCAGGAGTGGCTTTGCTGTTGACGTTCCAGGCAGTTGGCTTCCAAGTATTAGTGGTGGAGCTAGAAGTAGAACTCTTGATGGGATTCAAGTCATAGCTCTCAATTACCCATTCCCTATGGAGAGCATCTTTGACACAGGTAGGGTTTTGCATATCCACCTGACATGCGATATCTCGGCGGAGGCTTACCAAGAATCGAGTGATTGCGGAGTCATTGTCCTCCTCTACATTGGCCCTAAGCTTGGTGGTTTCAAGTTCTTGATAGAACTCATCAACACTGCGACGGCCCTGAGTGATGTTCTGTAGGTGCTTCTTCAGGTCACGTTCATAAAGGGTAGGGACAAACCTTCATCTTATAAGGGCGGCTAGATCTTCCCTAGTAGGATCAGGTGTGTTGGCCCTTCGGGTTCCCAGTATGCGGTGCTGGGCAGCTAACTCTTATTTCCACCAAATAGAGGCATACCCCTTGAACTCACTAACGGCAAGTTCAACCTTAAGGTCATCAGCTACCTTGTGGAGTGAAAAGATTCGTTCAATGTTTATTTCCCAGTCATATAACTCTTCTGAATCTTGACTACCTTTAAAGACCAGAATCTTTGTTTTGAACTTCCCTAAACCACCATCAGAAGGGGGTGGCGTACAGGTTTGCCTAGGTGGCGTTAGAGGGCGGGGTTCCTTGCGGTATTGCCGCTGCTCCAATTGATGGAGTCGTGCATTGAGATCATACCGAAGTTGGTCGATCGAGTTGTTGAATGAGTCCTTGATACTGCTCATGCTGGCGATGATCAGATTGTCCATGTGCTTATTCATTCGCTCTATGGCTTCGGCGTGCATTTTCTCGAGCAGGGCATTGTTGGCGGCAACTTGTTCTGAGTTGGACATAGTGTCAACTAAAGAACTAGTCGCGGCTAGAGTAGGAGGTTGTTAGCTTTCCTTTTCAGATCCCGAAGGATTTGATCAATGTCAGGATCGATAACTAGTAGGGCTGGAAGATCGACTCATAAATCACGACAATGAATCACCTATGGTAGAATAAGGAAGAATAAGATCAACATGCTAAGATTAAAGAACTATGAGAAAAATCCTCACTTCCCTGATTCCCCCATGTGTATACCTAGCAATCTACACTCCCTAAGTGTATCTCTCTAGGGTTGGTTACCCTTTTAGTAATTAATGTATTTTCAGTCTTGCTTTTTTCCTCTCAGAATCCAATTTAAGAATGCTAATCAGAACAAGTAAGCCAGATCACACACAATAACTTACTAAAAGTTCACAGAATCACAAAGAAGAAACAATAAAATCTTTTGAAGAAAAGAATTGCTTGGTTCAACTTTTGAAGAAAACAATTTTGGAAAAATAAAATTTGATGTATAAATTTGGATTTATGGAAGTACACAATGAAGAAATTTAAATAATAAGTCTCAAAATTTCACAAGTAATGAGTAGTATACGAATTAGGAAATCCAAATTTATTTTAAAGAGTAATTGTCCAGGTAGCACAAATATGGTAACTAGGCAATTTGGTAGGGCATATGCAATTACAAGAAACAAGTAGATATGATAGATTTGCAAAGAATTATTAGGAAACTAGCCAAAGATAGAATAACCTTCCCAATAGCAATTCAAGAATAATCCCAAAAATTTATTCTATTCACAGTTTCAAGCAGGCTTGAAATTAGACAACTTTCAAGATATGCTAGCAACTTCATAATCAAAAATTTACGTAAAACCTAGATCCAAACAGCAAACAACTTTCAGAATCTCAATCTCCACTGAAATCACTACAAGGGTGCATGAAAAGTACGCGAATAAATTTTTTTCTGTTTCTCGACGTGGCCTGAAAAATCCTTGCCGTGATGAAAAATAGTCCAAACGAGCTCAAAATATAACCAAAATTTAACAAAAACTTCCTAAAAGTGCCCTAGGTGGATCAAAATTCACAGCCCAAGAATTAGGTAAGAAAATTTCAAATTTCAGAATTTCGACAGTATTTTGCCCTGAAACCTTCAAATTTTAAAAATAGGCCTTATAGTGCTCTAAAAATTATAAAAATTTCAAAAAACCTTCCCCTAGTACCTTATGATGGATCTCACAAGAGAAATTAGAAGGAAAAATTTCAGAACCTTTTAAAACTTCAAACCCTAATCGGGCTCTTGAAACCCTAGCTCGAATTAGCCAATTTTTGCCTTTTTCGATTTACTCTTCAATTTCTTTCACAAAACAGCAACTAAAACTCAATATATATAATTTTAAGGATCAATAATTTTTGAAAAATAGTAACCAATTTTTGAAGGAGCAATTTACCTAAGAAGAGATCAACGACAACCTTCTCCGGATTGACACTTTGATTGGTTGGCTCCTCCCAAGGTCGCACACTATACAGCTCTGATACCAAATTGATGAAAATTCTCTATTGAGAATTGCAGTGTGTGGAAAGTAACCAAAAACTCCAATTAAAAGAACAGAATATAATCCCTTCGAACCCCAATCACTACTTGCATTCGATAGAACAATCAAGTTGTTTTTAAACTATAAACTAAGCAACAAATTGAAGCAAAATGCTAATTTAATTAGGGGAGACTATAACCTAATTAAAACATAATTCTAGAAAATAATAGGTCAAAATCATGCAAGATTGACTACAGTTCAATGAGAAGAATTCAAAAATAAAAAGATAGATATTAACCTTACACCAAGTTATATCAACTGTGAATTCTCTGATTTATTCATGCACATGGGGAGCCCTTTAAATAGGGGTTGTGCACCTATGTGAAGTAGAAAAGAAATAGGAAAGAAAAGTGGAAGCCAATGAGAATTGGAAACCTTACAAAACCCAAAACCTAAAGGAACTAGGTTAAGGGGGAAGTATAATTTCAATTACCTTCCAAAAAGGAGGTGGCCAAAATTCCCCTTAAGAAATTAAAACGAAAATATAAAAATAAGGCAATTCCTATTTCTTAAAAGAAAACATAAAATAATTCTTTCTCATAAGGACGTAGGGAAATGAGTCAAGGAATGATACCCACTTGGCGTGTCTCTTGTTCAGCTTTCCTTGGCCTTTAAGGTACTTTAGGGATTCGTGATCTGTATGGATTATGAATTATTTGGCCATCAAGTAATGCTGCCAATTCTCGAGGGAGCGGATCACGACATAGAGCTCCTTGTCATACGTGGGGTAGTTCAAGGTAGCTCCCTTCAGCTTTTCGCTAAAATAGGCAATGGGCCGATTCTCTTGCATGAGCACTGTGCCAATACCTATACCTGAAGCATCACATTCCAGCTCAAACATTTTATCAAATTCAGGTAAAGCTAACAAAGATGCATGGGTCAAATTGTGCTTCAGCTGGGCAAAGGCCTCCTCCTGTGCGGCACTCCATTCGAACGGTACATTCTTCTTGACCAAGTCATTGAGTGGTGCGGCTTTAGTGGAGAAGTCCCTGACAAATTAGTTGTAGAAGCCTTCTAATCCATGGAAGGATCGTACCTCCGAGGTAGTCTTAGGTATGGGCCAGTCAGTAATGGCCTTCACATTGGCATCATCAACCTTAATGCCATCTTTAGAAACAACAAAACCAAGGAAGACAACTTACTCCACACAGAAGGTACACTTTTTTAGGTTAGCATACAATTTATGTTCATGTAAAGTAATAAGAACCATTTTAACATAAGTGACATGTGTTGCTTCATCAAGGCTATATATCAATATATCATCAAAATAAATGACCACAAACTTGCCTATGAATTTGCGTAACACATGGTTCACTAGGCGCATGAAAGTACTAGGGGTGTTGGTAAAGCCTAAGGGCATAACTATCCACTCATACAGACCAAATTTAGTTTTAAATGCGGTCTTCCATTCATCCCCTTCCCTTACCCTGATTTGATGATAACCTTGTGTTAAATCAATTTTAGAGAATATGCATGCACCAAGTAAATCTTCTAACATGTCATCAAGCCTGGGGATATGATGCCTATACTTAATGGTTATTTTATTTACAGCCCTACAGTCCATGCACATTCGCCAACTACTATCTTTCTTTGGGACAAGAATGACAGGTACAACACAAGGGCAAAAAGATTCTCTTACCCGACCGTCGGCAAACAGCTTGTCCACCTCTCGTTGAAGCTTCTTTGTTTCCTCAGGATTTGCTTTGTAGGCTGGACTATTTGGGATCACTGCTCCTAGGATGAGATCGATTTGGTGTTTAATTCCCCGAATGGGTGGAGCGCCGGCAAGGAGCTCTTCAGGGAACACATAACCAAATTCACCCAATACAGCTTGTAGCTTGGGTGAGAGAGTCTGCAGGACGTCGTCAACTGGGGCATCTTGATCAACATTGATTAGAACAAAAATGAAACCCCCTGACCTAACTCTTTCTCAACGTCTGTGCACTAGTGTAAAAACTGGAGTGCTTGGATGGCTTATTAACTTATGCCGGCATTACACTGACAGTTGCATTCCTACCCTTCCTTTCAATATCCATTGTTCAAAAGTGGCCATAATTCTGGAACTTTCGGCTTTGACCTCCTGAGGTGGCATTGGCTGGAGAGTGAAGTGCTTGGCACCTTGTGGAATGGTGTCAGTGTTGGCCAAACAATCGTGTTGGGCCTTCTGATCATAGAGCCAAGGGCACCCTAGCTGGAGGTGACTGGTGTGCATAGGGACCACGTCGCAGAGAGCCTCGGCTATGAAATACCCTATCTCTATGCTAACGGTTACGGATTACGTAATTGAGATGCCGTCAGTGTTGGTGAGTCCTTTGAGTTCATACGGCACCGGGTGATCGTAGGGTTGTAGTGACAGCTTCTCCACCAGGAAGTCACTGATGAGATTTGAGCAGCTACCACCATCGATCGTGAGGATGGCTACCTTCTCATTGATTTTGGCTCGAGCAAAGAAGGCAGTCGTCCTTTGAGTCATACCCTGGATGTCACTCGAGACCATGAATCTTTATGTGAGAGATTCCTGTATAAGACAAGTTTGGAATAGATGAAGGTAACCTCACCCCCCGTCCCCCTGGTATCCTGTCCTAAGAACTACTCACTTCCCAGTGTATCGCTCTTGGGCTGGCTTACCCTTGTAATGATTTCACTCTGCCTTTTACCTCTCGATCCTTCTAGGCAATTCAAACTTTGCATAAGATAATTAAGCAGAATGTCCAAATCACACAACTAACACTTAGGCAAACAACAGAAAAATCTCAAAAGCATGGAGTGCTGGAATCCTTACTTTCAGTTTTGAAGATTAAAAGAAAAGAGATTTTGTAGATCAATTTAGATATGAAGTGCACAAGAAGGAAAAATTCGGGGATAAGCTCTCAATTTTAGCAAATTAATGTAATGTGTACAAAGACAAAATCCAAATTGATTTTAAGATCTAATGTCTAGGTAGTACAAAGGAAAATCAGTTTAGGCAATTTTGCAGGGCAAAATCAAGAATGAACAGAAGCAAAGAATAATAGCAGGCTTGAACAAATTAGGAAACTACCCAACATGCGATTACCTAACAAGCAATCTAAACAAGCTCCCTACTAAAGATTTTAAACTTCAAATTGCACAAAACTTGCACAAGAACTTTTGGCTATGATAAGGAAAATAATGGCAGCCAAAATCACAATTAAATTTTAAAGGCAAAATTGTATTCTTAGCAATTTAATCTTAGGGCATGTGATTTCAAAAGGTGCTACCAATCAGGCAATTCAATATATTTTCAAGAATCACAAGATAGGCAGTTCAAGTTCAAAACCTTAGCAGATACCAAAATTGAAGGATAATCACAAGAATAGAGATAGCAAGAAACCCTAACCCTTGTAAAACCATAATCGTAGGACCCCCTCGTCGCAGGCAAAACCCTATCACAGGAACCCCCTCCTAATCTCAGGCTTCCTATCGTAGGCCTTCCCCCTTGAATCATAGGACCCTTGCGATTCTTCCCAAGCCCTTGTGAGACCAAATTTTTCCTAGCAGAAAGCCTACAAGTATTTTCAAAAATAGCTCTGGGGTTTCTAGACCAACTTTTAATTTTCAATACCCCTTTTGCGATTATTCCCAAAATTGTTTCTTTTCCCATATCTACTTCCATTCTTTTAATTTTTCTCCATCAAGAATGATAATTCAACAAAATATTCAAGATATAAGCAGATGAATTATCCCAGGCAAAATCTAAGTGACCATACTTAACAACTATGCAGGCAGGAAACTTCTACCTCCCTTGTCTTATTGAATAACGAAACAAGAATCGAAAGAAGGAAGAAATAACCTGATTTGTGATTTGGCTATGTTACTCTAGCCGCCTCCTCCCAACAAAAATCCTCCTCGACTCTGATACAAAATTGATGTGGGTTATTCGAAGAAGAGCTCACAGATACGGAATGTAGCCTAGGAAAGTGGATCGTTGAATGGCACACCTTGACTTACTTAGATTTCGCAATTCATACAAGGCATATAGTGAGATAAACTAATTTAGCTATAACCTAGCAAGAATAAACAAATTGAAACCACCAAAAATTAGGTGAACCAAGAAACCTAATTACCCTATAGTCTCGCTTGTGTTATCTAAACATTAATATGCAAATTACACAAGTGCAAAATAAGAATTCTAAATTTAAATAAACCTCACAAGATATAATAATCTAAATTCTAATATTTGTCTCTTGATAAATTAGGCCAGGCCTCCCTTAAATAGAGGGTTGCACACCTTTACTTGAGTTGTAGTAGGAAAGAAATTAAGAAACAAAAGAAGTTGGAAACCAACTAGAGTTGGTATTCCTACAAGAAAACAAGTTGCCAAAAAAGAACATGACAACTTGTAGGTAGTTTTGGCCACCCTAAAGAAAAGAGAAAGCCAAAATTCCCTTAACAAAATAAAAGGAAACTTAATGTAAAAAGGATTTAAGAAGTGAAACCTTTCTGGAAACAAAGAGAAAAGCCAATTAGTTAGTTGTAACAAACTTGTAACAACCATCTAACAAACCTGAACAAACTAGGAATAGAATTAGGAAACATGCACAAATCCTAATCCTATCCAAACACCTAAAACCTAACTCTAGTAGAACTGTAGTTTGGGCCAAAGGCATGTAGTATGGGCCGAGTTGGTGAAGCTCTGGAGTGCTGATAGGCTCAGCTTGTTGAATGAAGCATTTTGGAAATGAAATGAGATGGAATAAAACTTCACCAAATAGGTCAGATGGTTCCAGGCGCAATGAGAAGCTTTCTGAACCCGTCTAAAAGGCCAAAAATTAAGAAAATCAAGATCCTTTGCAATTCTTCAAGATTCATCAATAATAGTTCTCTCAATAGACCAAGAAGTTCAAGAACCTCAAGATCTATCAAGATCAATTTCAAGAAGTTCAAGAAACCTTCCAAGAACTTCAAGAAATACCTTGATCCTTAGGCCTGGACAAACATAGGCCACACATCCCCTGTAATGGTGAAAAGATAAACTATTTTGTCCTTTTGGCGTGGGGTGTCCAAGGCTTTGCCTTCTGATATCTTCTGGGCTTCGGCGCGGAGTGCATCCTCTACCTCTTTCTACCAAGTCCTGGTGAGTGGCCCAATAATATCAATTAGGGGATCCCTTTGGTAAGGGCTTGGAGCTGTTATGGGTCCCCCTCCTTGTGGCTGACTTATGGATGAACCTGTGTGGCTAAGAATGCCCTCATCATGATCTTAAGCTCTCAAAGGCCATTTCATGATAAATACAGCTTTCAGGCATATAAGTTCATGGCATACATTACATCGTTTGGTATTATAGTCTCATAATACAATCAAGTCATACTATAATCACATCACATCCCATCGTATCACAGCGGAAGCACAAGCAATCATAGCAAGCATGGTAAGTATATCACCCCGTATAGGCATGCATACAGCTAATACTGAAAACAAGCATGGCAGCATAGAAACAATAGTTATATGCAACAAGTTTGAGTCACTAGATTTCACAGTTGAGCTTTCTCATCTAAAGCTAAGTCAGAATATATTAACGTTTTCGAGTTGTTCTTGTTTTGATGGTTTGCAAAGCACATCGCCCCCACAGTAGCCGTACGATGGTAGAACCAGGTATGCTCGACGGTAGGGGTTTTGGATCCTGTCCTTTTCTCATTTCGGGCCATCGGGTGTTCCTTTCGTAAAGAAGGAGTGTCGGCAAACTGCGATAGGGTCTTTCACTGATAAGCCCTCATAACGGGCAAGCTGCTACTATCTAGTCACACTGGAAGACTTAGAACCCAAGTCTTATCTGGTAGGTCCCTGACCTATTTAACGCTAAGGTGATCATGATAACCCTAGCATGCTTCATACATATCTAGATGCATCATGCCATCTTAGATGTTATGCAACTTACCCTGAGAGGTGTATTATCCTTCCTGGCAGTAGGTCATACTATCGCATCATAAATAGGCATCTCCAGTTGCACATAAGCATGTTAACATGTCAAGTCAAGTAGGATACACAATAAGCAGTTCATGGAATTATCATGTCAATTCCAGTAGACTACACAATAATAAATTCATGGCATTATCATGTCAAGTAAGCACATAGCACTTAAGCATACATGCTCAAAGTCAGGTTCAATCTCGAAACAAGCAAGTGGTGAGGTGTGGGAAACCTTGTTAAGAAAATAGGCACCTAATGGTACGTATTTATACACACAAGTACTACATAAATAGTTCATTTAAGTCTTATCAAGCTAGTGAGTAATCCCTCACCTTATGATAGGTGAAGTGCACATGTTTGACATTGTTCGATCCTCGATCAATGCTTCAATGATCAGCTCCTACAGATAATGGAATCAAGTCATCATCTACTGAGAAACTGGTTGGCTTTTCTATGCAAGTTTTGACTTTTGGATCACTAAGGTTGACTTTAACTTTTGAGGTTAAGTTTGACTTGTGGGTCTACTAAGACCCATTGGGTCAGTTCGGGTTAAGTCCTGTCTGGTTTGGTTCAAGTCCGGTCTAGTTTGGTTCAAGTCCCATCGGGTTTGGTTCAAGTTGAGTTTGGTTCCGTTCAAGTTAAGTTAGACTTGATTCAAGTCAAATCTGGTTCAGTTCAAGTCAAGTTTGGTTCGGTTCGAGTCAAATCTAGTTCGGTTTGAGTCAAGTTTAGTTTGGTTTGAATCAAGTCTAGTTCAGGTCGAGTGGTTTAGGTTAAATGGTTCAGGTCAAGTCAAGTTCAAGTAAAATGGTTTAGGTCAAGTGTCTCAAGTCAAGTCAGGTTCAAGTTAAGTGGTTCAAGTAAAATGGTTCAGGTCAAGTCAAGTTCAGGTCAAGTGATTTAGGTAAAGTGTCTCAGGTCAAGTTAAGTTCAGTTCAAGTGGTTCAGGTCAAGTCAAGTTCTGGTCAAAGATGGCTAAATCGAGTACCCGTGCGAGTCGCACGGCTGCTTGCACAGCTAGCGGTGGTCTGAGTTTTTGAGCGAGTGTCACGAATACTCACATGCCTGATTCTTGTCCGAGTTCCTGTGCGAGTCGCACGCGAACTCGAGTTCTGGGTAAGAACTTGGCCAGAATTTTTCGTTCGGGATGGCTTCTTCGAGGCCATCGTTTTTGCGTTTCCAGTTCATTTTCGACGATTCCAAAAATACCAAATCGAAGATTAACATACAGGATGCCATTCACAAACAAAACATGGCAAATCTAACCAGTACCACTACGTTAAATTCGACTACAAATATGCTTACAGACACTGTTCCTCAAAAGCATGAACCTTTCAGATTTATTACTAGATACATCAATCGTACCCATCATACATTAGACGTAGCACCCATTAACACCCTAACTTCATGCTTGCTACAGCTTTAACATGCAAACCCATTTAATTTCGTTTTGAAACTTAAACCTACACTATCATGCTTCAAGATTTCACTACAACGACTGCTACATAATACTCATAGTAGTCCTAAGATTACCACGGTCTTGGTAGGAAGATTTGGAAGAGATGAATGGTGGCGGTGGCTTTTCCGGTGGCGGCGGTGGTTCTCCTTCTTCCCCTCATAAACCCTATTTTTTTCTTGCTAATTTTGAATTGGTAAAGTTTTTTAATCCAGAGTTTATGATGCTTATATAGACATCACTTAGGTCTAGGAGTAGGTTAAACATGATCTCAAACCGATTTGGATTCGTAGAGTTCAAATCAGAGACGGGATAGAGTTTGGTTTGAATTCAAATTGCTAAATTCCCGCCACTAGACTCTGTGCTAGTAGTCGTCCGACTTGCACGGCTACTAGGACAGGCCAGCTTTTGCCTTGTTTTGTCAGCCTTCTTCTCTACTTGTCTCTTCCTTTTGAGTATCTTTCGGTGACCCTTCACTCTCACGTTTTAGGTCTACGTTAACCTAGGCACATATTCCTTCCTAGCTCACTTAAGGAATAATACTCAATCTAGGATCATAATGTTCATAATCACTCAAACAAGCAAGTCATGTTTCACGTCAAACACAAGTATTATTTCAAAATTTTGACTTTTACCATATTTAATCCCTATGGTTTTGCTCTAAAAAATATAGGGCCTCACAGATGCCCTCATCAAGATGTTAAATTTCTTAATCATGTTTGCAAACTTGTTAAAGCATTGTATGGATTGGAACAAGCTTCTAGAGCTTGGTATGAAAGGTTAACTTTTTATTTTCTTGATCATAACTTTAGAAGAGGTCATATTGATACTACATTGTTTACTAAAAGCATAAGAACTTGCTAATTGTGCAAATTTATGTTGATGATATCATATTTGGTGCTACTCAAAATGCTCTGTGTGATGATTTTGCTAGTATAATGCATAATGAGTTTGAAACAAGCATGATGAGTGAGTTAACTTTCTTTTTGGGTCTTCAAATTAAAGAAACTTCCAAAGGCATTTTCTTATGTGAATCAAAATATACTAAGGAAATTTTGAAAAAGTTTAACATGGACAAGTGTAATGTGCAGCTCCTTTATTCTTGACAAAGATGAAAATGGTCATAGTGTTGATCAAAAACTTTTTAGTGGCATGATTGGTAGTTTACTTTATCTCACGGCTAGTCGGCCAGACATTATATATGTTGTTTGTCTATGTGCACGATTTCAAGTTGCTTCTAAAGAGTCTAATCTTTGTTTTGTCAAATGAATCCTTAGATAATTGCAAAATACAACTGACTATGGTTTGTGGTATTCTAAGTCTTCTTCATTTGCATTACTTGGATTTACAGATGCTAATTTTGGTGGTTGTCTTCTTAATATAAAAAGTACTAGTGGCACTTGCCAATTTTTAGGAGAATGTTTGGTTTCGTGGTTTTGTAAGAAACAACCAAGTGTTCCCTTTCTATAGTCGAATCGGAATATTTAGCCGCCGGCTCATGTTGTCAACAAATTCTTTGAATGAAGTAGAAGTTTTTGGATTTTGGTCTTAAATCTGATTGTGTGCCTATTATGGGCGACAATACAAGGGAAATCAATATTTCCAAAAATCATATTCAACATTTCCGAACTAAGCATATGGACATCAAGCATCATCTTATAAGAGACTTAGTTAAAAATGGGGAGATGTTTTGGACTTATGTACCTACTAATGAACAACTTGCAAACATCTTTACTAAACCAGTCCGAATAGATCAATTTTGCTACTTAAGGGATAAGCTTCATGTTCAATGCATGCCTTGACTTGTTGCTAGTTTTTGTTTATGTCAAAATGGGGGATAAAAATAGGGATATAGGAATTTTGTATGGGAATTATGTCTTTGTTATTTTAGGACTTTTCAAACTTAGGGGGAGTTTTTAAAACTTAGGGGGAGTTAAGGGAAGTTCTTCTTTATTAAATGCTATATTTGTCACAATTACCGTATTTGTTTTGTCATCATCAAAAAGGGGGAGATTGTTAGACCTTTGGTCTCAATTCCTAAGTTTTAATTAATGATCAAAAAAATATGAGAAAGGGATTTAATGAGTTTGCTTAAGTTAAAAGTATACGAAATGAGGGCTTCGAAATCGAGTTCGACAGGTTCTCAAAGTCGACACCAAATCCAGAAATCTCAAGTTCCAGTAGTCGACAAGTGTATGAGTTCGAATTGAAACACAAAATCTGTTGAGTCCCTGATGTGAACCCTTGATTTCAACTTGTGAAAACAAGACACAGCTCTCAAAACTCTAGAATCCTTACCCTTGGATTCGGCAGACTACTAATTTAACAAGTTAAATTAAACACGCAATTCGAACCAAGTGGAGAATAATAGAGGCGAAATAAAGCATGCGATTAGATAGAGCAATTATCTAATTAGCCTATAGCTCCTGTACTTTAGCAATTAACAAGCATGCAAATTACTTAAGCCAAAATAAAGAAGAGTGAATAATAAAGTATAAACTTTTATTCAATTAATCACTATTTAATTATGGAGTGTAGCACCCCTATTTATAGGTATAGGGAGCACGAAATTTACACAAGAAAATAAGGAAGGAAAACACAAAATTGGAACTTAATCAAGAGATTAAGTAACTCACAAAAATCAGCAGGAAAAAGGAGCTTACTTGCTGAAAAAGTAAAAGAAAAGAAGGAAGAATTTTGGCTGCTTTAAGGTAAGCAATGCATGAAATTCTCACAAGAAAAAGGAAGGAAAAATTCAGATTTTACCTTTAAAGAAAAGGGAAAACCAAAAAATAAAGGAGAAAAGAAAAAGAGGAAACTATGAAGAGAATTAGGTAACATGCACAAAACCTTAATTCTCCTCCTAACCCTAACCCAAACCCTAACCCTAATTGTGAATTGCTTCTCCTTGGGCTTGGGCTTGGCCGAATGTGGGTTCATGGAGTGGACTTGATGGATTCGGCCCAATTGATCTAGTATGATGATGTAGATGTAGAAAGCTTCTGGAAGCTTCCGAAATTATTTCAGAAGCTTGAAAAATATTTCACTTCTAAAATTCTTCAAACTTTATGAAATCTCCATTTCTTCACTCGAAAGACTTGTAATTACCATTTCCACCATTTCCTTAGCTCGTAAATACCATTTCCACCATTTCCACGGCTTGGAAATACCATTTCCACCATTTCCTTAGATGGGATGATTAGTATTCACCATTTCCACTTTGATGGCGAGTAGGGTAACTCTTGTAATCTTCATTTCCTTCTCATTAAGGTCATTGGAGCTTTCTTTTGTCTTTGTGGATTCTGACTCATAACTTGTGTTGTTTTAGCCTTAGATTTCCTCATCATTCCCTTCCGGTTGGAAAGGATTCGTCCTCGAATCCAAATTGCTCAAACACATACAGAACAAATTAGTACTATTACAAGATGAACATAGATCATACTTACCAGACACTACTTTCAAGGACACTGATAATCATTCTTAATTCTTCAAGAACCTCTCAAGAACCTTTTAGTTGCTTGCAAGAAACTATTAGGAAGCATCTAAAATCTCATGAATTTATCTATACTCCTCAAGAATAATTACTTATCAACACGAAATATAGCATTTTAGCCAAGTATATGCAATAAGCAAAATTTACCACGTTAACTAGGACAAATTTATGCGTCATATGTATGATATACAGACTAGCATAATAAGATCCTAAAATGAAGAAAAACCCGTCCTACATGCAAACTGAAGGTAACATGTTACACAATAATTCATAGTTTTTCAGGCAGACAATATGGCATGTTAAGTAGAAAAACATCCTTATGTCGAAACAAGTAGGAATTGAAAAAGTGGAACACAAGATGTCATCAGTTAAGCAATCCAACACTTAGAAAACCATTCGAGTGTTAACATCAATAAGAAGGAAAAGATACCTATGGTCGATTTGCCCAAACGGAGGTTAGTCATAATTTCAGAAATTGGAATTTCTTAGTCATGCTCATAACCTGAAATAATGGAATCAAAAGGAGAAATAGTTTAAAGGCATACCTGAAGGATGCCCTGATACTTATTTTACCTTTGATCCCTGGACACAAGAAGGTCCTTTGATGAAACTTGTGGAGCCATATTCACAAGAATTGCATGACTCATACTCACAAGTTATTGTAACCAACAGAAACTGCATGTATAACTGATATGAGAACCAATTAATGATAACAGAGACAATTTCTGAGAGAGACATCCTAAGGAATAGTGAACTACAAAGTATGCAATTTTTAAACCAAAAGATGTATCCCGTAAAACAATGCACATGTTTAAGATTGACAAACCCTAGAGTTAGTAAAATCTTAACATGAATGGTAACCAATTGAAGGAGAATCAATGTAAAAGTAAAAGCGTACCTTTTTAAAGCATGCTAAAAGATACTTTATACTGTGACTTACACTTTTGACTCCCAGGTGCAAGAGTTTCAGGAGTCCCTCATGGAACCGCCATCAACTTGCTATGTGTCGTAGAAGCACCAATCCAACTTGTGGAATCCCTACAAAACAAATAGAAGAATATTGCTCGGAGGTATCCCGACAAATGAATTAGTGAGCAAAAAATCTATAAACAAATTTTCAGCAAGACATATGAAGTACAAGAGTAAACTTCACACGCATGTCAAACCGCCATACATGTCCTCTAAATAAGCAAAGAAACTGCTTTGGAACTTGAATGGTACAAGGATCATGCCGTCCAGTGTCGGTGGGCACGACTTCTTGTAGATGAGCGGAAATTTGATGGAGTTCTAAGAACTTCTCCATTTGCACTTCCGAGGCCAAGTAAGAAGAAACAACAATGGCACCAAATCTCCCTGTAGGGGTCAATTTGCACAATGTTGTAGCTTTATAAGCCATTGCAGGGATCTCGTAGAACGGAACCCTATTAGGTCACAAAGAATCATGGATAACCATGGCACCAAATCTCCCTAGTGCGGTCAATTTGCTCAAGGCTGACCGATTCTCAAAGTACCAGAAAATATCCTGATAAGAACAAGTAAAAGTAACCTTACTCCCTTGTCCCCTTAGTGCCCTCCTAATGAACTACACACAAACCCTATGTATCGCTCTTTAGGGTTGGCGGCCCTTGTATGCTGTATCACTCAGCCTTTTACCTTAGTCCTGTAGAAAGTTTTCACAGATTACTTTGGCAAAGGTAACAAGAAACAGTTAATCACACAAGCACAACAACTATATAAGAAAGTAGCAAAACATTTTTGAAATAGACAGTTGATTCTATTTTTGAAAAAAAACACCTTTTCCAAAAAAGAAATTTTGTAGTATAGCTCAAATAAGAAGTACACCGATAAGGAACTTTTAGGGAGAGGCCCTCAAAGTTCAGAGATATTGACAGTGCGCGAAGACAAAATTCAAGCTATATTTTAAGAGTAAATGTTCAAGGTAGGACGAAAGATCATAAATAGGCTTAAGAAGCTGGGCAATTCAAGTGATGAGACAAGAGTAATAAGCAGAGTTGAAACAATTTACGAAGTACTAAAACTACCCAAGAAGTGATCACCCAACCAATAGGTAATCCATAAACCAATCCCCACTTTATTACTCAAAGTTTCAAAATTTTAATTTTTAAGCAATGGCGGAAAAATTCCTCAGAATTTCAGTGTAGTGCTGTGGGGAGTAGTGTTAGTAATCGAACACTATCAACTTTGCAAGTACACCAAAAAAATCAAAAGATTTCCAATGAAGAAAAGATCTTTCTTTGGTTAGAAAGTGTAGTGCTGTGGGGAGTAGTGTCGGTAATCGAACACTATCAACTTTGCAAGTACACATTTAAACCACCAAGAAACAATTCTTACTCAAATTTGCCACAAAAGACTTAATTGTGGTTTATGCGAAAATCCCTTTTGCAACTTTAAGAAAATTTGGGCAGCACTATGACACAATATCAAGAATCCAACATATTTTCAAGAATTCAAAAATAATGTATCAAGCATAGGCATACCATTCACAATTGCAACACAAGGTGAGCTGCTTAACATCAGCCGCAAAACTCACCAAAATTATGCATAAAGGGAATAAAAAATTGCAAAAACCAGTCCAAAGTAGCAAAAACAAGTGCCAAAACCAAAAGTCTTTTTCTTTTTGCAAAAAGCTCTTATTGATCTTCGGTTGCCTTTTTCTTTTTCTTTTTATTTTAACTTCGGTTTTTAAAGATGGAAAACAATACATAAACTGAAATTAATTAATTTCAAGAAATAAAAAAAATTTCTCAAAAAAAGGAGTGTTCTAAGTCCAAGAATTTCAAGACAAAGCAAGACTAACAAGGATTAGAAAACACCTTATGAGTTGATCGGGTTACTCCAACCTCCTCCTGTCGAGCAAACAGCCAAGGCTCTGATACCAATTGATGTGAACCCTTGATTTCAACTTGTGAAAACAAGAACTCAATGCGGAAAATTGCCAAGAAAAATTTGTATGCAAGACGCATCTCTCAAAACTCTAGAATCCTTACCCTTGGATTTGGCAGACTACTAATTTAATAAGGTAAATTAAACACGCAATTCGAACCAAGTGGAGAATAATAGAGGCAAAACAAAGCATGCAATTAGATAGAGCAATTATCTAATTAGCCTATAGTTCCTGTACTTTAGCAATTAACAAGCATGCAAATTACTTAAGCCAAAATAAAGAAGAGTGAATAATAAAGTATAAACTTTTATTCAATTAATCACTGTTTAATTATGAAGTGCAGCACCCCTATTTATAGGTATAGGGAGCACGAAATTTACACAAGAAAATAAGGAAGGAAAACACAAAATTGGAACTTAACCAAGAGATTAAGTAACTCACAAAAATCAGCAAGAAAAAGGAACTTACTTGCTGAAAAAGTAAAAGAAAAGAAGGAAGAATTTTGGCTGCTTTAAGGTAAGCAATGCACGAAATTCTCACAAGAAAAAGGAAGGAAAAATTCAGATTTTACCTTTAAAGAAAAGGGAAAACCGAAAAATAAAAGAGAAAAGAAAAAGAGGAAACTATGAAGAGAATTAGGTAACATGCACAAAACCTTAATTCTCCTCCTAACCCTAAGCCTAATTGTGAATTGCTTCTCCTTGGGCTTGGGCTTGGCCGAATGTGGGTTCATGGAGTGGACTTAATGGATTTGGCCCAATTGATGTAGCATGATGATGTAGATGTAGGAAGCTTCCGGAATCATTTCAGAAGCTCGAAAAACATTTCACTTCTAAAATTCTTCAAACTTTATGAAATCTCCATTTCTTCACTAGAAAGACTTGTAATTACCATTTCCACCATTTCCTTAGCTCGAAAATACCATTTCCACCATTTCCACGGCTTGGAAATACCATTTCCACCATTTCCTTAGATGGGATGATTAGTATTCACCATTTCCACTTTGATGACGAGTAGGGTAACTCTTATAATCTTCATTTCCTTTTCATTAAGGTCATTGGAGCTTTCTTTTGTCTTTGTGGATTCTGACTCATAACTTGTGATGTTTTAGCCTTGGATTTTCTCATCAGTCTAGTATCAACAGGTCCTCAAACTCGAAGGTTACCGAGAAAGGTTCAACCACGATCAAGTCAATAGGCAGCCGGCAGCAATCAAGCTCTTGGTTTGAGCTCGAACGTAGACACACTCTCGATGTCGAAGATAGTTGAAATGAAGAATACGCCAACGAATTAATCATAAGTGACACCAAATGAAGTAGCCGTTGCAGAAGACCTTACAGCAAGGAAAGTCAAATAATGTAGATTATAACTTACTCTCTTAAACTCGAAAAACTCTAGATTAATTTTTAAGTGAGACCTAGTCTACCTTAGCTTAAACTAACTAGATTTTAAGAGGTGAATAAATGGAATTATAGGTGGGGCAATAACCTATAACCTTCTAAATTTGGAACTCAAACTAATAAATCATGCAAAATATTACACAAATTCAATAGTCAAATAATAATAAGGAGAATTAAAGCAAAGATAACCTATAAACTCAATTCATTAACTCTCCCCGAATAATGTATCGGATGACCCTATTTATTGGAAAGGGCAGCCGAAAATACAAGAGGAAAACAAATACAAATAGAAAAGGAAATTACTAAAAGAAGTGAAAACCAATGAGAGTTTGTTTTCTTTTACAAACCGAACCAAAAAGGAACATGGTTTCGGTCAAAGGAGAATTCTATTGTAACAATATGTAGTTACCCGAATTCTCCTTGGAAAATTAAAAAGGAAGACTGAATTTGGTAATTTTTAAGTCAATCCGAATTCAAGTTGTAAAATAAATAGCAACAAGTAATAAAATAGGAAACTATCAATTAATCCAAGTCGTAACAAGTTTAGAAAACTTGAATTAATTGGAAAAGGAAAAAGGTGACAAGCAAATCCTTCTCCTTCTCGGATTCATCTTGTATAGTTCACAAGTGGGTTGTGAACTGGCCTGTGTGGTGTATGCAGATCCATTGAATGGCTGGGCCGGCGACGGGCCACGGTGTTAGCCTGCGATGCAAGTGCCCGAGTCGAAGGGCGTGGGCCAAGCAAAGCCTGCTTGTAGCCGAAGCCCTTGGTAGGACCTCGTTCTTGTCCTGGTTGGCGTTCTAGGGGCATCCAGTAAACTTGTGGATAGAGGAAGCTGAGTAAGATGACCTAATCACATACATGTGTATTGAAAATTTCTTGTTAGATCACTTGTTTGAAAATTTAACTTTCAACTAGCTGCCATATGTAATGAACATGCATCTTGCGTGCTAGTTGAAGGATGCTTAAATTTGGCTTAACCAGTGTGAGCTAAACTCCACTTTTTCACAATCATCCACCTGAATAATGATTTTAAATTCTCTTAAATGAATTTCAAGATCAAATGTTAGAACCCTGAAATAATTCGCACGTAAAATGCACATTTAAAATTTTTTCCATTTGCAATATTTATTAGAAATAAATGCTACAGTTAGACAAGTATACACATTAGAATTCACATGTGAATGATTTATAATAAATGTTCATTCACCTTTAGAATAAATTGAATAGTGCTTGTTGAAGAGACAATATATTGACAAAATATTCTTCTGTAGTTTGTGGAGCTGAAAAATAATAATTGGCAATTTATAGTTGAGTAAGGATTTGAGTACCATGAGTTACAACTATTGCACTCTCAACATCAATTGTCTCTAGACCACCAATAGATGAATGAACCACCTTAGACTAGACATGGATTTGACTACCATGTAGAAGTCTATTATCTTTTGAAGTCGCTGACTCTTGAGTTTGCTCAAAGCATCCCCATTTTCAGCTGCTTGAACCTTTTACAGGCATATTTGAGTATTGTGACGAACTTCGTTACAGAACCTCCATTTGTATGTCTTCTTTGGCACCCTAGGTAATATTTTAGTTTCCTTTATTCTTTTCATATTTACCTTTGTAATCACTTTTAGATAGTTTATTCTGCTTGATTAGAGACTTTGGATAAGCTTCATTTGCTAAGAAGATACGACTTTATCCTTATTTATATCGTCCCACAAATCTTTTCCATTAATATAGCTCCTAAAATTCTTAATTTAAAATTTTTTCTTATAATAAATAAGCTATTGAATTTTTAATATGTTGCTTTATATATAAATAAAGGCACTTTAATCTTAAATCTTCAATAGTTGCTTATGAATTGTCTGAAATGAATTTTGAGCAAAATATGAGCATTTTCTGACTAGCACATAAGATGGACATTTTGGGCATGAAGACTGAAGATAAATATTTTAATTTTCAATCAAACTCGTCGCTAGTTTTCTTCAATATTTTCAATTAGACATACATGTGTATTGAAAATTTTCTTTAGCTCGATCTTTTGAAAAATTTAACTCCCAACCTACTACCTTGAGTTATGAACGTGCATATTGCATGCTAGTCAAAGGATGCTTAAATTTTGCTTAACAAATGTGACATAAACACCACTTTTTCACAATCATACACGGAATAATGAGTTTAAGTACTCTTAAATGCATTTCTAGATCAAATGTGAGCACCCTAAAATAATTAGCACGTAAGATGCACATTTAATTTTTTTTTTCTATATACAATATTTAAGGGAAATAAAGAGTGAACGACCTTTAATATACCTTTACTTTTTGATTGTGTCCGATTTGGTACCTATACTTTTTTTTAGCCATGAATATACCTATACTAATTTAAAGGGGCCAAAAATGTACTTTGTCGTTAACTTCTGTTTGTTTTGATGGAATTGCCTTTTTTTAGGGGTATTTTTGTCTCTTCACTATTCATTTTCTTCTTTTTCACTGTTCATCTTCTTCCTCCCCAAATTCCTACACCCTTCCAGCTCCACCACCATGTGCCTTTTCTCCATCCAATTAAAGAGTAAAAATAGCAAGATCAAAAGCTAAACAACAACAACCAAAAAGAAAATGGAAAATGAAGCGAAGAAACAAGATTTCCTAGAAAGCTATGCAAACACAATCATCAAAGGCTTGATTGTAGAATCGAAGCTCCACAAATTCAATTGCAGACCTTCGGTTTTGCAATAAAAAAAATAGCAGAACTGAAGTTCTACAATCGAATTGCAGAGATTCGGCTCTGTAATTTTTTGATTGCAGAACCAAAGCCCTGCAATTGTAGGCCAAAAATAAGAAAAGAATTATAAAAAAAGAAAAATAACAACCAAAGATGACGACGACAACGATGGAAGGGAGGAGGACAATGGAAGAGGGAGAAAAGGGGCAGCCGGTGGCAGGGAAGACAGACAAAGAAAATTAAAAAAAAGAAAAAAGAAAAAAGGAAGAAGACGATGAACAGTGAGGGGATGAAAATGCCCTTGAAAAATGGCATATGATGCCAATTCCGTGAAGTCTAATGGGGAGTTTACGGAAATGTACATTTTTGGCCCCTTTAAATTAGTATAGGTACATTTGTGGCTACAAAAATATATATATAGGTACCAAAGCAGACACAATCGAAAAGTATAGGTATATTAAAGGCAGTTCACTCTGGAAATAAATGTTGTAGTTAGACAAGTATACACATTAGAATTCACATGTGAATTATTTATATTAAATGTTAGTTCTCCTTTAGGATAGATGCAACAGTGCTATTTGAAGTGACAATATATTGAACAAGTATTCTTCTATAGTTTGTGGAGCTGAAATACAATAATTGGCAATCTTAGCTTGAGTAAGGATTTGAGTACCATGAGTTACAACTACTGCACTTTCAACTTCAATAGTTTCTAGACCACCAACAAATGAATGAACCACCTCAGACTGGAAACATATTTGAAAACCATATACAAGTCCTTTGTCCTTTGCAGTCATTGACTCTTGACTTTGCTCCCCATAATCATCATTTTTAGTTGCTTGAACCTGTTGAGGACAAATTCGAGTATGATGGCGAACTTTGTTACAAAACTTGCACTTGTAGGTCTTCTTTCATACCCTAGGTAATATTTAGTTTCCCTTCTTGTTTTCATATTTACCTTTGTACCAACTTATTGATTCTTTCTTTTGGTTTATTTCAGACTATTAAGCTTCATTTGCTACAGAGATACGACTTTAGTCTTATTTATATCCACCCATAAATCTTGTCCAGTTATATAGGTCTTGACATTCTTAGTTTTCAAGCTTTTATTATTAAAAAAAAGCTTGGCTTTTTAATATGTTGCTTTATATGAAAAAAATTAATTTAATCTTACAACTTCAATAGTGGTTTATAAAGTGTTAAGCATGCTTCTTGAGCTCAATATTAACATCTTCTGACTTGCACATAAGAAACACATTTAGGGCACGAAGACTGAAGATGAAATTTTAAATATCAAATCAAAAGCCTTGCGGGTTTTTTTAAAAAATATTTTCAATTGGACATACATGTGAATTGAAAATTTCTCCTAAGCTCACTCTTTTGAAAATTTAACTTTCGACAGATTGTCCTGAGTTATGAACGTGCATCTTGCGTGCTCAAATTTTGCTTAACAAGTGCGACATAAACACCACTTTTCACAATCATACACCTGAATGATGATTTTAAATTCTCTTAAATGCATTTTTGAATCAAATGTGAGCACTCTAAAATAATTAGCACATAAGATGCACATTTAATTTTTTTTCCATCTACAATATTTAATGGAAATAAATGTTGTAGTTAGACAAGTATACACATTAAATTCCCATGTGAATAATTTATAATAAATGTTAGTTCACCTTTAGGATAGATGCAACAATGGCAGTTGAAGCGACAATATATTGACCAATAATTTGCAATCTCAGGTTGAGTAAGGATTTGAGTACTATGAGTTACAACTATTGCACTTTCAACTTCAATAGTCTCTATACCACCAATAGATGAATGAATCACCTCGGACTGGAAATAGATTTCACTACTATATACAAGTCCATTATCCTTTGCTGTCATTGACTCTTGACTTTGCTTACCAGAATTATCATTTTCAGTTGCTTGAACCTTTTGGTGCCAAATTCAAGAGTAATGGCCAACTTCATTACAGAACATGCACTTGTTGGTCTTCTTTCATACCTTAGGTAATATTTTAGTTTCCCTTTTTGTTTTCATATTTGCCTTGGTAACGACTTATGGGTTCTTTCTTCTGGTTGATTTTTGACTATTAAGCTTCATTTGCTAAGGAGATACCACTTTAGTTTTATATATATCTATTGATACTTGTCTATTGATATAGGTCTTGACATTCTTAGTTTTCAATCTTTTTCTTATTAAGAAAACACCATTGGCTTTTTAATATGTTGCATTATAAAAAATTTATTTTCATCTTAAAACTTTAATAGTGGTTTACAGAGTGTCAAGAATAATTCTTGAGCTAAAGATGCAAATTTAAATTTCAAATCAAAAGCCTTGCTGGTTTTCTTAAATATTTTAAATTGGACATACATGTGCATTGAAAATTTCACCTACGCTTACTCTTTTGAAAATTTTACTTTCAACGGACTGTCCTGAGTTATGAACGTGCATCTTGCATGCTAGTCGAAGGATGCTCAACCTTTGCTTAACAAGTGTGCCATAAACACCACATTTTCACAATCATACACCCAAAAAATGATTTTAAATTCTTTTAAATGCATTTCTAGATCAAATGTGAGTAGCCATAAATAATTAGCACGTAAGGTGCATGTTTAATGTTTTTTGCCATCTACAATATTTAATGGAAATAAATGCTATAGTTAGACTAGTATACACCTTAGAATTTACATGTGAATGATTTATAATAAATGTTAGTTCACCTTTATGATATTTGTAACAGGCTAGTTGAAGTAACAATATATTCACCAAGTATTCTTCTATAGTTTATGGACCTGAAATATAATAATTGACAATCTTAGGTTGAGTAAGAATTTGAGTACCATTGGCTACAACTATTGCACTTTCAACTTCAATGGTCTCTAGACCACCAACAGATGAATGAACCACCACAGACTAGAAAGATTTGAAAACCATATACAAGTCATTTTTCCTTTGCAGTCAATTGACTCTTGACTTTGCTCACCAGAATCATCATTTTCAGTTGCTTGAACCTTTTGTTAGGCATATTTGAGTATAATGGCCAACTTCGTTATAGAACCAACACTTATAGTTCTTCTTTTGTACTCTAGGTAATATTTTAGTTTTCCTTATTCTCTCATATTTACCTTTGTAACAACTTTTGGATTCTTTCTTTTTGTTGATTTCAGACATTTAAGATTCATTTGCTAAGAAGATACGACTTTAGTCTTATTTATATCTACCCACAACTCTTGTCTATTGATATAGCTCTTGACATTCTTAATTATTAATTTTTTTTATTAAAAAAATGCCATTAGCTTTTTGATATGTTTCTTTATGTAAAAAAAAAATTTATTTTTAATCTTAAAACTTCAATAAAGGTTGATTTAGTGTCAAGAATGCTTTTCTAGCTAAATATTAGCATATTCTGACTTGCACATGAGAAGCACATTTAGGGCACGAAGATTGAAGATGAACATTTAAATTTCAAATCAAAAGCCTCGTGGGTTTTCAAAAATATTTTCAGTTGGACATAAATATGTATTGAAAATTTTTCCTTAGCTCACTCTTTTAAAAATTTGCCTTTCAACGGACTGTCCTAAATTACGAATGTGCATCTTTCGTGCTAGTTCAAGGATGCTTAAATTTTGCTTAACAAGTGCGACATAAACACCACTGTTTCACAATGATACACCCAAATAATAATTTTAAATTCTCTTAAATGCATTTCTTGATCAAATGTGAGAACCCTAAAATAATTAGCATGTAAGATGCACATTTTTTTTTTTCACCTACAATATTTAATGGAAATAAATGATATAGTTAGATGAGAATGCACATTAGGATTCACATGTGAATAAGATAAATGCTAGTTCACCTTTAGGATAGATTGAACAGTGCTAGTTCAAGCGAAAACATATTTACCAAGTATTCTTCTATAGTTTGTGGAGCTGAAATATAATAATTAGCAATCTCAGGATGAGTAAGGATTTGAGTAACATAAGTTACCACTACAGCACTTTCAACTTTAATAGTCTCTAGACCACAAATAGATGAAGGAACCACCTTAGATTTGGCTACCATTATCCTTTGAAGTCATTGACTCTTGTGTTTGCTCACAAGAATCCCCATTTTTAGTTGCTTCAACCTTTTGGGGGCAGATTCGTGTAACTTCGTTATAAAACCTGCACTTGTAGGTTTTCTTTCGTACCCTAGGTAATATTTTATTTTCCCTTCTTCTTTTAATATTTGCCTTTGTAGCCACTTTTGGATCCTTACTTCTTGTTGATTTGATACTTTTGGTAAGCTTCATTTGCTTAGGAGATACAACTTTAGCCTTATTTATATATACCAAAAAATCTTGTCCATTAATATAGTGATGTGAACGCCCCTAGCTCATTCACAAGTCCAACTCAAATGGATCCAGAAATGGTGCAGAGAGTGTAGTGGAGGTTTGAGTGCTTCATCGAGGCTCACCAATGCTCCACGATCCAAGTCCATATCAGAGAGATCTGTTCGTTGATATAGTTGGGCCAATGACTCATAAGAGGACTTCAAAGCTCAAAGCAGACCATGCAAACTTTGTTCAAAGGTGTGCTATAGAAGCCCAGCTCATATCTATCTCCAATGAACTCAATGAGAAAGAAAGAAAGTTTACAAGAATCACCCTACTCTCCATCAAGGTGGAAATGGTGAATACTAATATTTCCAGTTGAGGAAATGGTGGAAATGGTATTTACGAGCTAAGGAAATTGTGGAAATGGTAACTACAAGTCTTTCCAGTGAAGAAACAGAGATTTACAAAGTTTGAAGAATTTTAGAAGTGAAAATTTTTTTGAGCTTCTGAAATGATTCTGGAAGCTTTTAGAAGATTCTAGAAGCCTCCTACATCTATATCATCATGCTACGTTAATTGGGCTGAATCAATCAAAGTCCATCACTCACAATTTGGCCAAGCCCACAAGGAATTAAGACAAGCCCATGCGTATGCAGCTAGGGTTTAACTTAAGTTTCTAGGGTTTTAGAGTAATTAAGGCATTGTGCATGTTACCTAATTATCTACATAGTTTTTCCTCTTTTATTTTCTCTCCTTTTGTTTTCGGCTTTTCCTTTTCTCTTTAAGGAGAAATCCAAAATTCCCTTTTTCTTTTCTTCTTTAATTTTCGGCAGCACTTTCTCCTCTTTGCAGCCAAATTGCTTGTTTACCATTAACTTAGTTCCTTTAAGTTTTTGGCAAGAAATCAATCTCTTCATTGATTTCCACTTTTGGTATTTTCCTTGTTATTTTCACACCTTCTACCTATATATAGGGTTGCTGCAATTCATTATTTTTCAGTGATTAATTCAATGAAAGTTTATACTTTATTATTCACTCATCTTTATTTTGGCTTAAGTAATTTGCATGCTTGTTAATTGCTAAAGTATAGGAACTATAGGCTAATTAGATAATTAATCTATCAAATTGCATGCTTTGTTTTGCCTCTAGAATTCATCACTTGGTTTGAATTGCGTGTTTAATTTAACTTGTTAAACTAGTATTCTGCCAAATCCAAGGGTAAGGATTCTTGAGTTTTAAGAGTTGCGTCTTGCAATCGGACTTTCCTTGACAATTTTCTGCATTGAGTTCTTATTTTCACAAGTTGGAATCAAGGGTTCACATCATAGAGCTCATAAAATTCTTATTTTAAAATATTTTCTTATAAAAAATAAGCCATTGGCTTTTTAATATGCTGCTTAATATAAAAAAAAAGTTACTTTAATCTTAGATCTTCAATAGTTGTTTATGAATTGTCTGAAATGAATTTTGACCAAAATATGAGCATCTTCTGGCTAGCACATAAGAAGCACATTCAGGCATGAAGACTAAACATAAATATTTTAATTTTTAATCAAATACGTAGCTGGTTTTCTTCAATATTTTCAATTAGACATACATGTGTATTGAAAATTTCTCCTTAGCTCGATCTATTGGAAATTTAACTTTCAACCTACTGCCCTGAGTTATGAAAGTGCATCTTGCAGGCTAGTCGAAGGATGCTTAAATTATGCTTAACAAGTGATATACATAAATATGACTTTTTCATAACATACACCCGAATAAGGATTTTGAAATTTTCTTAAATGCATTTAAAGATCAAATGTAAGCACCGTAAAATAATTAGCATCTAACATGCAAATTTAAAATTTTTTTCCATCTACAATATTTAATGGAAATAAATAGTTAAACAAGTATACACATTAGAATTCACATGCGAATGATTTCTAATTAATGTTAGTTCACCTTTAGGATAGATGCAACATTGCTAGTTGAAACGACAATATATTGACAAAGTATTCTTCTATAGTTTGTGGAGCTGAAATATAATAGTTGGAAATCTCAGGTTGAGTAATGATTTAAGTACCATGAGTTACAACTACAGCACTTTAAACTTGAATAATCTCTAGACCACCAATAGATGAATGAACCATCACAGACTGGAAAGAGATTTGAAAACCATATACAAGTCTTTTTTCCTTTGTAGTCATTGACTCTTGACTTTGGTCTCCAGAATCATCATTTTCAGTTGCTTGAACCTTTTGGGGGCATATTCGAGTATACTGATGAACTTCGTTACAGAACCTGCACTTGTAGGTCTTCTTTCATACCCTAGGTAATATTTTAGTTTCCCTTCTTCTTTTCATAGTTACCTTTGTTACTACTTTTGGATTCTTTCTTCTTGTTGATTTTAGAATTTTAAGCTTCATTTGCTAAGGAGATATGACTTTAGTCTTATTTATATGTACCCACAATTCTTGTCCATTAATACAGCTCTTCACAATCTTAATTATTAATTTTTTCCTATTAAAAAAATGCCATTGGCTTTATGATATGTTGCTTTATGTAAAAAAATTTATTTTAATCTTAAAACTTACATAAAGGTTTATGAAGTGTCAAGAATGCTTTTTGAGCTAAATATTAGCATCTTCTAACTTGAACATAAAAAGCACATTTAGGTCATGAAATCTGAAAATCAACATTCAAATTTCAAATCAAACGACTCGCGGGTTTTCATAAATATTTTCAATTGGACATACAAGTGTTTTGAAATTTTCTCCTTAGCTCAGTCTTTTGAAAATTTAACTTTCAAGGGACTGTCCTAAGTTATAAACATGCATCTTGCATACTAGTCGAAGGAAGCTCAAATTTTGCTTAACAAGTGTGACATAAACACCATTTTTTCACAATCATACACCTGAATAATTATTTAAATTCTCTTCAATGCATTTCTAGATCAAATGTGACCACTCTATAAAAATTACACATAAGATGCAATTTAAATTTTTTTTATCTACAGTTAGTGGAAATAAATACTATAGTTAGACAAGTATGCACATTAGGATTCACATGTGAATGATATATAATAAATGTCAGTTAACCTTTAGGATAGATTGAACACTGTTAGTTTAAGCGATAATATACTAACCAAGTATTCTTCTATATTTTGTGAAGCTTAAAATAATAATTAGCAATCTCAGGTTGAGTAAGGATTTGAGTATCATGAGTTACAACTACTGCACTTTCAACTTCAATAGTCTCTAGACCACCAGCAAGATGAATGAACCACCTTAGACTGGACAGAGATTTGACTATAATATACAAGTCCCCTTTGAAGTCATTGACTCTTGAGTTTGCTCACCAGAATCCTCATTTTCAGTTGCTTGAACCTTTTGGGGCATATTCGAGTATTATGGCAAACTTCGTTACAGAACCTGCACTTGTAGGTCTTCACTGAGGTAATATTTTAGTTTCCCTTCTTCTATTCATTTTTACCTCTGTAATCACTTTTGGATTCTTTCTTCTTATTGATTTGAGACTTTGGTAAGCTTTATTTGATAAGGAGATATGACTTTATCCTTATTTATATCGACCCACAAATCTTTTCTATTAATATAGCTCTTGGAATTCTTAATTTAAAATTTTTTGTTATAAAAATAAGCCATTCACTTTTTAATATATTGCTTTATATATTAAAAAAAAAGTTACTTTAATCCTAAAACTTCAATATTTGTTTATGAATTGTCTAAAATGAAATTTGAGCAAAATACTAGCATATTTTGACTAGCACATAAGACGCACATTTAGGGCACGAAGACTGAAGATAAATTTTTAAATTTTTGATCAAACGCCTTGCTAGTTTTCTTCTCATTATTTTCAGTTAAACATATAAACGTATTGAAAATTTCTCCTTAGCTCAATGTTTTCAAAAATTTAACTTTCAACCTACTGCCATAAGTTATTAACGTGCATCTTGCATGCTAGTCAAAGGATGCTCAAATTTAGCTTAACAAGTGTGACATAAACACCATTTTTTCACAACCATACACCCGAATAATGATTTTGAAATTTTCTTAAATGCATTTCTAGATCAAATGTGAGCACCCTAAAATAATTAGCACGGGAGATGAAAATTTAATTTTATTTTTCCATCTACAATATTTAATGGAAATAAATGTTGTAGTTAGGCAAGTATACACATTAGAATTCACATGATTTATAATAAATATTAGTTCATCCTTAGGATAGATGCAACAGTGCTAGTTGAGGCGACAATATATTGACCAAGTATTTTTCTATATTTTTGTGGATATGAAAAATAATAATTGGTAATCTCAGGTTAAGTAAGGATTTGAGTACCTTTTGTTACAACTACTGCACTTTCAACTTCAATAGTCTCTTGACCACCAACAAATGAATGAACCACCTCAGATTGAACAGGGATTTGACTACCACGTACAAGTCCATTATCCTTTGAAGTCATTGACTCTTGAGTTTGCTCACCAAAATCCTCATTTTCAGTTGCTTGAACCTGTTGGGGGAATATTCGAGTACTATGATGAACTTCGTTACAGAACCTGCACTTGTAGGTGTTCTTTTATACCTTAGGTAATATTTTAGTTTCCATTATTCTTTTCATGTTTACCTTTGTAACCACTTTTTTGGATCCTTTCTTCTGGTTGATTTGTGACTTTTGGTAAGCTTCATTTAATAAGGAGATACGATTTTAGTTTTATTTATATCTACCGGCAAATCTTGTCCATTGGTATAGCTCTTGACATTCTTAATTTTCAATTTTTTCTTATTAAACAAAGGCCATTGGTTTTTTAATATGTTTTTTTTTATATTGAAAATTTTACTTTAATCTTAAAAGTTCAATAGTGGTTTATAAGGTGTCTAGAATGTTTTTTGAGAAAATATGAGTATCTTCTAACTTGCACATACGACGCACATTTAGGGCACAAAGTCTAAAAATAAACATTTAAATTTACAATCAAATGCCTCGTTTGTTTTATTTAATATTTTCAATTCAATAGACATGTGTTTTGATAATTTCTCCCTAGCTTGTTCTTTAGAAAATTTGACTATCAACGGACTGCCCTGTGTTAAGAACGTGCATCCTGTGTGCTAATTGAAAGATGCTCAAATTTGGCAAAATAAGTGTGACCTAAACATCATTTTTTCACAATCATTCACTTGAGTCATGATTTTAAATTCTCTTAAATGCATTTGTAGATCTAACATGAGCACCCTGAAATAATTAGCATGTAAAATGCACATTTAAAATTTTTCCATCTAAAATATTTAATGGAAATAAATGCTATAGTTAGACAATTATACATATTAGAGTTCACATGTTAATGATTTACAATAAATTTCAGTTCCGCTTTAGGATAGATTGAACAGTGCTAGTTCAAGAGATAATATATTGACCAAGTATTCTTCTATAGTCTGTGGAGCTGAAATATAATAATTTGCAATCTTAGTTTGAGTAAGGATTTTAGTACCATCAGTTACAACTACTGCCTTTTCAATTTCAAAAGTCTCTAGACCACCAACACATGAATGAACTACCTCAGACTAGACAGAGATTTGACTACCATGTACAAATCCATTATCCTTTGAAGTCATTGACTCTTGAGTTTACTCACCAGAATCCTCATTTTCAGTTGCTTGAACCTTTTGGGGGCATATTCGACTATTAAGGCAAACTTCGTTACAGAACCTGCACTTGTAGGTCTTCTTTCGTACCCGAGGTAATATTTCAGTTTCCCTCCTTCTTTTCATATTTACCTTTGTAACCACTTTTGGATCCTTTCTTCTGGTTGATTTGAGAGTTTTGGTAAGCTTCATTTGCTAAGGAGATATGACTTTAGCCTTATTTATAGCTACCCACAAATCTTGTCCATTAATATAGCTCTTGAAATTCTTAATTTAAAATTTTTTTCTTATAAAACATATGCCATTGGATTGATAATATGTTGATTTCTATTATAAAAAAAAAGTTACTTTAATTCCAAAACTTAAATAGTTGTTTATGAATTCTCTGAAATGAGTTTTGAGCATATTCTGACTAGCACATAAAACGTACATTTTGGGCATGAAAATTGAAGATGAACATGCATCTTGCATTCTAGTTGAAGGATGCTCAAATTTTGCTTAAAAGCTATGACATAAACACATTTTTTCACAATCATACAGCCAAATAATGATTTTTCAATTATCTTAAATGCATTTCTAGATCAAATGTGAGCACCCTAAAATAATTACCAATTAAGATGCACATTTAAAACTATTTTTTCCATCTACAATATTTAATGGAATAAATGCTACAGTTAGACAAGTGTGCACATTAGGATTCACATGTGAAGGATTTATAATAAATGTCGGTTCACCTTTAGGATAGATTGAACAGTCCAAGTTCAAGCGATAATATATTGACCAAATATTCTTCAATCGTTTGTGGAGTTGAAAAATAATAATGTGAAATTTCTAGTTGATTAAGGATTTGAGTACTATGAGTTACAACTACTACTACTACACTTTCAACTTCAGTAGTCTCTAAACCACCAACAGATGAACGAATCACCTTGGACTGGAGAGAGATTTAACTACCATGCCATAATCCTTTGCAGTCATTTTCTCTTGAGTTTGCTTACCAGAATTATTATTTCAGATGCTAGACCCTATTGTGGGCATATTCATGTATTATGGCAAACTTCGTTATAGAACCTGCACTTCTAGGTCTTCTGTTGTACCCTAGGTAATATTTTAGTTTTCGTTCTTCTTTTAATATTTACCCTTGTAACCACTTTTGGATCTTTTCGTCTGGTTGATTTGAGACTTTTGTTAAGCTTCATTTGCTAAAGAGATACGACTCCTTATTTATATCTAGCCACAAATCTACTCCGAGAATACAGCTCCTTAAATTCTTAATTTAGAAATTTTTCTTATAAAAAATAAGCCATTGGCTTTATAATATGTTGTGTTATATTAAAAAAAAAAGGTTACTTTAATCTTAAAACTGCAATAGTTGTTCACGATTCTTTGAAATGAATTTGGAGCAAAATATTAGCATATTCTGACTAGCACATAAGACATATATTTAGGGCATAAAGACTGAAGATCAACGTGCATCTTGCATTCTAGTCGACGGATGATCCGTTAAAACAAATAAAGACATAAATACTCGAATGTGGTTCAACTTTCCTTCCTCAAGGGAAGTCTACTCCACCTTCTAAGCAACTTGCTTGGTTTCCATTAAAAATTCTAGATCCTTCAAGGTGGATCTAAAAACCTTACAAAATTATCCAAAAGAATTCCCTCCTAACATACTGAAGTTAGAGGAAATCCTAGATAATCCCCAATGCTTGAACGTTTTCAATCCACTTGGAAAGAATTCAAGACTTGACCCACTTGTACAAGAAAAAGATAATGCTAGAAGACTAGCTAACTATTATAAGTTGAAAGATGAATTGAAATGATAGTTCACTTTTTCTTGACACTTAGAGAGTTTGAGATGAAAAGAGGTAAGAAGAAGGTCTCTGAACTCTTGTATTTATAGTAGAAGCGTGATCTTAAAAGAGGCTCTGTATTCCCATGGAAAAAGAGACAAACCCGTCACTTTCTCTGTTTCGACTTTTCAGGTTCGCGCTTGAAACTTTGACTTTGAAGCTTTCTTAATTTTGAAATCTTCACTGCAAAGACTAGGAACTTTGGCGCGACTTACAAATAATGTGTTTGGCACATTCTTTGCTTTTGCTATCTTCGAGCTCGAGACCCTGTTGATGTCCAAGGTCAAGACTTCAATTTCATTTCATGAATTCTAACCCGAGAGCTTGACTGCCATTGGCTGCCTGCAGACTTGACCGAACTCAAAGCTTTCTTGGTGAGGTTCAAGCGCGAGAGCTTATCGATGTTGGAGCTCGATAGTTTCTGGGTTTGACTTTGAACTTGACCATTAGTCGATTGGTAGAGCTCGAGAACTTCTGTGCTTAGTTTCGAGCTTGAGAGCCTGTCACCACTCAGTTTCAAACCTTTCCATTTTTGCACTTTTAGTTCAACCAAACTCATTAAATTCCTTTCACATATTTGTTTGATCATCATTCAAAACTTAGGAATTGAGACCATAGGTATAACAATATAGCTCTAGAAATTCTTAATCTCAAATTTTTTCTTATAAAAAAAAAAAAAAGCCATTGGCTTTTTAATATGTAGCTTTATATAAATAAAAAAATGAAGTAACTTTAATATTAAAACTTAAATAGTTGTTTATGAATTGTCTGAAATGAATTGTAAGCAAAATATGAGCATTTTCTAACCACATTTAGGGCACGAAGACTGAAGATACATATTTTAATTTTCAATCAAAAGCCTCGCTAGTTTTCTTCAATATTTTCAATTAGACATATACTTGTATTGAAAATTTCTCCTTAGCTCGATCTTTTGAAAATTTAACTTTCTACCTATTGCCCTAAGTTATGAACGTGGGTCTTGCGTGCTAGTTGAAGGATGCTTATTTGGCTTAACAAGTGTGACCTAAACACTGTTTTTCACAATCACACACTGGAATAATGATATAAATTCTCTTAAATGCATTTCTAGATCAAATGTAAGCACCCTCAAATAATTAGAATGTAAGATACACATTTAATTGTTTTTTCATCTACAATATTTAATGGAAATAAATGTTACAGTTAGAGAAGTGTACACATTAGAATTCACATGTGAATGATTTATAATAAATGTTAGTTCACCTTTAGGATAGAAGCAACAGAGCTAGTTGAAGTGGCAATATATTGACAAAGTATTCTTCTACATTTTGTGGAGCCGAAAAATAATAATTGGCCATCTCAGGTTGAGTAAGAAATTGAGTAAAATGAGTTACAACAACTACACTTTCAACTTCAATAGTCTCTAGACCACCAGCACGAATGAACCACCTTAGACTAAACAGAGATTAAACTACCATGTACAAAAATCCATTATCCTTTGCAGTTATTGATTCTTGAGTTTGCTCACAAAAATCATCATTTTTAGTTTCTTGAACCATTTGGAGGCATATACGAGTGTTATGGCGAACTTTGTTACAGAACCTGCACTTGTAGATCATCTTTCATACCCTAAGTAATATTTTAGTTTCCCTTCCTCTTTTCATAGTTACCTAACAACATTTGGATTCTTTCCTCTTGTTGATTTTAGACTTTTTGTAAGCTTCATTTGCTAAGGAGATATGACTTTAGTCTTATTTATATCTACCCGCAAATCTTGTATATTAATATAGCTCTTGATATTCTTAATTTTCAATTTTTCTTATTAAAAAAAAGGCCATTGGCTTTTAAAAATGTTGCTGTATATAAAAAAAAATTACTTTAATTTTAAGCTTCAATAGTAGTTTATGAAGGGTATAGAATGCATTTTTAGCAAAATATGAGCATCTTCTGACTTGCACATAAGACGCACATTTAGGGCACGAAGACTGAAGATAAATATTTAAATTTCAAATCAAACAACTCGCTGGTTTTCTTAAATATTTTCAATTAGACATACATGTGTATTAAAATTTTCTCCTTAGCTCACTCTTTTGAAAATTTAACTTTCAACCAACTACCCTGAGTTATGAACGTGCATCACACATGCTAGTTGAAGAATGCTCAAATTTGGCTTAACAAGTGCGACCTAAGCACCACTTTTTCACCATTCTTCACCCCCAATAATAATTTTAAATTATCTTAAATGTATTTCTAGATCAAATGTGAGCACTCTTAAATGATTAGCACATAAGAGGTACATTTAAATTTTTTTCTATGTACAATATTTAATGGAAATAAATGCTACATTTAGAGAAGTATACACATTAAAATTCACCTGTGAATGATTTATATTAGTTCACCTTTAGGATACATGCAAAAGGGACAATATATTGACCAAGTATTCTTCTATATTTTGTGGAGTTGTGGAGCTCAAAAAATAATAATTAATTGGTAGTCGCAGGTTGAATGAGGACATAAGTACCAGGAGTTACAACTACTGTACTTTCAACTTTAATAGTCTCTGGACCACCAATAGATGAATGAACCACCTGAGAATGGACAGAGATTTGACTACCATGTACAAGTCTGTTATCCTTTGCTGTCGTTGGCTCTTGAGTTTGATCACCAGAATTATCATTTTAAGTTGCTTAAACCTGTTGGGTGAGTATTAGCGTATTATGTCAAACCTCGTTACAAAACCGGCACTTGTAGGTCTTCTTTCTTATCCTAGGTAATATTTTAGTTTCCTTTCTTCATTTCCTATTTACCTTTGTAACCACTTTTGGATCATTTCTTCTGGTTGATTTGAGAGTTTTGGTAAGTTTCATTTGCTAAAGGGATACCACTTTAGCCTCATTATATCTACCCACAAATCATTTCCATTAATATAGTTCTTGACATTCTTAATTTTAATTTTTTTCTTTTAAAAAATAAGCAATTAGCTTTTTAAAACGTTCTTTATATAAAAAAAATGTTAGTTTAATCTTGAAACTTCAACAGTGGTTTATGAATTGTCTAAAATGAATTTTGAGAAAAATATGAGCATCTTCTAACAAGCATATAAGATGTACATTTAGGTCACAAAGACTAAAGATAAATATTTTTTTTAATCAAACGCCTCGCTGGTTTTCTTAAATATTTTCAATTAGACATACAAGTGTATTGAAAATTTCTCCTTTGTTCGATCTTTTGAAAATTTACTTTCAACCTATTGCCTTGAGTTATGAACGTGCATCTTGTGTGCTATTCAAAGGTTGCTCAAATTTAGCATAACAAGTGCGACCTGAACACTAGTTTCTCACAATTATACACCCGAATAATGATTTAAAATTATCTTAAATGCATTTCTAGATCACATGTGAGCACCCTAAAATATTTATCACGTAAGATTCACATTTAATTTTTTTCCATCTACATTATAAAGAAATAAATGCTACAGTCAGACAAGTATACACATTAGAATTCACGTGTGAATGAATTCTAATAAATGTTAGTTCACCTTTAGGATTGATACAACAGTGTTAGTTCAAGTGAATATATATTTACCAAGTATTCTTCTATATTTTGTGGGGCTGAAAAGTAATAATTGGCAATATCAGGCTAAGTAAGGACTTGAGTTTCATGAGTTAGAACTACACCACTTTCATCTTCAATTGTCTCTAGACCACCAACAGATGAATGAAATACCTCAAACTTGACAGAGATTTGATTACCATGTACAAGTCCATTATTCTTTGTCACCATTTACTCTTGATTTTGCTCACCGGAATCATCATTTTCAGTTGCTTGAACCTTTTTGGTGCATATTCGAGTATTATCGCCAATTTTGTTACAAAACCTGCACTTGTAGGTTTTCTTTCGTAACCCTAGGTAATATTTTAGTTTCCCTTCTCCTTTTTATATTTACCTTTGTTACAACTTTTGGAGTTTTTCTTCTGGTTGATTTGAGACTTTTAGTAAGTTTCATTTGCTAAGAAAATGCGACTTTAGTCTTATTTCTATCTATCCACAAATTTTGTCCATTGATATAACTCTTGATATTCTTAGTTTTAAATTTTTTCTTATTAAAAAAAGGCCATTGGCTTTTTAATATACTCCATTATATTTAAAAAATTATTTTAATCTTAAAACTTTAAATAGTGGTTTATAAAGTATCTAGAATACATTTTCAGCAAAATATATGAATCATCTAATTTGCACATAAGACGCACATTTAGGGCACGGATTGTGACACCCCAGATTCACCATCCCGCATACAAGGGGTTGTCTTCACCGGATACTTGCCTGGTTTGTACTAGGACTCAGTAAGTGCAGAACATAATAACTCTACCATTTATTATAACCGAATAAAACTTACATAGCCCTGTAGTACACGATTATCACAATATAAACCCGCTATCATTCCCGCCTTCTAGCTGTTGCCCACTATTGTAGTACTTCCAGATGTCCTACTGACATTCTCATCTTCGTACCAAAGATCTATAACAATTAATTTTGAAAATAGAAAACAAAAAGAGGAAAATTGAATGAGCCTTTTCCCAGTGAGGGTCCACTAAACATTTACCAAGTTGCATAAATTACCTATGCATATAATTCAGGCAAATCCTAACATATAGCATTCATGACTCATACAGGATTCATAGAACATATAATGAAAATGAGGGCGTTCACCGAAGTTCTATGTGAATGATGAACGACGGGCCAGCTCACCTCGGAGAATGATGGGCATTCGCTAGCGTATACATGAACACTGAACAACGGGCCAGCTCACCTCAGTATAATCATAATCATAATCATAATCATAATTGTATACATATCGTGAGCAACTCCCAATTATACATGGATATTTAGGGCCCCGTGGTCGGGACTAATTTCAAAATTAGGAATGCAGATAATCTAGACAACCAAGCCCTATGCTGGCTCATGGGATCAAATCAAACATCACATAATGGATCCTACTTAACTCATGATCATATAATAGTTCCAGTGCACAAAGGAAGTACAACTGAAGCATAACAAGTACATATACAGTTCAGCCGGTAAGTAAACAGAATTGGCAGTTTGAAAACAAAAGCATTTCAAACATTTTTCGAAAGCGTATAAAACATGTCACACAGTATAGTTCGATGCACATTCAATTATTAATTACATTAAAATGATATACATTTTCAATGATAAACTCACCTCGGTCTTCGGAGATACTAGCTTATGATCTATCTATCTGATCTGCATATTTTTCAGGTACAGGAATTTCAATACTTATTTCTAACTACAAATAAAACTCTAGGATTCCTAAACTTCCTATGTATCCTAGAGGCTAGCTAAGTAATGACGTAAAACTGGCCTACTTATTTTCTTTTGAAAAGAGTTTATAATAATTAAATATAAATTTAAAATCTATTTCTATTTTATTTTGGAAATAAATAAATAGACAGGAAAAATATATCAACTACGAGCTTAAGGAAACTGTGAGTTAAGGCCTTTAAATTGTAATTAAAATACTTTAGAAAAGAATTACAAAAAGGAACTAATGCGAATTCTCTATTGAGAATTGCAGTGTTCAGAAAGTAACCAAAAACTCCAATTAAAAGAATACAGTATAATCCCTTGGAACCCCATCCACTACTTGCATTCGATAGAACAATGAAGTTATTTTTCAACTATAAACCAAGCAACGAATTGAAGCAAAAAAGCTAACTTAATTAAGTGAGACCATAAACCTAATTAACATGCAATTCTAGAAACTGATAGGTCGAAATCATGCAAGATTGACTACAGTTCAATGAGTAGAATTCATAAATAAAAAGATGGTATTAACTTTACACCAAATTATATCATGTATGAATTCTCTGATTTATTATGATGTGTATGGAGCCCTTTAAATAAGGGATTGTGCACCTTTCAGAAGTAGAAAAGGAATAGGAAATAAAAGTGGAAACCAATGAGAATTGGAAACCTTACAAAACCCAAAACCTAAAGGAACTAGGTTAAGGGGGAAGTAGAATTCGGGTACCTTCCAAAAAGGAGGTGGCCTAATTCCCTTCAAGAAAATAAAAGTAAAATATAAAAATAAGGTAATTTCTATTTCTTAAAAGAAAACATGCAAGGATTCTTTCCAAGAAACTATGAATTTGGTAATTACCTTAAAAGTAACAGAACTTAAAAGTAATGGCGTGTAAATTAAATTAACAAATCAAGAACTCTGATGATCTTAAAGACTTGTAATCTTCACTCCAATTAATACCTTTAAAATTCAGTCCGAAACTCTCCAAAATAAATGACCCTTGAATGCGCTAGAGATGAAATGACCTTTTTACCCCTGGCGGCCATTTGAGCTTCTTTTGGCTTGTTCTGGAGTTCAGTTCTTTGAGCTGGAGGCTTTAAAGGAGAACCCTTGTATAGACTTGGATTCACCTTAGTCTAAACTCTGGCTCTTGAAGTTCTAGCCTTCTAAACACTCGAATCAAATCCACACCTTAAGCATGGTAGACACTTGTGTTCTTTAGTAGGGATGACCTCATCACGAACTAAGAAATAAACAAAGGAAATAAAATTATTCAAAAATTCGTTTTTCATCGTTGGATCAAATATTGCCACTCTGATATCGTTAAACTGCTCCAAAATTATTCAGAAAGTCATGGATCGGTTTTACCCATCTTGAAGTCAGCAAAAACTGATCGAGGAATTTCCAAAAAATCCAATATCGGTTTTACCTTCTTTAAAGGCGATTATAACCGATTTTCTTGAGAAAAATTTTCATAAAATACCAAAGCCCATTTTACCCGTACTGAAGTCAGTTTTTATTGACTTTCTTGAGCCAAGAAAGTCGGTTATACCCACCATCAGATCGGTTAAAACCGATCGTGCCCAGTAAATATTTTCTTCAACTTTTAGCTTCGGGTTTCACTTAAAAATTGTTCAAAACTCATTTTGCCTTGGTTCTTTTTGCTCAAAATTATCGTACAATACTCCTACAACATTCCTATAATTCCATAACACCTATATACCATTCATAATCTAAAAATTAATCTAACTATCAAGAAAACTCAAAACTGAACTATTTCATAATTATTGCATTATAATTCTATAGGCTAACGTTATAGTAAATTAGAATTGGTTACCCTTTGATTCCTGAAGCTGCCTAGTCCACAATCCTCAGATTAGAAGTCCAAATCCAAGCTCCAAGTCCTTCCTTTCTCCACTTTCTCCCAATTTCTAAACTTTTTCTCAACTTCCACTTCTCTCAATTTTTGGTTCTTGATTCAATGAAATATACATTTATGGACAACAAGGGGGGTAGGTATGGACTTGAAAACTTGCATAATTTGTAAAAGCTTGCGAAAAAATGACCTCGTATGGACTTGTAGGAAATGGCATTCACACTAGATTGGAAGTATTTATGAAGATGATACGCATGCTAAGGGAATCAGTTTCTGCCCTAATAGGGCCCTGCAGTGCTGATCCCCAACTCATGGTCAGAGGGAGGCCAGAGACATGGAAGCAATATTGCATTACCCGAACAAGGTGGTGTAACACGTGGAGACCGAACGAGACAAGTTTAGGAAAGAACTCGGGATGCTAAAAATGGTGATTGATGACCTAGATGAGCAAAAAGAAGAGCTCACCCGATGAGTGCAGGCATTGGAGTAGGAACTCCAAGGCCGGGACACAGAGTGTGCCGAGCTACTTTGCTTGAGAAGGATAATGCGTACCTCAGTGGACGGTTTTGGCAAATTGGCCACAAGAAATCGAGTAGTCTTAGGGCGAGAGTGTTAGGCACGATGTTTGCGTATTTCTATATATTGTTTTCTTGTGTTTAAGGGCTAGACAATTATATGTGCCATTTTTATTATGTGTTTTGTGGAATGTTTTGCTTGCTACTTGTTTTGGTTGAGAGGTGAGATCTCTAAACCGCTTACTTGCTTCAATAAAATGACAAGTTATCATTGGTGACTTCTAGCTTGCTTTATATTTTGTAGCATGGAGCTCTTAATGCTTGACTTGCATGAATGACTTGCTTGAAACTTGAAAACCCTGATGCATGTACACTAGGTCTCGGCTAGGATGAATTATGAGCAAAATAAAACAACATAGCTAAGGGGGTTTAAGACCTGAGTCGTACTAAAGATATACAACTTGCTTGAAAATTTTAGATATCTCGTAATACCCGAGGAAACTATGCTACAGGTGAGGACCTAGCTCCTATACACACCGCTATCGAACACCTAACTATGCTAGTAATAAACCTTTATCGTAGGCCAGAGCTCCAGTATAATAAGCACCAGGCCCTATGCCAATTCCTGAAATTTCACTCTCCTCGTTTCAATGGAGAATCCTATATCGATAAAGCCAAAGCATGGCTTAAGAGTGTGCAACGAACATTCAGACTGCTAAGATTACACGATGCTTGCAAGATCGAGTTTTCTGCATACCAATTGGACGCTGCCGTATTAGATTGGTGGCGAGTGATAGACCAAAAATAGGAAATGATCAGACTCAGAGGACTTGGGAGATTTTTACCAAAGCGTTCCAAGTCAACCACAAGTTGTGCGGGATAAGAAGAAATGGAGTTTATAACCTTGAAACAAGGGTCGAAGGCTGTGATGGAATATGAGGCCACGTTCTCTCGACTATCTCGGTATGCCCCGAGGATAGTAGAAATGGAAGACGACCAGAAGAAGAAGTTTGTTATCGGCCTTAAACTCGAGATCCAGGCTGCTTTGTCACCAGTGGACCTGCCCACTTATGCTGACACCGTCGATAGGACACAACGGGTAAGAACGTCCAGGACAAGCTTGCCACATTCCACTCCCGGTGCAAAGAAGTAAATGCGCTAAAACCCAATGGAGGAATCCACAAGCATGGCCACAGGGGTAAGAAGGGTGATCGCAGTGGCACTAGCAGTGATAAGGGCAAGGAGAAAGCCGATGTCACCTGCCACTTCTGTCAGAACAAAGGACACGTGGAAGTGGATTGTTGGAAGAAAGCCAACAAGTGCCTCAAGTGTAGAAGTTATGATCAACTCATCCAGACTTGCCCAATTGCAAGACCTAAGCCTGCCAATGCTAAACCGAGAGCAGCTGCCAAACCAGGCAAGAGAGTGCCTGCCTGTGTCTTCACCATTGAGCATAGAGAGGTCAACCCAGACAACAATATGGTGGAAGGTACCCTTTATATTTTAAATTTGGCAACCAATGTGTTGATTTACCGTGGTTCTACCCAATTTTTTTTTGCCTTGAACTTTGTGCCTAAGAACATAAGACGACTTGAAAAGCTACCCCATACTCTAGAAGTGAGTATCCCTACTTCGGATATTTTGTTATGTACCAATGACATACATAGAGAATGTGCCGTGAACAGCCAAGGGCTGAATTAGCCCACTGATTTAGTGACGCTTAACTTGAGAGGATACGATGCCATCTTAGGAATGGATTGGCTAGCCAAGAATCATGCCTTCCTAGATTGCGTACGAAAGGCAGTAATCTTTAAGGAACCTAGACCACCCTAGGTAGTAAGAAAACCTCAACCCCATTGATATCTGGAATGAAAGCCCACAAATTGTCCTGGAAGGGAGCTCAAGGGTTCCTAGCCATAATGATTAACAAACCCAAAGAGAAAACCAAAATCGAGAGTACCCACGTTGTCAAGGAGTACAAGGACATATTTCCTGAGCAGTTCACAACCTTACCACCCTTGAGAGAAATTGAGTTTACCATTGATCTAGTTCCCGGAGCTGAACCTTATTCCTGAACCCCATACCGAATGGCCCCGATAGAACTAAGTGAGCTAAAAAAGCAACTCAAAGAACTTTTGCCCCAAGGTTACATCTGAGCCAGTACCTCTCCTTAGGGAGCCTCAGTACTCTTCGTGAAGAAGAAAGATGAAACCATGAGGATGTGCATAGACTATCGAGTTTTGAACAACCTCACCATCAAGAACAAATATCCGTTGCCATTGATAGATGAGTTGTTTGACCACTTGCAGGGAGCAATCGTCTTTTCCAAACTTGACCTTCGCCAAAGATATTACCAGTTACAAATTCGGGAGGAGAACATTCCCCGTACCGCATTCAACACCCGCTACGAAAACTATGAGTTTGCCGTAATGCCTTTTGGATTGACCAATGCACCAGCCGCATTCATGGACTTAATGCACTAAGTGTTCTAGCCTTATCTAGACCAGTTTGTCGTGATCTTCATCAATGATATCTTAGTGTATTATCGAACCTCAGAGGAGCACGAGGAACACTTAAGGAGAGTGTTGCAACGGTTAAGGAAACATTGGATGTACGCTAAGTTTAGTAAGTGCGAGTTTTGGTTGGACCAAGTTTCTATGGAGTGACGGAAGCGGCAGAGGTTCACGACAGCGGCTACCACTTCTCTCTCACGACACTTCTTTTTTTTTTTTTTTCCCCCCCTAGCCTTTGCTTTTGGGAGTTCAAGCTTTTAATTCATGATTTAAGGTTGTACTTATAGGCAACCATTAGGTTTAGGGTGATGCAGAAACATCCTTAATTAAGCTAGACGTAAATCCAATATTTTCCTTCCATCGGATTGATCTTAATTTTCAATTCCATATTTACGGATTCTATTTCCTTTTTTGTGCTGTCCTAGTTCCTGTCCGATTCAGACGACAACTCACACAGGCTATTTTCCAAATTCTTTTCCTGTTTGTTTTTCCTACTTTCCTTATGTTATTTTAGAATATCTTTTATACCCACTTTAATTCTCAATCAATCAATTTATGCAATCACTCGGTCAATTAATCAAGTAATCAATCAAATATTCAATCAAGCAATTCAATCAATCAATTATTCCATTAAGCAATTCAATCAATCAATTATTCCATTAAGCAATTTAATCAATCAATTAAGATTCAATCAGTACGTAATTTTCACCAATCACGTTATACAGTGATAATTAAAGTAAAGGTCTATTTTACCCTTTTTTGTTTAAAATTCTAGTCTGAAATACTAGGTTTTCACAAAACTAACGAGAGTTAGTTCCTTTTACAACTTGAATTCAAAAGATACATGAATTCAAGGAATAGGTAATTTTGATTCTAATCATTAAGGGTTACCCAAAATTCCTAGTGGAAATAAAAGAGAAAAGCTTGAATTTGGTAACTAGAAGAAAATCCAAATTCAAGTTGTAACAAACTAGTAATTCAAGTTGTAAATAGTTTTGGTAACTTGAATTAATTGAAACTATAATTGGAAAAGGAAATAGGTAACATGCAAAACCAAATCCTTCTCTGAATCTTGAAACCTGCGCAATTCGCAAGGGAACCCTACCAATTGGGCCGCTGAGTTGCTCGCGTGGGCTGGACGCCTGCGATTTTGGTCCTTATGTTGCGGCCTGGGTGCGAAATTAATGTTGGGTCGACTTGTGAAGCTTGGGTACTGAATGGGTCGGCCCAATGTTGATGGAGCATAAGTTTGTGGATTGTAGTGATCCCACGAAATGAACTTCATGAGACAGGCCTCTATTTGGGTTAAGGCTTTGATGGTTGCTTCTCTTTTGAAATAGAGAATAAGGTAACCAACTTGTCCTTCTGAAATCTTGGATTTAGGGCCTGGCCTTCTTCAATCTTCTAGGCTTAAGCAAGGCTGGTACAGACAAGGGCCTGTAGGGCCTCATTCAGTGTCTTCTGACTTCATGTGAGGACCCTAAAATTTTGAGCTAAAAACCATAACGTATTAAGGGTAAAATAGACATTTCTCTTAATCTTAAATTATGGAAACTCGAATAAATGAACTGCTTGATTAATTGCCTGAGTGATTGTTTAATTGATTTTTTGATTAGTTTCTTGATTGATTGATTGATTGATTTCTAGATTGACTGCTTGATTGATCGCTAGAATTAATGCTTGATTTATTGTTAATATGGAAGTCAGAATTTCCTAAAGTGAAACAAGAAAAGTAGGAGAATCATAAAAGGAACAAACTCTAAAAATCACGTCGTGCAAGTTGTCGTCTGAGTCAGACGAGTACTCGGATAGAAGAAGCAGAAAACAGGAAACGAAATCTTTAATTAAGGAATTAGGAATCACAATCAATTCGGTAGAATAAACTACCCAAATTAATCTTACCTTGTTTAAGGAAGATTCTAATTGCACCTAAACCTATTAGATGCCTATAAATACATACTTAACTTTCATGAATTAAGCTTTAGAAACACTTAATCAGAATTCTAAAGAAGCTGTGAGAAGGAAAGCTCGAACTACCACCGCCGTGACTCCTCTATTGAAGTCGTTAGTTCATGGTATTCATAGGACCTCACAGTGAGTGTTTAAATTGGAATTTAGAATCAAAAATGGAATAAAAAGCATGAATATATAGATAAAATTGATGAAAAAGTAATTGAATAATTCATGTTAATTAATCGATAGAAAGCATGTTTAGGATGTTTATTGTATTCCTTACATGTTATTCTATTTAGGATGCTTGGCTATAGAGATTAACAAGTCGTAATGTTTGAGATCTGAAATTAAAATACGAAATTATACATGTTATGGAATCAGTGTTCCGAGTCTAGTTCGAGACGAATTTTAATATAGTTAAAGTGCTTGCCTTCACGTACTTAGAATTCCTGGACATAGCATGTTAGACTATAGATTTATGGCTATGGAATAGATTAAAATGGATTAGAAACCTGTTTAAACCAGCCCCAAAAAAGGTGCCCTGAACCAGTAGTTTCTGGAAAATTGGACCAGTCATGCGATTTCCCACTCTAGTCAGAGAACAACTCGGACAAAAACCAAAAAACCTTTTTCCCTAAAATTTTAAGCCTAAAACAGAAGAACATGAAAACCGAAGTGCGAGTTTTCACCTGAGTCGAATGAAAAATCAGACACAGCCCATATCCGAAATTTACCTTATTTTTCAGAAATTGTGTTTAGCCCAAAAGTTTACCTTATTTTCAAAATTGACCAAATAGAATTGAGAAAGACAATTACTTGGAACTTGACCTTATTTCAAAACTTGACATTAATTGACTTGACCTTATTTCCCAATACTTGACCTTATTTCAAATTGACATTATTTTTGCCACTTGACCTTTGCCTTAACCTTTGACCTTAACCTTCAAACATAGTTGACCTAAAGTCAAAGTCAAATATAGTTAACCTAAAGTCAAAGTCAAAGTAAAACTTAGTTGACCAAGTCTAAGTCAAACATAGTTTACTAAAATTTAAAGTCAATCTTTAGTAACTCACACTAAAACACTCATTTTGCAGGAGTTGACCATTGACCACGAATCGATCTAGTCAACCGTCATCGTACTCACACCTAGAAAAGGTGAGGGATTACTCGCTATTTTCATAAAACTTAATTGAACTATCTAAGTAATAATTATGTGCCATATGTACTTGCTTGATTTTTCAAAGAGGTTTCCCACACCTTGCCACTTGCCTATTTTAAATACAACTTATTGCTAAGTGTATATACGTGCTACATTCTTGCTTAACATGATGATGCCATGATGAATTATGCTATGACATGCTTGAAATGACTTCACTTACCTTGAATGTACGTGACTTGCCATGATCAATTGAATGCCTATGAATGTATGCCCATATATGAAAGCATGACATAGTAGCCATGAAGGATGGTACCTTCTCAAGGTTAATCACATGTCATCTAGGATTGCATATTTGCCTCTAGAGATGTATGCCTATGATGTGACGAAAAAAGTCCAGATCTGGATGCTCTGGTTGGCTGATGAAGAACTTGAAGATTTAGCTCGGATATGCAAATTGGTAGCTCGGATGGGTGATGGCAGAGCTCGGATCTGGGAAGTTGGAGCTTGGATGAGTGACAGCTTAGCTTGGATGGCTGATGCTATAGCTCGGCTCAGCAACCTTCTTGAGGAACTGGTAACGGGAGCAAGAAACAAGAAACAAGCAGGGCTATCCCCCCTGTTCCACTTCAACGCTCAAGTTAGTAGAGCATATGGGTAAATTGTATGGAGCTTAAGTTCGTAGGAAAGAGCGTACCTGTTTAAGGATGAAAACTGAATATATGTAGCTCACCTTGATATGTCCGTTGGGCTATGCTGAGCTAGAGCATTGATTGCACACCTTAATTGCCTCCTCATTTATGATGACTTGAATGCCTTCATTTTCTCTTGCTTGTGTTATGGCCCAGCCTTGAATGCCTGATGCGAACCAGCTTGTCCGTTTGCCCAAACGGAAGGCACGCAACTTTGGGGCTGATTGGTTTCGGCTATCAAAGAATTCAATTGTTGAAGACCAAGTGTTTTGGAGCTTCGGGATGCATGCATGAAATTTATATCACAACTTTGATTAACAAAATTCCTTCATCGTGGCTGCTGCATGCGTGCAAAGTAAATGCGTAGTTTTATCACAATTAAAGTTGATTGGATTCAGCCATGAGAGATAAGTCTTGATTTGGAGATTAATGGCAACGCATGCATGTGCAATTTGAGGAAGATTAAATTCAGCCTTTAAACCCCATTTGAGGAAGTGCCAAACGCCTTGCTGAATTTTAATCAATCCAGATTCAGCCCACAAGTTTCCAATTGCTTCATGGATATTTGTTCAAGGAAAGGCCAAAGAATTAAAAGCTCAGGAATGGGAACTGAAGAGAGCGGCTGATTTTGTGTAGCTGATTAATGGCTGAAAGCTGAAGAGCTTTTCATGCATTAAAAATTCAAGTGAAGGACATATTTCCAAAGTAAGAAAATCAGTCAAGGGAAGCTCAAAGTGGAGATCAAAATGCATGAATTAAATGCTGAATGGGAAGCTACAAATGCATGCATATTCAGTCAAGTCATCTCTCAAAGGTTCAAGACTCTTGAATTTTGGTTCAAGTAATTAAATTTGATTTCTAGAATAGTTTTTCTTTGCCTATAAAACGACACTCTTGTAATCATTTGAATACAGCTTGGATGAAATGTAATTTGTGAGTTTGTTAACTCTAAGTTCTTTCAGAACTTTCTGAACTTATCAAGACTTCGTCTTGTGGCGTTTAAAAACTTATTGAACAATCTTGGTGAGTTGTTCGTGGCATTTCTATACTGACGTTCTCAACATTGCACACTCGTAGGTCAAGGTTTTTATACCGAGGTTCCGTTTTGTCCATTTGTTAGTGGGTCGACGTTTCACCAACCAATGGAGCAACCCTTAGAACGGTCGTCTTTATTGTGTTTTAGTCCATCCCCGGGCTAGATCACATCAATGCCTTTGTAACTCCTTTGCTATTTATGGCTCGGATAAGGCTCCTTCATCATGATGACTCCTTTGTAATTATTGTCGTGAGTAACTCCCGCATGAAATCAGTCCCAGATTCCCGCCCCTTAATGTCGCCTAGCTATCATGTCATTGCTACCATTATTCTGACCTAAATTTCCCAGGCTCAGTTATCTTGATTGTTACCGACCTAAGTTATTTCCTTAGCTCAACTTGACTAAGCTACCTACCGACCTAAGCTATTGCTCTAGCTCAGTTTGACAAAGCTACCCGCCGACCTAAGCTTGTTTTTGGGCTTTTAATGCTTAAGCTCTCTTTGTAATAAATGGGCTAGGCCCAATAGCTTTTAGCTATTTTTATGCACACCAACAAGCGCCCCTCCCCCCCCAGTATTGTGTTTTACCTGAACTTAGCTAAAACATGATACGTAACAATTTTCTGGCCTCTATCTGGACTTACCAATGGGTATCTAACATGTATCCGACCTACAAAGTTCTTGTCCGACCTAATCTGTGACGTGGCTCCGAAAATCCATGCTAAGATTTATCTGACCTAACATGCACTTTACCGACCTCAACCCTAAACCTGACCTAGTGATGCCGAGCTACACATGGATGGGATATGAAAGGAGTGGTTATGTGAGCATGCAGACACAATGCATGCATATTCGGTCAAGTCATCTCTCAAAGGTTCAAGACTTCCCACGCTTTTACTCATTTTACTCCTTTTACTGACCCAGCCATAAATGCTTCCATGATACTAGCTTTGCCCTTAATTATTTTTTGTAACTTCTTCTCATAGTTATTACCCTGGCTTCTCTCTCATACTTTACTTTCCACTTAACTCTTTCCATGGTTTTAGCCTTTCAATAACTATTCTGACCCTTATCTCTCTCTTTGAGCCATACAAATGAACTTGGTATCTGATTTGGCCCATCTAATTGGCCCCTCTAGCCTCCCGTAAATCCCGACCTAAGGGTTTGACCCACTATCCTTTGAGACTCGGTTGATGACTTGTCACGACCCGCTTCTTGATCCAGCTAATGTCTTGGGCCGGCCAGTGTCTTATTTCTGCCAACTGCTTGACCCATCCAATGTCTTGTCTCTGCCAACTGCTTGGCCCCGCCAATGTCTGTCTTAGCCAACTACTTAGCCCTGCCAATGTCTGTCCCAACCAACTGCTTAGCCATGCTAATATCTATCCCAGCCAACTGCTTAGCCCTGCCAATGTCTGTTCCAGCCAAATGCCTAGCTCTGCTAATGTCTGTTCAAGACAACTGCCTGGCCCTTCCCCAGGTTTGTCCCAGCCAACATATTGGCCCTGTCCCTGGTATATCCCGGCCACCATATTGGCCATACCCCTGATTTGTTCCAGCCAACGTATTGGCCCTACCCATGAAATAGTGCCTTACCTGTTTAACATTACAACAAGGAGAAACCCCCCCCCCCCCCCCCCCCCCGTACATGGTAGGAAATTTCAAAAGTGTATGCATAATTGAAGCTATGGCCTAAAAGCAATTTAAATCGGGCCTGTCAAAATGATGCCTCGTTAATCATCACAAAGTCTATAGTCTCTGTTCGTTTTAGCTGGCCAGCTATCAAGGTGACTGGTATGCCCATCTGCCCTATGGGTATAACATGGTGGTTGCCAAATCTAAAAATATTCGCATCGGTAACCCATGATTATCACAATAATTTGAAAGCGGTTCCTAACCGTGTCTTTCCCAATGCATACTAAATAATGAAAATAATAATTAAAGAATCTAAGATATTTTATAGTCCCATAGACCGTACTTGATGATCTCCAAAACTGACCAACGATGGTTGACCCAGTTTCATGACTGTACTGTTGACCAACTGGATTAGATCCTGACCAAGCTTAAGAGACCCGTGGGTCGGGCTGTGAACACCCAGCCGGTCTACCCTGATTTGCCGGGAATGGAGGCTTTGGAGTGGTCCAACCTATTAGGATTCGACCGCTTTGTAGAATTTATGATAGATTGAGCCGGAAGAAGCAAACTCTGTCCTTGAATAGCAGTCTGCATCTCCGCTCTAAATGATGAAAAAAGGCTACGTAACCTGCAAAGAGTTAACACCATTCCCGGGTCTTGTCCCAGCATTAGTAGTATATATAGGATTTTGTCTCTTCCCATCCCCTTGATGTGGGATGGAAGAAACAGCCTTTCTTTTGCCATACCCATCTCCAATCCTAATTTCTTGCTCATTTTTTATGGCCTCGACTACCTTATTAACAGCAAAGTTGGTAGCAGTAACTATAATTCCAAAATAAAAGTGTGGGGTCTAATGGCTAACTTAGTGGCTAAGGGCTCTGAACGTAACCCATTAATGAATAATCCCATCATAGTTCTGTCATCTTTTTCATGACATTGCCTAGATTCAATTGATTGCCTAACCTTGAGGGTGAGATGAAACGTCATGCAACGATTAGCATCGGATAGATTAGCAGCATCCATCACACTCCTGCATTGCATCCAGTGAGCTGTTGGGTCAGCGGTGCCATCATATTTTTTTTATCTTACCTAGACCCGTGTAGGCTGGTGGAAATGGAGCTGTTTGGATCTCTCATCCAAATGGATGAGAAATGCGTGAGGTGGGCTCGATCTGACCTTGATGAACATATTTGGATCATGTTCAAACTAGAAGCAGGAGGAGCCTAAGGGCCATGGTTAACAAATTGAATCATATGAGGCACCATAGCCGAATATGTAGCTACAATCGAGGGAACTAGCGAAGTCATGGTGATGGAAACCATAGTGACAGTGGTGACAATCGAGGTAGCAATGGTGGAGGCTGTGGTAGCACCAGAAGAAGAAGCATCCATTCCTAAACATTCTTGTGTCATGATTTCAACAAATTTCTTTGAATTATGGAGAAAATTTGATGAAAAAGCTCAATCAAACGTTCTCTACCGACGGTGCCAGTTGATGTGATGCAAAAAGTCCTAATCTAGATTCTCCAGTTGGCTGATGAAGAACTTGAAGATTTAGCTCAGATCTACAATTGGTAGCTCAGATGGGTGATGGCGGAGCTGGAATCTGGGAAGCTGGAGCTCGGATGAGTGACAGCTTAGCTCGGATGGCTCACGCTATAGCTCGGCTCAGCAACCTTCTCTGGTAACGGGAGCAAGAAACAAGAAATAAGCAAGGCTATCCCCCTTGGTCCACTCCGATGCTCAAGTTAGTAGAGTATATGGGTAAATTGTATGGACCAAGAGCTTAAGTTCGTAAGAAAGATCATACCTGTTTAAGGATGAAGACTGAATATATATAGCTCACCTTGATATGTCCGATAGGCTATGCTGAGCTAGAGCATTGATTGCACACCTTAATTGCCTCCTCATTTATGATGACTTGAATGCCTTCCTTTTCTCTTGTTGGTGTTATGGCCCGGCCTTGAATGCCTTTGTAACTCCTTTGCTATTTATGGCTCTGATAAGGCTCCTTCATCATGATGGCTCCTTTGTAATTATTGCCATGAGTAACTCATGCATGAAATCAGTGCCAGATTCCTGCCCCTTAAGGTCACCTAGCTATCATGTCATTGCTACCGTTATTCCAACCTAAATGTCCCAGGCTCGATTAACTTGAATGTTACCGACCTAAGTTATTTACTTAGCTCGGCTTGACTAAGCTACCTGCCGACCTAAGCTATTTCAGTAGCTCGGTTTAACTAAGCTACCTGCCGACCTAAGCCTGTTTTTGGACTTTTTATGCTTAAGCTCTGTTTGTCTTGATTGGGCCAGGCCTAATGACTTTTAGCTATTTTTATGCACACCAGCCAATAACAACGTACAAGTATCATGCATCGGCTAAGAAAGGACTAGGCCTATCCTAGGATAATAACATCTAGGATCTGCATGATTGCTTCTAGAAATGTATGAAGCATGCTAGGGTTTCCATGATCACCTTAGCATGAAATAGGTTATAGGACCTACCAGAAAAGACTTGGACACCGAGTCTTCCCGATTGAATAGAAAGTAGCCGCTTGCTCGGTAGGTAGGGCTTACCGGCAAAAGTTGTGTCACTGACAGTCGACACTCCTTCTATATGAGAGTGACGATTTTGGCCCCAATTGAATAAGGCCACGGATTAAAAATCCCGCAGTCGAGCATACCCAGTTTTACCGATACTATTCCCGTGGGGCGATGTACTTTGTAAACCATCAAACGCGAGTGAGAGAAACATGAATAGATACGAACTTAGCTTTATTATGAGAAAGCTAGACCACGCTATCTGATCGCTAAGAGTCTAGTGGCTCAAATGTACAGTATATGAATGTTGTATCTGGGCTGCCATGCCTATATTAGTATTTGCTATATGCTTGCCAATACTATATGACCTGCTTGACTTGATTTATATGCGCAACTCGCTTGACATTCTTAACCTGATTGCCATGGATGCCTATAGTTCCGCTGTTATATAGATAAATGCATGAACTCTTTTCACGCTTACTCAGCCTGTTCTTTAAAGACTTATGGTTGGAGTCTTCCTAAGCAAACCTGAGGTCTCTCACTAAGCTTAGTGAAGTTCACCCCTTTCCATCTCATTATTTTACAGGGGCTTGACTTGAGTAACGATAGAGGTAAGGCTGATGGGTGTGAATGAAAGAAATAAAGACAAGAGCTTTGTAATAGCCAGACTCAGTACTATTTATGGTTTTGGAGAATAATTTGGTCTATGACCGTTCTCAAATAATTATCTTTAATTTTTTGCTGTTATAAACTGCTTGACCTGCTAGGGTAATAAATACTATATCATGGTAATTCTTATTTATTATTTGTATCGATTGTTGGACGAGAGCCCTAAATGACACTTTCTCTTTATCCGTCCTCTGCTTCGTCATCGGGAATGGTTTCGAGGAAGGGGGTCGGGTTGGGGTGTCACACGTCACCTGGTCATTAGCCTAATAATGTCGATTAAAGGATCCTTTTGATAAGGACTTGGATCCTTTAACATTGTGGGGCTATGATGTAGTACTTGTTGTCCTTCTTTGGTTCAGTCTGCTAGCGTGTCTCTTCTATGTTTGGGATGTCCTTATCACACACTAAGCATCATGTCACTATAAGTTTGGAGGTAGGGCATTTTGACGCAAATGTTGTTTGTGACGTGGTACCATTATGAACTTACCACATTTTGCTCGGTCACCCAGGGCTCTATGCCGTAAGGGCGGATCATGACTGTGTCGCCAACACCTACACTGTCCAGCAACATGCCAAATCTATCAACCTAAAGCCAATGTGATGTGAGCATGGCAATACTTCATGTTGTGGAATCCCAAAAATAGCTAAGTCAGAGATTAGCTTAATGCCCTCGATTTAAATCACCTTTTTGAACTCACCAATAAACTCATAACTTAATGATTTAATTGATAACACCCTTCAATCTAAGTTAAACACCTAACTTGGATTGATATTTTCAAAATCTCACTTAAAGTAAAGCTACCCTTTGCAAATCTAAAAGAAGATAATTTACTAATGGACAATTACAAGTTCCAGCGAAAGAATGTACCGAAACCCGAAGGTTAGTTAGCCCACAGCTAACACACGAAATTAACCCTTAATTTCTTGATAAAAATATCATCTATATTAATCATCTCTCTCTTATTAAGGTTTTGAAGCACCCCTATTTATAGGTATAGGGTTGCGTGCCTTTTACAAATAGAAATAGGAAAATAACTAAAAAGTGGAATCTAACAAGAGTTAGTATTCCTTACAAAGCCAATTCCAAAAAAAGCATTGAAATCCCAATTATCAATAGTAACCTAAGATGAACCTAAGAAGGGGAGGGGGTGAATTAGGTTCTTGACCCTTTTAAAAATTTCTTCCATAAAAAAGAGTAACTTTGAAAAACTATTTTCAAAGACAAGTTTTAAAACACTTTAAAACTAGATTTCTAAGTGAAGTGTGTGATTAGTGATTTGCAAAGCATAAAAGCAAATAAACAAACAAAGCAAGAACATACCAAATTTATAGTGGTTCAGATTCCCCTTGAATCCTAGTCCACTCCCAAATTCTATAACTTGAGATTTCTAATCCACTAGCAAACACTTAAAGGAGTGTTTCAATCTCTTACACTTGCTTAACTCTTTCTTAAGATATTAAGGCTTTTTCCTTTGCCTAAGGCTAGCAATGGATCTTTTGCCCTGTTCTTCCTCAAGAACTTTAGCTTTTACTCAAGACTCCATTACCTAGCAATTAGGACTTTTGCTTTATCAATCTCTTGATTAAGACTTTGACAAATGCCTAACTTAGTTCTATGCTAGGACCTTTACCCTTTGCCTAATCCAAACTCTTGGATAAGACTTTAACCCCAATTTCCCAACTTACCTTAAGCTAGGACTTGTAAAATTGCCTAAACTCAACCTCTTGAGTTGGGTCTCTCCTTCTCTTCTTGCCTAACTCTTAAAAAAGAGCTTAGATTGTTGCTTCATATACAATGTGCTTACAACACTTACTCGAGTGCTTAGGACCTCCCTCAAAGTGTTTACAACGGTGAGAATCTCCATAAATGGAGTTTGCAACAAACTATGACAAATGAACATGAAAGCCTCTTTCTAATCCTAACTTAACTAGCTAATTTGACATGTAAATGTATGAAATATATCTCTTGAATGTTTCTTGAGTGTAGGCGATGTTGAGGGATGTCTGGTCTTTAATTCCCGTGCTTGTGGCTTTTATAGAAGTGAAAGAATCACTTCAAACGGTCAAATAACAGCTCTATTTTTCTGCCCGTCAGAAGCTTTGAGGTCGAGCTTTGAAGTCGAAGGTCGGGTTAGAAGCTTCACAATTTTTCTTTTCTTTTTAGCCAATAGCCTAAAAGGCTGTCTAGAGTATGTTTAGGCTTGAGTTAAAAGTTTCAAAAAAATTTCTCTTCTTTTTGGCCAGTAGCCTAAAAGGCTGTCTAGGCTCAGGTTAGAAGCTTCACAAATTTTCTCTTTTTTGATTCGAGTTAAGGCTTTGACTTTGAGACCCGCCTTCGACACTTTTTAGTTTTTGAAATCATTTCTCCAATGGGTAGGAGTTTTGGGACGGAGTGCAATTAATGCTTTTGGCGTATTCTTTCTTTTCTTTAGCTTTGAGCTAAAGACCCTGTCGATGGTTGACTTCGTTTCTTCAATTACTTTCAACCCTAGAGCTTGACTGTTGCCATCTGCCTGTCGATGTGAGCGAGGTCAAACATTTTTGGGTAGCTTCGAACTCGAGAGGTTGTCAATGCTTGAGCTCAACAATTTTTGGGTTTAGCTTCGAGCTCGACTGCCTGTCATGCTGGAGCTCGAAGGTTTCTAGGTTTCTTCTCTCTCTAACCGTTTCTTCAACTTTACTTTGCTACACTTTTTCTACATATTTTCTACAAATAACTTCAAGTGCAAATCATTAACTAAAATCATATAATTGTTAACTTATCCTCAAAACTAAGATTGAGACCATAGGTCTAACAAGCATGGATTTGGGTTGGTTATTTTTGGCGGCCTATAGGAATAGGGAGCACAAAATTCACCTTAAAATAAATAAAGAAACTACTTAAAACTATCACAAGAAGGATTTCAAGAAGTGAAACTTTTTGGAAACTACTATTGGAGCTAGTCAAGTTGCAATAAACTTGTAAGAACTTTAACTAATCCAAAACAAACTTGGAAAAGAATTAGGAAACATGTCCAAATCCTAATTCAATTCAAGAACCTCAAAACCTAATCCTAACAGTACAAGAATTCAGTTATGAGCCTTATGTGAGCTGGACAAACTGACGAAGCAAGGGTGCTGAGGGATTCAGCTCGGAATTGCATAGCATGATTTTGTAGACGTCGTAGGAAAACTTCATCAAATAGTTCGGAATGCTCCAGATGCTGAGAAGCTTTTTTTCTGAGCCTTTCAATAATGCTAAAACTCAAGAAAATCAAGATTTCTACACCTTTCTTCAAGATTCATAAAAAGTAAACATTTTGATAAACTGAGAATATAAGACTTCAATATTTACCAAGAAAAGTCTTAAGAAATTCAAGAACCTTGTTTGATCCTTTTCATACTTCCAAGAAACAACCTTAATTCGAGGAACCCATTTGTAAACCCTTTTCGACTTCCTTTTTTCAAATTCTTTTCGTAGAAATTAATCTTCTTCCTTTTTTGTGTCCACCCTTTCTGAAAAACCCATTTCCCTTTCTTTGGATCAAAGTCCTTACCATTAGACTTATAACTCATATATTCACTTTGACATTTCTCAACTACTTGTCGACTTCTTCTCTTCACGGACTTTGGAAGTTGACTTTAGAATTCTGCATCACGATGTCGAGGTAGCAGCTAAATACGCTAAAGTGCAAGTCACTTTCAACTGATGGGACACTGGGAAAAAGGGGGAGTGTTATAAGTGTCAGTATGGTGCACTATGAAAATCTTACTAAGCACACAAGTCTATATACTAATGCTGGTGCTCAGGCCGTTGATAAGGTGTTAGGAATTGAGGGACTATTATTTGCATTAATTAATGTTAGCTCCCCACCCCTTTCCCTAATAGCCTGCAAAATCTCCCAACCAACTTTAAAGATTTTAAAGCAATTTGGAGATGTATTCCCAGATGAACTCCATATTGGTGTTCCACCAATTCAGGGCATTGAACTCCAAATTTACTTAATCCCAAAAGAGGTGATACCAAAATGGTTAGCCTATAAAGCAAATCCTGAGGAAACCTGGGAACTGCAGTGGTAGATCGACAAGCTACTTGTCGATGATCGGGTAATAGAATCACTGACTTATGATGTTCCTGCCATTCTTGTACCTAGGAAAGATAATCGTTGGCGGATGTGCATGGATTATAGGACAGTAAATAAAATAATAATTAATTATAGGTATCCCATACATAGGCTCGATCACATGTTAGAAGATTTATATGGTGCATTGATAGGTAAGATCTTTCCATAGGCTGGCCAGCTTTAACGGATGTTTTGTGAGGGACTTTTTGACAAAAGCCGCTCCCACCAACGGATTGGTTAAAAACAATATACCATTCTTATGGGGGGGCCGCCCAAAAAGATACCTTCCAACAGCTTAACCATGACCTGACTCATGTACCATAAATTTCTCTTCCTGAGTTTGATAAAATGTTTGAGCTTGAATGTGATGCTTTGGGAATAGGTATAGGTGCAGTATTAATGCGGGAAACTATGTTGGCCACCTATTTTAGCAAGAAGCTGAAGGAAGCTGCTTTGAACTATCCCACATATGACAAAGAGCTCTATGTAGTGATCCAAACACTCAAGAATTGACAACACTACTTGATGGCCAAATAATTCATTCTTCACATGCTAAAGGGACAAGGTAAGTTAAACAAACAACATGCAAAGTAGGTCTCCTTTCTGGAATATTTTCCTTATGTACTAAAATAGAAAAAAGAGTAAAGATAACGTAATAGCAGATGCATTGTCACTTAGGGATGAATCCTTAGCATTACTAGATCCTTCTGCCTTAGGGTTTGCTTATCTAAGAGATATGTATGCTTATGATCCTGGTTTTTCTGAAAAAATTTAAAGCATGCACATCTGAAGTGCATCAAAAATTCTTTAGGCAATATGGATTTCTATTTAAAGAAAACAAGTTATGCATCCCTCGTAGTTCGTGTAGGGAACTACTTGTTAGGGAGGTGCATATTGAGGGGTTTGAAGGAATATTTTGGGGTCATGAAAACTTTAGATATTTTAGCTAAACACTTCTTTGGCCTGGAATGCCTAAATCTATTGTGTGTATTTGTATCCGTTGCATTGAATGTAAGAAGACTAAATCTACGACAAAACCCCATGGGTTGTACGCACCCCTACCCATACCTTTTTCCTTGTGGACCGACATATCCATGGAATTCATTCTTGTGCTTACCCGGACGTAAAAAAGGTAATGATTATATATTCACCATTTTTGAACATTTTTCTAAAATGGCACACTTGTTGCCTTACAGGAAAATAGATTATGCAAAGCATGTCGCAGACTTGTGTACTTTTAGGGCATAGTCTGCCTCATTTCAAATCGCATTATACGCTTCCTAAATTACTTCTGGAAAACATGATGCAGAAAAATAGGGACTAAGCTATTATTTTCCACGATGACTCATCCCTAAACCGACGGTCAAACAAAAGTAACCATTACAATAGTTGGTACCCTTCTACGAGCTCCCATTAAAAGGAATCTTAAAAGCTGGGATGAGGTTATACCCATCGCTGAGTTTGCCTATAACCAAACCTAGCATTCTACAACCAAACACTCTCCATTCGAGGTGGCTTACGGTTGCAATCCGCCAACATAGCTTGACTTAGTTCCTCTATAGTCTACGTAATAATTAAACCTTGATGGCGCTAAACGAGATGAAGTGGTCAAGTACATGAGAAGGTCCGAAAGTATAATCAGAATCACAACGAGCATAACGCTCAGAATGCCGATCAACATCCCATCAAGATAACCTTTGAACCAAGCAAATGGATCTGGGTTCATGTGCGCATGTCTGTAAGACAAAACCCAATCCCCGCGGGATGGGACCATTCCAAGTCATTTCAACGATCAGAGACAACACCTACAAACTCAATCTTCCATGTGAGTTTGGTGTCAGTACAACCTTTAATATTTCTGACTTATCTCCTTTTGATTTTAGTAGTAATATGAATTTGAGAACGAATCCTTCCCAACTGGGAGGATATGATGAGGACATCTAGACGAATGACACTGAGACAAGTTCACAAGCTGATCAACTAGGAGTTAAAGACAGGTGATCAAATCCAATAGTCCTGCACAGAGGGCCACTGATCTTGAATGACCCAAGCTCTTATCAAAAGGAACCCCTAGTTGACATCGTTGGGCCCGTGACTAGAATGTGGCAAAGAGTAATCGATGAGGCTCTTCAAAACCTCGTACTATCCAGCTTAGCCTAAGCATAGAAGGTTGAAGAAGGCCAGGCCCTTGATCCACGAGTCAAGAAAGGTAAAACAGTCAATATCTTCACCATCAGTGAAGAAATGCAACCACTAACATTTATGCAAGAATAACAGCCAGTTTCTTGAAGTTCTTGAACCTCTTGAAACCAATCTTGATGAATACAAAAAATTTTACACTTCCCGATTAATCAAGATAATTTCTACAATGAATCTTGAAGAAATAATGTAAATCTTGATTTACGGAATTTAAGGCAAATTCCGCGAACTTCTCATTGACTCCGGAATGATCCAAAACCCATCAGCGCCCTATTTCAGCAATTCGGCCCAACCCATCAGTGCCCTATTTCAACAATTCGGCCCTACACTCAGATGCCTATGACCAAATTTGTGAGTACAATTACAATTACATTTAACGGTTCTGAAAGCAGTTAGGATTTGTGCTTTCATAATTCTTTCCCTAGTTTGGTTAGGGTTAGTCAAGGGAAGCCATTTTTGTATCTCCAATTCCATGATCATTTTGGAATTAGGACTTGTAAGGAATTTTCAACTCTAGTTGGATTCTATTTTTATTTCCTTTTCCTTTCTTTTTTCTGCTTTAAGAATTCAACCCTCACCCCTTATAAAAAAGGCCATGGCCAAAACTAAGAGAACTCAGATCATTGATAATATATTTTTTATTTTGTGAGGTTTTATACCTTTTGGTTCTCTTATTGAACTTGTGTATTTTGCATGTAATCGTTAAATTATACTTGTTCTAAAACTTAAAGAATTTAGGTTACTTGCGCCACCTAAATTTTCAATTATTTCAAACTCTGTTAATCTGGCTATGTTAGGCTAAAGTAGTTAGTCTTCCTTAATTTAGCTGAGTGATTTTAGAGTCTTTCAAGGGGTAAGTTTGTGAAAACCCAGAATTTAGGACTATGATTTAAAACAAATAAAGGGTAAAATAGACCTTTACTTACTTTTAAATTGGGTAACGTGATTAGCGAAAGTTACGTATTGATTGAAGGCCTAATTGATTGATTGAATTGCTCGATTGAATAATTGATTGATTGTATCGCTCGATTGAATAATTGATTGATTGCCTAATTGATTGACTGATTGATTGCATAAATTTGATTGATTGGGAGTTAAAGTGGGTATAAAGATATCCTAAAATAAAGTAGGAAAAATGGAAAAGGAAAAATAATCTAGGAATCGCGCTGGGCGAGTTGCTGTCCGAGTCGGACAGGAACTCAGACAGCAAAAAAACAAAAATAGAATCTTCGATTATAGAATTGAAAATTAAGATCAATCCAATATAAGGAAACTACCAAATTTACAAATAACTTAATTGAGGATGTTTCTGCATCACCCTAAACCTAAAGGTTGCCTGTAAATACAACCTTAAATCATGAATTTAAACCTTGAAAATTCTTAAAGCAAAAGCTAGAAGAAAACAAAGAAGTTCCGTGAGAGAGATGTAGCAGCTGCTGTGAACCGCTTCCAGTACCTTCGTTGAAGTCCTGTGACTTCGTGGTAATATTAGAACCTCGCAGTCAATCTTAATTTGTTATTTGGATTGAGGATTAGAGTTAAGAAGGCATGAATGGTATGAAACTTGAGGAATAAGTAATTCAATTTTGTATGTAATGCATCCATAGAAAGCACGTTCTTAGGATGTTATTACCTTTATTGAATGTTAAACATGTTTAAGGTTGATGCCTATAGCATTTAAGTGATCATACTGATTAAGTTGAAAAGTCAAAATCAGAAAATATGCATGTTCAGAAATAGTGTTCCGAGACTAGTTCGGAGCAAGATTTGAGTGTGTTAGAGTAATCCGTTATGTAAAGTAAAATCTTCTAAGAATTTCCTGTATGTGAGACTTTAAATCTATGGCTTTAGTTTGGTTAAAAAAGATTTAGAATAATGTTAAAACATAGCCCGAAAGTAGTATCTAGAACCAGAAGTTTCTGGAAAACCTACCCAGTAGTCCGAGTCAGACAGTAACTAGTGCAAGCCTTCTAAAAACAATTTTCTGAACTTTTAAAACCTGAACCCCGAAGAACACAAAAAAAACATGAAAACCCAGGTGCGAGTTTCCATGAGAGTTGGACAGAAACCGGAACATACTCCAGAACCAAAGTTTGCCTTATTTCTTAAATTGCTCTTTATCCCTAAAGTTTACCTTAATCCTAAATTTACTCAAAAAGTATTTAATAATACTACCCTTAGGTAACTTGACCTTAATCTTGACCCTTGACCCTTTACCATTGACCGTTGACCTTTGACCATAGTTGACCTAAAGTCAAAGTTAACCCTAGTTGACCTAAAAGTTAAAGTCAAACCTAGTGAAACGTAAAGTCAAACCCTAAAAGTAAAAACACAATTGATTTATCTTAGAATGCTCGTATTACAGGAGTGAACGTTGATCGAGAAGGGAACTGGTCAACTGTTGACCACTCACGCTTTAAGAATGGTGACGGATTTACTCGATATTTTTGTAAAGGTTTAATTGAACTATATATTGTATGTGTGAACTATAAACTTGATTGATCGACTAAACTAAAAGGCTACCCAGGCCTCACTTGCATGTAAATGGAATTGAGATTGCTTTACATGAGATGTATGCTTGAATTGCTTGCTTGTCTTATATGAGTACAAGTATGTACGCCTATTGAATGATTATTGATCACATGAATTGTTATTGATTGAGAACATGATTAATTGTACACTATAAAGAAGCATGATGTACTTCTAGGTGTAAATAGAATATGCCTAATACCTATGCCATGAGGAGGTTATTGCATTGCATATTGACATGTTTACAAATCATGAAAGCATGCTAGAGATGCTATGTTTGCAAGATAAGAAAAAGGTATGACACCTTTAAACCAGATAAAAGACTATGTGCGTCTAGTCTTAATTGATCGATTGTAATCACTTGCAGGTGTTGCCTGCTTGGTGAGGCTGCATTGCAGTTAGTCAACGCCTCTCTAAAGGGGAAACTAAGAGTTGCAAGTATACAACCAGGGATCCAAAACCCCATGCCGACGAGCACTCCAGCTACTGCCAGTACTGTCTTCACTTGGGTATCGAGGTGTTTGCAAACTACCTAAAATCGTTATCGTCTAGATTGTCTAGAATTGATTGTAGCCTTAGCTTTAGATAAGAAAGCTATATATAAATTAAATTGATTGAATACCTAAGGGTGAATTGATAGATTGTCGCATATGGTTAAGAGCAGTCCACGTTGCTATATATGTCTCTGCAAAATGATTATAGAGATGATTGATTGATTGATTACTTCCACATTGATGCATGATTTATAAATGCTATGAATACTATGAAGATTGATGCATAAATTGTAATGCCATATCTATATGATAGCTTTGATATTTAGACCTTTTTGTCTAAGTACCATGGTGGGAATTTTATATAGAAACTGAGGTCCCTCACTAAGTTTAGTGAAGCTCACCCCTCTCAAAAACCAATTTTTATAGGTGCTTAATTAGGTATGGCTTATTGTTTATATGGCATAACATAATCAAGTCAAGTATGGCATAACATAATTAATCATAGCATTATCAAGTTAAGCAAGCACGTAGTATGTATACACACTTAGCAATAAGTTGTATTTAAAATAGGTAAGTGGTGAGGTGTGGGAAACCTCTTTGAGAATTTAAGAAAGCAAGTATGTATTATTACACATAATTACTAATTAGATAGTCCAATTAAGTCTTATGAAAATAGCAAGTAATCCCTCACATTTCGTAAGCGTGACTACGACGACAGTTGACTAGATCGATTCCCGGTCAGCGGTTAATGGTCAACTCCTGTAAACGTGAGTCACTAAAGTTTTAGTTTAACTTTTGGTCAACTATATTTGACTTAGACTTGGTCAACTAAGTTGAATTTGACTTTAGGTCAACTATGTTTAATTTTGACTTTAGGTCAACTATATTTGATTTTGACTTTAGGTCAACTATGTTTGATTTTGACTTTAGGTCAACTATGTTTAACTTTGACTGGGTCAGCCAAGTTTGAGGTTAAGGTCAAAGGTCAATGTCAAAGGTCAAGGGTCAATGGTCAATAGTCAAGGTTCAAATAAGGTCAATTTGGAATAAGGTCAAGTTTCAAGTATTAATTCTTAAACACTTTTGGTCACTTTTGAAATTAAGGTAAACTTTTGGCCACTTTTGGAATTAAGGTAAACTTTTGGTCACTTTCAGAATTAATAAACTTTTGGGCTAAAAACTGATTTCTGAAAAATACGGCAAATTTTGGATCTAGGCTCTGTCCAAGTTCTTGTGCTACTTGCACGGGTTCTCGCTTCTGGGAATTTTGTGTTTTTCGTGTTCTTCAAGTTTTACCGTTTAAAATTCAAGAAAAAGGTTTTCTGGGTCCTGTCCGAGTTGCTATCCGAGTCAGACACTAACTCGCAAAGCTGTCCTGTTTTTTCCAGAAACTACTGGTTCGGGATACTACCTTCGGGGCTGATTTAAACATGTTTCTAATCCATTTTAAGGAACCCAAGGTCTGTCAGTGAGCTTAATGAAGCTCACGCCTTTCCATCTTATTATTTACAGGGGCTTGACTTGTGTGACGATAGAGGTTAGGCCGATGGGCGTGTACGAAAGTAATAAGGACAAGGACTTTGTAATAGTTAGACTCAATACACTTTTATGATTTTTGGGAGGATAATTTGGTCTGTGACCATCCTCAAACAATTATCTTTAATTTTTTGCTATTATGAACTGCTTGACCTATTATAATAAATAAAGTTTTACGGTAATTCTTATTTATTATCTGTATCGATTGTTGGCGAGAGCCCTAAATGATGCCTTTCTCTATCCGTCCTGAGCTTCCTCGTCGGGAATGGTCCTGAGAAACGGGGGGGGGGGGGGGGGGGGGGGGGGGGGGGGAGTCAGGGGCGTCACATCTTAGATGTGATTCTAAGTTCCCAAAGGCCTTTTTATGATAGGAGTGGCCTTGGATATTATGCTAGTACTAATGCTTCATCTAGTTCATCAACTTTGAAAACTAACAACCATGTTTCTTTTAAGCTCCGATCTTGATGCCTTCCAAGATATCCAAATAGTATATAGATGGATGCTCAAGGCATATAACGGGTGACAAATCTCTCATTTGTGATGTCAAAAAGAAAGGAGGCCATATCACCTTTGGAGACAACAAGAAAGGGAAAATCATTGGTATAGGTAACATCTCATCCAAAGGTCAACTTCTTTTTCAGACAATTTGAAATTTAACTTGTTAAGTGTGAGTCAAATATGTGAGAACAATCTTGGGGTCCATTTTAAGAATAATACTTGCTTTTTGGTAGATCATAAAAATGTGATACAAAGTGATTTGTAGTGCTAGTAGGAATGAAAATGTGTATATCCTAGATGTTGAAACTTTGCTTGAACAACATGACAAAGTAATTGTAATGATGGATGGATACGGCATAGGATACTAGCACATGTTAGTATGAACCACTTAAATTAAATTTCAAAGAATGAATTGGTAATGAAAAGAATAAATTGTGCGATGCATGTCAATTTGGTAAGCATAAGAAATCATCATTTAAATCAAAGAAGTATGTGAGCACCACAAAGCCCCTAAAACTAATTCATATTGATTTGTTTGGACCTACTCAACATGTTAGTCTAGCAGGTAAGAGATATGTATATGTTCTTGTTGATGATTATTCTAGATTTACTTGGGTAATTTTCTTGGCACATAAGCATGAGACTTTTCATGAATTTGAAAATTGGGCAAAGAAATTTCAAAATTAGTTTAAATTACGGATTGTTAAGTTGAGAAGTGATAATGGAACCGAATTCACAAATGAAAATTTCATAAACTTTTGTAATTCATTTGGCATCACTCATAATTTTCAAGTGCTAGAACACCACAACAAAATCATGTTGTAGAAAGGAACAATAGAACTTTGCAAGAAATGGCTAGGACAACGCTTGGTGAAAATAGTTTGCCAAAATATTTTTGGGCGGAATTGGTTAGTACCACTTGTTATGTCATGAATATAGTTTTATTGAGACCATTTTGAAAAAGAACCTTATAAACTTGTTTTTGGGAGAGCTCTCAACATTGAGTATTTCAAAGTGTTTGGTTGCAAATGTTTTATATTGAAAACAAATGAGCACTTAGGAAAATGTGATAGCAAATCAAATGAAGGCATTTTCCTAGGATACTTATTAAATAGAAAAGCATATAGAGTTTTTAACAAAACTACTATGAAAGTTGAGGAAAGTATGCATGTAGAATTTGATGAAAATCTTGCTTCTAAAAATCAACATGAAGATGATGATAATACTCGTACTTTGCCAACGAACTTTGGAAAGAGTGTTTCTTTGAATGATGTAATTGATGTGCCACTTTTCCGACTTATGATGCTTCTACTTTTACTTGCACATCTACCTCTCTTCCTAAACCCATGAAATTCATTAGAAATCATCATCATGACTTAATATTGGCAATCCATCTATAGGGTTAAAACTAGGAATAGAGTACAAGAAAGTAATGTTACATTTCTTTCTAGAATTGACCCTAAGAATGTTAAAGATGCTTTGCTAAATGAAAATTTGATATTGGCTATGCAAGAAGAATTGGCACAATTTGAAAGAAGTACTGTGAGAACCCAGAATTTCAGACTAGGATTTTAAAACAAATAAAGGGTAAAATAGACCTTTACTTTCTTTTTAATTGTGTAAAATAATTAGAAAAAATTACGTATTGATTGAATGCTTAATTGTTTGATTGAATTGTTAGATTGAATAATTGATTGATTGACTGATTGATTGCATAAATTGATTGATTGAGAGTTAAAGTGGGTATAAAAGATACCCTAAAATAACATAAGGAAAGTAGGAAAAACAAAAAGGAAAAGAATTTGGAAATCAAGTAGTGCGAGTTTTCATCCAAATCAGACAGAAACTAGGATATCACAAAACAGAAACAAAATCCGTAAATAAGGAATGGGAACTTGAGATCAATCCGATAGAAGGAAACTATCGGATTTGAATGTACCATAATTACCCAAGATTCTGAATTACCCTAAACCTAATGGTTGCCTATAAATACAACCTTAAATCATGAATTAAAAGCTTGGAAATTTTTTAGAGAAAAAGCCAAAGAAAATAGAGAGTTTCGTGAGAAAAGCCGTGAGCAACCGCCGCCGCTGCTTCTATCCTCTCCGTTGAAGTTATGTTCGTGGTAATCTTAGGACCTCACGGTAAGTCTTAATTGGTGGTTTAGATTGAGATTGGATTTTAAAAAAGCATGAATTCTTGTGAACTTGAAGAACAAGTAAATCAATATTGTATGTAATAAATATGTAAAAAGCATGTTTCTATGATGTTATTAGCTTTATTGAATGTTAAACATGTTTGAGATTGATGCCTATAACGTTTAAACGATTCGCAGTAATTAAGCCAAAAAGTCGAAACCGGAAAATATACATGTTTAGAAACAGTGTTCCGAGCCTTGGTCAGAACGAGATTTAGATACATTAAAGTAATCTGTTAGGCAACGTAAAAGATTCTAGGTATTGCTTGTATGCTAGACTTTAAATCTATGATCTTAATTTGGTTAAAGATGATCTGGAATAGTGTTAAAACATAGCCCAAAAGTAGTATTTAGAACCAGAAGTTTCTGGAAAACTTCACCAGCCGTGCGAGTTAGTGTCAAAGTCAGAGAGAAACTCGGGCAAGCCTCTGAAAATGATTTTTCTAAACCTTCAAAACCTAAAACCCAAAGAACATGAAAACCTTTGTACAAGTTGTCATCCGAGTCGGACAGTAACTTGTACAAAACTCTGAAAATGATTTTTTTGAACCTTTTAGAACTTTAAAAATGAGTTTTCATGCGAGTTAGACAGGAACTCGGACGTAGTCCAGAACCGAATTTTGCCTTATTTCTGAAATTGAACTTTATCCCTAAAGTTTACCTTAATCCTGAATTAACCCAAAAAGTATTTAGTGTTACTAGCCTTAGGGAACTTTACCTTATTCTTGACCATTGACCATTGACTCAAGTTGACCTAAAAGTAGTTGACTTATACTAGAACACTCATATTGTAGGAGTTGACCGTTGACTGAGAAGGGAACCCATCAATCGTTGACTGCTCACGCCTTAAGAAATGTGAGGGATTTACTCGATATTTTCGGAAAGGTTAATTGAACTATATATAGTATGCGTGAACTATAAACTTGATTGTTCAACTAAACTAAGAGGTTGCCCACGCCTCACTCACATGAAATTGAATTGAACTGCTACATTATGATATGTATGCCATGATTGATTGCTTGATTTGCTATACCTGAGATATATGCCTGAATTGTTACTTGCTTTATATGAGTACAAGCATGTATGCCTATTGATTGATTATTGATAGCATGAATTGTATTGATTGAAAGTATGATTGATTGTACACTACAGAGAAGCATATGTAATTCTAGGTGTAGAATAAGATACATAATAACTATGCCATGAGTAGGTTATCAATTGCATATTGAAATGTCTAGAATTATGAAAGCATGCTAGAGATGTCATGTTTGCATAATAATGAGATAAGGTATGAAACATTTAAACCAGATAAAAGACTATATTTCAATTGATCGATTGTAATCACCTGCACGTATTGCCGTGCACGGTGAGGCTGAGTTGTAGTTAGTTGACGCCTCCTAGGGGAAACTAAGGGTTGCAAGTATACAACTGAGGTCCAAAACCCCTTGCCATTTGGTACTCCAGCCACTGCTGGTACTGTCGCCGCTTGGGTATCGAGGTGTTTGATCAAACTACCGCCTATCGCTAGATCGTATTCCTTATTATCACCTTAGCTTTAGATAAGAAACCTATATAGAAATCAAATGTATTGAATACCTAAGGGTGAATTGATAGATTGATTGTTGCATGTGGTTAAGAGCATTCTATGTTACCATAAATATCTCTGCTACATGATTATAGAAAAGATTGATTAATTGTTTCTGCATTGATGCATGATTTGTATATGCTTTGAATACTATAAATATTGATGCATAAACTATAATGCCATGTCTATATGATTGCTTTGATATTGAGACCTTTTGTCTAAGTGCCACGGTGGAAATTTTATAAACCGAGGTCTCTCACTGAGCTTAGTGAAGCTCACCCCTTTCATAAACCTATTTTTGTAGGTGCTTAATTAGGTATGGCTTATTATTCCTTAGATGTGAAACCGACGTTCTCTGCAGCAGTGCTGAGCGTTTATTTTGTAATAAGTAGGCCTATATAATTATTATTTTGATTAAGGGATAATTTGGTCATTGACCGTCCCGAATAATGTTTCAGCTTCCGCATTGGATATGTTGCTTTAAGAACTATTGATTGAATTGTTTTCAAATAAAAGTAATATTATATTTTTACTAATATTTGTATCAACTTGTTGGGCGCGAGCCCTAAATAACCCTGTCCCTGAACCGGCCCGGACTTCCTTCCAGGAATGGTTCCTCGGGAGATGGGGTCAGGGCGTGGGCGTCACAATTGGTATCAAAGCTATCATTCTTAAAAGAGCGAAGGTCCTTAACAAAAGAAAGATTGAATCATAGTAACTTGGTTTAGGAACTCATAATACTTAATAAAAGTAACAGTTGGTATCTTGGACCTTTGGGATCCAGGATTCATAAGACTTAAATGACTAAGGCAACGATACAGTTGGTATAAGGCTTGGCCTACATAAAACTTCTAAAATACTATACTTAGAATCTAGAACTAGGTATGGCGTAAAAGCATGCATAATTGGTAAAAGCTTACCCTGTACTAATCGTTGACTATTATAGGAAATGGCTTTCAATAACACTGGAAGTATCTATCTAGATGACACCCAAGCTAAGGGAGTCAGCTTTAGGACCGTCCCCAGTGGAGCTCAACAACATTGGTCCCCGACACGCAACCAGTTGACCGCCAGGAAAGTAGGAGCAATGGTTCATTACCCTAACCGGGTAGTGCAACATGTTATTAAGGAAAGGAGCGCATTCAGGGAGTGAGTGGCCACTCTTGAGGCACACCTAGCCCATCGCGATGACGTTTTGGGAACATTCCAGTGATTGGATAAGATGGTAGGAACCTTTAATCGAAGGGTCAAAGATCTAGAGAAAGTAATGACAAATAAGACTTTATAGAGAGGTACAGAAGCAACGTAAGCAAGTGGTTTACATCACCGAGTTCATCCCCGCTCACTTCTTGAGAGATCCTCTTGTCCCAAAACACACGACTGATAATTGAAAATGTTGTCTAATTAGCAATAGCTTGGCAATTTATGAATTATATCAAAGAATCAAGACAAGCAATTAGCAGCAATATCAGGGCACAAACAGTATGGTCTAAATTCCAGCATAACTGCGTCGTTTCTGGAAAAAATGTGAAGATAACCAAGCTGGGGCCAAAAAGCAGAACCACATATGAAGTTTGTGCACACTAGAGAAAACCATATTTGCTAAACAACCAAGCATTACTCCCTCTTTCTTTTCTTCCTTTTGTTTTTGGTTTGTTTTACATTGCACAAAATCACTAACTACATTTTAATCATAAACCACTGACAAAAGGCATACTGATCACTGGTAATAAATCACCAACCAATCCCAAAACTATAAACAGATCATCATGAGGAAAATATAAGGACCACATGGCTTAATTATCTACACGGGAATTTCCATTAAGTTCACTAAAGCGTTGCAAAAACAAGAAGAAAAGAGACTAACACATTGAAAAATATAAATAAATGAAGATGGAATAAAAAAAACTCAAAACAGACTACAGAGAACCGTACAGCTTTTGGTCATCATCTATTTCAAGCTTCTTCTGGCAACCAGTGGTGGGATTTGCAATATTGAACTGCAACCACAAAAAAAAGCAACATGTAGCTCGAAGTTAATATTAGTAGTTAAAAAAATTCAAACTTTCCTTTGCTTCCCTGTGAGCGAGTGTGCAAGAGAGAATGTAGAACCTTCATGGGGCCAGACAAAGGCTGCTGCTAGTTATAAGGAGCTGTAGTTTGGAGGAGGGAAAAGGGCAAAGGAGGCCTGAACAAACAGAAAGCTATCAAGACCTAGACAGATGAGTGACCAAAAGCGCCTATATTGGCATTGTTAAATGCTTTTAGCCTACATGATAAATAAAAAATGACTATAGATGATATTTACACAAAAATAGACCGTAATGAGTTTACCTATGACATGATAGGCACACATTCAACTATGACTTTAAGCGTAAATATCATTCCATCTTCATAATAAAAAAAACTGAATTGTTAAACGCAGTAGCGGTTTTACTAAACGCAGTAATATTCCCTTGTAAAAAGACTAAAATGCCCCTGAAGTCAAAAATTTTAAAAAAAAAAAGAAAAAGTACTGTTCAACGTGCGTGAACAGTACCGTTCACGCACGTTGAACAGTACCCGGTTAGAAAAAAATTGAAGAAATACCGTCGGTGTCCCCGTAACTGTTTTACTAAACGCAGTAACATTCTCCTGTAAAAAGTCCGAATTATCCAACTACGATCCATATTACACTATAAGTAAACATTATATTTATTTTTTTACTTTAAATTAATTTGCATAAATTCTCTATATACACCTTCATTATAATTTTCGAGAAAAAAAACCCATTCAAGGGGGGGATTTTTTTCCCGGATCGGCGATTATCCGGACGTTTTTTTCTGTTTCTGCAACATTTCGGCCGGGGAGACTGTCTCCCCGGTTAAAAAAGTTTCGAAAAATACCGCCGGCGGTATTTCCGGCGAAAATATCGCCGTTTTCCGGCAATATTTTGGCAGGAAAATATCGCCGGCGATATTTTCCGGCCAATACCGCCGTTTTCCGGCTGTATTTTGGCCGGGAATATCGCCGGCGATATTTCCGGCCAAAATATCGCCGGAAAACGGCGATATTTTGGGGGAAAATACCTCCGACCGGCGGTGGTATTTTTCCGGCGGTATTTTGGCCGGAAAATATAACCGGCGATCGGCGGTATTTTCAGGCCGGTTGCTACGTTTAGTATTTTCCGATTTTCTTATTTTTGGCCAGGGGCATTTTTGTCTTTTCACAGGGAATGTTACTGCGAATAGTAAAATGGTTACTGCATATAGTATGCCTCTAAAAAAATCACATTCAATTCATCTATGATTGGTAGAATTAACAGTAATATAATCAAATACAGAGTCACAATAAAAGATCAAAACTATTTATGTCAAATGTCACTAAGATAAACTCAACTCCAAATATATTGGTATAAATTTCAAGATCCCAATCAACAATTCATCTTGAAAAGGCGGTAAGCTACAAAATTAAGACAATTAATACCAGTTTCGTTCCCAAAAAAGAATTAAAATATGCAATTACAAAACTAATAATTAGCTGTCCCAATCAGCCTCAGTATTTGTCAAGATTAAAACTTTGTGACATATTATTTGCAATAACCAAATTACTATTTGTAGTAATATTTTATTAAGAATAGTCTATTTGCTCTTTAGCTAAAAAAACAAAAAATAATAATTTGATTACTGCAAATAGTAATTGTTAAAAATACCACCCACTACGGCAGTATTGTGTGTCAAAATACCGCCATCGTCCGGCGGTATTTTCTTGGATTAAATTATTTTTGATACTACGTTAGAAATGTTAGAATTTGAGAAGAAAAGAAAAAAACATGAATAATGTATAAATTATTTTTTTTGGTTAAAAAACCAATTTTACGTAAAAAAAAATGTATAGATTGTTTAATTACCGGATAATATGGATTGTCCTCATTACTATCGGCCATAATTAGAGTGAAAAGGATTTCTTTTATTTTTTTAAAAACCTAAGGGGCAATTCAAACTTTTCACAGGGGAAATGTTACTACGAATAATAAAACGGTTACTGCGAATAACAATTCCGAAAACTTTTACCAAAAAACACAACAAAAACCTCAATGTTCACGTTTCTAAGTTTCTAGTATATAACCTCTGTTGAAATAAATTGCAGCGAATTATCTACTTCAAAGCTCAGAACTACAGACCCAAATATATTTTTCTCTCAGACGGAATAGACACAAAATTGAGCCCAACCATTGGATAATTTCTCATTCTACGAGTTAATCCCAAGATGGCTCCACTAATCCTAGTTATCAACCTCATCAGATAATGCATTCGTATCTGTGAACTTGTAATCTTAATTTGCAGTTTCTTTGCTACATTAGAATTCAGATATTCATACGAAGAAAGGGAAGAACAAATTTTTCTAACAATCCAGGAGCAGGAAATGAGAGATTTAGTCGTAAGGGAGCAAAAGGCAAAGCCGCGAAGAGAAAGCAAACCTGAAGTTGGCGCTTAGGCGACTATGCAGAAATGCCGAAAGAAGCAGCTGATTTTAGGGCAGTGGAGGTCTTTATGGTAATGGGCCAGCAAACAGAGGCCCAAAAACATGACCCATTTTTTAGCCCAAATAGGTCTACCTCCCAAAATAATCTGGGAAGTGTCAGGATCTAGGGATTCAGGGCCTCTTCTTTTTTATTGTTTTGATAATGGTTTTGAAAACATAAAAAATAATTTTAAAATGTAAAATAGTATAACTGAATAGTAAAAAATAGAATTGGAGATGATGAAAAATAATTATAATATGAGTAAACTCCATATTTGGTCCCTTAAATTTGGCTTGATAATTTTTTTGGTCCCTTATATTTTAAAACGATCTTTTTGGTCCCTTACCTTTATTTCTCGAACTATTTGGTCCTCTACATTTCAGAACGATCTTTTTGGTCCCCTTACTTTTATATTTTGAACTATTTAGTCCATTAGTTGTTTAACCTAGCGAAAAACATTACTATTACTCGCACTTCTGCCCACACGACTCCAAATGAAGAAATCGACCTAATGAAGAAAATCATTGGGATGCTAAAATTAATGTTAGGACAAGTTTACACTTCGCTAACAGAGTCGTGTGAGCGAAAGTGTGAGTAATGTTAACGTTTTTCGCTGCCAATGGATCAAATAGTTCAATAAAGAAATGTATGGGACCAAAAAGATTGTTCTGAAATGTAGGGGGATCAAATAGTTCGAAAAATTAAAGTAAGGGATCAAAAAGATCATTTTAAAATGTAAGGGACCAAAAAGATTATTAGGCCATATGTAAGGGACCAAATGTGGAGTTTACTCTTATAATATATTAAATTTACCATTAAAACCAAAATCAAAATCAAAACCAAAACCAAAACCAAAAGAACAGGCCCTTAGGCTTCTCTTTTGCATGTTTTGAAGTTATGTTTTGAAAATATGTTTTTGAAAATAATTTTTTATTGTAAAAAGCGTATTAAAAATGTAAAAAGGTATACAATAGCTGAATATTAAAAAGTTGTATTAGAAATGATAAAAAATGAGTATAATATATTAAATTTACTGTAGAAACCAGAAACAAAATCAAAACCAAAACAAAGAGAATAGGAAAAGAGGGAAAATTGGATTTCAGAAGGAAAAGATGCAGAATACTTTTTCAATACTCAAACGATACCCTCATTCTCCTCTTCTACTAATACATATAGCAATCAGCCAAAATCAATGAGTTGACTTGCTGACTTAGCACAAAACTCAGCTAAAAACAAAAAATAAAATTAATGCATGAAACGATGCAGTAATACTAAAATTAAACCCAAATCAAAAAGTCCTAATTTCACTTAAGATTTCAGGGTATGACAACACCCACCTTAAAATCAAGCTTGACCTCAATCCTAGAAATCAGGGAACTGCAGCTTGATGAACTCACTATCCTCCCAAGTTGCATTAGTCATGTTCATTCTTCCCACTTCCTTAGCCCTTATGTTTTCTGTACCCAAGCCTACAATCCTTTTTTTAAGTACCAATTATAGCTTCAGAACTACACCCTCCTTCTTACAAGGCTTGAGGTTTGCAACTTGATAAACTCACTATCCTCCCAAGTTGCATCAGTCATGTCCATTATTCCACTTCCTTAGCCCTTATGTTTTCTGTACCCAAGCATACAATCCTCCTTTGAAGTGCCAATACTAGCTTCAGAGCTACATCCTCATTCTTATCAGGCTTGACCTCAAGCCTGGAAATTAGGGAACTACAACTTGATAAACTCACTATCCTCCCAAGTTGCATTAGCTATATTCATTTTTCCCACTTCCTTAGCCCTTATGTTTTCTGTACCCAAGCGTACAATCCTCCTTCTAAGTACCAATACTAGCTTCAGAGCTACACCCTCATTCTTATCAGGCTTGACCTCAAGCCTGGAAATCAGGGAGCTACAACTTAATGAACTCACTATCCTCCCAAGTTGCATTAGCTATGTCCATTCTTCCCACTTCCTTAGCCCTTATGTTTTATGTTCTATACCCGAGTCTACAATCCTCCTTTTAAGTATCAATTCCAGCTTCAGAACTCCACCGGGCTCATTCCTGAAGCCTTAAGAATATTGCTCTCTTTTAAGAATATTGTTCCTCCTCTAAACATGGTTGCAAATTCCACCTAAGGTATGAAAAGTTTGTGATGAGGGCATCCCTAACCCATCGACAAGTCTGCGAACAACTGAGTCCAATGCTAAAGTTGAAGAGGTCTGAGTGCTGCACAGAGGCCCAACAATGCTGCACGATCTGAGTCTGTATCAAAGAGACCCACTGGTTAATATCACTAGGCCAATGACAGGTAGCAGAGCAAGGATGTTGAGGGAAGACCTTGACAACTTGGTTCAGACTTGTGCAAGAGAAGCCCAAGTGGTTACTGAAGGCAAAGCCCTGGAGGACAAAGCTAGAAAGGACAAAAGCATCACTCTATTTACAATTCTTGAAGGACAGGCACCTACTACCATTCCGAAATGAAGAAATGGGTTGTTTATTTAAGTTCTTGAAGACACCAAAAGGTTCTTGACTTTAAAGAGACTTTTCTTGAAGTATCATAATTTTCTTGAAAATCATGAACTTCACACTTTAACGAATCTTGAAAATCTTGAAGTTCCGAATGATTCCAGGAGATTCTAGAAGATTCCAGAACCTCTCTACATCAACACCATCATGAGCCATCATCAAATGGGCCAAAACCACCCTGAAGTCTACTCCATCAAGTTCGGCCAACCCAAGCCCAAGGGAAGGTAACCTACACGCCTAGGGTTAGGGTTTGGGGAAGGATAAGGATTTGTGCATGTTTCCTGTTCCTACCCTTAGTTTGTTACAAGTTGGTTAGATTGTTACAAGTTTGTTACAACTAGACTAGCTTAATAGTTTCCAAAAAGGATCACTTCTTGATCTCCTTTTTGGAGTAAGATTTACAACTATTTCCTTCGTGAGTTTTACTAGCTAAATTCAACCACCCCTTAACCTAGATAGGTGACCAAATTCATCTTCAAAATTACCTACTCCCTTTAGGTTTTGGTTTGTAAATGAGATCAATCTCTTGATTGGTTTCAACTTGCACTTCTTTTCCTAGTAGTTTTAGGACTTGGAATATGGCTGCCCTATATCCTATAAATAGGCTACTCAATTTCATTATTCAATAGTGAATTCATATCTTAAAACGTATAGTTTGAATTCCATCCTTTATTATTGACTTGTGTATTTTGCTTATTTGTACTTTACTAATAGTTTTAGAAATTTAGTTAATTAAGTTAATTGCTCTACCTAATTATACGTGTTTCAACTCTTCATATTCTTTACTTGGTTCGAATAACATGTTAAATTAGCTTAGGTTAGTTTATAGAGATTGCCGAATTCTTGTGAGAAGTAAGGGGATATACGAGCTACGCCACTTAGTCAGACTTTCCTTAGCAACTTTTCACATAGTGTACTTCTGTCCACATCAGCTTGTTTACCTTAATCCAGCTGGCTACTGACAACCTAAGACCTTCAACATCAGGGTGCATGATGCTCTATCCAAGCAAAAACAAGAATAGCAAATGCCCCAACTAAGGTCTTCAACATCATAGTCAATTAAAGTTGCATTGAAAAGTATAGCAAGATTCCTTTCATAAACAATTTGCTTCCTAATAGAATTAGTATTCACTTGACCAACTTCTGATTCCATTCGAAAGTCACCCATTTCAGTTCTTTCTGCTGCCAAGCTAGATAGCTTTGATTTCCACTGTACGATTTTTTCCTCCATCTGTGTTTTTGAGTTTGTTCATTTCCTTCCTCTTCCAATGTTACAGCCATATGTAGTTTGTAAAAGGTCCCAACCAACCACATTATCGATATCAGACCTTAAATTCTCTTGTATGGCCTAATATTCTCAAATTTTGAAGCTGAATAATAAAGAGTAACTCTCCAATTAACCAAGGTAAAAATAATAACACCAAACTCAGACATTCATCACCTTGGAAATTCCACACAATGATGATCAAGCTGATTATTTTAACTTCAGTTCCTCCCTTAAAACACGTAAATATCTCAGTACAAAACTTAGGAAGCTTCTTAGGTAGAATATCGATGCCCAAACCTTCATGCACTTCCTTGAATATACCAATAAACACATCTAACTATCTTTAGAATAATAGGTTCTTCCTAATTTCTCCAAATCTGTCCAATTATCCATTTGATAGCCTAACTGACCGGTTCTATTACATGTAAAATAAGAAATATCAAATTGCTGCAGTTCCTACCCTCTTAACACTTCCTAGGAAAGTAAATATGAAAATGTTTCCCAACTCCTCATTCTTAAGTAAGAAGCCTGCATTTGTATCCTTAAGTCCTGATTTAACTTCCAAACACCGCTTTAAACCCCAGAAATTCATAATTTTCAGTCTCCTTGAACTTACAAGATTCATAAATTGATGATATTCACCCACCCCTTATGGTTTTGTAAAAGATACTTTGGCTCCCCAATTATAATAGAAAGACCCAAATGAAACCAAGTCTCATATGGCGAAAAAGTGCTCAATTTCTTATAATGCATAATAGACTTTTTATCAATCCATCCTTTAAGTTTCTAAAAACTTTAGAACACATTCCAGAATTCTTATCAGGACTGTCCACAAATCCTACATATTCTACCATAAAATATACATCTCAAACTTAAGCATTTTTTAGTTGTAACTTTTTCACCATCAATAGAGATCAAACATGCATCATAACTCACCAAAAAATTATATACCCTAAATTCAAGAAGATTTTTCAACAATATAGAGCTTCCAAAAAAATTATTAACTCCTAATTTTCTAAAATAAGTACCAGTTGTTTCTTGTAGAAAGAGGCCTTCAAAAACATAGCTCCCCTTGATGCTAAAGGTAGGAAGCAATACAAACCAGGCTTCATCCATTAATACTTAGGCCAGACATAGGTATCTTTAATAGCAAACATGAAGGAGCCTGTGTAGTATAAAACCTACATTCTGAAAACCAACAAATAATGTCTGACCAACTCTCCCATCAATAACGGACACTACCAAATATACACCACAGTATTTGTACTGCATTAATTAAAACCCAACAAGCCTGTTGCAGAGGGTTTAACCAACACAGAGTGGTATACATCTTTTTTAGCTCCATTACCTTGCATTTCATCTAATAATTCTACACAATTACCATCCAAGCTCACACATGCAACTCCATGTAACCAAAATGATAACATAAGCAATAATTTATCAATAAAATAAACTTTATATCAGAACGCATGAGATTATGAATAGTAACACCATTGAATACCCATATTCTCATCAATTTCTTGCTCTTTTCTTCCTGTAATATGAATGCAACAATACCACTTTCATACGGACAAGGAAAGCAATTACTAGGGAAGTTGAGAGTCTCGTTAACATCCACAAAGTCGTTTAGAATGCTCAACACATTAAGATTAACCAAACCATGCTCCTTTCAGACACACAACAAACTAAGAGAGTGAGCTAAAACTAGACCACTGCCTTTAAATGCTGTTACATTTTCTACCCAGGATTTAGGAACTCCTTGTATTTTGCTAGCTGTCTTCCTACTTAACTCTAATTCACCATCAATCTTCAGCCACTCAACATTTTCAAATATAAAGAGTCAACTAAAACTCAAAGCAAGAATTTTCTCATTGTTAAGGCTAACAATATCACCACAACAGTGCCCAACTGCTTTAGTTCCCCTAATGCTTAATTGAGGCACACGTAGAACATAAATATGCAACTGATCATTTTTCTCCAATTCATAAATTAAAATTCCATCACTTCCAATCACAGAACAATCACCTATATTTTTCCAAATTACAAAATTCACATCAATGTTCTTGGGGATTGCTAATTCACCATAAACTGTCATGAACTCTGAATTTTCATCTCTATAACAATCTACTCAAATATTTTTAGCTATCTAGTTTATTTTCCCCCACCATCAAAAGTTGTGTCCTTAAATTCATTCATAATATCCACATAAAATTCAAAGTTCAGTGAATTGATTTGATTCACTGCAACAGCAAACATCACTAGATCACAAGACCATTTCAAAAACTTTTCAGTTCCTTCAACAGCATCTATAACCACACGATTTTCATTATCCAATTTTAAGAAGTCCTCTACATCTAAATCCAAATTTTCCAGAATTTCAAGTGAGTTAAAAGGGATATTAGCAGTGAGAAATTTCACTGGTGTCGACACCATATCACTCTTTCCATTCTGAATTCCAACTCCATCGGTTCCTAAAGATTTTTGCTCACCTTTGTCTTTATTCTGGATTTCAACTCTGTCTTCTCCATTCGATTTTTCCTCACACTCGGTATAGTTCAGAAGTTTCAGTGCAGCCCCTTCGTCTAATTCTTCACCTACTTCTCTTTCAAAAATTGCCAGAGGTTCAACTTCTAAATCATCCTCCACCATCTGAATCTGAATTTCAAGTTCATCTAGTTTGTCAATCTTCTCCTCATGGGTATTTAATAATGCCTGAAATGGATATAATTCTAGGTCTTCATCTACAGCTGCCCAAACTTCTGAAAACTCGTAGTTTACTGCTAATTCATATTTACTGCAAAATCGATTGACGAAGCAGCTGAATTGATCAATGAGGAGTACTGCAAAATTTTCCCAAGAAATTTGATCCATCCATAACTGTACAGGTTCAAACCAAAGTTCTGCTCTACCCTTCAAATTTTGTTTAACCAATCTAATTTTGCTAGTCGCGAGAAATGAATTTACTATGAATAAATTGTGAAACTTATGAAGCCATGCTATAGGATTTTTTTCCATTGGAGTAGGGAAGATCCATTATCACGTCCAAAGAACACGAACGATATAGAATTCGAGAAAGATGGTTCAATACACAGTCCGAGGAAGGACTGCTCTGATACTATTTATCAAGTTCTAGGAATTAAAATTTAAAACCAAAATTAATTATAAGGGAGACGCTAGAAAAAATAATGGAGATCTTAGAAGAAAGAAAGGCAGAAAAGGAAAAGTGGGAGAATTAGGGGATTGTTCTTTATGATGTTTTAAGAATGGACTTAGCTTTGTTATGGGTTTCAAACCCAAAACAAAGCCAAATCTTTGTTTCTTTGTAAGTTTTGAAAAAAATTTTAAGAAAACATACAACTCATCCCTTCTCTAAAACCAACGCCGTCCACCACCGCCATCGCCGTCGTTGCCCATCACCGCCACCAACACCTCCCGCCACTGCCATTGCTGCCCCCAACCCCCCTTCCCCCCCCTCCCCCAACCATCACCCACCATCGCCCATCATCGCCACCCTCCACTGCCTCCACCATCGTGGGCCACCGCCACAGCTCACCACCGCCTCCCCACCCCGGAGGCCGAAGGTGGTGGCCAAATGTGCGTTGTGGTGGCCGGAGGTGGTGGTCAACGGTGGCGGCCGAATGTAGAAGGAGGTAGGCGTTGGTGGTGGCAATCGAAGGTGGTAGCAGTGGCGGGCGGAGGTGGTTGAAATAGTTTGAAAACCTTGTTTCTTATAACTTTTGAAAATTGGTTTTGAAAACATTGTTTGTTTGAATTGACCTGAAAACATGTTTTTAAAAACCTGATTTCAAAACTAGACTTCAAAAGATTGAAAAGAATAGGCCCTAGATTTTAGAAGGAAAATATGCAGAGTACGTTTTCAATTCTCAAAAGATGCCTTCATACATCTCTGCTACTAATACACATAGAAATCAGCCAAAATCAATGAGTTGGCTTGCTTACTCAGCATAAAACTCATCTAAGGACAAAAATAAAACTAATGAATGAAACGGTGTCGTAATACTAGAATTAAACCCAATCAGAAGCCCTAATTTTACTTAAGATTTCAGGGAATGACAGGAACGTGTCACGATTAGTAGTTAAAAATATCATTTAGTATTATTAGAATTAATTGTATAACGTGTTAAACATAATTAGCATAAGTAAAGTATAGCGTGCGTAATAGCTCAGAGAGAGGATGTTGAATGTAATTAGGTTTTTGAGTTTTCTCCCTCAATATTTCTTCTATCTTTCAATAAAGCTTCTTCCCTTTCTATTCTTCTTCCTCATCTATCTGTATCTCGCCCCATTATAATTCTTTTTTGGTTTTAATAAGCATTACCCTGACAGATCGTTCATAATGGGATTGGTCCAATCTCAAAATAATAAGCTATCTTGTACAATTCAGAAGAAATCTGTTGGTTCTACATTAAGGTGTCAAAATTAGGGAATCAAACTGTGGTTTAATAATTAGAGACAAACAAACCCACTGCAAATGTAGCAAATTGTCCCACCAAGAGTATTCGTCTTACTCACTTGAATACTCTAACTCAGGGTTTGAACTTTCTAAAGCTAAGTGGGGTAAATTATTCAACCCTTAAAAAGTACAAATAAGAATTAAGCGTAGTTAAAATAATTAATTCTATCACCTATATTCTATGAGTGTAGATTCATAAATACTCCATTCTGCTAATTTTGTTTAATTAAAATTTACTACTTTATTATGAAGATAATCTCTCCTATTTATAGGAAAAAGAGATGAACAACAAAACCTCAAACTCCTATGAATTGGGTGGTAGAATTTCGCCCAACCTACTCCTACGATCAAAATGATTAGACAATATTCCTTAAAAGAAACCTAACTTGAAAAAGATTAATAACTAACTAACAAACTAATACTTTTAGAAAATAAATAAATAATCCTTCTTGGAATCAAAGAAGAATTTTAATAAGTAAACTTCTAACTAATAAAAAGAAGAAACCAAATAGAACAGAAAAAAAAATCAGCTCACATTTCTTTTGTCATCGCCACCTTTTTGTCCCCTTTTCCATTTAGTCAAGGACCCCAAAACCCTAGGATGTGTCTGCAAATTTATCAATTTACCCCTCAAGTCTCCTTTGATCATTGAATACCATTTTAAAGAAGCTAACTAATAACTTTCAAAAATTTCCAAAAATATTATTTGAACCTTCAAGATCACCTCAATAAACTATTAGGGGTTTTTAAGAGCCTCATATTGTATCCCTACTCCCCCAAGAAGTTGCAAACAATTCAAGAACCTTCTTACTTATTTTTCAACTTGCTTATGAAGTAGACTTTACACAAGGAACCCACTTCAAAGCCTTGGGAATTATTTCTCTTGGGCAACCTTCTCAGTCTTTGACTTTTCTTTGACCGAGCTCACGGGTTTTCTATGAATTTTAAATCGTTTAGGCCTATAAGACTTAACCCATTCAATGTCATCCTTACAAAGATCATCAAAATTGGGATGTCTTCTTCTTATTTTTAGCCTTGGAAGAACATGAAAGCTTGTTAATAACCTTGTTTTTATTGTTTGCCCTTTTGACTTTCTCATTGGGCAAAGGTTGACCACACATCGGATATTGCCAAGAGATTTATGCATCAACCTCTTTGGAAATTGTCATAATTTTATCTTGTTACACCTGGGGTATACATCTTGCATGTTTTGATGATTTACAAAAAAAACAAAAAAAAAAAAAAAACTAATGTTTGAATTGTTTGAAGCTTAAGATCTTTCTACTGATTTAGCAGAGTCGACTCGAGCTTTTGTAAAGTCAAGTCACACTTCTGGAAATAAAAGGCAATCTTCAAAGGCTAATTAAGAACAAGTTGAATCGACTCCATAGGCATGTCAAGGGGCACTGAAGAGAATTCATGAGTTCAACATTTGGCTAACATCATAATTTAACTAAGTGTTGGAAGGTTACAGCCAAGTTGACTCATATGACTATAAAGTAGAGTCGCACTAGCAAGAACCTGAGACCTCATAAAGAAAATTGACCTAGATTTTTTAAAGTGTCAAAGGTAAAAGACGCTCGAGGCGACTCAACCTATCACAAGTCGAATTGACCTAGTTAATGACAAAAATGAGTTGGAGTAGTAGTTATTATTGAACTCATTTGAACTTTCAAGTCATTGTGAGCAAGTTGATGGGTGAGGTTCATGAGGCGAATCAACGTTATACAGAAAAATCATTAAATTCTACAATTGTCTTTGAAGTTCAAACATTCAAATAGTTTTGCGAGCAAAATGAAGGCTTGTTGAGTTGACATGCGCATTGGCACTAATGAACTGTTTCCAACTTTTAAAAAATCCATTGAAGACAACCTTATAGACTTCTATAAAAGCCAAGGACACTCCATTCATCACTCAAGAATGCCTAACTGAAGATTTATTGTCATGTACTACTCATTGCCAAGAAAGTTGAGAAAGTATTTTATCATTATTGTAATAGAAATTGATGTGATTAAAGCCCAAGAGAGTAGCTCAAGTGTGAGATTTTATTGTCAAATACTCTTGTAAAAATTGAATCCTACACTTAAGAGGTTGAGTTAGGAGAGTGTAAACGGGGAGTAAAGAAAAAAGAGAAGCTTATTGTAAATTGATAAGTCCTAGTTTAGATTAGGTAGTAAGCCTAAAAAAAGTTCTTGTCATAGGCATAAAGTTTAAGAGACTTTAGTACGAGATCCTCTGTGGATATTTAGACTAGAGGTAAGTTCAAGCTCAACAGTTTGAATTAGGCAAAGAGAATGTCTAAATTTCCAAAGGGAACTTTACTCTGGTTGTAGAGGTTTGAATCACACATTTAAGTGTTTTTTTTTTTAATGCATTAAGAAATCCTAAATTGTAGAACTTAAGCGGTGGATTATAATTCAAGGAGAATATGAACCACTATAACTCTTGTGTGTTTTGTCTCTTGATTTACTTGTTTTCATTTCTTTCAAAATAGAAATTACACAGTTCACTCTTCACTTTCAAGTTGAATTCAAAAAAAGTGAAAACAAGTTTAAAAGATTTTAAAATCTAATTCATCCTCTCCCTCCCTCTCTCTCTCTCTCTCTCTCTCTCTCTCTCTCTCTCTCTCTCTCTCTCTCTCTCTTATGTTGCTTGGGTTGGATTTCAATCGGTATCAAAGTTAGGGCTTAAACTTTAAAGGTTTAAACACCTCTGAGTTAATATCAATAGAAACAGTAAGAACCCCTTTATTTCAAGGTCAAAACTTTCACGATTGGTTATTTTCAAAAAATTTATCAAATCTTTAGATTATGGTTTGTGAGACATTATTGTCAAATGTCCTCACATTCCTTTATCGTGGAATATGGTAAGGTAAGGCATGAACATAATTCTAATGACAAGAGAATGCATGCTTATGGTGAATGCTAAGGCATTATATGTCATGATGAATGTCTTAGATGAAATATGCTTAAATGTTATAATATTTGATGTTGCTAATAAGTTTTGGAAAGAATTTTTACATTATTATGATATAGCTCAAGAAAGCAATGAAATCTCCTCAAGTGAAGATGAAGCTAAAGAAAATCTAGGCTTAGTTGGATTCCTTGATGATAACAAAAAGCACATGAAAGATGTTAAAAGTTGGAGAGACTACACAAGTGATGAGGAAACATCCACCTCAAGAGAAAATGAACATAAAAAATTACATTCCTTTTTAAAATCAAGCACTTATTGAAGTAATAATAATAATAATGGTGATAGCTGCATTCAAATCGTGCATAATACCTTGACAAGTACTTTAGAAAAGCATGATTTGTTAGATGCAAAGTACAAATCTTAGGAGATAGATTTTGAATGTTTAAAAGAAGAAAATATCCTTTTGAATACTAAAGGAAGAGTTTATAAGCAAAATATTAGAATTATCCAAAATGCTAAAAACCATGGGTTTAAAAGTCGTAGGTGTCAAAAAGTGTCTTTTAGTTCTTTTAAACTGAATAAATAAATCTCCACCCCTTCAGACCCCCAGCTGCTGCAACCCACTTTTAATGAGAAACTAACAACACATGATCTCACAACTTAGAGCTGGAGTGTCAGTTTGTCTGATATCACTAGTCTCATCGTCACCAACACCAAATTCTTTCTTCAAATTCATCATGGATTCATCATCTGCTTAACCCTCCTACTTTTTTGTGGGTCTCAGATACTAATTATAGCATGATCCCAACAACTACGAATGTACAAACCCCTTTTAGTCCAGATGATGACAATGATATTGAGGAGAAAAAACTTCAAGAAAGTGCTTGAAAAGTTGTTTCCCAAGTAGGTTTTGTGGAATATACAATCCCAGTTACTCAACAGTCAGAAAGGTTTAAATCCAAGAGGGCTTGTTCTGAATTTTATTTTTTCTGCTATCACATGTACGCCTTCTTACACCTTCAAAATCTAGCACAATTGCTTAACCAATCAATTTCTAACATCTATGCAGACTTTTCACTTTACCTTCATACATAGAGTTGAAGGATAGTTTCTAAAAACCCATCTCTAGGAGGTGGATTTTTTGGTTGCTGGAGAGTGGCTCTTGGATGCCAAAGAATTTCATGTTTTCCCATTTCAAAATACTAGAGTTTATGGGTCATGGTTTCTAGTTTTTGGGGTGTAGGGGTGGCCGTGGTGGTGGAATTTGAGGCAGCATACTGGGGACATTTTATTGTGCTCTGCGTGTGAATCGCTTTTCTGCCAGTCCCAAAAGGAGCAGCGAAAGTGACATTTTTGGCTAGTTTTGAAGGGTAAAATGCTATTTTTTTGGGGAAAAAAAGTTCTATAACCAAACTTGAAACTTGGTAAAAGTATAATGATATTTGGAGCAGTTCACTCTACATACTAATAATTGTTACAATTTGTCATATATATTATTGGATTAGGTGATAAGGATCTAAGGAGGGAAATAAAGATAGAGGTAGGAACCACAACTTCAATATATGAATAGTTTGCTTTGCATCACAATTGTTTGGTGAGAGAGTCTCATGTTCAGCCGTCTAATAGTCCGACATGCATTACTTTAGCAACTAAATTTGATACACATATTTTCTTTCAAAATATGATATTTTTTGTTTTAACACAACGATAATATTTCAGCAAGTAAACTCAATATTTCAATACCTAAAATAGTCTGCAATAGTTCAACCCCTAAATTCAATACACACGATATTTGTTTGAACATATGCGTGATACCTCACATGCTAAATTCAATATTTCAAAACCTAAAAATAGTAGGTGATACTTCAACATCTAATTCAATACATATTATGTGTGCATCCAATACTTGTGAGCTAAACTCTATACGGATATCGTTGGACCCAGGGGTGGGGCCAAGGGAGTCCAGAGGAGTCTAAAGAACTGCTAATGTTTCCTTAATACTAGTGCTAAAATTATTATGGTGACCAAGGTTTGTTAACTTTTCTAATTTTCTCTCATTCTTTTTTAAAATTCATGCACTAACTTTTTTTTTTTCGTTTATAGCTTGATCTTTGGATGTTCTACATTCTATGATCTGAACCCGTGAAGAATTCACAGAATGCAGAATATGTCAAGGAAAGTTTAATCCTACGATCATAATTAGTACACTCGATTTCATACTAACCTAGCCAACTAGTGAAAGCTTCACCTAAGCAACTAACTGAACCAAGTTAAGAATTTAATTGAAGTAATCTTAGATTAAGTGGTACAATACTCAACCTAGATAATGTTTTGGATCATGTAATACAATTGACAAAGAAATTGACACAATAATTCAAGAGAGAATTTGAAAATATGGGAAAGATTTACCTTACATATAATTTGATTTATACATAATCTATGAATTCTGCAAAATAATGAAGGCCAAGCTCTCTATTTATAGAGTTATAGGTGCTATCCTTTTCTGAAGCTAAAGAGAAGATAAAATTCAATTGGAGCTTCCAATTTTTGTGAGCTTGGTCGAATTTCCCTATCAACTAATCCTATTGATTTTTTGGTTTAGTTATTCCATTCTAGAAATAGAAACTATCAACTAATCAAAAATAATATAACAAATCATATTCCTATAGTAAAACATGCAAGAATTCATTTTAGGTAACTAGCTAACAAACTAAGTAACTCTTCCAAAAGCAAAGTGGATTGCTCCTTGTTCGGTTTTGGAAAGACATGTGCACGCTTCCTCCTCTCTTCCAAAGTTGAAGTGGATTTGGTTTTCCTAATCCTTCTCTTTGCTTGAAGTCTTCTTTACCCTTGTATCCAAATTGTACATAGATGTTGAAAGCTTCTTGCTGGCCGCAAGTAATAAGAAAATTAATTGCCAAAATTAGTTTGAACCCTAATTTAGCTAGAAGCTTTCTATGAATTTGAGAAGTTTCTAAAAATTTCCAAGTACTTCTAGATTTATTCCGGAACCTTCTAGACATTTAAAAAGTCTAGAAATCAAGAAAATTAAGATTTGTCAAGAACTTTAAAATTTGTCAAGACAATCATTTTTGTGAAAATCAAGAGAATCAAGAATTTTATGAACCTAAAGATTCTTATCAAGAATCTCAAAAAAGTAGCTCATCTTCAAAAACTAGGGTGAGATGAACTTGTTCCTTGAAGAATTGAGAAACAAGACAACTGTGGCTTCTCCCTTTGGCCATCTTCATGAGCTTTGCCTTCCATAACTTTAAGAACCTTTATAGACTCTTTCTAACAAGTGCGATGAGGGCCAACCCTGACCCTGAAGGCTGGCGAACCCGGGGAACATTCCCAGGCCCCAACATTTTAGGGGCCCCCGATTTTCGATATTTGATAAATATATGTATGTGTGTGTGTGTGTAAATTCATTACACAAAATATATGTGTACTTACTATATAGTTATCAATGTAACAGATGAAAGGACAATGAAATAGTGCTGAATTCAAAAAAAAAAAAAAAAAAAAAACCCCTCCCAAATGTTGCCAATTCCACCTCGGCCCCACCACCACCCTTCACTAGTTCTTGAGAGAATTCTGAGAAATATAATAAATGTGAGCAAGATATTTCCATTAAGTTATGAGTTCCGTACAGTATGTCTTTATATACAAGAACTGCAGAATAGTAACTCTAACTATGTCCAGCTCAGCTAACTAACTTTTAACTATACAATTAACTAATCTGATTTTAACTACACAATTAACTAATCTATACAGTTAGTTTTATATTCCATTAGGTGGTAGATGATGAGCAATGGCGTAGCCAGGATTTTTTTGGAGAGGGGTCTAGAATAGTTATTGCATTTTTTTTTTTTTTGCCTAAATAAATAAATATATTTAAACATATTGTATCAAAATTTAAAAAGTGGTAAAAACTTAAGAGAATAAATAGAGGATAGAACATCTAAAGATTAATCTGCAAACAGAAAGAAATAATAAAAATTAAAGTTAATGGTAAAATTTTTTTTTTTTTTTTTTTTTTGAAAAATTTTTTTGTGCAAAAACAAGAGAGAAAATGAGCATAAAGCTTTTGGGTGAGAGAAATGGGTTCAGCCCAGGATGCTGGGTACCAGCTGCTGACTGCTGAAATGAGGGGTGGGAGGGAGGATGAAAAAAGTAATGAGGGAGAGAAAGAGAGAAATCAAGGTTTGGGGGCTTTTTCGAATTTTTGTTTTTAAAGTTTTTCCACGATGTCTTTTTGATGTCGTTTCACTTAAAATAAAAAATTAAAAAAAAACTGCAGCTTTTAAGAAGCTTTCTTCTTTGACGGGAGAAGCTTCAGAGCTTCAAAATCAAATTCCTATAGGCATCTAAACCCTTGCCGGAATTATTTTAATAGTAGTACTACATTAAAATTAGGGGTTTCTAGACCCCGCCTCCCCCCCGGCACCACCCTGACGGAGAGGATATATTCCCCACTCTCGACGAGGGTCTTGATAAGGTCAGGTCACTTGGTCTTCCTAGTGAGTCACTTGAGGTCGAGCTTCCACAGAAATGCAGCCAAGCTCATAATCAATTTAACTCCAAAATCGATGAAATGGTTGAAGGGTAGAGAAGGTGATGGTGCCACGATGAAGGGTGGAGGAGGTGATGGTGCCGAGATGAAGGAGGTGGTGGTGGAGGTGCAGGTGGAATTCATCGTTCACTTTACCAATTTTGGCTCTCACCTTTTCCTATACGCCCATCGCAAATAACCCTGCCCAGCAGAAACTCCACGCCTGGGACATACCGTGGGGTCTAGCCAAAAGTTGTGAACAAACACAACTGAGTTTCCCATGGCTCTCACTTGTGGCAGACCCCTTTTTTTTTTTTTTTTTTTTTTTTTTTACTCTCATTTTTCTCAAAATTTGAACAAGACAAATGAATATTATAAAAATTACTGAAACTAATCCTATTATAAAACTTTTCTTATGAAAATGTTTAAAATGCCACTATAATTTATAGATGGTATTTTACTTTTTAAAAAATAAAATTTGGGGCCCATTTTTATAATTATGGCCCCGGCCTCTTAAGTTTAAGAACCGGGGCTGGTGAGGGCTTCTTGAACCTTCTTCCTCCTTTGACTAGTCATAGGTCATATGATATCAACTAAGGAATCCCTTTGATAAGGACTTGTATTTGAAATCATTCTACGTCCTTTGTTAAGCACCTTGTCCTTTTCTTCAACCCCTCATCGATGATTGGTGGTATTGATCATCATCCTATTTATTCTCTCAAGTCTTAACTAATAGTTCTTCTCTTTAGAGGTTAATTTTATTTTTTTGAATTTTTATTATTTATATTTAATAATTTAAATTGTATCTTTAAACTGATAGATAATTAAATCAATATTTAGTATATGAGTTGAATTGAAATCAAAATTTTATTATTTTCATTATTAATAGGGTTTTAAATATTATAATTGAAAATAGAAAAAATTAAGAACTTAGAATTTAGGCTATGTTGAATATGAATTAATATTTAAAACTTTAAAAATTGAATAAAAGTTTTATAAATTGAAATTAGATAATTATGATTTTTAAATTTAAGTTAAATATTGTAATATGAAGGGTGACCAACCAAAATATCACTATACTTCTCACTTGTATTTGCTTTGGTCGTTATACATTTTTTTAGCCAAGAATGTCACTATACTACTTTTTTTTAGCCACGAATGTCACTATACTATTTTAAGGGAAAAAAAATGTCACTTTTGTCATGTGCACTGTTTGTGCTAACAGAATAACTATCACGTGCACCTCACGTGTCCCTTTTCAGGGATATTTTTTGTCTAAGTCATAAATAAAGAAGCAAAGAGAAAAATAAAATAAAATAACAAAGTGGGGGCTTTCGGTCAAAAACTATTGTGGTTTCCCTCTCCCACCACCAAAATAAAACCATAGCTCCTCCCTCGCAAGATAGGAAGATTCTCCGCCATCCTACCAAGCTAAAGCCTCCACAATATAGAGGACTACGGTGTTAGATTAGTTGGGAGGTCATTGGAGTTCTTTTTCTTCTTTCTTTTTTTTTTTTTTTTTTGTTAAATTAGAAATGGTTGGGACAAAACTTGGTTGGGGGAGGAAGGGAGAGGGACGGTGGTGTTAGATTTATAGAGTACTGTGATGTTAAACCTTTGGTCTCAATTCCTAAGTTTTAAGTGATGATCAAACAAATATGATAAAGGGATTTAATGGTTTGCTTGAGTTAAAAGTGCAGGAAATGAAGGTTTCGAAACCGAGCTCAACAGGCTTTCGACGTCGACACTAAATCCAGAACGTCTCAAGTTCAAGCAGTCGACAAGTGTACGAACTTGAACTAAACCCAAAAACTATTGAGTCCCAATATCGACAGGTCCTCAAACTCGAAGGTTGCCCAAAAAGCTTAGACATCGAGCTAGTTGACAGGCAGCCGACAGCAGTCAAGCTCTCGGGTTGGAAATCTCGAAATAAAATTGAAGTCTCGATCTCGAACATCGACAGGCTCTCGACGTTGAAGACAGTGGAAATGAAGAATGTGCCAAACGCATTAATCACAACTCGCGCAAATGAAGTAGCTGCTGCAGACAAAAATTCAAATATTATGAAGCTTTGAGCTTAAACCCGGTCTCGAACCTGAAAAGCTGAAACAGAGAAAGTGACAGGTTTGCCACTTTGTCAACGGGAAAACAGAGCCTCTTTTAAGATATCAACTCTCCTATATAAATACAAGCTTTTGAATACTTTCAAGACACCTCTTTCATCTCAATCTCTCTAAATGTTAAAGTAAAAGTGAACTTTTACTTTCAAGTCATCTTTTCAAGTTTGCAATAGTTAGCTAGTTTCTAGCATTATATTCTTGCTGAATTTTCTGGGTCAAGTCTTGGACTCTTTCAAGGTGATTGAAAGAGTTCAAGCATTGGGGAATTATCATAAAGATCAACAGTAATTTGAGTAAGCCAGTGGAGATCTTTTGGGATAATTTTGTAAGGTTTGGAGATTCACCTTTAAGGATTTCAAGAGTTAGTGGAAACCAAGTTGTTGCTAATGTAGGCTTTTGTTGATAAAGGAAAGTTAACCACATTAAAGTCTTGTTCTTTCCTTTTGATTTTCAAACTCTCACATTTCACACATTTCACCAAAATTATTTTACTTGTTTGAAAGAAAGTTTTTATTACCAACCCAATTCACCCCTCCCCCACTTTGGTTGGTTAGTTTAGTTGCAATTTCATGTGCAAACGGTTATCGTTTTTAAGGTGGAGGGATATGGAGGACAAGGGTGGCGGCAAAGCGTTTTCAAGTTGAAGGGAAAGGCTGGGTGAAGGTGGGCAACAGCTTTCTTTCCAAACCCAATGCTTTCATTTGTATCCAGGCGTTGCACATTGTTGACAACTTGAATGCTTCAGAAACATACGCATTACTGGAGTCCTTTTTTGAGCAGCGGGTGAGCTTAATTTTGGAATATTGAAATCTCGTTTGCAAAAAATGAAAATTACTCAATCAGATGATCCATGAAATTGAAATACTGGGCATTTTAGTTCATGTTAATTAGCCTTCATATATGACAATTTTTGGGCTAATTTATAGAACCTTTTATGTGGCTTTGTTCTTGTTGTTACTCACAAAGTATTCCATTTTAGGGGGCGGGGTGGGGGTAGGGGCAGAGGGGGCTTGAATGGGTGGAAGTATTGGCGTATGGAAGGCGAACGGCTACTGCTGGAGGGGCTTGCCGAACGGAAGCGGAGGACGGCAGTGGAGGAGGGAGAAAGGTGAAGGAATTTGGGAAAGACGATAAACTAGTAAATTTAAATTTGGGGAAGAAGGAAAAAAAAAACAAAACAAAAAAAAGAAGGTGAATAGTGAACAGACAAAAATGCCCTTGAAAAAGGCATGTGAGAGTCACATGACGGCCATTCCATCAAGGCAAATGGAGGTTAACGACCAAATGACATTTTTGGGCTGGTTAAATTAGTATAGTGACATTTGTGGCTAAAAAAAAAGTTAGTGATCAAAGAGAACATGATGAAGGCATCCCTAGTCCATCGATAAGTCCACAGACAAGTGAATCCAGAGAAGCTGAGGAGGTTCGGGTTGTATACTGAGGCCCACCAATGCTTCAGGATCCAAGTCCATATCAAAGGGATCCACTTGTAGATATCATTGGGCCAATGACGCGGAGCAGAGGAAGAAGAGTTCGTGAGGATCTCAACAACCTTGTGCAAGCTTGCAGACAGGATGCTCAGTTGATAGTAGAAGCCAACACCTTGGAAAATAAAGCCGGAAAGGTTCAAATTGCAACTCTCCTTACAATTCTTGAAGAAGAGGCGCAAATCACCATTCCACAATGAAGAGAAGGCTGTTTCTTGAAGTTCTTGAACACACCGGAAGGTTCTTGGACTTTAAAGAGACGTTTCTTGAAGTTCTTGATTTTCTTGAAAATCTTGAATTTTATATTTTGCCAAATCTTGAAGAATCTTGAAATGATTTGAAAAATCTTGATTCCGAAATGATTCCGGGAGATTCTAGAAGATTCCGGAAGCTCGCTACACCATTCCACCATGCGCCATCAACAAATAGGCCGAACCTCCATGGAGTCCATTCCACATCACCAACGGTGGTGGTTCATTCTTATTAACATAAACCTATGGAAGATGGATATGTATGGAAATATGGGTGGTTGAAACAAAGGGACCTCTCTTGGACGGTTACTATGTTGCACAACGGAGACACTTTTCCCAGTGGAATAAAGGAGTGCCAACGGTGAAGCTCGCTCTTCTTCGTTGATCTAATATATATAGAAAGAAAAAAGAACTAAACCAAAAAAAGGTTGGCGAAGTCTGGATGGAAAGGGTTCATGATATATTTTCCTACTGTCCTGTTTCTGCGATAGGGAAAAGAATAATGAAGGTTGGCAGCACCCCTTCTTCCGGCAAGGAATGGAAATCAGTGAAATTTTTTGGCTATCGGAGCTTGGTCTGAACACAAAAGTCTAGAAGTTTCATCCCCTGTAAGATTCGGTTTCTACTTTGCACTAACACTCCATCACAAAAAATGGCCATCAGAGAAGAGGTAAATTCATAACAATAATTCTTCCAAGTGCATTGAATAATTTTTAGGGGTTTCCAGAATTCTCGCTTCACATAGCCATGCAATTTCCTCTGTTTTGTTGCTTTCTCTCTTATACAACTCCTGCCATTGCCCAACCCAATTTTTAATGCTCTGCAAAATCACCATGAGCCTTCCTTTTGAGCATTGCCACGGTTGAGACTTATAAGGGCAATAATCTGAAGGCCGAGACAACGTATTTTTTAAGTTCTTTTGCCTATGAAGTGGAAGGACACCATTGCATTCTCTGATTTTCAATTTAGTTCCCATTCTGTCCAAATTTAGGAATGCGATTTCTGATGTTCTCTATTTTCTTAGTTCCTAATTCCTCGGGGTTGTATTTTGTTGGGATGGCAGCCTTTCTAATTAGGAAATTCGGAGATCCTTTTGTTTTTTTGTAATGGCTTGTGACATTTCTAACCTACATCCTGTATTTTAACCTTATCCAACATTCTAATTACAATGTTCTTAATCGCTGTCATGAGGACAGTGTGTGAATAATGTATCACTTATTTTCCTTCTCGAACTAATACTCACTTTTGAATATCAAATATTGAATTTGATATTCATGTTGTTGTTTTCTATAAAACTGTAATGTACTGCTACACGGATAATAGATTGGTCCTGGATTTTGGAAATTTGACCTATTGAGTGAAGTTTCTTGCATCAGTTATGATACTGATGTTCAATATTGTTGGAGATAAACCAATTGTTTAAGTTTATGGGAGTTTGAAGTGAAAGCTTTAGTACCAAGATTATTGAAGAAACTTGTGTGTTTCTTCATATTTACGAGTTTAATATGTTATGTCTATATTTTCTTTTGGTTGTTTTGCTTATATAGTGCATACTCTATTCTATTTAGTTTATATTAATTTACCTTTTTGGTTGAAACAAATTTTCTATTTGTTGTTTCTTGAAATGATAAATTTATGTGGTTTAAACACCAACAAGTCAAATGCCAATGAGACTTTAATGCCTCTTAATATGATTAATTCGCCTTTATTTCATCATGCATTGGAAGTTTTGTCAGATTTTTTTACTTTTGTTGTTTAATCATTATGAGCTTAGCACATGGCTCTGTATGTTTTTTTTTCCTTGGACTATTCACAAAGCGTTAGTCCTCCATTTGCCACTCAAAGTGATATATAAGCATCAGAGTTGGGACCCTGATGAACTTTTTGATTCCGGTTCGAACAGAAACTCCTCTGAAAAAGAACCGCAAGGATACAGAGAAACAGGTTCGTTGATTAAAAGCTTCAGCCCAGAGGAACGGCATATTAATGTGAAGGGTCGATCTGAGATTGGCAGAGAAGCTCAAGAACTAAAATTGGAATGACCAGTTCTAGATGAAAGCCGACACATAAATTATTACACCCTTGGAGGCTTGGAACCTGCTACATGGCTATGTATGTACCCGTGGTTATTTTTTCCTTCACTTCACCTCTGATTTTTGGAATTTAAGACATAAGTGGTTGTTTCATTCTCTTTTAACACATGTAGTGTTTGAGATTCATTTGGTTAGGATTCTAGAATCTCTTTTTTCTTATGAAATGCATTGCAATGCATATCTTCTTCTTTTTTTTTTGGATTATGCAAATGCATATCTGAGGTGCAAGAAGATCCTATTCACTAAGCCTTATAATATGGAAACTGCTCAATTATCCTACTTATTGGAGCTCTTATATGTGTCTTCTGCTACCAATACTTTCTGTAATTGATTCTTCAGGGATAAATAAATAAATGGTGGATATTATTAGGTTTCGGTACTAAGGGAATTAGCAGCAAAACTTGGAATTCAAAATTAAAGGGGCCAAGAGCAATAACAAAAATTTATATGGATAACATATTTATATATAGATAGATAGATAGATAGATAGATAGATAGATGTGCCACTAAAGGGAATATTCAGGGCTATTCCTACTATAAACCGGGCCTTGTTCTAAAATAAAAATTCAGACCTTTTTATATTATCATAAATGTAAAATAATATTTATTGTTTTACATTTAAGATAATATATTATTTTACATTTACGATAATATAAAAGAACACAGATTTATATTTTGAACCGGGCCTTTTTTTAATACTCTTCATATACCATTAGAAATGTTTACTTTCATTTTTTTTTTTTTTTGTTTGGTCGAGTAGAAGAGTCTACTTACAAATTGTTTACTCTTCTTATCCTTACTAATATAATGATTTGCAATCTATAATTAACTCACGTATAAAAAGTAAAGACATAATCAGAATAAAATGTAGCAAATTAACTATTTTAACTGGTTTATCTTGAGCTCCATTAATATGTTGTATATTTTGAGATCGGATTTTTCTGATAAAGTTTGGGTACGACACAACTCTTAGAAAGCTTTCACCCCGGGAGGAGTATTCATTAATAAGGCTTTCAAAATTAAAATATTTCAACAACAAATCACAAAACAATTCTAAATAATATATATATATATATATAATCTCATAGAAAATAAAGGTGAGTGAATGACGGTAAATTTATATTCGGTTAATAGAGTAATTAAAGTAAATATTATATGAAATACATATCTTTACTAAATTAATAATAATAATAATAATAATAATTTATTAATGCACTGTGGCTCATGTGAAACACCGGCAAGGCCGACTCTGGCAATATTAATGCATATGTAATATATTATTATATTTTTTCTCATGTAGTCCATTTTCATACTCTTACAATGTCCCTTTGTTTATCAGCATCTCCATACTAAGATAGGGCAGGAGGAGGAAAATGAGTAGCCACTTCCACTGGTTAGAACGTCAAATGTGTCAGATACACATTTTTGTGTTGTTTGGTAATTGGCTAATTACTAATTTAGATGAGTTTTAAGGCTTACTTTACTCTTTCATCTTTTACCTGCATTATTTGTTTTAAAACATAATAGTATTTATATTATTTTTTTTCGTTATTTATTTAAATTTGTTGTATTTTTGTAGGGGGTTTTATTTACATAAGTTGTTTTGTGTTATATACATAGTTGGCCCTGAGCATGTGCTGGGTGAGCCCATACTCAAGGCCCAACAATTTTTAGGGCCTCAATTTTACATTTCTTGAGATATCTTTCTCTTTTACAATTTTTTTTTTTTTTTTGGAACGATGTGCCACTGAACAAGAAATAAAAAAAAAACACTCAAACCCAAACCCAAGCCCAAGCCCAAGCCCCCAATTCCTATCTATCTATCCTTCTCATCACTCTCCTTCGACTTGATAAACCCGATTAAGGTTTGAAGCTTCAATTTTTATTTTGGGTGAACTACAGTTTCCCCCTTGTGATTTTATGGTACAGACAGTTTTTCACTTGTAATTTTATGATATGGACAATTTATCCACTATAATTTTAAAATTCTCAGTTGCCCCCTCATACTTTGGGGTTAACTATCCATTTAATGAAAGACACTAACTTTCACAGAGGGTGTGGTACATGCTCAAGTAGATGAGAGTGGGTGTAAAAAAACATTCACAAATTACCATTTCATCCCCTTCTTCCCAGTCCATTTATACTTTCTCGACTCCTCCCTCAAACTCTCCCACTAAAATCAAGCAACAATAATTTTGCGTTTTCTATTATTTCTCAATTCTATCACTATTATTGCGCCATCAGTTAGGAATAGAAAGGAGTTTTGCTCTTCACAAACCTGTATAAATTTTCAGACTTTCATTAAAAATACTTTCCATGACCGTCCAGCTAGCGAAACGACGAGCATCAGAGACTTCATTTGCCCCAATTGCCCGGTAGTGCATTTGTACCTGTTTGGAATTTTAGTTCTTTGCCTGCTATGAATCTGAATTTTAGTTTCTCTCAATATCATATCAGATTGAAAAATTAAATATTTTAAGCTATGCTTCTGGAAATTCTTTATCCTTCAAGCTTTAGTAAGGCTGTAGTTATTTTACATTTGAAAAAGCCTGTGGGATTTTTGTTCTTCTATGCTGTGGGATTTCAAAAGAGGTATAATTAAAGTAGTTGTTGTTCAGCTGCAAGAGAATTATAAAAAATAAAAATTAAAAAAGTTGTCATCAGATACTAATTGCTTCGGTAACTCTAGTTTCAGTTGAAATTGGGTTTCTGTCAGGATGGAAGCCATGGATTCTTCTTAGAAACCTTCGGGAAAGGAAGTTCCACCAGAAAAAACTTTACTATGTTTTATTGTAGACCAGTCAGTATTCAGAAAAGAAAAAAAAAAAAATTACATCAGGGGTATTTTATCAATTCTGTTAAAGTTTGTACTTTATGTTAAATGGAAACTTTAGTCCAAAACTATAAGAAAATAATTGAAAATTTGAAACCACATGGGAAAACTGTCCATTACCATAAAATCACAAGGGGAAGCTGTATTTCACCATTTTATTTTTTTCCGCCAAAAAAAATAATTATAAATCGCTCTCTCGATTTTTGTTTTTTTTTTTTTTCATTAACACTCATGCAGCCTCTCATGACCCAACCTCCTCAAGTCTAGCTCAACAAAATTTTCACCAAAATTTGTGAATTCTTCTTATTTCTTTTCTTTTTTTTTTAATTCAAGCAGTAACTTTAATTTTGTTTTTGTTTGCATTTGCATATTGATCTTTAGATGTTCTACATTTATTTATTTATTTTCAATCAATAGTTCTTCATATAAAGCCTAGTTTATATTTTTAAATTTTTATTATTTATGTTTCAATAATTTAAATTATTTTTTAATTTTATAGATTATTAAATTAATAATAGGTGTTTGAGTTGAATTGAAATTAAATTTTATTGTTTTTATTATTAATTTGAGTCTAAATGATATTTTATGATTTGAATTAGGGGTTGAAGATTATTGTTGAAATTACAAAATTACAAAATTTTAATTTAGGCAATAAATGTTGAATATGATTTTACATTTGAAACTTAAAAGCTGAATTCGAATTTTATAAATTGAAATTAGATATATGAGTTTTAAATTTACTTGATGGATGAATTAGGATTTCATATGTGAAACCCTGTAAAATTTTAATCTTTTAAAATCGCCTCGAGAATATATTGAGTGATTTATAAATATTTTATGATTATTTATAAGAATTTCTTTTAAAATAATTTACGTTTAAAATTATTTCTTTAAGAAAATGTTATAAAAGTCCTCGGATATTTTATTTGAAAAAGAATTTCTTTATTTTAATTTCAAATCTTTAATTATGTGAGTTAGTTGATAAATTTGATTCTAAAATTCATGTTATGCTATTTGTTTAGGAATATTATGATTTAGAAATTTACAGAATTTTTGGAAATAGGAATTAGAAGATAAGGAAATTAGAAAATAAATGAAAAATAATTATAAAAAAAAGGCCAATTGGTTTTACCCAGTTCCAAATCGGGTAAAATTGATTGCACCGCTTTAAACAGTAAAAATGGAAGCTTCTCACCGCCTATAAACGGTTTTATCCATTGGGAAAGAGGGAAAACCAATGGACAATCGGTATTACCCAATTCCAATCGAGTAAAACCGATTAGTGAAAAATAATATTTCATAAACCGATTCCTAATAGGGTAAAACCGATTCAATTCGGATAGAATTTGGTAAATCAATTTTGACCTTTTAAACAATCGGATAAACCGATTGGTAAATTAATAAAAAATTCTCGCCACCTTATGAATCAATTATAACCGATTCATGATCGGGGGAAGCCGATTGCAAGCGGTAATACCGATTCTCCAATCAGGTAAAACCGATTTATTGTCAATATTAAAAATAAATACTTGCCACCCAAGCTACGGGCATGGGGGTCATTTTAACCCCTAGCCGTTGACCCATATGGCTCCAAGAGCCTCTCCTTCCTAAACCTCCCTTTGTGCAATTCCATCTCCAAGAGCTAGAGAAAGTCTCAAAAACTAGAAATAGGAAGAAAAAATAGGAAGAAGAAGAAGAAGGAACAAGGTTTTGACGCAAAACCTCCATTCTAATCCGAGGAAACTCAGCTAGGGAGCGTGAGGAATCGAAAGAGGTAAGAATTTTACGTTAGAAAGTGCAATTATAATGCAAAAATTTAGATTTTATAAAGTTTTCTTAGAATTTAATTATTCTTGAAATTTTGTATGTTAGAAAAATGTTTGAAATGTTAAACATGTTCTAGGAGTATTATAGAAATGGTTTTTGGCAAAAAGAATTGAAAAAAAAAAGAGTTTAGATACACTTTTGTTGAAAAACCCGAAGCTAGGTGAAGAACACAAAATCTGGGCACAAATCAGTTTTGACCGATTCAGAATCGGGTAAAACCGATTGGAAAAATAGTTTTATCAATTTCTGAATTTGAAAATTTATCAGGGGCTATTATGCAAATACTGGACCGATTTTAGCCGATTAGAAATCGGGAAAAACCGATCCAGAGTTTTCTGAGAATTTTGAATTGGTTTTGACCAATTTACCCTCGGGTAAAACCGATCCAAAAAGGGAAATTTTGATTTTCCGCAATTTTGATTTCTTTTAGTTATTTCTTTATAAATCCTTTTATAAATTCTTGTTAAAAATATTTTAACTAGTGTTTTAAGGATTTTTACACTTATATTTTCTTAAGTTATAATTTTTATGAGTTTTGTCCGATTTTGGACTATTTACGAAATAACGTAGAAATAATGCTTAGAAAGTCTTTAAATTTTAGTTTTACGACATAATGCTTATATTATTACATTTTTATAGTTAATTTCAAGTTAGATAATTTTAGAATACGTATTTTCTAGATACATATGTTTAAATGGAAAATTAGGTAAATTACCTTTATGCCCTTATTAGTTATAATTCTGAATAAGTTAGAAATTATAATTCTATTGGTTAGAAATGGTACTGAATTGCCGGAACCTGAAATATATGCAGATCTGTTAGATAGCTAGTTTGTGAGAATGTATTTTGAACAGATGTGAGTTTATCACTGAAAATGAATTTCGTTTTAATGCAATTAATAATTGAATTGCACTGAATCTTGTTTGTACATGTTTTGAAATGTTTGTTAAAAATGCTTGAAATATTTTTTTATTTTGAACTGCCAGTTGTGTTTATTTACCGGGTGGAACGCATATGTACTTGTTATGTTTGAGTTGTATTTCCTTTGTACACTGAATATGTTATATAAGCATAAGTTGTGTCAGACCCATTATTTGGTGCGATTTGATCCCACGAGCCAGCGTAAGGCTTGGTCGTTTGGATCATTTGTGTTCTAGATTTTGAAATCAGTACTGTTTTACCAGGGCCCATATATGACCGTTTAGGAGTGGCTGACGATACCGATATGATATGATATGACATGACATGACATGATATTATATGATATGATATGATATGACATGCAATGTTATGATATGATATGACATGATATGATATGACATGCAATGTTATGATATGATATGATATGAAATGTTATGATATGCCCGCGATATGAACTGGCTAGTTCGTTTATTGTTCATATAGACCTTTAAATGACCAACCTTCTGAACACAAGTGTCCACCATGCTTAAGGTGTGAATTTGATTCAAGTGTTCAGAATGTCAGAACTCGAAGGGCTAGAGTTCAACCTGAGGTGAATCCAAGTCTATATAAGGGTTCTCCATTAAAGCCTCCAGCTAAGGTTCCAGCTCGAAGGACCAAAAGCCAACCAAAAGAAGCTCAAATGGCCGCCAGGGATAAAAAGGGTTTTTTTTCGCCTCCAGCGCCTTCAAGGGTCATTTATTTTGGAGAGTTACGGACTGAATATTAAAAGTATTAAGTGGAGTGAATTTTACAAGTCTTGAAAATCATTAGAGTTCTTGATTTGTTACACGCCATTACTTTTAAGGTAATTACTTAATAGTAGTTTCTTGAAAAGAATTCTTGCATGTTTTCTTTTAAGAAATAGGAATTACATTATTTTTGTATTTTCCTTTTTATTTTCTTAAGGGAATTTCGGCCACCTCCTTTTTGGAAGGTAACTGAAATTCTACTTCCCCTTTAACCTAGTTCCTTTAGGTTTTGGGTTTTGTAAGGTTTCCAATTCTCATGGTTTCCACTTTTATTTTCTATTCCTTTCTACTTCACATAGGCGCACAACCCCCTATTTAAATGGCTCCTTGCGCATCAAGACAACCACAGAATTCACAATTGATATAATTTGGTGTAAGGTTAATATCCATGTTTTATGTTTGAATTCTACTCATTGAACTATAGTCAATCCTGCATGATTTCGACCTATTAGTTTATAGAATTGCATGTTAATTAGGTTTATAGTCTCGCCTAATTAAATTAGCTTTTCACTTCAATTCGTTGCTTGTGCTTGGTTTATAGTTTAAAAACAACTTGATGTTCTATCGAATGCACGTAGTGATTGTGGTTTCAAGGGATTCTACTGTGTTCTTTTAATTGGAGTTTTGGTTACTTTCCGCACACTGCAATTCTCAATATAGAATCCGCATCACCTTCATTCTCACTATATGTTCTATGAATCCCGCATGAGTCGTGAATGATATATGTTAGGATATGCCTGAATTGTGTGCATGGGTAATATTTGTAACTCAGTAAATGTTTGCGAAAACGGTGGACTCTCATTGGGCAATGGCTCATTCCATTTTCTTGTGTTCCTGTTTTCTGTTTTCAAATTTTTATTACAGATCTTTGGTACGAAGATGATTATGCTCACTAGGATCACTCGGAATTTGGAAATTTTGGATATGGCTAGAACGCGGGATTGTTTAGACTAGTTCATACTCTGATAATTCATGGATTATAGGGCTGTGTAAGTTTTACTATATTTTAATAAATAAATAAATAAAAATTATTGTCATGTTCTGCCAGTTCTGAGTCCTGGTGGGAACCGACAGGCATTCGGTGAAGCTAACCCCTTGTATGAGCAGTGGTTGATCTAGGATGTCACATCATATGAATTGTGAATTGTGTATTTACTCGATAGATTATTTGCATCTAAAGATGAAACAATAATGTAACTTTGTAAGTGAATTATTATATGGGAGTTGTTATTGCCAGATACTTTTATAGCATACAGAGCACTTTTTTATCACTTTTCCCATCCTACCCTTAATTGGTCAAACTATCAGATTCTCTATCCTCCCCACGGCTCTCCCGAATATATCTATATTCAGAATCAGTCCATCTCTCCTGCCTCGTTCCTGCCGTCTTCTCCCACGCTCTCTTTGCTCAGCCATTTCCCCCAATTTTTTAGTAAACAGCCAAGAGTTGTTTATACCAAAATCTGACAATTTATTAGTTCTCTCCCTTCAACTCCTGTAATTTTCCCTGAAAGAAAAATCCAACTTTTTGACAGCTTTTGTGTTTCTTGATTCATAATAAACGATCCCAAAAGGGTAGTAGAAATTTAGCCATGTGTGGTGGAGCTATCATTTCCGAATTTACAGCGCCGAGCCGGGCTTCCCGGAAGCTGACGGCCGACTTGCTATGGGGACCCGGCGCTGATCTGCTCGAAGGCAAGAATAAGAAGAAGAGGAAGAATGGGTACTTGAAGCCGCTGAGATCTAAGTTCGTGGACTTGGAGGACGAATTTGAGACCGATTTTCAGGAATTTAAGGATTTCTCCGATGATGACGTGGAGGAGCTGGAGGATGTGAAGCCTTTTGCTTTCTCTGCCGCCAAGCATTCTGGGTCTGTCCTTTTGCTTTAATTTGGGTTTCATTTTCTTCTTTGATTAGGAACCTATGAATCAGGCTCGGTATACTGTAGTCAAACGCTGTGTTGATTCTCTAAACAAATATTTGGGATTTTTACCCCTTCGAAATTTGTATGTAGCCTTTGTGGAAGAGTTTGTTTGAAAGAAGGAAGTTTTATTATTTTCTTAAATTTGTATTTGTATTTGTATCTATATGGATTGACAGTCTTCCCCTTTGTCCTTCAAACTACCAAAAGAATCACCTCAGCCAGAAAACCCAATGTTCTTAAATTTCCTTTCATAGTCTAAGAGATGTTTACTGTTCCAATTTAGCTATGCGGGTCAAGCTATATGGAGCTAGAGAAATCCACATAATCAGTGGCATTCAGGCTCTGCTGCAGACATTTTGGTCAGCCTACTAAAGTTGGAATCTGATAGTTTGACCAGGTAAGGGTAGGATGGGAAAAGTTGTAAAAAAGTGCTCTGTATGCTATAAAAGTATCTGGCAATAACAACTCCCTTATTATATTTATATATGTTTTTCGAAATAATTTGTATTTTAAACGTGTCATTTATGAATATTTTATATTTACAAAATATAAAAAAAGCCTAAATTTATGTTATCCACGAGACTTTTTTTAAATAGGATCAGCCATGATGATATATAGGCATGTTCTTTTTGAGCGTTTTGAAAACGATTTTGAAAACAAGTTTTGAAAAATAGTTTTATAATGTAAAAAGTGTATTGAAAATGTAAAAAGTAGATGCTGAATAGTAAAAAGTTGTATTAAAAATGATGAAATATGATTAAAATATATTAAATTTACTGTTGAAACCAAAACCGTTTTCAAAACGAAACAAAAAGAACATGCCCATAACTTCCTTATGATGCACTTGGTAATTACTCCTTGTTCATTTGTATGGCTCAAAATTCAAATGATGGAAAAGGAGTGGAGCACAACAAATCACAACAAATATTTAATGCATGCCTGACCCTTTTTAAACTTTTAGTAGTGAGAACGAAGCAATTTCGAAAAGGATTACTTGCTTTTCTGCTTTTTAGGTAAAACTCTTCGAGACCTGAGTCTGGGTCTCCAGGACACCCTAAAGTTTCCCGTTATACCTAAGTTTGAGGCTACTCCGTTTTAATATTGGATGAATTGTACGATGGGTTAATTTCCTTTTGTCCCGTGTTTGTAAAATAATTCGATTTCTGACTTATATAATTTTAATGTACATCTTTTAACATATGAATTGTCATTATTTCACGAAATTATCTTCACTTTTACTCATGTCACTAGTACTTTTAAGGAAGTATTTTAAAAATATTATGGGTAAAAATCAAACTATCTTATAAATATGGGGACAAAAGATAATTACAAATACGTTTCAAAGTCTTCATTTTAAAACTCCAAATGCAAAAACCACCTCCTTTTCCACAAAAATAAAACAAAAGAAAAGACAGAAAGGGACATACTAATAATTTAAAACAGACAAAGTTGTTCCACCTCAACCATCTTACTATTATTATTTACCTGCCGAGTCCCATCTAAACCTTAGGCAGTTAGGCCTGTCTGTCTCTTTTCTTTCTTTCTTTTCCTTCCAATTTCTACTTTCTTTCTATGTCTAATTCTAAATCCACACACTAACAAAGCAGAGCCAAACTTCAAAAAAGAGAGGTTCCCAAAAATAAAGAAGAAAAAAAGATGGGAAATGGGTGTCACCATAATCATCAAGAAAGCTTCTACAACAAAACCACATTTCTACTCTGCCGACTTTCAATCAAAGATGTCAGATTAAGACACCCCAAAGATCGTTCCTCTTCCCTCTCCGAGGATCCCTCTTCCCCGAAAGTTAGCTGCATGGGCCAAGTCAAAAAAAGCCACCAGTTGATCGGATTTTCAACGCCGTATAGGCTCACGATGACTGCCGCCACCGGCGCCACCGCCTTGATTGCCTCAAAGCCCAACACAAACAGAGGCCACTTCAAGTACACAAAGCTCAAGAGATTCTTTTCTGGGAAAAATCTCCTGACCTCAACCGCTACCGCCACCGCCGCGGCCAACGCCGCCCCTCCCGCCGATGGAAGAAGCAGGAGCTGCAGGGAGAACATCCTGAGGAGAAACGGGTCGAGAAGGTCATCCAAAATTAATAATGACGATGGTAGTCATGATCATCGGGCGGATAACCGCCATGTGAATTTGAATATCAATGAATTGGATCCTCCATTGCCGGTGACCAAAAAAGCGCCGACACCATCTGAAGCCCTGTGGAAGAGAAGATCTGGTGGGATGGCATTACAGATCGAACAGATTCATGTACCTAAGAACGTGTACAACTATCATCCCGTAACCACTGTATGATTGGGGGGGTCCCATAATTTCCAGTCAAAGGTATTCCGAATTCGAGAAAAATATATTGTAAATTTCAACTGTTTTCTTATATTTAATCATGGCAATGCGACTTTGTAAACTGGATTCCTTTGGTTACACTAAATATTTTTTCATTTCTACATATTTTTTACATCACTTGGAATTTCTGAACTCTTGATTTAGAGCATCTCCAACCAGGATACCATTTTTAGCACAAATGCCAAAAAATTGGCATTTAAAATGGCATCAACCATGGTGAGAGATCAATGGTTGATGCCATTTTTAATGCCATTTATGAATATTATTATTTTAATACTTTTGTTAACCTTTATGCATTTAAATAAATGTTCTTAAATATTTATTGTTAATACTACCATTTTAAGAATAAAATTTCTTTATAATTTTATTCTTCGCTTGTCATAAAATGTAAAAAAAAGTTGTAAAAAATAATAAAATTACAGAATAAAATAATAATTCAATTCAATAACTATTTAATAAAGGATAGGAAAATTTGTAAAAAACACAATAATATTGGGAATACATTGCACTACATTAAAAACAACAATTACAATACGAACAATGCATAAATAAAAATAAAAACTTCAATAATAGGCATTAGAATACTTTTCCCACAAGTGTTCAATCAGTGCGTTACGAAGGGCAATGTGGGCATTTTTATCTCTTATTTCCCTAAACCAGTTTCGATAGTTTTGAAACCGTTCGTTGTCATCCTCCACCATATCAAGTTCAATCTCGGGTTGGGAAATCGGTCTGGTAATAACTGGCGTAGATGACGCTCATCCTCAATTATCATATTGCGCATGATAATGCAAGCTGACATTACATCTCGTAACACTTCTTTATCCCAATATCGTACTGGATTTTCAACGATATGAAAACGTGCTTGTAAAACGCCAAAAGCACGCTCCACATCTTTTCTACATGCCTCTTGCATTTTGGTAAAATGTTGCATCTTTGGTGTATGCGGGTTGTGAATAGACTGGACAATGGTTGACCATTTTGGATATATGCCATCAGCTAGATAATAACCCATATTATATTCTTTTCCTTGAATTGTGTAATGAGCGGGAGGAGAAATACCTTGTTCAAGATTGGAAAACAAATTGGATGAATCGAGGACATTAACGTCATTGTTAGCGCCCGGCATACCAAAATTAGCATGCCAAAACCACAGATCGTAATCCGCTATAGCTTCAAGAATAATTGTTGGTGCTCCGCTACGACCCGAATACTGCCCGGCCCATCCCGTTGGACAATTTTTCCATTTCCAATGCATACAATCCAAACTGCCCAACATCCCGGGAAAACCGCATTGCTCACCAATATACAAAAGTCTAGCAATGTCATTTGCATTAGGTGATCTTAGATAGGTACCTGAAAAAATTTCAACAATGGCCCTGCAGAACCTTTTAGCACATTCAAGTATAGTCGACTCCCCGATTTTAAGATATTCATCGAAGGCATCCGCTCCTTACGAACAGTGCCAAAACTCGAATAGCCGTTGTGCATTTTTGCAAAGTTGAAAGTCCAAGCTTACCCGTTGCATCCCTTCGTTGTTGGAAGTAGATGTCATGATTCTATACCGCATCAACGATACGTAAGAATAGCAGCCGGGACATACGAAATCGCCGGCGAAATATATGCAAAGGGTACAATGGATTTTCTGCAAAATAATCACGGATTAGAATATTTTCTGCATTAACACGATCACGATTGATCACTCTATGTCCTAGAGTTGAGCCACCATGGGTACGTCGGTTGGATCGTTGATTACGACGACGCTCCCTGAGAATGTTCTGGTTTTTGATCATCTCTTCAATCATTGCCTCTTCATCACCGAAATCGATTGGAGTATCAAACTCATCATCGGAAGATGATTTGTCAATACTAACATTTGGTAGCCCCTCGACGTTGAAATTCATATTTTCTGAATATTGTGAAGAAACGAAAAATGATGGATGGTATTTTGCATAAAACGTGTTGAGTAGGGGATGATTGGAATGCATAACTAATGTTGGTATTATAAAAAAAATAATGATAAGGTTGTTGATTTGGTGAAATATATCAAACGGTCACGGAAAGGATGAAATCCGCCAGATGAAAGAGATGAAGACACGTGGATGATGGGGTGAATCAAAATGCGGATGTGAAGTGAACGGTTGAGATTAGCGGAAAATCAATCCGACGGCTGTGATAAGGATGAAATCTTAAGACAAATAACATCGTGACACGTGGACGATAGGATTGTTGATAAGGAAATAATGAATCCAATGGTTGTTGCGAGTCCGAAATTGATCAAACGGTTGTAATAAGGCTAAAATCCATCAACCAATAGGAATGTGACACGTCGATGGAAAATGATAGATAAGGCAATCTAAATCTAATGGCTGTTTTTTGCAGGCAATCCATCCTACAGACAATAATCTCCAAATAGATTTCATAATCCACCTCCAATTGGCCTATATATACAATGGCAAAACCCACCACATTTTCCATCCTCAATTGCTGAACTTGTAGTTTATTTTCTCTTGTTCTTTCCTTTCTCCTTCCACACTTCTAGTTACAAAAAATAACTTCTCGAGGCGGCGGATTTACTGTTCCTGAAGATGTTCTCTTGTGTAGGTGTCATATGGAAATTGCACAAGACCCAATAACGGGTAGGTATCAAAGTTCCCAAGAGTTTTGGGGTCGTATAACCGACCAATATAATGCCAGTAAGAATGGAAATTGGTCGGAACGCAACCAGTGCTCCGTTCAAAATCGAATCCAAACTATCATGCGAGCGGTGAAGAAGTTACAAGGATACGTCAACAGCGTCGAGAATTTGCACCGTAGTGGTGCATCGGAACAAAATATTGTGAGTCTTTTTACAATTCAAGTTTCGTATCTTAAAATATTATGAATACATTTTATTAGGATTATTAGTGAAACTGAAAATTTCTTTGTAGATGGATGAAGTGAAACAATTATACGCAGAACATACCAAAAAAGGGTCATTCAAATTTGATCATGTGTGGGACGTAATGAGGGGATTCCTATAGTTAGAAGCTAGCAAAACTGCTTCCCAACCAAAGACTAAGAAGAAAACTACGAATATCGTCTCCTCGGACTCCGAAGTTCCCACCCCCGACTATCCAACCCCCCATTTCTCTCCCAATTTATCTCAATTTTCTATTAATTTGGATTCTGACAGTGGTGGGTCATATTCTAAACGTCCTATTGGAGTAAAACAAGTCAAAATGAAAAAGAAAGCGGATAAACATTCAGATTTGTCAGACGAACAAATCATGGAAAAGAATTGAACAAATGGCGAGAATGGTGGAGGCCTCTACCCAAAAGAAAATTGATGTAGAGAACAGAAGACTAGCTCTTATGGAGGAGAAAGAAGACAACAAAACCATGAAAATAGACTTGAATTCATTTGCAAATCCAAACGTGCGTGAATACTGGAGAGCCAAGCAAAATACAATAATAGCCAAACAACGTGAACGAAGATTAGCACAGGCTCAACAAGATACGTATGGCAGTTTTTTCCGAAACTACGACGGATCTGGGAGCGATTTACCGGAGTATTAAAATATTTTCGTCTCATTGTTGTATGTTGTATGGTATTAACTATTGTTATGTTTGTTGTATGTTTTTATTTTCCGTTTTAATTATTGTTTTAGTATGAATATATTTTGTTCTTGTATTAATTTTCTCCTTCATTAATGGATGTGTGAAGTTTTTGTATTTTTATTACAATATTATTCAATTTAAATTATTGTATTTTTACTAAAAATTAATTTTTAATATTTTTTAGTCTATTAATAATTGTAGTTTATTAACATTTATAATTTTAAATAGAAAAGTCATTTAATTTGAAAAATAAAATTATAAAAAAAATTGAACTATTCACAGTATTTAATTATCATAAATTAATTAATATATTTAAGTAATTATAGAAACTAATAAAGAAAAAAACTCATCTTTTAAAGTAAAAAAAAAAAAAAGAATATAATAATAATATTTCAGAAATGAAACTGGAGCCATTTCTGGCGTCCAATTCACCTCCGCTGCTATTATAGAAGCGGAGGATAGCAACGGTTGGGGAATGGCTAAATGCCATTCCCCACCCGTTAGATACAACCGTTGCCAAAATGGCAACGGTTGGGGATGATCTTAGGGGCTCATATATGAAGAGCAATATAACAAAATAACAATAAGATAAGATCATAGCTTCACTCTTCATAATTAACACTACCTATGCTGCACTAAAAAAATATTATTTTTAAAATTTATATATTGTTATGAGTCAGAAAATATGAATTGATAATAAGTAATTTATTATTATTTTTTCAGTTATGCATTTACATCTTATTAGATGTGGGTTAATTGTTAATTCTATAAAGTAATACTCTCTCCACAAAGGGTTTTATTTTAGAAAAAATATTATCTTAGTAATAGAGTTTATTTTCTATCTTTTTGCATAAGATACCCTTATTCATTTAATAATGTGTGATCTACACTTGTTTAAAAAATAATGATATAAAAAAATATTATTGCTAAATTATTGTTTTTATGTGTATTGTACCTTATGCAGTAAATCATAATAAATTGTGTATTTTTTAAGTTAGAGTTTCTAGGAAAACAGATGAAATGTCAATACTGAGTAATTTTAATTAAAGAGGAAATTTTTTTAAATCAAGAGTAAGTGTTTGTCTAAAACGAAAAAATGTATTTTAATAGGAGAAATATGGTCAGTGTTATTAGTTATTACACTCTGGTCAAAATGGGCGTATTTTTTCCAAAAAAAAAAAAAAAAAAGGCCGTGTGGGCGTAATTCTTGATTATTTTGATTACTCTCTAGTGAATGGCTTGAAGAAATAAGAATGCGAAATTGTCCATCCCCATTTAATACTAACAATTGTTTTTGAATGCGAAAGGTGATGATCGTCAATTATCGCAAAGGTCTCATTTGGTTTCTTATAATATGGTAAAGGTCACATTTGTATGGCTCATTAAGAAACGTGTCATCTAAATTAAGAAAGCCAAAAATTAAGTCAATTAATCTACAATTTCCGTCTGGTTTCTGTTGAATTCAATTCTCTGGTTCCCAATCTCACCATGACAGAGTCAGAAATTATATGTTAAAAATTTTAGAGGGTCTAATATATCTATAAAAAAAATTTTACAGTTAAATATAATATAAAAAAAAAATTTTAACACATATTTACACTACTAATAAAGGTGCAGGAAGGGTCTGAAGACCACCCACCCACCCCAAGCCCCCTCCCCCAGGGGCTCCTCCGCCCCTCCATCTCACTAGCTCGATCCAAATTTTTGTTTTTTTAACAGAGATTAAATATTGTCAGTTGAAAAATGAAAAAGGATGGCGATTAAGATTAAGATAATGAGCTCATCAGTTGTCGTTTTGTGTCCTGACAACGTGAAAATATTAATTATAAAACGGTCAGTCACTCAACAGCGTAACATGGTTGATGGTTGTGCTGTTGGGAACGTTAGAGAAGTTCAATTTATTACCATTTATTGTGTCCGGAAAAAGTTCATCAAACCATGACTTCACCAGCACATGATCCGGGAAATTCCCTAGAGCCTGGAGGTACGCTACTTGCATGCCGTTGAATAGAATAGATTAATCTTGCATTGAATTTAGGGAGGTTAATTTTACATTTACCCACTCCCCCTTCCCCTCCCCTGGGCAAATTATTTTTTCCTTGTCGCAGTAAAATGGGTTAATTTAAAAAATGAGCAACTTAATGACTCATAAGAACGATACTTAAAATTATAATTTGACACAATACTTTTTATTTTATATCCTTATTTAAAGATTAATTATAAACTACACATTATTCTATTAGTAATGATATGTAAATAAACAAATTTAATTTAACTTTTTTAGTGAGACAAAGTTATTATTATTTTTTAAAAGACTAGAATCCTTATATAGGACATATTAAGTAAAATTTGTGAATTTAAAAAATTGCCAGTAATTTCCTTCACCAACTACTAGTGATTTGACTAATAAAAATGTTAAAAAGCAAAAGAAAAAAAGTCAACTAAATTAGGAAGAAAAAGAAGTAAGTCACACAAATAGTTGTTAAACTCGTACGATACGCGATACTTACGTATCATGAATTAAGAAATTCGATACGTATCGCACATACGTATCGCAAATTGTTGTGAATCGTTAATTTTTTCGTCGTATCGCACAATTCGATACGTATCGCAATACGTTTGCGAATCGCACGAGTTTTTCCTCTTCTTCAAATTGACTCTGAATTCAAGTCCAAAGAAAAGCACAAATTCGAAAGCAAAGTAAAAAATTGTTGTACTCTCTAGAGCAAAAAGCCAGAGTTGCAACAATCGAGGCCATGGATGCCGAAGCAGCTCTTGGAGACATACCTGATGAATTCCTTGACCCAATTCAATACACTCTGATGAAGGACCCTGTCATTTTACCTTCTTCAAAGATTACAATCGATCGCCCAATTATTCAGAGACATCTTTTGAGTGATAGTAAGGACCCTTTTAATCGATCTCATCTCACCGCGGACATTGATTCTGAATACTGAGCTGAAAGCAAAAATCGAGGAGTTTCTTCGTTCCACGAAGAAACGAGGGGAAGAGTTGAGTTTGGAGAACAACACAAAGGCAACAATACAAATAACTGATACATCATCTTTAATCGATTAGGAGATCATTTATGTAAATTCTTGCACATTTATGCACTTTAGTATTATTAGTGGATATAAATGATTTACACTACTTTTGTAAATGGTAATAATGTTCTGTTTAGCAATCAAAAAAAATCCCTCTCCCTCCCACCCACGCTGAACAGAGTAAACATGCAGATGGAAGCTTGAAGATCATCAAGCTTAAAGCTTTGAACTTATCGTGTACGTAATTCTTAAAGTTTAAAGTTTAAAGTTTCTTAAAAATTAAAGCTTATGCGTATTTATGTATAATAATATCTATAATTATATAGTATTTATAAAAATTCATAATTTTATATTATATTATTGCATATAAATGTATTTTACGATACGATACGCGTATCGTAAAATGACATTTTCGATACACGATACGTATCGCAATTCGACAACAATTCACAACTAATCCCTCAATTTGACCAATTTTCCCATTTTAGTTATTCAACTTGAAAATTGTTCATTTTAATCCATTTTATCAGTCAAATTAAAAAATCAACTGTAGACTAGCTTTTTTGTTTTTTTTCTTTTTTGGCAACAAAACTGTAGACTAGCTAGTATGTGCAGCATGCATCCGTCTAACTGAGGGAATTTTCAGAATAAAAAATTGCACTTCAAGCAAATTTTTTAAGGAAAAAATCACCTATTTTATATACTCCCTTCGTTCCATTAGAAGAGTCTATTTTGTTGCTGTTTTTGTATAATAAAGTGGACTTTTCTAATGGAACAAAAGAAGTATCGAAACTCCACTCCTTAAAAGTATACAAGCGAAAAGATTTACATTTGAGATGATTATAAAGGATAATAAAACCCTAGCTTCCATCCTCTATAATCTTCTTCCCTCATCTCCCTCCTTCCTATGGGAGATGGGGAAAATAGATTTCTCTTCTATTATTTTTTATTTAGTTTATTTTTGTCTTCTTCCATGATGGGAGTCTTTTGTTCTCTCATAGTGAGAGATCTCGTCTCCCCGAATAAACGGGAGTCTCTCCCCCATATTAATAAATGGGTGTTTTATTATTATCAAGTGAAGATTCAGTCTGTTTGAGGCTTTCATCAGAAGATTAGTGGCAGATTTGAGATCGGATTCATACTTCGGTACTTGATTTGTCCAGCGCAATGACGATTTTTTTTGTTCTACTAGATAGATCTATACGGAATACTACTTGTTTAGATCTGTATCTGTTTGATTTAGTTTATTTTCAATTGTTTGTATCTGATTATTATTATCAGATCAGGTTGTTTCACCGATTATCTCTAAAGTAATAAAATATGAAATTTATTATCAAAAAATGATAATATAAAACTTCTGATTTTCCATTATTTTCATTTTTTTTTGTTTTCTAATTTATGATATTTGTTTAATAATTTAAGCAAACTAATTGAGATGGAGGGAAAGATGGGAGAATCAAGTCCACGATTCAAGTATTAATCAAAGAAATACAAGGAATTCATTACACTGAATTCAATCTGTCATTCTGATAAATTATCTAAAGGAGATCAAATGGGTAAAACGCCCTTAAAACGCCTAACCACGGCTAACAACGGGCTGGACCCTAACCATCCTTTAAATAATATACAGATGCCTGATTGTTTTCAACAACCCATACCTCTTTTGATTAATACAGAAACACTAGAATGATTCAAACATTACAGAATCATAAACATTGCAGGAAAATTAGATAATCAGATTTCATGGTTTAACACCATATATTTAGCCTGCCATTAGGCTAAATATAACTGAAAATAAATATATTAAAACAGAAAATTAAATTGACTTACTCGTAAATTTGTCTTCAAGATCTTCTTTCTTGAAGGAGAAAAGGGATATATATATTAAAAGAAAGATTTAAAATTACAAAAGAGAAGATGAATGATTTACAAGGGGAGAGAGAGAGGAGAAGAGGAATTCGCGTGATTCCGAGTGATGCCTCTTACAACTAAACTAAGATTTATTTATAGGCAGATACTGCCTTAAACTATTACGGATTTGAAATTTTAAATTTTAAATCCGCTACAGTATTTTCGGATTCCAAATTATCAATTGAGAAATCCGTCACATTATTTCTTATCGGTGAAGTCCGCAACCGCCTATGTTAATTATCTTTGGGGTTTTTACCGGTAGAACCGGTTACTGAGCTTTTTATTGCCAGCAACATTTCATCAATGTCGATGTCGACCTCTTCTTCTTCTTGGGATTCCCCTGCAAGGCAATGTCCTCGGCTTGACACAGAAGTATCAAATTTTGAATCTTCCAAGTTTTGTGATAAGTCTTTTTTTCAAAAGATCCATATAAGAAGATATTATTTCTTCTCTGGAAACAATGCCTTTTTGCATCTGCAGCATCCTATGAATTTGCTGGAACGGGCTAATTTCATCCCTTGGAGCTGACTCCTTCTTCTGCTGGTATTCCTGTAGCTTTTGCTTAATCTGATCAATTAATTCCTGGCCCTAAAGTTCGCCAGTAACAGCATCCTTCTTGACCAATTTGTCCCAAAATTTGGTATAACCAACTCTTTTTAACACAAGGGATCTTTTCAGGAGTATAACTCACTTCTGGAATCCATTTCCAGATCCAAGGAATAGAAAATTCAATCAAGAAATACATTGGAGCGATATTATCATTCCAAGGATGATTATTATCCAAACTCATTATCTTAGGTGAAATTTTTACCCAGTCAGCATATAATGCTTTGAAGGGTTCAAGTATAACCTTAATTGATGGACCAAAATTTAGCCACCAATTTACAAACCAATTTGGTATTTGTTTGTTATAAACATCAGCACAAATTTTTATAAACCAAGAATGTTTTCTTCTCGAATTTTCGTAAAGAAATACTTTTGTAAGGGATTCAATATAATCCCAATATTTGAATTTAATCAAAACTTTTTATTCAGGATGGAGATATTCTCTATCCTTAAGGGTTGATAAACCCCATTCATCAGCAGATATAATTTGCTTGATAATAATTTTGCTGAAGTTATAAACATTATGAGAGCTACCAGCCCCTGTAAAATGTGTTATTTCACAATTTCCTGAAAATTTCAAAATATTTTCGAAATAGGTTCTTGGCTTATAAGCCAATTCAGCATATGATGAGCTGTCCAAATACCTTTGCATTAGCATCCATGGATCATTGACCCATTGCAAATCTTTACCTTCTAAGAGGATTATTATACCTTATGATTATCTTGATGATATGAAGCCATATGATCTTCATTTTCTTCATCACCAACAATCTTTGAAAATGATGATGATGAAGCGGTATTACTCTCCTTTTCCCTTTGAGTTACAAATTCCATGAATTCCTCATATAAAGGATTCTCAGGAGACATACTTCTTCTAGCAGAAATATTATCTGCTACGAGTCTTCTTCCACCATGCTGGGACAGGATATTCCCTCGTCCCCCACTGCCACGGTAAGGGCCCGAAGCCCTACCCCTTGGGAGCATCAACCTGCAATCATTAATTATTTTATCAGCCATTATTCAAAAATTCTCTAGTCAAAAAATCTGGAAGACTATTTTCTTCACCCTTTTTATATTGGATTTCGAAGTCAAATGGGGCTAAATGAGCCTGCCATCTTGCAAACATTTGTTTAGAGATATCATGCTTAAAGTCTTTATTAAACATGAATTTTGCATATTTACAATCTGTTCTTATGATGAACTTTTGATTATATAAATCGCCTTGAAATTTTAAAACACATTTAACAATCGCTAAGATTTCTTTAGCCACTGTAGCATAATTTTTCTGGCTGTCAGACCAAGGTTTAGGATTCTTCTCTAATCTTTCATAAAGAATCGCAGTATCTTCATTAAGATTTTTGTAATCGGAAGAAATATAATTTAAGCTTCCTAAAAACCTTTGTAATTGAGTTTATCTGTAGTTACATCTGGAAATTTTGTAGCAAAATCAATACTTCTATTAATAGGAATAATATTTCCTTTTTCAATATTATGACCCAAAAATCTGATTTTTGTTTGGAATAAACTCATTTTTAACTTAGATATAACTAAACCATTTTGAATAATCAATTTTTTAAAAATTTCCAAGTGTTTGAAATGAGTCTCAATGTCTTTTGAAAACATTAAGATATCATCAATATAAACAATAATAAATTCACTGTAAAGAATAAAAATATCATTCATTATTTGTTGAAATTCTGAAGGAGCATTCTTCAGACCAAAAGGCATAACTTTCCACTCATAATGTCCTATTGGAACTGTAAAAGTAGTTTTATATCGATCTTTACTCGCAATTTGAATTTGCCAATATCCTGATTTTAAATCAAACTTAGAGAATATTATTGAATCATATAATCTATCTAATAAATTCTTTTTATTAGGAATTGGATGTCTAATCCATTTTAAAACTTTATTAAGTGGTTTATAATTTATCACCATTCTGGGGATTCCTCTTTCAATCTCACTATGTTTATTAACATAAAATGCAGTATATGACCATGGAGAATTCGAAGGTTGAATTAATTCTTTTTGTAAAAGAGACTGTATTTCTTTTTTACATAATTCTAAATATTCAGAATTCATTTGACAAGGTCTAGCCTTTGTCAAAATTTTCTTTTCATCAAAATCATCTTCATTTGGAAGACTAACAATATGCTTTTTCCTATCCCAAAAAGCATTTGGATGTTCATTACAAATTTCTAATGAAAAATTATTGATTATTAATTTTATCTTCCTGTAATTTAGGATTGTGAAGCTTTTCTTCAATTGTTAAAATATTAATTTCTTGTTTTAAAAACTTTAATTGATTCTTTTTTCTGAAAAGATTTTCTTTTATATTATTTAAGACTTTTGAAAATGGTTCCATTATAAACTGGAAATTAATTTGATTATTTTCATAAGTTCCTTTCAATCCTTTGGAATCAATATAATAAATTGGATATAATTTTTCCAAAAAAGGAGTTCCAAGTATAACTTGATTTGTAATGTTTTTAACTAATAGAAAACTTTCTGTAATACAAACATTATTCTTACAAATATATGCTTTTGGGAGTTTAAACTGAATATCTAATTTTTCCCCTCCAGCATGTCTTAAACTATGAGTAGTCTTTTTAAAATATTTCGTAGGTATTATTCCTTCTTGTATTACACTTATATCTGCACCACTATCGATTAATGCAGTTAATTCAATTTGAAAACTATTATCAATTAAAAGTATAATTTTTGTATACCACTTTTGAGTAGTAATAATATCTAAAGAACTTAAAAATTGTTCCTCACCATCTGGTGGTTTTTCTTCTTGAAAATTTATTATTTCTTTTCCTTTTTCTAATTTAGAAATTCTTTCTTCAAAACCAATATTTTCCATTTTTAGGTATTGGATTTCCTTTTGAAGGATTTTGACTTCATTATTCAAATCATTTATTGAAGTATTTGAAGTTAAACTATTACTTCTTTCTTTCATTAGTCTTTGAACCTCTAACATAGAATATGGCTCACTATGAATTTGATTATCAAAATTATTATTATTTCTACAAGTAGAAGGTAAATTTTGAATATCATCAATTATTTTTTATCTTAATTCCGAATTTTTTATTTGTTTTAAAAATTCTAACAAACTATTGTCTGTTAAAACATTTATGTCTTTAAATTGAAAATTAATTTTATAAAATTCTTCATTTTCAGAATTATCATCTAATTGTTTTAAACAAGATCCTTTAATGCTACAAGCACAATCTGAATCGGATTCATTTGATAAATCATTTTCTGAAAAGTTTATCTCATTTTCCTCATCTGATTCAGATGATTCAGAACTAGAACTTGTTTCTAATAATATTTTAGAAATCTTGTCTTTTAACTTATCATCTATTTCTAAAGAACTTATTTTCTTTTTTAATTTGCATTTATTTGCATAATGACCCATTTTTCCACATTTAAAACATTTAATTTCTTTTTTTAACTTTTTTCTTAGCAATTCTATTATTTTTCCTTTCTAATTTCTTTTCTCTTTTCTTTTTAGAATATTTTTTCTTTCTAAAATTTTTTTCAGGTTTATCTTTCCTATAAGGTTTTTTATTTGGAAATGGAATAATCATTCCAAATTGACTACAAAAATGTCCTAATTGACTTCTTTCTGTTAACCTTTGACTCTTAATTTGTTGACTTAATTTTATTTCATTACATAATGATAAACCTTCTTGCACACAAGTTGCAATTAGTCTACCATATGTATACTCATTGTATGGGATAGTTATTCTATCCTTTCTTAAGGCTTTCCTTACTCTTTCAGCAAATAAGCTGGGAAGACCATCTATAAATTTTGACTTCCAATGACTACTATTACTTTCAGGCAATTCCATGACTCTATTAAGGAATGCATCTTTATACCATCTAAATTTAGAAAGTGTTTTACACCTAAGATTTTGTAGTAAAGTACGGATATTTTCACTATTATCTGAAATTCTACCCGTAAAATGTTCAAGAATAGTAACAATAAGTGTATAAACAGCATTTTCAACCATTTGGTCACCTTCTTGTTTAATAGTTCTATAAACTTCTTCTTTATTCATGGGAGATAAATAATTATCCCACCAGCCTTTTAATTGACCAGTAAAACCTGCAACTATTATTTTTGCAATATTACTATCTGAGTTACCATTACTCTTACAAATAATACCATACATTAACATTTTATGAACAATATTATAAATCTGTTTCTCTGTATAACCATCTATATTCTATTCATAAATATTTTTACTACTATAACTATTAATATTAATATATTCTTGTTCTTCATGAAGAACATCCATAGGAGATGGCCTATTACAATAATTTATTCTTTGAGTTGGCCTATCAGCATACCTATACATTTTTCCTATTTTATTTATTTCATCTTTTATTATCTTTTTATATTCTGGATTATTTTCAATTTCATTAGAAAATTCTTCTTTTAATGTAGTAATATTTAATCCTTTAAAATTTTCATTTATTAATTTTTCCAATTCAGGAGAAATAGTTTTAAACTTAAAATTTTTTATTTCAGGTGGAGGCTGAATACTTGGGCAGTTATGACACCTTTACTTTCACTAGAACTGGTTATATTACTAGTGCTAGCTCATGTATCTCTTTCTATTAATTTATCTAATCTATCATGGAAAGAGATTATTTGTTCTCCTAATACTATTAAATATACATTTGTATAATTTTGTTGTTCAATAATTTTATTGATATTTTTGACTGTTATTGTCAAAGTATCTTCTTTAAATAATTTTGAAAAAGCAGTAAAATTCATAGATATTTTATCTTTTATTATTGTAAAAGATCCTTGAGGAGGAAATTGACTTGTCAAGATATTACCATTAGGTAATCTATATTCTCTTTCTATTACAGAAATACATGGTTCAATATAATTATGAACAAACCATGGAACAAAAGGAAATAAAATATTTTTTTCTCCAAAGAACTTATAAAATTCATCTTGTAAATTATTTCTTTCATCCAGAGGAAAAAATTGAAAAAATCATTTTCTAAACACTTTCCATCTGGGTAATAAGAATTCATTTCTTATTTTTTCTCTGGCTTTAGATCCTTTTCTAAAATCTATTTTTGTTGTATTATTCATATTGAGAAATTCATTTCTGATTCGGTTATTTCTGGCTCTTTTCTATCAGAAATATCATGAACAATATTATTCTTTTTCTTATATAATAAATCAACATGAGGATTTTTCTCCTCACTGACAGGAATATGATCATCAGCAAAATTTCTAGGAGAATATAATCAGCAATATAAGAAGTAGAAGGATTATGACAGTTTATTCCATCACGTAATAATTCTTCAGTTATTAAAGCATTATGACGGGTTATTCCATCATTGGAATTTAAATGACTATTATTTAAAGCAGTATGAAAAGAATTTAAAGAACTTTGGCGATTATGCTCACCACTTGAATTTAAAGAATGTAAAGACAAGTTAGGATGATGTTTATTCACATCACCAATGTTAGATACAGAATGTCTATTAGAAATTGGAATATTATCATCAAAAGGAGAAATAAATGATCTTACAGAGGAAGATTCGAATATTCTCTGTGTATAACATGGATTCAAAGTATATAACGGTGTATATGTTATAGAATTTATTATAAACCGTTATATACTTTGAATCCATGTTATAAAGTGGAAGAAAAAGAAAAGAATCTGAATGAAACAATTCTAATAGAATCAAATTTTGATAAATCTAATATTACTACAAGAAGAACAATTAAATGGGATGAAATTCCGATTCCTCAGCATTGGAAAATGACAAAGGTTGCTCATATTGCACCTAGAAATGAACATAATATTTCAAATATAATACAGACTCCAGATGGAGATGTTTATGTCCAGATGAGTAATAATCAGAAAATATCCGGATCTTCCTCTGTAAGATCATTTATTTCTCCTTTTAATGATAATATTCCAATGTCTAATAGACATTCTACTTCTAACATTGGTGATGTGAATAAACATCATCCTAACTTGTCTTTACATTCTTTAAATTCAAGTGGTGAGCATAATCGCCAAAGTTCTTTAAATTCTTTTTATAGTGCTTTAAATAATAGTCATTTAAATTCCAATGATGGAATAACCCATCATAATGCTTTAATATCTGAAGAATTATTACGTGATGGAATAAACCGTCATAATCCTTCTACTTCTTATCATGCTAATAGAAATTATATTGTTGATTATATTCCTTCTATAAATTTGGCTGATGATCATATTCCTGTTAGTGAGGAGAAAAATCCTCATGTAGATTTATTATATAAAAAAAGGAATAATATTGTTCATGATATTTCTGATAGAAAAGAGCCAGAAATAACCGAATCAGAGATGAATTTTTCAATATGAATAATACAACAAAAATAGATTTTAGAAAAGGATCTAAAGCCAGAGAAAAAATAAGAAATGAATTCTTATTGCCCAGATGGGAAGTGTTTAGAAAATGATTTTTTCAATTTTTTCCTCTGGATGAAAGAAATAATTTACAAGATGAATTTTATAAGTTCTTAGAGGAAAAAAATATTTTATTTCCTTTTGTTCCATGGTTTGTTCACAATTATATTGAACCATGTATTTCTGTAATAGAAAGAGAATATAGATTACCCAATGGTAATATTTTGAAAAGTCAATTTCCTCCTCAAGGGTTTTTTACAATAATAAAAGATAAAATCTCTATGAATTTTACTGCTTTTTCAAAATTATTTGAAGAAGATACTTTGACAATAACAGTCAAAATATTAATAAAATTATTGAACAACAAAATTATACAAATGTTTATTTAATAGTATTAGGAGAACAAATAATCTCTTTACATGATAGATTAGATAAATTAATAGAAAGAGATACAGGAGCTAGATGTAGTAATATAACTATTCCTAGTGAAAGTAAAGGTGTCATAGCTGCCCCAAGTCTTCAGCCTCCACCTGAAATAAAAAATTTTAAGTTTAAAACTATTTCTCCTGAATTAGAGAAATTAATAAATGAAAATTTTAAAGGATTAAATATTACTACATTAGAAGAAGAATTTTCTAATGAAATTGAAAATAATTCAGAATATAAAAAGATAATAAAAGATGAAATTAATAAAATTGGAGAAATGTATAAATATGCTGATAGGCCAACTCAAAGAATAAATTATTATAATAGGCCATCTCCTATGGATGTTCTTCATGAAGAACAAGAATATATTAATAATAATAGTTATAGTAGTAAAAATATTTATGAATGGAATATATGGGTATACAGAGAAACAAATTTATAATATTGTTCATAAAATTTTAATGTATAGTACTATTTGTAAGAGTAATGGTAACTCAGATAGTAATATTGCAAAAATGATAGTTGCAGGTTTTACTGGTCAATTAAAAGGCTGGTGGGATAATTATTTATCTCCCATGAATAAAGAAAAAGTTTATAGAACTATTAAACAAGAAGGTGACCAAATGGTTGAAAATGCTGTTTATACACTTATTGTTACTATTCTTGAACATTTTACGGGTAGAATTTCAGATAATAGTGAAAATATCCGTACTTTACCGCAACATCTTAGGTGTAAAACACTTTCTGAATTTAGATGGTATAAAGATACATTCCTTAATAGAGTAATGGAATTGCCTGAAAGTAATAGTAGTCATTGGAAATCGAAATTTATAGATGGTCTTCCCAGCTTATTTGCTGAAAGAGTAAGGAAAGCCTTAAGAAATGATAGAATAACTATCCCATACAATGAGTATACATATGGTAGACTAATTACAACTTGTGTGCAAGAAGGTTTATCATCATGTAATAAAATAAAATTAAGTCAACAAATTAAGAGTCAAAGGTTAACAGAAAGAAGTCAATTAGGACATTTCTGTAGTCAATTTGGAATGGAAATTCCATTTCCAAATAAAAAACCTTATAGGAAAGATAAACCTAAAAAAATTTTCAGAAAGAAAAAATATTCTAAAAAGAAAAGAGAAAAGAAATTAGAAAGGAAAAATAATAGAATTGCTAAGAAAAAAGATAAAAAAGAAATTAAATGTTTTAAATGTGGAAAAATGGGTCATTATGCAAATAAATGCAAATTAAAAAAGAAAATAAGTTCTTTAGAAATAGATGATGATTTAAAAGATAAGATTTCTAAAATATTATTAGAAACAAGCTCTAGATCATCTGAATCAGATGAGGAAAATGAGATAAACTTTTCAGAAAATGATTTATCAAATGAATCCGATTCAGATTGTGCTTGTAGCATTAAAGGATCTTGTTTAAAACAATTAGATGATAATTCTGAAAATGAAGAATTTTATAAAATTAATTTTCAATTTAAAGACATAAATGTTTTAACAGACAATAGTTTGTTAGAATTTTTAAAACAAATAAAAAATTCGGAATTAAGATAAAAAATAATTGATGATATTCAAAATTTACCTTCTACTTGTAGAAATAATAATAATTTTGATAATCAAATTCATAGTGAGCCATATTCTATGTTAGAGGTTCAAAGACTAATGAAAGAAAGAAGTAATAGTTTAACTTCAAATACTTCAATAAATGATTTGAATAATGAAGTCAAAATCCTTCAAAAGGAAATCCAATACCTAAAAATGGAAAATATTGGTTTTGAAGAAAGAATTTCTAAATTAGAAAAAGGAAAAGAAATAATAAATTTTCAAGAAGAAAAACCACCAGATGGTGAGGAACAATTTTTAAGTTCTTTAGATATTATTACTACTCAAAAGTGGTATACAAAAATTATACTTTTAATTGATAATAGTTTTCAAATTGAATTAACTGCATTAATCGATAGTGGTGCAGATATAAGTGTAATACAAGAAGGAATAATACCTACGAAATATTTTAAAAAGACTACTCATAGTTTAAGACATGCTGGAGGGGAAAAATTAGATATTCAGTTTAAACTCCCAAAAGCATATATTTGTAAGAATAATGTTTGTATTACAGAAAGTTTTCTATTAGTTAAAAACATTACAAATCAAGTTATACTTGGAACTCCTTTTTTGGAAAAATTATATCCAATTTATTATATTGATTCCAAAGGATTGAAAGGAACTTATGAAAATAATCAAATTAATTTCCAGTTTATAATGGAACCATTTTCAAAAGTCTTAAATAATATAAAAAAATCTTTTCAGAAAAAAGAATCAATTAAAGTTTTTAAAACAAGAAATTAATATTTTAACAATTGAAGAAAAGCTTCACAATCCTAAATTACAGGAAGATAAAATTAATAATCAATAATTTTTCATTAGAAATTTGTAATGAACATCCAAATGCTTTTTGGGATAGGAAAAAGCATATTGTTAGTCTTCCAAATGAAGATGATTTTGATGAAAAATTTTTTTTGACAAAGGCTAGACCTTGTCAAATGAATTCTGAATATTTAGAATTATGTAAAAAAGAAATACAGTCTCTTTTACAAAAAGAATTAATTCAACCTTCGAATTCTCCATGGTCATGTACTGCATTTTATGTTAATAAACATAGTGAGATTGAAAGAGGAATCCCCAGAATGGTGATAAATTATAAACCACTTAATAAAGTTTTAAAATGGATTAGACATCCAATTCCTAATAAAAAGGATTTATTAGATAGATTATATGATTCAATAATATTCTCTAAGTTTGATTTAAAATCAGGATATTGGCAAATTCAAATTGCCAGTAAAGATCAATATAAAACTGATTTTACAGTTCCAATAGGACATTATAAGTGGAAAGTTATGCCTTTTGGTCTGAAGAATGCTCGTTCAGAATTTCAACAAATAATGAATGATATTTTTATTCCTTACAGTGAATTTATTATTGTTTATATTGATGATATCTTAATGTTTTCAAAAGACATTGAGACTCATTTCAAACACTTGGAAATTTTTAAAAAATTGATTATTCAAAATGGTTTAGTATATCTAAGTTAAAAATGAGTTTATTCCACCAAAAATCAGATTTTTGGGTCATAATATTGAAAAAGGAAATATTATTCCTATTAATAGAAGTATTGATTTTGCTTCAAAATTTTCATATGTAATTACAGATAAAACTCAATTACAAAGGTTTTTAGGAAGCTTAAATTATATTTCTTCCTATTACAAAAATCTTAATGAAGATACTGCGATTCTTTATGAAAGATTAGAGAAGAATCTTAAACCTTGGTCTGACAGCCAGAAAAATTATGCTACGATGGCTAAAGAAATCTTAGCTATTGTTAAATGTGTTTTAAAATTTCAAGATGATTTATATAATCAAAAGTTCATCATAAGAACAGATTGTAAATCTGCAAAATTCATGTTTAATAAAGACTTTAAGCATGATGTCTCTAAACAAATGTTTGCAAGATGGCAGGCTCATTTAGCCCCATTTGACTTCGAAATCCAATATAAAAAGGGTGAAGAAAATAGTCTTCCAAATTTGTTGACTAGAGAATTTTTGAATAATGGCTGATAAAATAATTAATGATTGCAGGTTGATGCTCCCAAGGGGTAGGGCTTCGGGCCCTTACCGTGGCAGAGGGGGACGAGGGAATATCCTGTCCCAGCATGGTGGAAGAAGACTCGTAGCAGATAATATTTCTGCTAGAAGGAGTATGTCTTCTGAGAATCCTTTATATGAGGAATTTATGGAGTTTGTAACTCAAAGGGAAAAGGAGAGTAATACCGCTTCATCATCATCATTTTCAAAGATTGTTGGTGATGAAGAAAATGAAGATCATATGGCTTCATATCATCAAAATAATCATAAGGTATAATAATCATCTTAGAAGGTAAAGATTTGCAATGGGTCAATGATCCATGGATGCTAATGCAAAGGTATTTGGAAAGCTCATCATATGCTGAATTGGATTATAAGCCAAGAACCTATTTCGAAAATATTTTGAAATTTTCAAGAAATTGTGAAATAACACATTTTACAGGGGCTGGTAGCTCTCAGAATGTTTATAACTTCAGCAAAATTATTATCAAGCAAATTATATCTGCTGATGAATGGGGTTTATCAACCCTTAAGGATAGAGATATCTCCATCCTGAACAAAAAGTTTTGATTAAATTCAAATATTGGGATTATATTGAATCCCTTACAAAAGTATTTCTTTACGAAAATTCGAGAAGAAAACATTCTTGGTTTATAAAAATTTGTGCTGATGTTTATAACAAACAAATACCAAATTGGTTTGTAAATTGGTGGCTAAATTTTGGTCCATCAATTAAGGTTATACCTGAACCCTTCAAAGCATTATATGCTGACTGGGTGAAAATTTCACCTAAGTAATGAGTTTGGATAATAATCATCATTGGAATGATAATATCGCTCCAATGTATTTCTTTATTGAATTTTCTATTCCTTGGATATGGAAAAGGATTCCAGAAGTGAGTTATACTCCTGAAAAGATCCCTTGTTTAAAAAGAGTTGGTTATACCAAATTTTGGGACAAATTGGTCAAGAAGGATGCTACTATTGGCGAAATTTAGGGCCAGGAATTAATTGATCAGATTAAGCAAAAGCTGCAGGAATACCAGCAAAAGAAGGAGTCAGCTCCAAGGGATGAAATTAGCCCGTTCCAGCAAATTCATAGGATGCTGCAGATGCAAAAAGGCATTGTTTCCAGAGAAGAAATAATATCTTCTTATATGGATCTTTTGAAAAAAGACTTATCACAAAACTTGGAAGATTCAAAATCTGATATTTCTATGTCAAGCCAAGGACATTGCCTTGCAGGGGAATCCCAAGAAGAAGAAGAAGAGGTTGACATCGACATTGATGAAATGTTGCTGGCAATAAAAAGCTCAGTAACCGGTTCTACCGGTAAAAACCCCAAAGATAATTAACATAGGCGGTTGCGGACTTCACCGACAAGAAATAATGTGACGGATTTCTCAATTGATAATTTGGAATCCGAAAATACTGTAGCGGATTTCAAATTTAAAATTTCAAATCCGTAATAGTTTAAAGCAGTATCTGCCTATAAATAAGTCTTAGTTTAGTTGTAAGAGGCATCACTCGGAATCACGAGAATTCCTCTTCTCCTCTCTCTCTCTCTTTGTAAATCTTTCTACTCTCTCTCTCTCTTGTACTCTCTTAAATTCTACTCTTTAATACATATCTCTTTCCTCTTCAAGCATCAAGATCTTGAAGACAAAGTTACGAGTAAGTCTTATTTAATTTTCTGTTTTAATATATTTATTTTCAGTTATATTTAGCGTAATGGCAGGCTAAATATATGGTGTTAAACCATGAAATCTGATTATCTGATTTTCCTGTAATGTTTATGATTCTGTAATGTTTGAATCATTCTAGTGTTTTTGTATTAATCAAAAGAGGTATGGGTTGTTGAACACAATCAGGCATCTGTATAATATTTAAAGGATGGTTAGGGTCTAGCCCGTTGTTAGCCGTGGTTAGGCATTTTAGGGCGTTTTACTCCTTTGATCTCCTTTAGATAATTTATCAGATTGACAGATTGAATTCAGTGTAATGAATTCCTTGTATTTCTTTGATTAATACTTGAATCGTGGACTTGATTCTCCCTTATGTTCTTTTGATTAATACAGAAACACTAGAATGATTCAAACATTACAGAATCATAAACATTACAGGAAAATCAGATAATCAGATTTCATGGTTTAACACCATATATTTAGCCTGCCATTACGCTAAATATAACTGAAAATAAATATATTAAAATAGAAAATTAAATAAGACTTACTCGTAACTTTGTCTTCAAGATCTTGATGCTTGAAGAGGAAAGAGATATGTATTAAAGAGGAGAATTTAAGAGAGTACAAGAGAGAGAGAGAGAGAGTTGAAAGATTTACAAAGAGAGAGAGAGGAGAAGAGGAATTCTCGTGATACAGCTTTAAACTATAGGCAGATACAACTTTAAACTATTACGGATTTGAAATTTGAAATTTTAAATCCGCTACAGTATTTTCGGATTCCAAATTATCAATTGAGAAATCCGTCACATTATTTCTTGTCGGTGAAGTCCGCAACCGCCTATGTTAATTATCTTTGTGGTTTTTACTGGTAGAACCGGTTACTAAGCTTTTTATTGCCAGCAACATTTCATCAATGTCGATGTCGACCTCTTTATCTTCTTGGGATTCCCCTGCAAGACAATGTCCTTTGCTTGACATAGAAGTATCAGATTTTGAATCTTCCAAGTTTTATGATAAGTCTTTTTTTAAAAGATCCATATAAGAAGATATTATTTATTCTTTGCAAACAATGCCATTTTGTATCTGCAGCATCCTATGAATTTGCTGGAACGGGCTAATTTCATCCCTTGGAGCTGACTCCTTCTTCTGCTAGTATTCTTGCAGCTTTTGCTTAATTTTATCAATTAATTCCTGGCCCTGAATTTCGCCAGTAGCAGCATCCTTCTTGACCAATTTGTCCCAAAATTTGGTATAACCAACTCTTTTTAAACAAGGGATCTTTTTAGGAGTATAACTCACTTCTGGAATCCATTTCCAGATCCAAGGAATAGAAAATTCAATAAAGAAATACATTGAAGCGATATTATCATTCCAAGGATGATTATTATCCAAACTCATTATCTTAGGTGAAATTTTCACCCAGCCAGCATATAATGCTTTGAAGGGTTCAGGTATAACCTTAATTGATGGACCAAAATTTAGCCACCAATTTACAAACCAATTTGATATTTGTCTGTTATAAACATCAGCACAAATTTTTAAAAACCAAAAATGTTTTCTTCTCGGATTTTCGTAAAGAAATACTTTTGTAAGGGATTCAATATAATCCCAATATTTGAATTTAATCAAAAATTTTTATTCAGGATGGAGATATTCTCTATCCTTAAGGGTTGATAAACCCCATTCATCAGCAGATATAATTTGCTTGATAATAATTTTGCTGAAGTTATAAACATTCTGAGAGCTACCAGCCCCTGTAAAATGTGTTATTTCACAATTTCCTGAAAATTTCAAAATATTTTCGAAATAGGTTCTTGGCTTATAAGCCAATTCAGCATATGATGAGCTGTCCAAATACCTTTGCATTAGCATCCATGGATCATTGACCCATTGCAAATCTTTACCTTCTAAGAGGATTATTACCTCTTTATGATTATTTTGATGATATGAAGCCATATGATCTTCATTTTCTTCATCACCAACAATCTTTGAAAATGATGATGATGAAGCTGTATTACTCTCATTTTCCCTTTGAGTTACAAACTCCATGAATTCCTCATATAAAGGATTTTCAGGAGACATACTCCTTCTAGCAGAAATATTATCTGCTACGAGTCTTCTTCCACCATGCTGGGACAGGATATTCCCTCGTCCCCCTCTGGCGCGGTAAGGGCCCGAAGCCCTACCCCTTGGGAGCATCAACCTGCAATCATTAATTATTTTATCAGCCATTATTCAAAAATTCTCTAGTCAAAAAAATCTGGAAGACTATTTTCTTCACCCTTTTTATATTGGATTTCGAAGTCAAATGGGGCTAAACTAGCCTGCCATCTTGCAAACATTTGTTATGAGACATCATGCTTAAAGTCTTTATTGAACATGAATTTTGCAGATTTACAATCTGTTCTTATGATGAACTTTTGATTATATAAATCATCTTGAAATTTTAAAACACATTTAACAATAGCTAAGATTTCTTTAGCCACCGTAGCATAATTTTTCTAGCTGTCAGACCAAGGTTTAGGATTCTTCTTTAATCTTTCATAAAGAATCGCAGTATCTTCATTAAGATTTTTGTAATAGGAAGAAATATAATTTAAGCTTCCTAAAAACCTTTGTAATTGAGTTTTATCTGTAATTACATCTGGAAATTTTGAAGCAAAATCAATACTTCTATTAATAGGAATAATATTTCCTTTTACAATATTATGACCCAAAAATCTGATTTTTGTTTGGAATAAACTCATTTTTAACTTAGATATAACTAAACCATTTTGAATAATCAATTTTTCAAAAATTTCCAAGTGTTTAAAATGAGTCTCAATGTCTTTTGAAAACACTAAGATATCATCAATATAAACAATAATAAATTCACTGTAAGGAATAAAAATATCATTCATTATTTGTTGAAATTCTGAAGAAGCATTCTTCAAACCAAAAGGCATAACTTTGCACTCATAATATCCTATTGGGACAGTAAAAGTTGTTTTATATTGATCTTTACTATTAATTTGAATTTGCTAATATCCTAAGTTTTAAATCAAATTTAGATAATATTATTGAATAATATAATCTATCTAATAAATCATTTTTATTAGAAATTGGGTGTCTAATCCATTTTAAAACTTTATTTAGAGGTTTATAATTTATCACCATTCTAGGAATACCTCTTTCTATCTCACTATGTTTATTAACATAAAATGCAGTACATGACCATGGAGAATTCGAAGGTTGAATTAATTTTTTTATAAAAGAGACTGTATTTCTTTTTTACATAATTCTAAATATTCAGAATTCATTTGACAATGTCTAGCCTTTGTTAGAATTTTCTTTTCATCATCTTCATATTGAAGACTAACAATATGCTTTTTCCTATTCCAAAAAGCATTTGGATGTTCATTACAAATTTCTAATGAAAAATTATTGATTATTAATTTTATCTTTTCCTGTAATTTAGGATTTTGAAGCTTTTCTTCAATTGTTAAAATATTAATTTCTTGTTTTAAACACTTTAATTGATTCTTTTTTCTGAAAAGATTTTCTTTTATATTATTTAAGACTTTTGAAAACGGTTCCATCATAAACTAGAAATTAATTTGATTATTTTCATAAGTTCCTTTCAATCCTTTGGAATCAATATGATAAATTGGATATAATTTTTTCAAAAAAGGAGTTCCAAGTATAACTTGATTTGTAATGTTTTTAACTAATAGAAAACTTTCTGGAATACAAACTTTATTCTTACAAATATATGCTTTTGGAAGTTTAAACTGAATATCTAATAATATTTTACAAGTACACTCTGAATCTGATTCATTTGAAAAATAATTTTCTGAAAAGTTTATCTCATTCTCCTCATCTGATTCAGATGATTCTGAACTAGAACTTGTTTCTAATAATATTTTAGAAATCTTGTCTTTTAACTCAACATCTATTTCTAAAGAACTTATTTTCTTTTTTAATTTGCATTTATTTGCATAATGACCCATTTTTCCACATTAAAACATTTAATTTCTTTTTTATCTTTTTTCTTAGCAATTCTATTATTTTCCTTTCCTATTTCTTTTCTCTTTTCTTTCTTTTTTAGAATATTTTTCTTTCTGAAAATTTTTTCAGGTTTATCTTTCCTATAAGGTTTTTATTTGGAAATTGAAGTGTCCCATTTCAAATTGACTATAGAAATGTCCTAAATGACTTCTTTCTGTTAACCTTTGACTCTTAATTTGTTGACTTAATTTTATTTCATTACATAATGATAAACCTTCTTGCACACAAGTTGCAATTAGTCTACCATATGTATACTCATTGTATGGGATAGTTATTCTATCCTTTCTTAAGGCTTTCCTTACTCTTTCAGCAAATAAGTTGGGAAGACCATCTATAAATTTTGACTTCCAATGACTACTTTTACTTTCAGGCAATTCAATGACTCTATTAAGGAATGCATCTTTATACCATCTAAATTCCGAAAGTGTTTTACACCTAAGATTTTGCAGTAAAGTACAGATATTTTCACTATTATCTGAAATTCTACCCGTAAAATGTTCAAGAATAGTAACAATAAGTGTATAAACAGCATTTTCAACCATTTGGTCACCTTCTTGTTTAATAGTTCTATAAACTTCTTCTTTACTCATGGGAGATAAATAATTATCCCATCAGCCTTTTAATTGACCAGTAAAACCTGCAACTATCTTTTTTGCAATATTACTATCTGAATTACCATTACTCTTACAAATAGTACTATACATTAATATTTTATGAACAATATTATAAATTTGTTTTTCTGTATAACCATCTATATTCCATTCATAAATATTTTTACTACTATAACTATTATTATTAATATATTCTTGTTCTTCATGAAGAACATCCATAGGAGATGGCCAATTATAATAATTTATTCTTTAAGTTGGCCTATCAGCTTATCTATACATTTCTCCAATTTTATTAATTTCATCTTGTATTATCTTTTTATATTCTGGATTATTTTCAATTTCATTAGAAAATTCTTCTTCTAATGTAGTAATAATTAATCCTTTAAAATTTTCATTTATTAATTTCTCTAATTCAGGATAAATAGTTTTAAACTTAAAATTTTTTATTTCAGGTGGAGGCTGAAGACTTGGGGTAGCTATGACACCTATACTTTCACTAGAACTGGTTATATTACTAGTGCTAGCTCCTGTTTCTCTTTCTATTAATTTATCTAATCTATCATGTAAAGAGATTATTTGTTCTTCTAATACTATTAAATAAACATTTGTATAATTTTGTTGTTTAATAATTTTATTGATATTTTTGACTGTTATTGTCAAAGTATCTTCTTCAAATAATTTTGAAAAAGCAGTAAAATTCATAGATATTTTATCTTTTATTATTGTAAAAGATCCTTGAGGAGGAAATTGACTTGTCAAGATATTACCATTAGGTAATCTATATTCTCTTTCTATTACAGAAATACATGGTTCAATATAATTGTGAACAAACCATGGAACAAAAGGAAATAAAATATTTTTTTTCCCTAAGAACTTATAAAATTCATCTTGTAAATTATTTCTTTCATCCAGAGAAAAAGATTAAAAGAATCATTTTCTAAACACTTCCCATCTGGGTAATAAAAATTCATTTCTTATTTTTTCTCTTGCTTTAGATCCTTTTCTAAAATCTATTTTTGTTGTATTATTCATATTGAAAAATTCATTTCTGATTAGGTTATTTCCGGTTCTTTTCTATCAGAAATATCATGAACAATATTATTCTTTTTCTTATATAATAAATAAACATGAGGATTTTTCTCCTCACTAACAGAAATATGATTATCAGCAAAATTTCTAGGAGGAATATAATCAGTAATATAATTTCTAGCAGCATGATAAGAAGTAGAAGGATTATGACGGTTTATTCCATCACGTAATAATTCTTCAGATATTAAAGCATTATGATGGGTTATTCCATCACTGGAATTTAAATGACTATTGTTTAAAATAGTATAAAAAGAATTTAAAGAACTTTGGCGATTATGCTCACCACTTGAATTTAAAGAATGTAAAGACAAGTTAGGATGATGTTTATTCACATCACCAATGTTAGAAGTTGAATCTATTAGACATTGGAATATTATCATCAAAAGGAGAAATAAATGATCTTACAGAGGAAGATCCGGATATTCTCTAAGTATTACTCATCTGGACATAAACATCTCCATATGGAGTCTGTATTATATTCGAAATATTATGTTCATTTCTAGGTGCAATATGAGCCACCTTTGTCATTTTCCAATGCTGAGGAATCGAAATTTCATCCCATTTAATTGTTCTTCTTGTAGTAATATTAGATTTATCAAAATTTGATTCTATTAAAATTGTTTCATTCAGATTCTTTTCTTTTTCTTCCACTTTATAACATGGATTCAAAGTATATAACGGTTTATAATAAATTCTATAACATATACACATGATTTCTGTGCCAGGTTCATAATTATAACCTTCAGTTTTAATATTCAAAGTTAACGCTTTACAAATCTATTTCAACCCAATTTTATTAAAAAATCCTTGATGATAAATCAATTTTGGTTCCACATAAGGAATTGTCCATTTGGAAAGCAAATCTAGATCTGAGGGTAAATCAACCTCAATTTTCATCTTATTTTTTATATTATCCTTTTTCTGAAATATTTTTAGTTTTTCCATTTTTAATAAAAGTGTTAAACCAAGAAACTAATTATCATCTTTAACCATAATGGCTTGTGATTCCGAGTGATGCCTCTTACAACTAAACTAAGACTGATTTATAGGCAGATACTGCCTTAAACTATTACGAATTTGAAATTTTAAATTTTAAATCCGCTACAGTATTTTCAGATTCCAAATTATCAATTGAGAAATCCGTCACATTATTTCTTGTCGGTGAAGTCCACAACCGCCTATGTTAATTATCTTTGGGGTTTTTACCAGTAGAACCGGTTACTGAGCTTTTTATTGCCACCAACATTTCATCAATGTCGATGTCGACCTCTTCTTCTTCTTGGGACTCCCCTGCAAGGCAATGTCCTTGGCTTGACACAGAAGTATCAGATTTTGAATCTTCCAAGTTTTGTGATAAGTCTTTTTTTAAAAGATCCATATAAGAAGATATTATTTCTTTTCTGGAAACAATGCCTTTTTGCATCTGCAGCATTCTATGAATTTGCTGGAACGGGCTAATTTCATCCCTTGGAGCTGACTCCTTCTTCTGCTGGTATTCCTGCAGCTTTTGCTTAATTTTATCAATTAATTCCTGGCCCTGAATTTCGCCAGTAGCAGCATCCTTCTTGACCAATTTGTCCCAAAATTTGGTATAACCAACTCTTTTTAAACAAGGGATCTTTTTAGGAGTATAACTCACTTCTGGAATCCATTTCTAGATCCAAGGAATAGAAAATTCAATAAAGAAATACATTGGAGCGATATTATCATTCCAAGGATGATTATTATCAAAACTCATTATCTTAGGTGAAATTTTCACCCAGCCAGCATATAATGCTTTGAAGGGTTCAGGTATAACCTTAATTGATGGACCAAAATTTAGCCACCAATTTACAAACCAATTTGATATTTGTTTGTTATAAACATCAGCACAAATTTTTAAAAACCAAAAATGTTTTCTTCTCGGATTTTCGTAAAGAAATACTTTTGTAAGGGATTCAATATAATCCCAATATTTGAATTTAATCAAAACTTTTTATTCAGGATGGAGATATTCTCTATCCTTAAGGGTTGATAAACCCCATTCATTAGCAGATATAATTTGCTTGATAATAATTTTGCTGAAGTTATAAACATTCTGAGAGCTACCAGCCCCTGTAAAATGTGTTATTTCACAATTTCCTGAAAATTTCAAAATATTTTCGAAATAGGTTCTTGGCTTATAAGCCAATTCAGCATATGATGAGCTGTCCAAATACCTTTGCATTAGCATTCATGGATCATTGACCCATTGCAAATCTTTACCTTCTAAGAGGATTATTACCTCTTTATGATTATTTTGATGATATGAAGCCATATGATCTTCATTTTCTTCATCACCAACAATCTTTGAAAATGATGATGATGAAGCAGTATTACTCTCCTTTTTCCTTTGAGTTACAAACTCCCTAAATACCTCATATAAAGGATTCTCAGGAGACATACTCCTTCTAGCAGAAATATTATCTGCTACTAGTCTTCTTCCACCATGCTGGGACAGGATATTCCCTCGTTCCCCTATGGCACGGTAAGGGCCCGAAGCCCTACCCCTTGGGAGCATTAACCTGCAATCATTAATTATTTTATCAGCCATTATTCAAAAATTCCCTAGTTAAAAAATCTGGAAGACTATTTTCTTCACCCTTTTTATATTGGATTTCGAGTCAAATGGGGCCAAATGAGCCTGCCATCTTGCAAACATTTGTTTAGAGACATCATGCTTTCAATTCTTATTAAACATAGATTTTGCAGATTTGCAGTCTGTTCGTATGATAAACTTCTGATTATATAAATCATCTTGAAATTTTAACACACATTTAACAATAGCTAAGATTTCTTTAGCTACCGTAGCATAATTCTTCCGGCTATCAGACCATTTCCTGAATAAAATCTTACAAGAAATTCTTGTTTATTATCTTTGGATTTTTGTTTTAAAATCCCACCATAACCTATATCTGAAGCATCAGTTTCTATAATTTTATCCAAATTAGGATTTGCTATCATTAAACATGGTAATGACTTTACTTTAGACTTAATTCGTCTAACTGCCTCTGTATGACTGTCTGACCAAGGTTTAGGATTCGTCTTTAATCTTTCATAAAGAATCGCAGTATCTTCATTAAGATTTTTGTAATAGGAAGAAATGTAATTTAAGCTTCCTAAAAACCTTTGTAATTGAGTTTTATCTGTAATTACATCGGGAAATTTTGAAGCAAAATCAATACTTCTATTAATAGGAATAATATTTCCTTTTTCAATATTATGACCCAAAAATCTGATTTTTGTTTGGAATAAACTCATTTTTAACTTAGATATAACTAAACCATTTTGAATAATCAATTTTTTAAAAATTTCCAAGTGTTTGAAATGAGTCTCAATGTCTTTTGAAAACATTAAGATATCATCAATATAAACAATAATAAATTCAATGTAAGGAATAAAAATATCATTCATTATTTGTTGAAATTCTGAAGGAGCATTCTTCAGACCAAAAGGCATAACTTTCCACTCATAATGTCCTATTGGAACTGTAAAAGTAGTTTTATATTGATCTTTACTTGCAATTTGAATTTGCCAATATCCTGATTTTAAATCAAACTTAGAGAATATTATTGAATCATATAATCTATCTAATAAATCCTTTTTATTAGGAATTGGATGTCTAATCCATTTTAAAACTTTATTAAGTGGTTTATAATTTATCACCATTCTGGGGATTCCTCTTTCAATCTCACTATGTTTATTAACATAAAATGCAGTACATGACCACGGAGAATTCGAAGGTTGAATTAATTCTTTTTGTAAAAGAGACTGTATTTCTTTTTTACATAATTCTAAATATTCAGAATTCATTTAACAAGGTCTAGCCTTTGTCAGAATTTTCTTTTCATCAAAATCATCTTCATATGGAAGACTAACAATATGCTTTTTCCTATTCCAAAAAGCATTTGGATGTTCATTACAAATTTCTAATGAAAAATTATTGATTATTAATTTTATCTTCCTGTAATTTAGGATTTTGAAGCTTTTCTTCAATTGTTAAAATATTAATTTCTTGTTTTAAACCATGAAATCTGATTATCTGATTTTCCTGTAATTTTTATGATTCTGTAATGTTTGAATCATTCTAGTGTTTCTGTATTAATCAAAAGAGGTATGGGTTGTTGAAAACAATCAGGCATCTGTATATTATTTAAAGGATGGTTAGGGTCCAGCCCGTTGTTAGCCGTGATTAGGTGTTTTAAGGGCGTTTTACCCATTTGATCTCCTTTAGATAATTTATCAGATTGACAGATTCAATTCAGTGTAATGAATTCCTTGTATTTCTTTGATTAATACTTGAATTGTGGACTTGATTCTCCCTTATGGTATCAGAGCCATTATGGTTAATGATGATAATTAGTTTCTTGGTTTAACACTTTTATTAAAAATGGAAAAACTGAAAATATTTTAGAAAAAAGATAATATAAAAAATAAAATGAAAACTGAGGTTGATTTACCTCAGATCTAGATTTGCTTTCCAAATGGACAATTCCGTATGTGGAACCAAAATTGATTTATTATCAAGGATTTTTTAATAAAATTGGGTTGAAACAGATTTGTAAAACAATTGAACAATCCCTTGCTATTCAAGATGTTACGGCCATAACACTTCTTAATGAAGAAGATTTAGATTCATATCGTTTTACTCATAAATTTTTACACATTGGTTTAGTGCAAATTGCCTTTAAACCTTTAACTCTAGATAATTTACCAAAAAGTTTCATAGCAACTTTAAGAGATGGAAGAAATAAAGAATGGAGAAAATCAATAATTGGAGTTATACAATCCAGTCTGGCACATGGTCCAGTCTATTTCAATGTTCATCCAAATTTTCAATTATCTTTGACAGACAAAAATATTTGTAAAGCTTTAACTTTGAATATTAAAACTGAAGGTTATAATTATGAACCTGGCACATAAATCATGTGTATATGTTATAGAATTTATTATAAACCGTTATATACTTTGAATCCATGTTATAAAGTGGAAGAAAAAGAAAAGAATCTGAATGAAACAATTCTAATAGAATCAAATTTTGATAAATCTAATATTACTACAAGAACAATTAAATGGGATGAAATTCCGATTCCTTAGCATTGGAAAATGACAAAGGTTGGTCATATTGCACTTAGAAATGAACATAATATTTCAAATATAATACAGACTCCAGATGGAGATGTTTATGTCCAGATGAGTAATACTCAGAGAATATCCGGATCTTCTTCTGTAAGATCATTTATTTCTCCTTTTAATGATAATATTCCAATGTCTAATAGACATTCTGTATCTAACATTGGTGATGTGAATAGACATCATCCTAACTTATCTTTACTATTAATTTGAATTTGCCAATATCCTGATTTTAAATCAAATTTAGAAAATATTGTTGAATCATATAATCTATCTAATAAATCATTGGCTGAACACAAATTTATCCTTACATCAATTAATTGCTTCGTTAACCATTAAGAAGTTAAATGACAAAATACTCGTCAGGGGGAAAATAGTAATTATCTAAAACTATAACATCTATTTAGTAATTTAGGTGAATGTCGTAAGTGATGAATGTTCTTTTAACCTTGAACTTGAACATACCGTTGTCTTTTTGTTTTCTGTAATCTTTTCCTTCTAAAAAAGAACAAGGGGCATGATATTTGCAGCGACGGAATCGATATTTGCAGCGACATTTTTTTGTAAAAAGACTAAAATGTCCTTGGAGAAAAAAAATTAAAATAAATTAAATTTTCATTCCTACTACTACTAAAAAAAAAAAAAAAACTAAAAGACCGGCGACACTTTTGTCCAAAAGTGTCGCTGGCGACATTTTTATGCAAAAGTGTCGCCGGTCGCCAGCGACACTTTTGTCCGGCGACCGGCGACACTTTTGCACAAAAGTGTGACCAGCGACACTTTTGTGCAAAAGTGTCGCCAGAGTCCGGCGACACTAACCCAGAAGTGTCGCCGGGCGACGGCGACACTTTTGCACAAAAGTGTCGCCGGACTCTGGCGATACTTTTGTGCAAAAGTGTCGCTGGCGACATTTTTGTGCCGGCGACACTTTTGCCCCCCTTCCCAACTTTCTTATTTGCAGCGACCACCGGGCGGATCTTCCTCATTCCGGTAAAAAATTGCACAATTTTGACAAAACTACTAATAAATTCGGACATAATACAAGTAAAATAATTAATAAAATTACATAAAAGAAGAAAAAAAAAAACCAAAGTGCTAGAATAATTTAAAAAAAAAAAAAAATTTCCGGAACCATCGCCGGAAACCGGCGATGGTTTTGTGTAAAACCATCGCCGGTCGCCGGCGATGGTTTTGTTTTGTAGAAAACCATCTCCCGGCGATGGTTTTCTACAAAACCATCGCCGGCGACGGGCGATGGTCCCGGAAAATCATTTTAAAAAAAAAAAAAAATTATTCCAACAGATTGAAAAATTTTAATTTTTTAAAATTGTTTTTACCCCAAGGGCATTTCGGTCTTTTCACGCAAAAATGTCGCTGCAAATATCGAAACCGCCGCTGCAAATATCAATTCCGAAGAACAAAACAAGTTTAAACACATGTCAAAATATGAAAGGGAAATAAGGTAAGTAAGGGAATCACTACTAGATGAGATCTATACTTTCGCCACAAACAAAATAAGTGCCCATAATGAAATGTTTTCCAAACTTCATTTTTCCACGTTATGCAAACAATCATGTCATTTTTGGGTGCAGCACTGATGTTCATGATCACACGGTTAAATCAAGCTTCGGAATTTTGTTGGGATTATTTCTTCAAATTCAACTACAATTACAATTGAATAAGGTGTTATAATTCTAATTAAACTAATTGTGAAAATTAGGTCAATTTTCATCTACGTACTTACTTAGTAGAAAATATATGTTATTTATACTGAATTTGTGGGTAGGAGATAGAAGAGAGCGAGGTTAAAATGGAATTGAACAGGGAAGCTTTGATTGGAATAATGTATATTTATTTAAATTAAACAACGTTAAGAATATTATATGTTTCTTGATGTGCGTTTATTTTTTTTTATGTGTTGTTTGTTGTTGGCTTTTTCCCACTAATTAAGTAGTATAAAAGCATGTGATTTCTTAACAAGTTGTATTAGAGTTGAAAGTTCAAAATTAGGATAAGTTTTTTTTTAATTTTTGAAAGGTGTTAAATAAGAGATCAACGTCTTTTTTCTTTTTATTAAAAAAAAAATTCAATAATTAAGTTTCGTGGATGGATTTCTTGCATCAAGATATGTGCTCAGCCCAATCGGACGTATTGGATTAGGAGATATCAAAGACAGAAGAATTCCCTATAAACTTTTGATTTTCGGAATTGTGTCTGCAACATCCCATATCAGGGTACAAAACAATTGACTTTCTATATAAGTTCAAAACTTATGGGCTGCTTGTAATTTGGCTTAAGAATTGGGGTATGTTAATTGCAGTATCTATTTTACTAAACACATGATACTTTTTAAAATTTTAACTAGTGAAAAGACATTAGTGCCCTTGATAATTTCTAACTTTATAAAAAAAAAATTTACCCAACTTTTTTACCCTCACATTCTATTTTTATCCTTTCATCAAGAACACAAAGGGGTTCCCTTCATCCTTCATCCATACTCCCTCCCATTTCCACTCAATCATCTCCCTTAAACCATACATTCATACCATTACATCAAAAATACTTAAATTTTGATTGCGTATCATGGACGGTAATGCAAATAAAGATCCATATTACACGGTACGTATCACATTACTATGTTTATGGACAAAATGTGGCACTTTTTTTTGGATTTTTTGTCACTGGGGGAGAATCGCCTGCATCAAGCAATTTTACTAGAGAAAATCGCCCAAATCAGGCGATTTTATCTGGTAAAATCGCCACAAGACACTAATTTTCCCCAAGAAAATTGCCACACTGGGGTAATTTTATTCTATAAAATCGCCCAGGAGGGGAGAATCTACCCGTTACTCTGTTTTCGCCCCTGATTTCGGTGATATCTAATGTCATATTTTATTTTCTTGCCAAGCTCTGCGTTTTGCAGATGATCACATCTTTCCAGATTACACAGATGTATTTCGAACTGAGGAAGAGTTCAGTACTAGAGCTGAGTTGATTGGTTGGGTTGAAACTAGAGCAACCAAGCACCATTTTGATACTAAAATAACTTCTTCTAAAAAGTGGAAGGGGCCTCTGAAAGGGAGAATATGGAGAGTTGATATAGGTTGTGATAGATCCGGGAAAGTTAGAGGCAAAGCACCCTTAGGTGAAGGGAAAATAGGCCGTAACAACACAAGTAGCAAGCTGACTGGTTGTCCCTTTCAACTAGTAGGAAAAGAAATTAATGGGGGTAACTGGAAGCTAAGTGCCATAAAATGTCAGCACAATCATGAATTACCCCTTATTAGAAACTGGCATCAAAAGCACTCCAAGTTGAATGAAGCAGAAAAGAAGAAAATTTTAGAAATGATGAAGATAAATTTGGCTCCGAAGCAGATTTTGGCAAAACTGCGATATGATAATGAGACTAATGTCACCCGTATTAGACAAGTGTACAACGAAATGGCAAAAGTTAGAAGAGACGAGAGGGGAGATTTAAGTACTATACAATACTTCTTGAAACTGATGTAGGATTACAAGTACTACTATTGGTACACAGCGGAAGATGAGCGTAATGCTCTTGAAAATGTGTTCTTCGCGCATGAGGATGTTCCTGGTCTATTTCATACGTTTCCTTATGTACTGTATATGGATACGACATATAAGACCAATCGGTATGACATGCCTCCGCTTCAGATAGTCACTCATGTGCCGACGGATCAATACATTCATGTTGCTTTTTCTTTCTTGAGGGATGAGACCTATGCAACTTATTTCTGGGCTATGATTAGATTGAGTCAACTTTTTGATTTGCTGGAATATCCACATGTAGTTATGACTGACAGAGAGTCGGCTTTACTGAAAGTTGTGCACAATGTTTTCCCCCATTCTAAACAGCTACTGTGCAAAAGGCATATTTATATGGATATAAGGAAGAAAGCACTGAGTGTGTGTACGGATACGAAGATATTAGATGAGTTTGAAACTCGGTGGAGAAGAGTGATGAATGCTTTAAAGGAAGACAAGTTCACGAAAGCTGTGAAAATCATTGAGACTAACTATAGAGGCTGATGGTTATCAGTTGTTAATTATATGCACCATACATGGTTGGATCCCCACAAAACCAAGTTTGTCTCAGTCTGGACTAAAGAAATTAAACATTATGGAGGGCACACAAACAACATGTGAGAATCTATTAACTTTCATCACATATAGTTATAGATATGACTCCATTATAAATTATTCTCCGATTTATAGCCTTAATTTTGTATGTTTTTTTTTATCTCTGCAGGGCTGAGAGTGCACACGCAATGTTGAAGCGTGCCATTAAAACTGACAGATGATCATTTCCTACAATTTTTCTGGGCATAAATAAGATAATAAAGGAGCATTTGGATAAGATCCATAGTAAAATGGAGGTATCTCAGAGCAAAACATTGCGTGAAGCCAATTACCTGTTGTATAGTAGGATAAATGGCAGAGTTTCGCAATATGCCATACTGTTGTTGTTAAATGAATATAAAAAAAGAGGTGCAGTCTATGGGGCAAATAGTAAGCTGTGTGGTTGTGAAATGCGAACTAGCTTCGGCTTGCCGTATGCATATGAGATGGTTGAAATGGTCAGGAATTACAGACCTATTAATCATTTGGATGTGGATTTCTTTTGGCGGACCCTATCTTTGGATGCGGGAAACATGCCTAGTTATGAGGAGCAGCAAAACAGCACAAGGGCGATTGCATGAGTATGTTGAGGCCTCGCAACGTCCTACTACAGACATTTACAGAGTAGCGGGTGTCATGCATAGCACTTTGTATCCAGAGATTGTTGACCTTGCTGATCCGATACAAAGGCCACACGGGGGAAGGCCGAGAAACAACTTTACATAGCGAGATCTATTGGATTACGAGCATGCCGAAGAGGTTGCAGGCATAGGCAGGGGCAGAGGCAGAGGCAGAGGCAGAGGCAGAGGCAGATGTATATATAGTTTCCTATGTTACCCAATTTTTGTTGTTCGAGTATTTATTTTCATGCATGCATGGTTTGATGCATACGAATAACATGTGCAGGACGCAGCAGGACAACTGGGTCATCAACCAAAAGGAATTGAATGAATTCTAACGACTCCAACTGGCCTTTCAACCTTCCGTCTTTGGTACAGCAGTTTGTGTTTGATTATGTGGTGGATTATAACAATGTAATGGGAGATGGACACTGTGGTTTTAGGGTAATAGTTAGATTCGTACATGGTGAACAGTCACTTTGGTCGCAAGTCCAGCGGGAGCTGTTACATGAACTTGAAGCGTATGCCTCACTTTGGTTTGAAGTTCTCGGTGAAGAAATGTACGATAAAGCTCATACAGTGTTGGATTACCATATAAGTCCTGCAACAGAGGAGTTTTGGTTTAATACTTGTCTATTTGGTCTACTTGTCGCTACGAGGTACCAGAGGGTATTCGCATTCTATGGAGCGGAATGTTGTACATTCCTTCCACTCCGATTGAGGGAGTCCAGCGTATCAGATGATCCGACCATATATATCACTATGGGTCATATCCGGGGCAACCATTTCATTTGTTTGGAGACCAGGGGTGAAATCTTGTTGCCTCCAATCTGTGTGTTGTGGCGACACCATAAGGAAGATATGATGGATGACTTAAAGGACAGGCTACAAGCTCACTTAGATAATTATCAAAGGCTGTACATCGACAGCATAGGTAATATAGGAACACAACCCACGATAGTTATCGATTAGGAATTATATTTTTTCATTTGGAAAGTTTTAGTGTGTGTTTTGGTTTGTATTGAAAATAGAAAATTTGGTTATAAGAAGACAATTCCATACTTTTTTCATCAAATTTTAAGTGTATTAGTGAATGTGTATTTAACCTGGTGAAATTTGGGCATAGTCTCCCCTATACATGAGCCAATCAATCCCTGTACAGACCACAAAACGAAGAACTAAATTAACATTTCTAAGGCATTCAACAGCAACACTCAGTTAAGGCACTAATTCAACATCCAAATGTATACGGGGAAAAAAAAAATCCAGTGGGCCACCATTACATTTAAGTCACTAAATACAGAATCTAAATCATAAAAGATAATGCACTACGACTCAAAAGGCGGTCTTCTCGCAAGTTCCTCGAGTCCTGACATCTGGGCCTCCAAATGATTAGCCACTTTGCAATAGCCTACCTACGTGTCTCAAGGTTGACCGCATGTTCAACCCTCGGATGAACAAAGACAGCCCGAGATGCTAAGTATTGAATTCGCTGCAACAATTAAAATTATTAACACAATCAGCAACTAGTAATACAAAAATAGGTAAAAAGAAAATATAAAATCATCCTAAACTCACTGCATTGAGGGATAACTGTGTTGGCTCATGAGTGTATTCCTCGGCAGGACGCCTACTGACACGAACGTGCGATGCGACTGGAAGTAATCAAAGTAACCCTTGCATGCTTCGTCAGTATAATCGGCTCTCTTCATATCCCGCAGAAGCCTTGTATGATATAGTTCCCAACCACTGATATCAACAACGAACTTGCAGACATACTTTTTTTTATCTCTGGGCCTCTGTAGTACTCCTTCGGTTTGAAGACTTGAAAGGGAATTTGTTGAGCGTACCTGAACTGTCTTAACACCCAATCCGGCATATATGGCTCTTCAACATTAACGCAATAGATAAGCCCCCTATACAATAAAATTTTATGGACCAATGTCAGATTGGACTCAAATGGTATCCAATTAACCTGTTCGACAGTAAAACGAATCAACTAAGATAGGGCAGAAAGAGCAATAACCGTTTTCAAACACACACAACGGACATATTACCTCGTTCGGCTGCAATGCATCTAGCGCCCTCCTGTAAGCCTCCAAATCATCTTGTGCAACACGCTTCTTCCCGGTAACAACCATTTCAACACGCAGGCCATCCAGTATTCCACGACCTTTTCTTTGGTGGGCTGAATGTTGGGAAGTAGTCATATATCCAGCTCTAATAAGAATGAACAGAAAAATAATTAAAACATATGTTTGCCCAAAATACAACACTGTTTAATAAGGAAAGCTACATGTAAAATGACAAACCTGCAGTAAAGTCAAACAAGCAGAAAATTGAGCACTTTGTGCCTTAGATACCTTCCCAAGTTGGCGATATAAGTACGCCAAACAAGCTGTGCCCTATGAGTACTCACTTACTTTCTCAATATCTCGAAGGAAAGTTAAATACTGCGCAGAGAAGTGGGTTTTCGACTTGTCCACGAACAGGGAAAGACCTAAAACCCACAATAAATAACCTGAGGCAGTATTCACTTGATCAAATCTACCGGCACAATTTGCCTCAATGCTTGTCAACTTCACAAATCCAGGCTTATCCATTTTCACTTCATATTTTCCCAACACAGCTGCAACATCCGTCGCTATTTGTGCAGTCTTTGTTTTTCCATAAATGGGATTACCTCCAAGTGGAATGCGCAGTATGTAGGCAACATCATGCAGTGTTTTTGTCATCTCCCCGAATGGCAAGTGCAATGAGTTGGTCTCCGGGTGCCACCTCTCCACAAAGGCACAGAGCAAAGCGGCGTCTAACTCATTATGCATGCAGTTTACTAAATGCGACAAACCGGACCCCTCTACAAGCTTTTCAAGTCATCATTGCCTCGCCAATTTTTCAAGCGATCGGCTCCATTATGACATTTCAATATCCCCCGTTCCTATAAAATGTAAAAAATTGAATTACAACAGACGGTTACAATTCCTAAAGCATATTTTTAAAAAAAATTTTAAACTATGTGAAAAAACTTTATTATTGCACTTTGGATCACAAGTAATGAAGCATATATAATTATGAAAAAATTAATTACGCAAGTACATCACAAATACAAGTACGCAATTTACTAGAATTACCTCTCCATACCATACGTGATAGGCAGTGTGTCATTTGAAACTCAACAGCAACTCAGGGATTAAAGGACCACCTTCGAGCGGATGGTCTAGCTCCCTGTAATCCTTCCACCCTGCAATCACTGCCCTAGCCTCACTGCCCATTAATCCTTTCCCTGCTCTCCTAGTTGGTTCGGTGCTTGTATTCGCCCCTTCAGCATCACTTCTTCCACAAGCCCCCTCGCCGTAACCATCGTCATGGGACATTTCAACATCAGAAAAGGGCGGTGCGAAAGGTTGTTCAGTAATGGAGGCAACGATGTACTCATTTCCAGAGACGGAAGGTTTAACTGAGTGTTCCGTAATGGGAGCATTGACATTCCCAGTCTCGGAAGACGTTCTCGATTGTTCTACGACCCTCTTCGAACGCTCAGACGCCGTTGGCGGAACACGAGGGGCATTTTCCGCATCCGGAATAATAGTCTCCCTGGATTTATCCGGAATACTACTCTCCTCGGATGTATCTGGAATACCACTCTCTCTGGATTTGGATTTTTTGCCTTTCCTACGGAATGTATTACCTTTATATCTATCCCCCATCTGTAATTAAAAGGTTGCACAGGAATTAATATTTAAAAAAATTCAAAAGCAAATAACAGATTAAAAGGAAAAAAAAATAAAAAAAGCTATATAGACCAAGGAAAATCGCCTAATCCAGGCAATTTTTTTGGGAAAAATCGCCTAAGGCTAAAAAACGCCACAGGACGGCTTTTTTTTGGAAGCGATTTTCTCGGTTGTTTTTTCGACGAACGACCCCGAAATTTAGCCTGAAATGTGAACTAGACAGCTGGAAAACGTAACATAAACACTATAACATTACTACACAACCAAGACAATGCAATTTCAAGATTGCCAACAAAGTTACCATTAAAAAACAGCCTGAAATCATACATGCACGGAAATTGCACATAAATTATGCACAAAAACAGTTAGAAAACGCAACAAACATCCGAAGTCATTCATAAATATGCTGCCCATAAACTTCACAACAACCAACTCAATGCAATTTCAAGTTTTGGAAAAAATTTAAAAAGTTCCAGAAAAAAAAAGGCACCAACCGATTTTTTCAGATTCAATTTCGGTCGGCCTTGTAGATGGAGCTGTCGGCGGCGGTCGACGAGGAAGCTCGCGCGGTCGGCAAAGATGGAGCCGTGGCGGCGGTCGGAGGAATCGATTCGCGGTCGGCGAGGAGAAGAAATGTGTCGCCCGAATGGAGAAGGAAAGAAGGAATGGAAATGGATTGTTACTTTGAGCAGTAATTTTTTTTTACTTTATAAGAGGGAAGGGTAGTTTGGTAATTTCACGGGCCAATTTTTTAAAATGTGTCTTTCATATAGTAAAATTGGTCCTGCAAGTAACAATTCCGTAAGAATGAATTTGGACTGATGTTAGGGACTTAAAGGTTATTGGCCGATCAACTTACCGCCCTGGAGTATCAGAGTTAATCTAGTCCAAGAGTTAAGTGCTACATATGAGGCCCATGTCTAAAGCCTATGGGACACATGAAAACCGTCTCTATGGTCCATATTTTAACACCCCACATCAGAATTGTACAAACCAGGTTAGCTGCATATAAATTGAAGAAACCTACAGTACTAAGTGCATTACGCAAGAGATACCTATATATTCTGGATTTTTCATCCCACATCAAAATAGTACAAAATAAGTTAGCTGTACATATATATATTCAAGGATTGTGGGTTGCAATTAATTTGACTTATATATTAATTTTGGATTGGTGTTCTGGGTCTAAAATTTATTTTGGCACATCAGAATTGTACCCCCCAAAAAAGGGAAAATGTTTCTTGCACATATTATGTGCAAGAATTTGTGCACATAAAGTAGAAAATGTGGGCCATGATATTTGATATTACCATTATTACCCTTTGAAGTATATGGCCCAAAATTTTATTAAGAGGGCAATAATGGATATTTTCTACTTTATGTACAAAAAACTTGCACATATTATGTGCAAAAAACAGCATCCCCAAAAAAGTGGGTTGTATACAAAATTTTAACATTATGGGCCACAGTAACTTGGATTAAGCATGGACAAGTGTTCCGGGTCTAAAAGTTACTGGGTCGCATGTTACAATGTCTGGTACAGTTGATCAGATCATGGATGTGTGATATACGCAACTGAATTGTGTTACCTCGATCCAATATTTTGAGATATATTTCATTGAAATTGGAGAGTTCGAGAGAACTGTGGAATCGAGGACTGCTGGCAAATGGAGACTAGACCTTATGAGGGTGACACGTGTCTAGTTGTGCCACGTGCCATTAAAATTCAATGGTCAAATATCATGTCAACATTTTTATTTGGCGGCCCAACCTCCTCATCACGACATGCTGAGTTCGTTTATGGTGTTGGTTTTTTCCCCCTTTTTTTTTTTTTCCCAAAAAATAGCATGAATTCCAATATTGTAGTATAACACTAAGGCAAAAAATTGAATTACTTTTTTTTTAATTACTGTATCAACAATGTTAAATTTTCTAACCCATGTGATTTCAAAACCTATATGATTTCAAAAAGTTTATCAATGACCCCCACTCTGTGTGGTTTGGAAAGTTACAAACAACCCTTTTTGTTTTTTCTAAATTTGTCACAGTTAAATTTTTTGTCAAATTTAACTTCCAAACAAAAAAGTCAATTTTTTTGGTTGAAAAAAAAGGAATAATGAAATGACATATATACCCTTAATTTACATGATTTGAACTTAAATATTTTTTATCATTTCATTTTTCAATTTTCTATGTATCAAAATATTTATTTTGTTTTTAAAAACATTAATTTTTTCAGATAATTACTCTTTATTTCTTTATATTTAAAAAAACTCATTTTCTTTGTAGTGATTACTTTCTATTTTTTTGTAGTGATTACTTTCTATTTTCCTTTATGCATTCACGTTTCCACCCCAGCCACCACCGTCAACTATACAAACACTACTAACAGCTGACACGACCATCGACAAACCACCACCCTCGGAGAACCTACACTATTTTCGCCGCAACCACAATGAACATTATATTTGGACAAAAACAACAATCACACACCAATCTTTGACAACCCAAAAACATTTACTACCAAAGTTGAAGTTTTTCTTACCAGTAAAATTAACACATAACACAAGAAACTTCCTGTCAAAGCATCTCACAAAACAATCATATGGGTTTATAAAAAATAATAAGAAAATAATGGGAAAAAAAATAAGGCTTGAATGCAATTTCTTTGAGTCGCCATTGCCGCCATCATAGAGTTACTATTATTGTCGTTGTCGACATCATCACCACTGGAAACCTACAAATGAGTTTTCATCCTCAAAATATTTCTCATCTAAATAGATAATATCATATTTAATAAATCATAAAAGAAGAAAACAATGGTATAAATATTGTCTGCCATCAATCATTGAGAAAACATGGGATTGTGACTATTGGAATGAAATTTTAACAGCAAGTTAGGCCAAAAGTACCCAAGGTTTAATCAAAATAATTCTTGGAGTTTCATGTTAATTAGACAAAGTTTGAGGCCGTCCTCAAACTTTGCTACAGATTGGTGTATGCTATCTGTGGAAACAAAATTTTTTTTCCCTAAGAAATTGGGTCTAGTATATAAAGATGTGATCTTTATCACCGATGGTTGATGAGGAGAGAACGGTAGCGGCCATTATCACCGATGGAAAAGGAGGCGAGGACAATGGTGGTCTTTATCACCGATGGCAAAAGGGGTGTGGGCGATAGTTGCTTTCATCACCTATGGTGAAGGAGGTGGGGGGCAGTGGTGGTCTTTATCACAAATGGAAGAGGACGTGATGTTTGCGGTGGTGGCTAATGGTGACGAGAATGTTTTGAAAATAGTTTATACTAGGTGAAGGGTGAAAATATAAAAACCCCAAAAACAATTCATTTATAATGAAATGACATAAATATCCTTTTCTTGTCAATGTTAGAAAATGAAAATCTCAATTTCAATGAATGCAACTTAAGATGAACCTAAGAGGGGGAGGGGGTGAATTAGGTTCTATGCTAATTTAAAATTTTCTTCTAAAAAGGAGGAACGTTGAAACCATTTTCAAATGTAAGTTTTAAAACAATTTAAAACTAGGATTTTTAAATGAGGTGTGTGTTGAGTGATTTTGCAAAATGAAAACAAATAAACAAAGAAGGCAATACACACCAAATTTATAGTGGTTTGAATTCCCCTTGAACCCTAGTACACTTCCCAAGTTCTACAACTTGAGATTTCCTAATCGACTCTAGGAAACACCTTAAGGAGTATTTCAATCTCTACACTTGCTTAAGATTAAGCTCTTAATCTTAAAACTTTTCCCCTTACCTAATCTAACTCTAGATTAGGACTTCCTTGCCTAATACTAGTAATGGATCTTTTGCCTAAACCTTCTAAAGGCCTTAGGAATTACTCAAGACTTCCCTTGCCTAACAATTAAGACTTTGGCTAAATCTAACTCTAGATCAAAACTTTGACAAATGCCTAACTTACCTCTAAGCTAGTACCTTTACCTTTTACCTCAATGCCCAACTTACATCAAGTTAGAACTTAAAATATTTCCCCACACTCAACCTCTTGAGTTGGGTCTCTCATTCTCTTTTTTCTCCCCCTTTCTTCGTGCCTAACTCTTAACAAGAGTTTAAGACTTTTCATCACTTACAATGTGCCTATAACACTTCTCAAGTGTTTAGGACTTCCCTCAATGTGTTTACAAAGGTGAGAATCTCCACAATGGAGTTTACAATTGAAATACAAAAGATGAGCACAAAAGCTTCCTTCTAAATCACTCAATTGTAAGCTTAACTAGCTAATTTGACATGTAAATGTATGAAATGAAGCTCTTGAATGTTGCTTGAGTGTAGGAAACCTATAGGGGGATGATTACCCATAATTTTGAAATTTAGGGTACTTAAAGGAGTGGCAAAAAAGCTCCCAACAATTCTTAACGGCCATATCGCGATTTGAAAATCTGCTTGCTACAGTAATTTGGATTTCGAACCTCTAGCTTATGATATCATAATCGTTTGAATTTCAACTTTCAACAGTACTTCGGATTCCGAACCTTTAGCTTCTGATATCAGAAGCTTTGAATTTTAGCTTCTTACAGTACTTCGGATTCCGAACTGTTAGCTTATGATATCAGAACCTTCGGCTTCTGATATCAGAATCCTCATCGAAGTGCTCCCGGAAGTCCTATTTTCAACTCTTTTTCTCTTTTTTCTTGGACTTTTGCTTCTGGTTGTCATGCAAGTTTTTGTCCGACTCGGACACACTTCCGCATGTCTCTTAAGGCCTTTTGTGATGTGAACCCTTGATTCCAACTTGTGAAAACAAGAACTCAATGAGAAAAATTGCCAAGGAAAGTCTGATTGCAAGACATAGCTCTTAAAACTCAAGAATCCTTACCCTTGGATTATGCAGACTACTAATTTAACAAGTTAAATTAAACACGCAATTCGAATCAAGTGGAGAATAATAGAGGCGAAACAAAGCATGTAATTAGATAGAGCAATTATCTAATTAGCCTATAGTTCCTGTACTTTAGCAATTAACAAAGCATGCAAATTACTTAAGCCAAAATAAAGAAGAGTGAATAATAAAGTATAAACTTTCTTTCAATTAATCACTCTTAAATAATGAAGTCATGCACCCCTATTTATAGGTATAGGGAGCACGAAATTTACACAAGAAAATAAGGAAAGAATACACAAAATTGGAACTTAATCAAGAGATTAAGTAACTCACAAAAATCAGTAAGAAAAAGGAACTTACTTGCTGAAAAAGTAAAAGAAAAGAAGGGAAAATTTCGTCTTCCATAAGGAAAGGTTATGAACGAAATTCTCAAGGAAAAAGGAAGGAAAAATTCAGATTTTACCTTTAAAGAAAAGGGAAAACCGAAAAATAAAGGAGAAAAGAAAAAGAGGAAACTATGAAGAGAATTAGGTAACATGCACAAAACCTTAATTCTCCTCCTAACCTTAACCCTAATTGTGAATTGCTTCTCCTTAGGCTTGGGCTTGGCCGAATGTGGGTTCATGGAGTGGACTTGATGGATTCGGCCCAATTGATGTAGTATGATGATGTAGATGTAGGAAGCTTCTGGAATCTTTTGGAAGCTTCCGGAATCATTTCAGAAGCTCAAAAAACATTTCACTTCTAAAATTCTTCAAACTTTACTAAATCTCCATTTCTTCACTGGAAAGACTAGTAGTTACCATTTCCACCATTTCTGTAACTTGTAAATACCATTTCCACAACTTGGAAATACAATTTCTACCATTTCCTTAGCTGGGATGATTAGTATTCACCATTTCCACCATTTCCATTTTGATGGCGAGTAAGGTAACTCTTGTAATCTTCATTTCCTTCTCATTAAGGTCATTGGAGCTTTCCTTTGTCTTCGTGGATTCTGACTCATAACTTGTGTTGTCTTAGCCTTGGATTTCCTCATCATTTTGCTATTTTCAAATGTTCCAACGGCTTTTGACTCGTGCTTTTGTTGACCCACATAAATGACTTTGTCTTTTAGTGCACGCGATTCGCTATATGACTCGTACAAGATTTCGCACACGAGTCTTTGCAACGGTCAACTCTCTAGCGGTTACTTCTTTTTCTTTCCTTCAATTACTCAATTGTCATCTGTGCGGTTTCCCGTGCAACTCGAATAGCTCTTTGAATGTTTCCTTTTTGCACTTCTTCCATATTTTTTTACAAAACTCTTCAAGTGCAAAGTGAAAACCCAATTATCAATAGCAACCTAAGATGAACCTAAGAGGGGGAGGGGGTGAATTAGGTTCTTGACACTTTTAAAAATATTTTCTACAATGAAGAACAACTTTGAAAAACCATTTTCAAAGCAAGTGTAAAAACAAAGTTTACAAATTAAGTGAGGTGTGTGATTAGTGTTTTGCAAATCATAAAAGCAAAGTAAACAAACAAAGCAAGAACACACCAAATTTATAGTGGTTCGGATTCCCCTTGAATCCTAGTCCACTCGACAAGTTCTACAACTTGTTTCCCTATCTATGAAACACTTAAGGGAGTGTTCCAATCCCTACCAAAACACTTAAAGGAGTGTTCCAATCCTTACACGTGCCTAATGGCTAACAATGAATCTTTTGCCCCCGCTCCTTCCTCAAGGACTTAGGGTCTTACTCAAGACTTCATTGCCTAGCTACTAGGACTTTTGCTCAATCAACCTCTTGATCAAGACTTTCTCCCCTTTGCCTAATTTAACTCTAAAGTAGGACTTTTGCTTAATCAACCTCTTGATCAAGACTTTCTCCCCTTTGCCTAATTTAACTCTAAACTAGGACTTTACAATTGCCCTAACTCAACCCCTTGAGTTGGGTCTCTCCTTTCTACTTGCTCCCCCTTTCTTTTTGCCTAACTCTTTACTCAAGAGTTGGACTTTCCCTAAATACAAATTGCCTACACTCAAACTCTTGAGTTAGGACTTTTCTAGATGTGTTTACAATGATGAAATACTCCAGAAATGGAGTTTACAATTCGATACAAAAACAGGGCACAAGTGCCTCTTGACAATCCTACCTTGACAAGCTAATTTGACATATGAATGATTGAAATGAAGCTTGAAAGTGTTGTTAAAGTGTAGGAGATGTTGGGGAGAGTTGTTCCTTAAGTGCTCTTGAAGTGGGGGTATTTATAGGAGAAGAGAGCTCTTGAATTGGATGAAAAACGGACAAGAAAATTCAAACCCGAGAGCGCCGCGACAGGCCTCGCGAAATCGCGGAAAGCTGTCGCAGGTGGTCCCTGCATGGCGCGCGGCGCCCAGCGCGTGCTGCGTGTGCCTGCGTGCGGCGCCTCTGTCGCGGGTCCCGATCGCAGGCGCGGCCCTGTCCCCTTGTCGGCCACTGATTTGACACCTTTTTCGTTTGCTTGCCGTTTCTTCGTTATAGCTCCGTTTTCTTCGCCGTTTTTTGCGTTAGTTCACCCGTGAACTCTTCTCTTCATTTTATGACTTGAAAACACCGTGGGTCCCACCTTGGGACGTGCTCGGTCGTATTTTTCTTCTTTCTTCATTTGCTTGCCGTTTCTTTCTTCTTCGTTTTAGCTCATTTTTCATTGCCGTTTTTTGCGTCGGTTCTTCCGTAAACATTTCCCTACATTTTATCACCTAGAAGAACCATTAAATTAATTCTCATATTTGTTAACTCATCAATCAAAATAAGGATTAAGACCAACCGGGTCTAACACAAAGCATTAAACAAAATCATATATTTGTTGACTTATCATCAAAACTAGGATTTCAATCTCCCCTTTTTTAAAGATGACAAACAAATATGTGATTTTATAGAGAAATAAAAAGTAAAGCGTTTTAAGCACATATTTCTCTGACTTAAGAAACTCCAAAACTCAAGATGATAAAGTAAAGCACAATTAAGCAAAGCAATTTTAGCATTCCCCCCCCCCCCCCCCCCCCCCCTCCCCCCCTTTCTCCTCAGTAAATGCATTTTAAAGGTCCATTTTAATCTTAAGTGTAACGCCCTAACCCCGCCCCCTATCCAATACGGGAGCCCAGTCGGACGTCTGCCTGGTTCGTACCAGGACTCAGCAATGATGTCAGAATAATACACAATAACTATAACAAAATATAGGAAGCATAATTGTACAGTTACATATTGATGTCCCAGTATCGTAGTCTAATAGTCTAATATTTAATTGGCGCACATGCCTACTTATAAATTAAAATTAAATACGATTGTCCGTAATTTTTCAAAGGGGTGTAGATCAACTCGACTTGCTTATCCTATGGTCCATATTGCCGCTGGATACCTGGGGTAGGGTTTAAAATCATACAACACATATGAGCTTTTTTGCTCAGTGATAACATTTAAAGCAGTAAAATATGCAAAGCAAGTAGTGCAACCAATTATATATAAATAATACAAGTACGAAAGCGGTAAAGCAAGTCATGAAGGATGCGCAAGTGATCGAAGGAGAGGTGTCAAGACACTTGTCCCCAATGACCGTTACACCCTCTTTTTGGTGCCTTTGTCAACAACGCCCGTATTAAGTTTTAATGTAACGAGCTGGATGGTAGCCCGCCACTATTTGGGGTCTCTAGAGTTGCCCGAGGACCAATCACCACTTACCAAACTCCCACGCCCTAGCTGGCATGTTTGGTACCGTAGATCATGGTTTCATGGGATTCCATTATAATATTATACATCATCACATTGAACCGAATATAACTCATGCTTCATAATCAATCAAGCAAGTACTTCATGTAAAGTCACAATGTATCATTTCAATATCAATTGATTTAAACAATACAAGTTTAAAATGTACAAGTCGGTACAAAAAGTAGTCGGCCGCTCAATTCCAAAACATTTCTCTTCGTTCAAGAATTTCTTGTAAAACAATTTCATTGAAATCGCAAGCAGATATATACCAATATTTATATATATGCACATAATACACATTTTTATCACACACTATTCAAAAGTAGGTTTTTAGTGAGAATACTCACCTTATGAATCCAATTCAGTCAATGATGGGTCTGCAATCAATATCCAAAGAATTTATATTAAATCCTTGTATTTTATAAAATTACAATTTAGTCCTTGTAAATATTAAGTATACTTTTCTAGTTTATTATTTAAATCCATAAATGGTTTTTAACAATGAACTTTAGTTTTTATTTATGAAATCATTCATCTTGGTTACCTTAAGTTATGAAATTATAGTTAAATTCCTTAATTTTGTAAAATTTGCATTTTAGTCCCTAGAGTACAAATATCACTTTTTGAGGTTTTTCATTTAGGGTGAACACTTATTTTATAAATTCAATTGATAAAATGTATTTTATGTTTCACATATATATTTTATAAATTTTGCATTCAAGTCCCTAAACTTTTCAATATTTACATTTTGGTCCTTAAGGTTTAGGAGATCTCACTTTCATGTCGTCCATGTATTTAAGATTAAATTTTTATATCATTAACTATCTAGGTGTTATTATTAGTTTGATTTGAACTTAATTTGGAAATTTGTAAAAATTACATATAAGTCCCTCAAGTTTTAATTATTTATATTTTAGCTTTTAATTTTCAAAAGAATTACCAAAATTCTACAAAATTACAATTTCTATATAAATATTGTCCAGTATAATTTTGATAGCATTTTATTAAATTTTCATATATTTTTATCCTTGTTAAAATAATAGAAATTTATAAATTGCATATTTCTCTCTTGGTTGTGTTTTCTTTGTTCTTCACACCTATGGATAGTTCTAGGGCTGTTCTTCCTATCAAGATCTTTTTAAAAATTAATCTAACACTTCAATAATAATCATCATAGTTTGTAGTACATCATATAAAATTTTCATAATTTAATATACCTCTTTAATACCATTTTAAAATTAAAAACAGTGGCTGCCCTGCAGTTTTCCAGATGCAGCAGTTTTCATCTTCAACCTCAAACATCACTTTAAACCAATCCAAGGAGTTATTCAAAGCCTCAAACATGTTCTATACATCAAGATCTATCTTAGGGTTATGATTTTCAGATTCAAAAGCCTCCTAAAATACCTGTTTAGAGTTCTTAAAGATGAAGCTCCTAAAAATCCAGAATCTGCCACCTTTCGGTTTTCAGCTATAATTTCCTACAGAAAGTTCTAAAAATTATGAAACCAATTGAAAATGAAACTAGACTCCTAGAGGAGTTCATAGAAATCTTATCATGATCAGATATGGTCGGAGTTGGGAGTTATGAGTAAATCTTTCGGACTGTTCTGTTTCTGGAAGATGAAGGCTTAAGGCTCATACATGCCCAGGGCCGGTCCTAAGACTTATGAGGCCCAGGGCAAAACGTTAAAAGAGGGCCCTAAATAAATAATAATAATAATAAAATATAAAAATCATATATACCGACTTCTTCGAGCATTTTTAGATGCAAAGTCATCTATAATAGTATCGGTTTCAAGATTTTCTAAAATGTCTTTTTCAATACACAAGATTGCCAATCCATTTAATCTTTCTTGCGACATTGACGATCTCAAGTATATTTTTAACAATTTCAATTTGGAGAAACTTCTCTCAGCCGATGCAACAGTAACAGGCATAGTCAACATGATCCTATAAACAATAGCAACATTTGGATAACTATCCCTACTTATTATAAATTCTAGAATATCAACGGCAGTCATTATCGTATTTGGCAATGTCACTCTCAATAATTTTAGTTCCATGAATATATCATTTAAATCAAAATCCGATGAGTTGTTATGAGTAAGACTGGAATTCATTTTTTCACAACATTTTCTCAATTTATCATCATCTAATGCTTTTAATGTTTTAGAATCAAACAAAAAACCAAATATACTTTCAAATTTTTTTCATTTGCTCAAATCTACATTTTAAAGAAGCAATTGCTATATCTACAACAACCATAAAATACTGAGATTTAAATGATTCTTCTGGCGACAGTGAAATTTCATCATCTCCTCTCTCATCAAATTGTTTTTTTCCTAAAAATACGACGCTTTGTTGAAAATATTGGTTCTATATTCATATCACATGCAAGACTTTTAGCAATTTCAAAACTTGAAGTAAAACCATCATTCCTATAATTTTCAAAAAATAAAATAGCACCTTCCAATTGTTTCATGGTCAAGTCAATGGACATAGATTTCAATTGTAACGTCTTACTCACTACATTTATATTAAATAAATTTCATACCATATGACCATACCAAGTAAAAATTCAAAATTTTCAATCGCACTAGCTAAACTTTCAGCTTCACTCTTTGACTTTGCATCATCGCAAATGGTATATAACTCTAATAAAGCTTCTCTTACTTCAATAGCTTGATATCTAATAGCTTTAATACTTTTAATATGACTTTCCCAACGTGTTTTTGATAAAGATTTTACTGTTTCTTTAACATTATCACGTAAAACTTTCCATCGTTTTGGTGAACTTGAAAATAATGTATATATACATTGCACTATTCCAAAAAAAGAAACAGCTTTAACACAAGAATGTGCCGCATCACTAACAGTTAAATTAAGACTGTGACAAGCACATGGCATGTATAATGCTCTAGGATTTATCTCAAGCAATCTCTTTTGAACTCCTTGGTGTTTTCCTTTCATATTGGCACCATTATCATAACCTTGACCTCTTATATTTTCAATATTAAGATCAAGTGCATTTAATACTTTTATTAGTTCATTAAAAAGTCCTAAACCAGATGTATCATCCACATGTAAAAACTCTAAAAAATACTCTTCTATTTTCACTTTGTTACTTGACATATTATCACATCGAACTATAAATGTCATTTGTTCTTGATGACCTATATCTGGAGTACAATCAAGTATTACAGAATAATATTTTGCCTCCTTAATTTTATTAACGATAATACTTTTAACATTATCAGCCAAGATAGAAATCAACTCATTTTGAATTTTATGTCCAAGATAATGATGATGAATATCAAGATTTTGAATCTGCCTAATATGATCTTGCATGACAACATCAAATTCAGCAATCATTTCAATCAATCCTAAAAAGTTTCCGTTGTTATCTTGATAAAGTTTCTCTTTAGATCCTCGAAAAGCTAAACAATGTTTAGAAAGACATTTTACACTTGCTATTATTCTTTTTAGAACTTGTCTCCAACGATCTTTTTCTATGGAGATTTCTCGCTGTAAGTCTTTATCAATTGTTTGATTTTTATCTGATCTAAGTTTTAATTCTTGCCATGTGTTCATAGTGGTTAGATGCTCAACAGAATTTTCATGTTCTTTAAGCCGTTCACTGAGATGTTTCCAATCTTTAAATCCATCATTTGCTAAAGAAACTTTGTTATTATGAGATTTAAACAACTTACAATAGAAACAATAAACCTTATCTACATGTTTATTATATATTAACCACTTTCGTTCTTTTACCTCTCCATTATTTAACTTTCTCTTATAATAATCATATGAAAAATGTCTAGAGGTTTTGTCTTTAGGAAACACAAGATTCATTTCTCTTATAGGCCCTTTCTCAACTACACTAACTTTTGAATTTTCATCAAGATTATCCCAATTTCTTGGATCATATATATCAACTAGAGGATACACTTGTTCATCAACATGTACATTTTTAGTATTTTCCACATTATAAATGTTGTCATTGTCACTCAAGTTATTTATCTCTTCACTAATAAGGTCAATTTCATTTTAGTCATTCACATTCTCTTCATTTAAATTCTCTTCATTTTCATGAAAATTTGTTTTTTTCACAAAGAATTTATTAATATCACCTCTTTGTGATTCGGTCAGTTGATCTAGTCTTTGTCTTTTCTTCCTTTTTTCATATCCAGAAAGATGTTTTTTATTCATTATAATGTAATACACAACACAAAATCACAACAAGTATAATGCACAATGGCACAAAATCACAACAAATGTGGTGCACAATAGCACACAATCAAATCAATGATAATGTACAACGATACAAAAGCACAAGAATAACAAGAAATTCAATGATATTTAAGTCAATTTGCTATGAAAGTAACAATAGCACCTGGAACAAATGCTAATTCTCAATATCAATGCGTATTTGTTCTTTAAGCACATGTTAAGAAAGAAAGGCATAAACAATTTAAAGACCATTAAAAAAATCACAAAACCAAATTAGCTCACCAAAGACAAGAACAAAATGAAAAGAGAAAAGACAAAAGGCCTAACTTCAAATTTCCAATACATTATATATTGATTGAGGCAGTTAACCAGACCAAACTAGCCTGTCTAGCCACTTAATTAATTTATGCAATAACAAACACAACAAAAGCTCAACATTCCTTTCATCAATATTCAATTTCAATAGTAGAACTTAAGCAGAGCAGTAGCAATAAAAACAAGAATCCAATTCACAGGCTGCACTGCACGCCTTGACTTCTGCTTCTCCTCCTCTCTTTTTTCTATACACACAAGAATCACTACGAGCAACAAGCTAACATGACGTACAATCAAATTCAACTAATCATCGATTATCAATACCCTAGAAAATTAACAAATTCAAGCCCACAAAACAAGAAGTGTCGACATTAAACTTACCTTTCCTTCAAACTCCGGAGACACCCAAGTCACTATTGACTATTCCAATTTCCCGTAGCTGCAAATTTAATCGGAAAAAAAAAAGAAAACAAAGAAGAAATTAGAAAATCAAAATCAGTCAACCAATCCGTGTGCGAGTGAGGAACAGGGGAAGTCAAACTCAGGAGAAGACGCCGGAGGCTGGGCTTGATGAAAATTTGGAAGAATTTAATGGAAGAATGAAAAAAACCCTATTTTTTAGCACAAGCTCGATGGAGATGAAGATGATGAACAACAGAAATAGTCAAAGTAGAAGCTCTCGATGGAGATTGGAAAAGGAAATTGATTTGCTTGTTGGCTGCAGGTTTGACAAAATTAAAAGATATTTGGGCTTTCCTTGTAATAAAAAAAAAAGGGCCCCCAAAATTAATTTAGGTCTACAATGTTAAAAAAAAGGGCCCCAAAATTAATTTGGACCTACAATGTAAAAAAAAAGGCCCAAAAATTAATTTAGGCCCAAAAAATAAAACTATTAATACTAATACTGAAAATTTTTTTGAGCCCCTTAAACCCTTGTGATGAGGGCATCCAAACGCCAGCAACAAGTCCAGAAGCAAGTGAGTCCAGAGAAGCTGAGGAGGTTCGAGTTCTACATCGAGGTCCAACAATGCTTCAGGATCCAAGTCCATATCAAAGGGATCCACTTGTAGACATCACTGGGCCGATGACCAGAAGCAGAGCAAAGAAGGTTCGCGAGACACTCAACAACCTTGTCCAAGCTTGCCAAAAGGATGCCCAAGTGATAGTAGAAGCAAACGCCTTGGAGCAGGAAGACGGAAAGGTTCAAATTGCGACTCTCCTTACCATTCTTGAAGAAGAGGCGCAATTCCCCAATCCACAATGAAGAAGAAGGCTGTTTCTTGAAGTTCTTGAAGATGCCGGAAGGTTCTTGACTTTAAAGAAACAATTCTTGAAGTTCTTACATTTTTCCATAAAGCGACATCAACATTGGGCTGACCCAACTCATGGAGTCCATTCCACAAGTCGGCCAGCCCACAAGAAAAGCCCACACGGCCAACTTAATTAGTTAGGGTTACAAGTTAAGTAGCTAGGGTTACAAGTTAAGGGCTAGGGTTCTTTTAAGTCGCTAGGGTTACAAGTTAAGAGCTAGGGTTCTTTTTTTTAGTTAGTTTCCAAAAAGGGTTCCTTCTTGATCTCCTTTTTGGAGTAGGACTTTTATTCTTTTTCCTTATTGTTTTAAGTGTACTTTTTCGGCTACCACAAAGTTAAGGGTAAACCGAAATTTCCTTTTTGTTTTACCATTCCCCACTTCTTTTAGGGTTTGGTATTGTAAAGGAAATCAATCTCTTGATTGATTTCCAATTCTACTTCTTTTCCTTATTCTTTTTCATGACTTTTTCGGCTGTCCTTAGCCTATAAATAGGCAGCCGCCCATCAATAATATTCAGAGTATTCAGATCATAAAACTATTAGTTTTGAGTACCATCCCTTTATTGCTTTATGTATTTGCATGCTTGTAGCTTACATATTGCATGAAACTTAGCTAATTAGGTTACTTGCTCTACCTAATTAATTAGCATGTTTCAACTCTTTTCTCACACTTGGTTCGAAATTCTCAATTAAGTTAGCTTAGGTTAGTTAATTTAGTTCTCTGAATTTTCGAGTGAGTTAGAGGTTATACGAGGCACGTCACTTAATCACAAGGTCCTTGGCAACTTAATCCGCATGTGTACAACCGTCCACATCAATTGGTATCAGAGCTTAGGAGTGATTTCGTGGCTGGAGGAGGTCGAAGTAACCCGACCGAATCTTTCTCAGGTGTTTTCTTTTCCTTGTTAGTCTTGTTTATCTTGAAATTCTTGGATTAGAACGCATCTTCTTGGGGGAAATTTTTTTCTTTCAAGCTTTAAATTTTCGATTTTTGGTGCTGTTTCCCTATCTTTAAAATCGAAAATTCTGTAGAAAATTGAACCAAATTTTAAAGTACTGAAAAACGCAACTTAGGGTTTTAAAATCACCTTCTTTTTGCGAAAGGCTAGTACTGTTTTGGGGCTGTTTTTCTAGTATTCCAAATCGCATACCCTTGCTGTAATTTCAGAATCAAATTTGAGCTTTAGAAATTAACTAGGGTTCAGGTTTTGCCTAAAGCTAGGGTTTCGGTTTTGTGGTTGATCTTTTAGTCGCTTTGCTTGCGACACTAGGGTTTTGAGAGACGCTTTAGTGTTGCTGTTTTGCTTCTAAAATTGCTGGGCTTTTGCGACTATTTTTCTACCCCTCTTGTGCTATTTTAGTTGAAATTGGTGAGTTTTTGCGGTTGATGTTAAGCAGTTCACATTATCTGCGGATTGTGAATTGCATGCTCTAGTTTGGGAATACCTTGTTTTGAATTCTTGAAAATATATTGAATTCTTGATTTTGTATCCTTGTGATGCTAAGATTATCCCTGGGAATTGGTTAGTGAGTCAAAAATTGAACTTTGCTGACCCTAGGGTTTTCGTTTCTTGAAATCGCATATTGCTAAATTTTTCGGCCACTTAGGGGGTTTAAAAATCGCAAATTGGTACTGTTTGCATATTGAAAAGAATTAATAAATTTGCTGGGATTGGTTTCTTGATTACCTATTGGGTGGGTGATCTCTTCTTTGGGTAGTTTTAGGACTTTCCTGAAGTTGTTTGAACTCTGCTTATCTTTCTTTGATTCTATTCAATTTTGAATTGCCCTGCTTTCAACTGCTAGTTTATCTTTTCGTGCGACCTGAACATTTGCTCTTGAATTATAGTTTGGATTTTGTCATCGTGCACACCCATCTTTTCTGAAATTTGAGGGCTTAACCCCGAAATTTCCTGTTGTGTACTTCATATCTGAACTATATTACAAAATCTCGTTTGCGAAAAGATTTTTCAACTCAAAATAGAACCAAATGTCTATTTTTGCGAAAATTTGTGCTTTTTCTTAAGTGTCATTGCTTTGTGTGAATTACTGTTTGCCTTATACATTTGTCAATACCGGGAAGTAGAGTGGAAAAAGGCTTGAGTGACCATACTATAAAGGGCGCCACCCTAGAGTGAAACACAGGGTTTGTGTGTAGATGTTAGGTGGGATACACTTGGGGGACAAGGAGATAAGGTTACTACTCATTTTTCCTTGTTCTTAGCAGACAGGTTTTCGCTTTAACCGATGTCAGGTAGAGGTGCTCCTAACCCTTTGGGGAGTGAGCAAATACTGGCTGCAATAGCGCAACTCTCTGCGCAATTTGCTACCCTCACGGAGGAGGTCGCTGAACTACGCACTGAAAGGGAACAACGGCGTACAGAGTCAGAGGATGATATGGCCGTACCTGACAACAACGCCGCTGACAAGTCTTTCGAAGGCCTCAGTCAATGCAAAACGACTGTTCCACCCTTCGCCGGCGGTACAAATCCGGAGGATTACTTAGACTGGGAGATGAAGGTGGAGCGCATCTTCAAGCTGCATGCGATCCCAGAACACAAGAAGGTCCCTCTCGCTGTGGTACATTTCACGGACTATGCCCTGGTCTGGTGGAATCAAGAGATGGACAATCGCAGGAATACGCGTCCCATGCGGACCCGTGCTCCGCCTCTAACTTGGTTTGATTTGACTACTGCTATGCGTAGAACTTTTGTTCCTAATTACTATTTTAGAGAATTGTATAGGAAATTACATACTCTTGTACAAGGTTCTTTATCTGTAGATGCATATTATCGAAAGTTAGAGATGGCCAAAATTAGGGCAAATGTACAGGAAGATGAAGCCGCATCAATGGCTCGTTTTCTTAATGGCCTAAACAGGGGTATAGCTTTAGCTGTTGAACTGCAGAATGACTCTGACGGACATGTTGCACAAAGCTCGGGTCATGGAGGAATACCTGAAGACCGTTCCACCCGTCCGGATGCCTACCAGCGCCCCACCGGCTTGGAGAAAGAATCTGGTTTACTCTCCACCTGTAAAGAAGCCGTTCACATCAGAAAGGAAGGCTATAGTCCCCGCCACCACCTCGTCTTCTTCACAATCCAGAACGCCATCAACACCTCGGCAATCCATCAGCAATGTCACTTGCCACAAGTGCTCAGGCCGTGGCCACTACATGCGTGATTGTCCTAACTTCCGGAAGATCTTATTGGGGCAAGATGGTGAGTACATTTCAGAAGAGGAAGAAGATGATCAAACTGTTGACCCCTCGCAGGAGTTAACTGACAGCACTCCATCTACACCAGTGGAGCAATTCGAGTTCATAGAGGAAGATCCCAATCAGAACTTGGTTACTCGCACTCTGACTACAGCTGCTGTCCAAGACACATCCCAACGGACAAACATCTTCCACGCCAGGACTAAGGTAAATGGGAAGTTGTGTGTTCTGATAATTGATGGAGGGAGTTGCACCAACGTTGCCAGCGAATACATGGTCAACAAACTAAAGCTCCCTATTATCAATCATCCACGTCCTTATCGACTATAATGGCTCGATGGCTCAGATGGCTACAGAGTCACCAAGCAGGTAAGCGTACCATACGCTATCGGTAAGTTCAAATCCACTGTTTTATGTGATGTTCTGTCAATGGAGGCTTGTCACATTCTACTCGGAAGACCATGGCTCTTTGACCTGAAGGCAACACATGATGGAGTCGCCAACACTTACTCGGTCTGCCAGGCAGGCAAGATTCACACGTTTCTCCCTATGCCACCTACTGAAGTGCGATCCGAAGCAGTTCGCATGAAGGAAGCAATCGCCCACTGGGAAGCTGAAAGGCGCCAAGAAAAAGGGAAGGGGAAAGAACTTGTAAAGGCTAGTAAGGCGAACTCTGATAAGCCTAAACATGAAGAAGTTAAGGGTAGCTGTTTTGCTACAAAAGGAAAGATAGGTCAAGTGTTAGATAGCAAAGAGTATGTACTAGTTTTAGTATGTAAAGATAATTGTGCTAACCCTGACGATATCCCTCGGGATATCCCTATAGAAGTCGATTCTTTGTTGTAGGAATTCAACGATGTTTTTCCAGAAGAGCTGCCGCAGGGTCTGCCGCCTCTACGCGGAATTGAACATCAGATCGACTTCATACCTAGCGCACCTATTCCAAATCGACCTGCTTACAAAGCAAATCCTGAGGAAACAAAGGATTTGCAAAGACAGATCGACAAGCTGCTAACGCATGGTCAGGTAAGGGAATCTCTAAGTCCTTGTGCTGTACCTGTAATTCTAGTCCCTAAGAAAGATGGTACATGGAGAATGTGTGTTGATTGTAGAGCTGTCAATAAGATAACAATCAAGTATAGGCATCCTATCCCTAGGCTTGATGACATGTTAGAAGATTTGTATGGTTCAACAATTTACACTAAAATAGATCTTACACAGGGCTATCATCAAATTCGCATGAGGGAGGGGGATGAATGGAAAACTGCTTTTAAAACTAAATTTGGTTTGTATGAGTGGTTAGTCATGCCCTTCGGCCAAACAAATGCACCTAGTACTTTTATGAGATTAATGAATCATGTGCTTAGAAAGTTCATAGGGAAATTTGTTGTGGTTTTTTTTGATGATATTCTGATCTATTCAAGGGACATAAAATCGCATATAGAACATCTTCGCTTGGTTTTGATTGAATTGCGTGCTAATCAATTGTATGCCAAGATGCAAAAATGTACTTTTTGTGTTTCGGAAGTTGTTTTTCTCGGTTTTGTAGTCTCTAAAGATGGTGTCAAAGTTGATGACGCCAAGGTGAAAGCCATTAGGGAGTGGCCCACACCAACCTCGGCCGCACAGGTGAGATATTTCCATGGTTTAGCTGGATTTTACCGACAGTTTGTGAAGGATTTTTCCACTAAAGCAGCGTCTCTCAATGACTTGTGCAAAAAGAATGTTCCATTCGTGTGGGGGCAAGCTCAGGAAAACGCCTTTACGGTTCTTAAGCATGATCTCACTCATGCACCTGTTTTAGCATTACCTGATTTTGATATAAAGTGTTTGAACTAATGTGTGATGCATCAGGTATTGGAATTGGCGTAGTCTTAATGCAGGAACGCAAGCCAATAGCCTTTTTCAGTGAGAAGCTAAAAGGGGCTGCCTTGAATTATCCAACTTACGATAAGGAGCTCTATGCAGTGGTCCGCGCATTTGAGACTTGGTCGCATTATTTAATGGCCAAGGAATTTGTTGTTCATAGTGATCATGAGTCTCTTAAGCATTTAAAGGGACAGAATAAATTAAGGGCCTGTTCTTTTTGTTCTGTTTTGAAAACAATTTTGGTTTCAACAGTAAATTTAATATATTTTAATCATATTTCATCATTTCTAATACAATTTTTTACTATTCAGCATCTACTTTTTATATTTTCAATACACTTTTTACATTATAAAACTATTTTCCAAAACTTGTTTTCAAAATCGTTTTTAAAACGATGAAAAAGAACAGGCCCTAAATAGACGTCATGCTAAATGGATTAATTTTATTGAATCTTTTCCTTACATTATTAAGTATAAGAAAGGTAAAGATAATTTGGTTGCTGACGCTCTATCTCGCATGTATGAAATTCTGGCTGTTTTAGATCATTCTTTGCTAGGGTTTGCATATCTAAAAGATTTGTATGCTTCTGATAGTGATTTTTCAAATTTGTATAAAGCATGTGAATCTGGTGCATTCCATAAGTACTATAGACAGGATGGTTTTCTGTTTAGGAAAAATAGGTTATGCATCCCTCGTAGTTCCACTAGGGAATTACTGGTTCGTGAAGCTCACAATAGGGGTCTTATGGGTCATTTTGGTGTGCATAAAACACTTGAAGTGTTACAGGAACATTTTTATTGGCCGCATATGCGTAAAGATGTACAGCATGTTTGCACTCGTTGCATTAATTGTTTGAAAGCTAAGTCTACATCTAAACCCCATGGACTTTACACACCTTTGCCTATTCCTTCTTTACCTTGGACTGACATTTCAATGGATTTTATTCTAGGTCTTCCGAGGACGCAAAGAGGTAATGACTCTTTATTTGTCGTAGTTGATCGGTTTTCTAAAATGGCACACTTTATTCCTTGCAGGAAATCAGATGATGCCAGACATGTTGCGGAATTGTTCTTTCAGGGAATAGTTCGGTTGCATGGAATACCGCGCACCATTGTCTCTGATCGTGACGTCAAATTTCTAAGTTACTTTTGGAAGACTTTGTGGTCCCGCCTCGGCACAAAACTACTGTTTCGACTACAAGTCATCCACAGACGGATGGTCAGACGGAAGTCACCAACCGCACCGTTGGCAATCTCCTTTGGGCATTAATTCAAAAGAATCTAAAGCATTGGGAAGAAATCTTGCCGGTTGCAGAGTTTGCATACAACCGCACCAAGCACTCCTCAACAGGGTTCTGTCCATTTGAAGTTGCCTACGGCTTTACTCCTTTGACGGTTACGGATCTCATCCCTTTGCCGCTAAAGGAACAGGTTAATCTCGACAGCGCAAAGAAAGCTGAAACTGTGAAGTGCATACATGCCAAAGTTCGGGCAAACCTGGAGAAAACCTACGCCAAAGCCGCCGCCAATGCAAACCAACGGCGCAAGGCTGTGAACTTTGAACCAAGCGACTGGGTTTGGGTTCACATAAGGAAGGAACGATTCCCTGCTGCAAGAAGGACCAAACTCCATCCTCGGGGCGATGGACCTTTTCAGATCGTGTCCAAAATAGGGCCTAATGCTTACAAACTTGATTTACCAGGTGAGTATGGTGTTAGTACTTCCTTTAATGTTGCTGACTTGTCTCCTTTTACTTATGAACAGGGTGCTAATTTGAGGTCAAATTCGTTTCAACCGGGAAGGGATGATGAGGGCATCCAAACGCCAGCAACAAGTCCAGAAGCAAATGAGTCCAGAGAAGCTGAGGAGGTTCGAGTTCTAGATCGAGGCCCAACAATGCTTCAGGATCTAAGTCCATATAAAAGGGATCCACTTGTAGACATCACTGGGCCGATGACCAGAAGCAGAGCAAAGAAGGTTTGCGAGACACTCAACAACCTTGTCCAAGCTTGCCAAAATGACGCCCAAGTGATAGTAGAAGCAAACGCCTTGGAGCAGGAAGACGGAAAGGTTCAAATTGCGACTCTCCTTACCATTCTAGAAGAAGAGGTGCAATTCCCCAATCCACAATGAAGAATAAGGCTATTTCTTGAAGTTCTTGAAGATGCCGGAAGGTTCTTGGACTTTAAAGAAACAATTCTTGAAGTTCCCTACATTTTTCCATAATGCGACATCAACATTGGGCCGACCCAACTCATGGAGTCCATTCCGCAAGTCGGCCAGCCCACAAGAAAAGCCCACACGGCCAACTTAATTAGTTAGGGTTACAAGTTAAGTAGCTAGGGTTACAAGTTAAGGGCTAGGGTTCTTTTAAGTCGCTAGGGTTACAAGTTAAGAGCTAGGGTTCTTTTTTTTAGTTAGTTTCCAAAAAGGGTTCCTTCTTGATCTCCTTTTTGGAGTAGGACTTTTATTCTTTTTCCTTATTGTTTTAAGTGTACTTTTTCGGCTACCACAAAGTTAAGGGTAAACCGAAATTTCCTTTTTGTTTTACCATTCCCCACTTCTTTTAGGGTTTGGTATTGTAAAGAAAATTAATCTCTTGATTGATTTCCAATTCTACTTCTTTTCCTTATTCTTTTTCATGACTTTTTCGGCTGTCCTTAGCCTATAAATAGGCAGCCACCCATCAATAATATTCAGAGTATTCAGATCATAAAACTATTAGTTTTGAGTACCATCCCTTTATTGCTTTATGTATTTGCATGCTTGTAGCTTACATATTGCATGAAACTTAGCTAATTAGGTTACTTGCTCTACCTAATTAATTAGCATGTTTCAACTCTTTTCTCACACTTGGTTCGAAATTCTCAATTAAGTTAGCTTAGGTTAGTTAATTTAGTTCTCTGAATTTTCGAGTGAGTTAGAGGTTATACGAGGCACGTCACTTAATCACAAGGTCCTTGGCAACTTAATCCGCATGTGTACAACCGTCCACATCACCTTGGGCCTTGGACAAGCGCCCAGCTTGCCCAAGCCCAAGGGCCGGCCCTGTACATGCCTTCGGTATTTGGAGGATAAATCCCTACACAAAACTCTAAAAATTATGAAACCAGTTGAAGAAGAATCTAGACTTAAAGAGGAGTTCATAGAGATCTTAACCTTGGTTATATGATTTCGGAGTTTAGAGATATGATCAAATCTTCACAACTGCCTTGTTTCTGGCAGATGAAGATCAAACCTCAGATAGGCCTTCAATTTTCTGGCTATAACTCCCTTTAGAAAAATCCAAAAATTGTGAAACTTGTTGGAGATGAATCTACACTCAAAGAGGAGTTCATGGAAATCTAAAACTCGAAAAGAAATGGTCGGAGTAGAGAGATCCATGCCAATCTTGTGAACTGCTCTGTTTTTGGCTCCTCCCCTGTTTTGTCCTTCCTCTCTTCTTCTTCTTCCTTCCTTCTCTCCTTTCCTTTCTCTTTTCTTTTCTGGCCGAGAGCTGTCTTCTCCCTTTTCCTTTTATCCTTTTTCTTTTCTTGTCATAACTACATATATATATATATATATATATATATATATATATATATATATATACCCTTTTTAGTAGAGATAAGGGTTGACTCACTATTTGTGAGTCTCCCTTCTACTATTTGGGGATATATATCATCTTACTATTTCTATTTATTATACATATATATATATTTATAGTTATTTATTTATTTAATTCTTACATTTAATTATTTATTATTTATAGTTATATATATTCAATTTATTCCATAAATTTCATGGTTCACACTTTTCAAAATAACTAACATAAATTTTTTATTTTTATTTATATAACTACAATAATTAATAATTACATATTCACTCAACTAATATACTAATTACAATCTAGTTTCGGGTCAAAAGGTCCGGGGCCTCACATTAAGCCTATGGGGTTACTATGCTAATCTTAACACCTAATGTCTATGCTAGTTCTAATTTATCTCCCCCTAAATTCTAGGATACACATTTCAAAGAGGTTAACCAATCAAGTAAGAAGCATACAAGCTTCATTCAATCAAGGGTCAAGTTAAGCTATGAAAGTTAAAGGAGTTCATTCTTCCTAAGGAATGTCCCTTTCTAAACACATGAGTTTTCAAGATTCATGCAATATAACATCAACTCATGTTTAAAACAAGTCAAAGTATATAAGCAAACTTGAGAATTCACACTTCGTATATGTTAAATTTGGTGTAAGGTTTTGCCCATCCTTTCGAATTCTTCCTACTGAACTTAGTCGATCACTTACTATATGTGATGTGAGTTATTGTGAAATGCCCCACGTTGCAGGAGTCGACTGCTAAGGAAGGATCGAACTTGAAAGGTCACAGCTTTACTCTCTTCGATACTCGAAATTCCCTACTTAACCTTGGTGAGACTAGCTCTTTTATTCCTAACTAGATAGAAGAATTAAGAGGTGAACGAACATAAATCTAGGTGGAGCAAGTAACCTAGACTCTTCTAAGTTCAAGAACTTGCAGAGTTATCAATACATAATAGTCACACAAGCTCAAAATAATAAAGTTGCGAACCCAAAGTAAAGGATAAACCTCACAATTATACTATGAATTTTGAGTTTCAAGGTTTCGGTCACCCCCCTATTTATAGGAGTTAGAAATCCAAAATCTTGGAAGAAAATAAACAAGAAAAAGGAATCAAATCAAAAGTGAAAACAAACGAGAGTTGGAAACCAATTACAAACCAAATTCGAAAGGAACTAGAATAAGGCAAGGAAGAATTTCGGTTATCTCCTTTAAAGAGGAAATCTGAAATTCTCCTAAAAATATAATAGGAAAAGGAAAGCTTGACTTTGGTATCTTGAAGAGAAAATCCAAATTCAAGTTGGAAAGAAAATATACTTCCTACTTTAAAAAGAAACTAATAATTAAGTCAAGTTGTAACCAGATTATGGTAACTTAACTTAATTATATTTATTATTAAAAAAGGAATAGGAAAACATGCACTTTCCAAATCCTTCCTGGATTCTAGAAGCAGGCAACTTGCAAAATTCACAAGAACCCTGAGGGCTTGCGCGCGTGGATCTATGAGGAGGCGACTGTAATGGGCCGCGACGTGGGCTTGCGATTTGTAGGCTTGCACTGCAGGCTTCTTCACAGTTTTTTTCTGATTTCTGCTGGGCCAACTTTAGTAGTTTGGATGTTGTATGGATTGACCCAAAATAAGATGGAGCATGAGTTATGGATGAGAGTAGGGTCCCCATCAAAGTCTTAACAGACTATAGGGGATATTTGTATGTCCTCGTTAATGATTTGGATGTCTGCATCAATTTGTCTGCTTTAGTTCTTAGAATTGCACGTTAATTAGGTTTATGACTTTGCCTAATTAAATTAGTTTTTCATTTTAATTTGTTGCTTGGTTTATAGTTTAAAAACAATTTGATAGTTGGGGTAACAAGGGGTTATACATCCCTTAAAATTGGAGTTTTTGTGATTTTCTGCACACTGCAATTCTCAATACTCTTCGAGCAGAGAATCCTGAGCAAATGTGATCTTGCTTGTTTTTGTGTTCTTCTTGCCATGATCTGAAATTGCATGATTTTGAAACATTTCAAGAAGTGTTGAATCAATGAATTGAAAATTATGAAAGCATGCATGCTATAGGAACAAAGGAAATCAAAACCTTACATATATAAAAGAAAGAAGAGTAGCGTTCTTATCCACTTTGCATGATTATTTTCTTGTACTGTTTTTCTGGTTATTTTGACATCCATTTGGTACTTTAATCTTGTTAAATTGGGTGCTGTAAAAGTGATAAAATCTGAAATCATGTTTAAATGAGAATCATGACTTTCACAACCTTAATTAGTTGAAAAACTCATAGTTATTTACTATTTTGATGCTATGTAAGAAATTGAGCTTGAGATGAGTTATGGAACTGATATGAATGGCTTAAAATGGTGTCGTGGACATGTTGAAGCTGCTGGAAACGAAACTTCATAAATTTTAAAAGGAAGAAAACAGGTATGACCAAAACTAGGCACTAAAGAAAGGAAGAAATTAAGAAAATAAGCTTTTAATGAATTCTCATAACCTTGAAAACATATAAAGTGTAATATATATTAAAGAATGAATATAATAGGTACTTAAAATTCCTTTTTATTTTATCAAGTCGACCATTTCAGCTTTGAATTATTTGAATCCCTTAAAAATAATTCTACACTTAAAAAGAAGTAAATGTAACACACACACACACACATAATGGAGAAAAGCTACTGGAAATAAGAATTTAAAGTGAAAAATGAAATTCTAATCACTTATATGAAATATGCGAATATAGGAAAAATGAACACTTATAAACTAAAAAGCTTGTAAAAGTAAGGAAAATATGAATAATGCTTAAAAATACTTTTAAAATAGTACCCTAAGAAATTAGAAAAAAGAACTATAAATAAAATTTATAACTAAGAGACTAAGCCTAATAAAAGCTTAAGAAGAAATATAAAACATGAAAAATTGAAGACAACTCTTAATCATGAAGAACAATCCTAATAATGATTATTTTCACAAAATATGAAATTTTATGAAACTTTAAGAAAATTTATTCTTCAAATTGAATAAAACAAAACTTTAAGATGAGAATTTGAAAACATTAAATATTTGGAGGACCAAATAATATTATAGAAAATATAAAGGGTTAAAATGTAATTGATAAAAGTTGATGACCTAAATGTAAAATTAAAACCCTTGTTGAACTAAACTAAGATAAATATTAGGTAAAATTAAACTTTGCAAAACGCCACACTACACATTGAAAATACCTAAAGGTCACAAATGAAAACCTACAAAAGTTAAGGAACTTAAATTAAATTTATAACAACTTAGAAACTTAAACATAAATTCATAAAAGAAAGAGTGAACTACCAAAAATGTCACTGTACTTTTTCAAAATCTCCCGCTTGGTCACTAAATTTTTTTTCCCAAGAAATATCACCATACTTTTGAAAAGGAGCCATAACAGTCATTCCCTTAGATTTTTCCGTTAGAGCTAAGGAGTAGGCAACATGTGCATCTCACAGGCTTTTTTAGGGGTATTTTTGTCTTTTCACTATTTTTTTTTCCTTGTTCCCCAAATCCCTCCTCCCTTTTCCGCTTCTGTCTGCCTCCCCTCCCACTCCCTCCGCCGCCCCTACCCCCTCAGGCATACAACAAGCGAAAGCGGTTGGAAACTGCGGCGGTTGCGGCAGTATGAAGAATGCGGTCTGAACCATCGGAGAAAAAGAAAGGGAAAAAAAAGAGAAACTGATGAGGAAATCCAAGGCTAAAACAACACAACATATGAGTCAGAATCCATAAGGTCAACCAAAAGCTCCAATGCACTTACTGAGAAGGAAATGAAGCTTACAAGAGTTACCCTACTCTCCATCAAGGTGGAAATGGTGAATACTAGTCTTTCCAATTAAGGAAATGGTGGAAATGGTATTTCCAAGCTGTGCAAATGGTGGAAATGGTATTTATGAGCTAAGAAAATGGTGGAAATGGTAACTACAAGTTTTTCCAGTAAAGAAATGGAGATTTCATAAAGATTGAAGAATTATAGAACTAAAATATTTTTTGAGCTTCTGAAATGAATCTGGAAGCTTCTAGAATATTCCAGAAGCTTCCTACATCTACATCATCATGCTACATCAATTGGGCCGAATCCATCAAGTCCACTCCATGAACCCACATTTGGCCAAGCCCAAGCCCAAGCCCAAGGAGAAGCAATTCACAATTAGGGTTAGGGTTAGGAGGAGAATTAAGGTTTTGTGCATATTACCTAATTCTCTTCATAGTTTCCTCTTTTTCTTTTCTCCTTTATTTTTCGGTTTTCCCTTTTCTTTAAAGGTTGAATCTGAATTTTTCCTTCCTTTCTCTTGTGAGAATTTCGTGCATTACTTACCTTAAAGCAGCCAAAATTCTTCCTTCTTTTCTTTTACTTTTTCAGTAAGTAAGTTCCTTTTTCTTACTGATTTTTGTGAGTTACTTAATCTCTTGATTAAGTTCCAATTTTGTGTTTTCTTTCCTTATTTTCTTGTGTAAATTCCGTGCTCTCTATACCTATAAATAGGGGTGCTGCACTTCATAATTCGACAGTGATTAATTGAATGAAAGTTTATACTTTATTATTCACTCTTCTTTATTTTGGCTTAAGTAATTTGCATGCTTATTAATTGCTAAAGTACAGGAACTATAGGCTAATTAGATAATTGCTCTATCTAATTGCATGCTTTGTTTCACCTCTATTATTCTCCACTTAGTTCGAGTTGCGTGTTTAATTTAACTTGTTAAATTAGTAGTCTGCCGAATCCAAGGGTAAGGATTCTAGAGTTTTGAGAGCTGCGTCTTGCATACAGATTTTCCTTGGCAATTTTCCGCATTAAGTTCTTGTTTTCACAAGTTGGAATCAAGGGTTCACATCAATTAGTATCAGAGCCTGGGCTATTTGCTCAACAAGAGGAGGTTGAAGTAACTCAGCCAAAATCATCAGGTGTTTTCTAATCCTTGTTTGTCTTGCTTTGTCTTGAAATTCTTGGAATTAGAACACTCCTTTTTTTGAGAAATTTTTTATTTCTTGAAATTAATTTATTTCGATTTTGGTACTGTTTTCCATCTTTAAAAACCGAAATTAAAGTAAAAATATAAAGAAAAAGGCAACAGAAGATCAAGAAGAGCTTTTTGCAAAAAGAAAAAGCCTTTCGGTTTAGGCACTTGTTTTTGCTACTTTGGACTGGTTTTTGTGATTTTTGCTCCCTTTATGCATTATTTTTGTGAGTTTTGCGGCTGATGTTAAGCAGCTAATCACCTTGTGTTGCAATTGTGAATGGTAATGCCTATGCTTGATACATTAGTTTTGAATTCTTGAAAATATATTGAATTCTTGATATTGTGTCATAGTGCTGCCCAAATTTCTTAAAGTTTCAAAAGGGATTTTTGCATAAACCAAAATTAAGTCTTTTGTGGCAAATTTAAGTAAGAATTGTTTCTTGGAAGTTTAAAGGTGTACTTGCAAAGTTGATAGTGTTCGATTACCGACACTATTCCCCATAGCACTACACTTTCTAACCAAAGAGAGATCGTTTCTTCATTGGAAATCTTCTGAGTTTTTTGGTGTACTTGCAAAGTTGATAGTGTTCGATTACCGACACTACTCCCTACAACACTACACTGAAATTCTAAGGAATTTTTCCGCCATTAATTAAAAATTAAATTTTCGAAACTTTGAGTAATAAAGTGGGGATTGGTTTCTGGATTACCTATTGGTTGGGTGATCACTTCTTAGGTAGTTTTAGTACTTCCTAAATTGTTTCAACTCTGCTTATTACTCTTGTCTCGTCACTTGAATTGCCCAGCTTCTTAAGGCTGTTTATGATCTTTCGTGCTACCTTGAACATTTACTCTGAAAATATAGCTTTAATTTTGTCTTCGTGCACTGTCATTATCTCTGAACTTTGAGGGCTTCTCCCCAAAAGTTCCTTATCGGTGCACTTCTTATTTGAGCTATACTACAAAATTTCTTTTTGGAAATGGTGTTTTACAAAATAGAACCAAGTGTCAATTTCAAAAAAGATTTGCTACTTTCCTATATAGTTATTGTGCTTGTGTGACTAACTGTTTTGCGTGATTACTTTTGCCAAAGTACTGCTTGAGGTAAAAGGCTGAGCGATACAGCATACAAAGACTGCCAATCCTATACACTGGTTTATGTGTAGTTGTTAGGTGGGCAATACTAGGGGGACAAGGGAGTAAGGTTACTCTGCTTATTTTTCCTTGTTCTTAGCAGGTTATTTTCTGGTTACTATGTTCACATGGCAACTGTGGAAACGATTGCTGAATTTGAATTCTCTAATCAAGGATGGCTTCCTCACAGTCGTTGGGTATGTCCAAAAATTCCATATTTTGATGGGACCACAGGCTACCTGGACTATTTGAAGTGGGAGAGGCAAGTTGAAAGAAGTTTTCGGCTTCGCAATGTCCTTGATCAAAGTAAAGCTCTAGACGCCGGTGGTCGGTTAAAAGGCTATGCTAAAGCTTGGGCACGAGCTAGCTGGGACAATGGCACGAGCTAGCTGGGACAATGAAGGTAAACTCAAATCATGGAAAGACTTAAAATTTTGAATAAGAAGGGACTTCCTCCCTTTGGGTCTGAAACACTTCACGATTCTTATTGAAGGCCTTCCTACAAATCAATTCACTGAGTATCTAGACCCCTATGCCAACTTATTAGGATCAGTTGAGGCTCTAAAGGCGCTAGTCTTGCAGAAAACCATTGACGATGCACGAGCCAACAATGGTAAGGATGACGCATTGGGAACAACTGATATTCCTGAAAGCATTGGGAGTTAAGAGCCTTTGGTACCTAAGAAGTTTGATAGTGCACATGATATTGATGACCTTAGAGAAAGTACTAATTGTTCTACCTCATCGGGTTATGACGGTAATGTTCCTTCAACAGAGCTGCCAGAACGGATCGAAGGTGTCGATATGATCATTAAGAATGATTTGGGGACTGTCTATAATCCGCCAAGTCTCAAAGAGCTCAAATGTGCAGATCTTATAATCATAGATGATTTGGTGGAAGTCCATGATCCGCCAAGTCCACTTGCCGAGAATCAAGGTAAAGCGCCTACTAGATGTTGTCTGGAATCTATTCCAAGAAGGTATGCCTTAACTTTTTCCATTGATTCTCCATTTGCTGTCTGTGAAATAATAGGTAAGTCTTCAATGCATAGTAGTATGAGTACTTACTATGTATCAAACTTTAATGTCTTACCCTTGTTTTGCAAATATAAAGGTTTTATGTTTGAGAACTCTAGGTTAAAGATCTTGTTCTCTAGGTATACATCTTTTGGTATCATACTGCATGGATTTGTTGTTATAAAGATATCTAAGATGTGCTTTAAGGAAATTGCAAATGTGATAACAACATGTTACGTGCGATTTCAAAAGGGTTTGATAATTATGCTTCTGTTGATAGTTTTATAACTTGTGTGTATGATTTTCTTACCTAAGTGCTGAGTGTGTAGTTAGAAGCTATACAACATCAACACTAATAGTGGTGGTGCGACCAAAACGGACAAGAACTACAAGCTTGATTTGTCATGTAAATATGATCTACGTTCTGTGTTTAAAGCATTGACTTGTTCTGTTTGTGTTTGCAGCAATTTGGATTCGAGGACGAATCCTTTCTAACCAAAAGGGAATGATGAGGAAATCCAAGGCTAAAACAACACAACATATGAGTCAGAATCCATGAGGTCAACCAAAAGCTCCAATGCACTTAATGAGAAGGAAATGAAGCTTACAAGAGTTACCCTACTCTCCATCAAGGTGGAAATGGTGAATACTAGTCTTTCTAATTAAGGAAATGGTGGAAATTGTAACTACAAGTTTTTCCAGTAAAGAAATGGAGATTTCATGAAGATTGAAGAATTTTAGAAGTGAAATGTTTTTTGAGCTTCTGAAATCATGTTTTTTGAGCAGAAGATTCCAGAAGCTTCCTACATCTACATCATCATGCTACATCAATTGGGCCGAATCCATCAAGTCCACTCCATGAACCCACATTCGGTCAAGCCCAAGCCCAAGCCCAAGGAGAAGCAATTCACAATTAGGGTTAGGGTCAGGAGAAGAATTAAGGTTTTGTGCATGTTACCTAATTCTTTTCATAGTTTCCTCTTTTTCTTTTCTCCTTTATTTTTTGGTTTTCCCTTTTCTTTAAAGGTAAAATCTGAATTTTTCCTTCCTTTCTCTTGTGAGAATTTTGTGCATTGCTTACCTTAAAGCAGCCAAAATTCTTCCTTCTTTTCTTTTACTTTTTCAGTAAGTAAGTTCCTTTTTCTTACTGATTTTTGTGAGTTACTTAATCTCTTGATTAAGTTCCAATTTTGTGTTATCTTTCCTTATTTTCTTGTGTAAATTTCGTGCTCCCTATACCTATAAATTGGGGTGCTGCACTTCATAATTCGACAGTGATTAATTGAATGAAAGTTTATACTTTATTATTCACTCTTCTTTATTTTGGCTTAAGTAATTTGCATGCTTGTTAATTGCTAAAGTACAGGAACTATAGGCTAATTAGATAATTGCTCTATCTAATTGCATGCTTTGTTTCGCCTCTATTATTCTCCACTTGGTTCAAATTGCGTGTTTAATTTAACTTGTTAAATTAGTAGTCTGCCGAATCCAAGGGTAAGGATTCTAGAGTTTTGAGAGCTGCGTCTTGCATACAGATTTTCCTTGGCAATTTTTCGTATTGAGTTCTTGTTTTCACAAGTTGGAATCAAGGGTTCACAGCAGAAACTGTTCTAAACAGTTGGAGAAGAAGACAGAAAAAAAATGAAGAAGATGGTCTAAACCATCTTAGAAGAAGAAGAAAAAAAAAAGAATAGTAAAAAGGCAAAAATACCCCCTGAAAAAAGCATGTGAGAGATATATGTTGACTATTCTGTTAGCTCTAACGAAAAAATCTAACGGAATGACATTTCTGGCTCCTTTTCAAAAGTATGGTGACATTTCTAGGAAAAAAAAAGTTTAGTGACCAAACGGGAGATTCTGGAAAAGTATGATGCCATTTTTGGCAGTTCACTCTAAAAGAAAAATACAAGAATAAAAGTCGTAAATTACTAAGAAAAATAACTTTAAAATATCACTCCATACACAACAAGTACTTTATTAGCCTTTGGACTAATATGCAATTTTGTTAAATTAAAGAACTTAAATTTAAATCTTTATTTTTAATATAATTGCATATTCCTATCCGAAATTGACTCAAGGACAAGGTGAATTATTCTCACTAATGAGACTCCCCAAAATATTTAAATTGGAATAAATTAACCTATGCATTTGTAGGAGTTTACTTAGTGTTCAATTTATTTGATCTAATGTTCTTCTATTAAGTTGTGATTGATTCATGATTAAATGTTTAATGATATGTGACTACTGTGTGCTATGCTTGATCAATATATGATTGAATATTTAATGATACATGTTTGTACATTGAATGAAATGAATGAAATGCTTGAATGTCGAATGTAATGAATGAATGATACATGTGCCTGATACTGGGGACTGGGGACTGACAACCCTGTCTAATATGTCAAGTCTGCATGGTCGGGCATCGGGCCTGAGTGACGCTTAACTATTAGCATGCCATGTTTTGGTATGCTCAAGAGTATTATTCATACCTGGTTTAAAATGTTAGGTGAAAGGTGAAGAATGGTACTCATGTTATGGAATTGACGAAATTATAGTCTCTCCCCTACTTTTGGGTGTAAACGACTCTTGTAGTGCGATTAGAAACCTGTTTTCATTGTCATATAGACCATAACGACTTTCTTTTTCCACTACCCCATATCCTTTTGTTATTTGTTTCAATGCTTGTTTGCTTTGCTTGTTATAAAATGTTATGTGCTTGCTTGCTGTGTGCTCCTTAATTTATTATTTAGTAAGTTTTCCCATTAGTGGGAATTCTCACTAGGCACGGCGCTCACCCATTTTCTTTTTTTTGTCTTTCTTTCTTGTCAAATTTAAATAATTGTTACAGACCTAGATCTGAGTAGACATAAGAATAGTTCCTTAAGGATCTTGTACCTGTTTCCGCGACATAATAGATCGAACTAGTTGTTTAAGACATAATGTATTTTCTATCTAATACTGTTTTAAGTTATAATTTCATTTGTATTAATTAAATTGTAATACTAAGATAGGATTCGTATTTGTATTTGTAAGTGACGTTTGACCGATAAACCCTCATTTAGATAGGGGGTCTGGTCAGGCCGTCACATGAATCTCACCGCATGACTTAAGAACCCCTGAATGATGAATGCTCGTGTGGCCAAGATTTCCCTTTGGTCAACCCTTTCTTTCACCGCCTTGCATCCACTTCCAACTTTATCTTTGAATACATCACCTATCTCTTATTCATTTTTTCTCATACCTACAAGACATTCACTTGTGATTTCTCCAACCCAATTTTAAATCTTTTGGAATGGTTCCACAAAAATTCACAAACGCCATGCAAAGAATGGACTTTCCCTCATCTAGCTTTGCATCCAGCGATTAATTTGATCTATGGAATTTATGCTTAACCTTCGAGTTTCTCCCAAGTCGCTTGTCGCCTCTATTAGCTAGACAAATTGGTGTCAGCCACCCCTGTAAGAAACTCTGTGACTTACGGTAGTTGTGGTATTTGTGATTGGTTATAGATGTTCAACCTTGTTAGTGTTTTATTATAAGTAGACATTTAATTTGCTAGCTTGAGAATTGTTGGTTAATTAAGTGTTTAATTTGGACCAAAACTATTTATTAGTGAGAACATATATGATGTATTGATATGGTAATTATGGTTGAAAACTTATCTTAGAGTTCTATTCATTGCATTAGTTTTAATATTAATCATCCTTCTACCATTGAGTAGTGAGGGAGGAATTGATTGCAGAAAAACTGAATAGGTTTATTTTAGAGGGAGATGATTAATGGGACAACCAATTAAGGGTAGTTTAGGCAACAAAATAAAAGTTTGCTCTCATAACTAAAAATAACTCTAGCATTAATGGTAATTATTTCTACTACTAGTACTAACCAATCAACACTATTATAATGATTGTACTAATTATCATTCTTCTCTATTATTATTTTTATTTCCATTCCCATTTTCATTTCCATTTCCATTTCCATATCCATTCCCTTTCATTAACCAAACACACCCTTAGTCTTTTTGAAAAATGATTAGTACAGTAAAAAATACTTAAAGAATTTCTACAATAACTGATGTTGTGTCTACGTGACAATATATACCACTACTCAGTCTTTCTATGTTCACAATAAATTTTTTACCGGACACTTGAAAGATAATGGTAATATTGAGGGGAGAAAGGGAAAAAAATAACGGAATTGTTACATGCAGGACACATTTTACTATTCAAATGACATTTTCAAAATTTTTAGTAATGAAATTACTGAAATGCCCTCAGTAATTTAGTAGGAGTTTGACTATCTTGGTTGGTCTTCTGCATCTTTCCTTTGCAGCAACAGTATGACAGTACGACAGTGAGCAAACAAGAAATCGGACAAGCTTGACAGAAAGCTTCACGGGAATTGATCGACGTTGAAGGTGAAATTGTTCCGACCTCGACAGAAACCGGTCGATCGACGGCACAGTGATGGCAGGGCAAAGAAGAAGAAGCAAATCGCATAAGGTTGGTCTTCTGAATTCAATCCTTTTTTCGTTTCATTCAAATTTTGATTAAAATTTTGTAATGGGTTTAGGTTAGAGAATGAATTAGTTGCATATTTTGGTGATTAGGACGTTTGTTGGGTGAATTGTGGTTTCAAAAACTTTCGATTTCCAATTAGCGCAGAGGGATTCCGTCGAATTCCCGTCGAAATTCTGGGAAACTCTCACCCAGTCCAGGCGAAAGTTTTCAAGAATACCGACACAAGACACCAGAATTTTGGGAAACTTTCACCTTCATCGGGCGCCAAAACCTCTGGTGTCCTATGGCAGATATTTTTTTTATTTTTGCCCGACCTTGGTGAAACTTTCCAGATATTCCGCACTACCATGGCGGAACTTGTGGAAACTTTCGACCGGAGCGGGCGAAAGTTTCATATTTTCGCCTCCAGAAAGCAAAGATATCGTGAACTTTCGCTTAGTACCAGTGAAAGTTTACAATACCTTGCTTACTGGAGGTGAAACTGTACTTCTGTTCCGCCTATTGCAGGCAAAGGTTTTGTAAACTTTCGCTATCCTCAAGCGAAAGTTCACAAAAGTTTCGCCTGGAACAGGCGAAAGTTGACATAATATTCACCTGGAACTAGAAATAGCCACGGTTCAGGTTTGAATCGGAACCGACCTAGAACCAGACCGTCGGTTTTGGAACCAGAACTGGAACTGGACCCGTCTTTGGCTGTTAAGGTTCCGGTTCACCTTGTCTGAGAATCGGGGATCGACGGGTCGGAATCGGGTCCAACCCTCTGGTTCCAATATGAGAACCATAAAAATAATAATTTTTTCATTCCTTTTGCACATATTCGAACACGCGACCCTTTGCTAGAATTGAAAGGCTTTAAGCAAAGTTTATTAACCAATTCAACTATTTGCTTTTTTTGAACTTCTTTCTTATAGTTATAATTATATTATATGTTTAACATATAATATACATACATCTTTTTATATATATTATTAATATATATTAATATAATATAAATAAGCATTAAATTAAATTAAATTAATTAATTATTAAATTAAATTAGATCCAACCGTAACTTCCGCAAATGATAAGATGATGAAGATAAATTATATTGAATATTCAAGATGTATTTATTTTGTAAAAGCTTCAATGCTTCAAAATTCGAACTCTGATTTCTCATGATTTATAACAAAGCATCACTCTCTTGATTTTTTTAAAATAATATATTGAGGTATTATTCATCTTTATATATATTTTTTCACAATTTATTTTTGTATCTTTTATTATATAAATCATTTAATTGATTAAATGTTTGTCCCGTTGCTACAAATTTTATTTTCTTTTTGTAATTTTAATTATTTATAAATAATTGAGTTATTAATTGAGTCAAAATTAAATAATTTATAAGTTAAAATTGTTAAACAAACAAAAAAAATTGTTAAATAAACGGAAAATATTGGAATCAGAACGAGAACTATGACAGAACCGGACCGTGACAGACTGGAACCGGAGCTGTGACAGAACCGGAACCGGCGATTCTGGAACAGGCACAGAATCGTCCCCCCACAGTTCGGTTCTGGTTCCACTGATTCATGAACCGTAGCCGGCAGTTTCAGAACCGTAACCGGCGGTTCCGAAACCGTGGCCATCCTTACCTGGAACAGGCGAAAATGATTGAAAATAGGATTTTTTTTTTTTTTTTTACTTTGTTATACTATTATTCATCTTTCCCTTTTTTAACTAATTTCATTATTGATCATATTTTTATTTCAGATGGGCAGAAGATTGAAAAGCTTTAAATTCACTCTCAAAGGATAACTAGTCCACAGTAGCTAAGTGTGAAATCCGACCCACAGCATCTGAGAGGCAGAGAAGAGTGGTAGGAAGATTGCGTGGCTCTTCAACCAGTAATAATGTAGAGAGTTTTGGGAATGATGATGACAATTATGTAGAGTTTGCACCCCCCCCCCCCCCCCGACTAGAAATGTGATTGATGCCGCAGACCGAGAGAATGATGAAAATGTTGAGAGGGCACTTGTACACGGGGAGATGGAATGGACATCGGATCATTATGAAAGTCAACTAGACAATGATAGTAAAGAACCAAATACCAGATTAGAACCCATAAGGAGTGGGAGAGGGAAAGGCTTAATGGGTAGTGAGGGTAGGTCATTATAAGCAGTGAGGGCAGATCATTCATGAACAGTGAGGGCAGATCAAGTGATGAAGGGTGGAAGACATACATAAATAAACTAGATCATTTGGTTGAAGGTCGCCCTACAAATCCCGAGTTGTTGTAGAGTTTCTTAGGACATGTTGCGTATTACATATGGCATGGACATGTAATTATTTTATAGTTTATTGCATTTATATTTATTTTGAAAAATGCTTCATTTACAGTTTATATATAAAGTACATATATATTTATATTTCATTATCATGTTATAGTTTATTTATATATTGGTTTCTATATTATTTGATAGGAAAGTGATGTATTGAAGTGTCACAATGGGGCCGATCGTGAGTCAAAGTGGAATGTTGAAATGGGGCCAATGAGAAGCCTAGTTGAGGGATCGGGTTTGTCACAGTTAGCAAATTTCATGCATGCAGAGTTAGACGCTGCATTACTTTGCGCATTCGTGGAGAGATAGTACCCTGAAACCATTTCCTTCTATATGTCATTTGGAGAGATGACCATCACCTCACATGACGTTGCGTATATCTTTGGTGTTCTGATTGTTGGAATTCCGATTTATGGAAAATTGAAGCCCGTTTTAGTTGTGTTGGGTATAGACCCTGATGAGATGAAGAAAGATTTTGCTAATGTGAAGATGTCCACCATTCAATCCCATTGTGTAGATAGACCCAGGGATCTTGTGAATGCTGTCGCCGGGTATTTATTGTGGTTGATAGGAAATACCCTCTTTGTCGATAAGACAAAAACCCACATATTTAGAAATCCTCCCTTTCCTCCGTGATATGGAGAAAGTAAGTAGACACGTTTGGGGCTCAGCTTGCTTGGCAAACTTTTATCGCCAGCTTGGGAAGGCATCTATGGCCGATAGTGCTCAGCTTGGAGGCTGTTTGACATTATTGCATGTTTGTGTGATTTATTTTTATTAACTATTTAAGGCTTTATTATCAATTAACTGATATTTTTTATTCTTTTTTTTGGCTTTGTTCTTATTAGAGCTGGATATATGAGTACTTTCCCACTTTCAGTCCTCCAAAGATGAGGTCGTGGAATAACAGTCTCCCTTGCGCAATGAAGTGGCACATTAGTACCGGTAAGAAGCATATTCCATAGAGGGACTTGCGTTCCTACAGGCGTGCACTAGATGCATTAAGGTCGGATGAGGTAATATTTTCCCCTTCATTGTTTGTGTGTAGTTTCTTTCGTGTACTGTCTTTTGGACTATTAGTAATTGACTTTTTTTAATACCAAACAGGTTAATTGGATACCTTTTGAGACAAATCCTTCAATGGTCCATACAACTTCACTATATAGGGATACTATCCATTGATGCAGTATTGAAGAGGCCTATATGCCGAATCGTGTCATGCGACAGTTTGGGTACACGCAGACGATTCCTTATCGAGTTTTTGTGCCCAAGAATTGTTACAGAGGCCCAGAAAATAGAAATTATGTTTGTAATTACGATAATGATCTAATGGTTGGCAAGTCTATCACATGAGGCTTTTGAGAGGGATGAAGAGGGCAGATGTAGCTGATGAAGCATGCCACGAGTACCTTGAGTACTTCCAGTCTCATTATCATATTCGTGTCAGTATAGACGTGTCAGTATATTCGTGTCATATTCCTGCAATGATCATATTCGTTATCATATATCTATGGCTGCGGTAAGATATATTTACGTTAGGTCATTCTTGGTTAATTTGCTAGTATCTGACGTATTGTATGTTTATTAATTATGTTTTTATTGTCGTTGCAGCACATGTAATTTTTAGCATATCGACTAGTTCTTCTTCATAGGACTAGGCATGCCTTCAACCCTGAGTCGCGTCAGAAAGCTCTTGATGAGATGGCCGTGCATATGGAGGATTTGATGCCGGGGTTAGAAGTCATTGCGGCAAGACCGCCTTATAAGCATTCATGATCCTTCTAGTCTTTCATGTTTGATGTTATTTATATTTCTACTTAATGTACTAAGACATGTTAGTTTTGATATTTTTAAGTAGTTGTTGAGGTTTTTGTGTTGGTGTTGATATTTTGGAGTATTTAATGAGATTTTTGAGTAGTTTTGAATAGTTTTTGTATTTTTTAGCTGTTAATAGGGATGAGATTTGTCATTTTATAGGGGAGACTCTGTCAAAAATTTTTCAAATAGACAAAGAAACTAAGAATTTTTTATAAGTAGTTTTGTTTTAATATTTTTTCATAAATAAATACACAATTAAAAACTTCATTCAATATTAATCCAAATTCTCATTGCAAAACATCTAAGACTAAGACTCTTCAACATACAGTTTCTGATACTCATCTAATCGAGTTTTTAAATGCTCCGCCCAATCTTTCATCATATTTGACCTATGGGGACGCCATAAATAAGCAATTGGGGGTAACAAGACTACGCATGTATTATGTAACAAACAAATAAAATGATTGTTAAATATATGGCCCATCATGATGTAAGTGTTCAGATCATCAGAGACTTCGGAACCTCGCCACTCCAGTGAAAGGAAAGTACAACATTCTCGTCCATAAAATGCAAAAATTCTCTGGTACCTAGTTGCGACGACTAGTCCAAATAGGTAACTATCAAACCAAAATTGCTCTAAGGTAGGAGATATATGACAATCCACTGCAAGACATGCCAATTCGTAGTCAATTTCCCCAAGAACTCTAAGGTACAAATCAGAATGTTGTCTGAGTTCTTCTAAAATCTCATGTTGCACTTGAGACCATTTTGACTCATCATTGTGCACGAAATACGCAATTATCCTGAATTCACGATGTCCATCCCGCATTACATTGCAATAATCTATGATGTAATCGAACACGAACTATTTAACAAGTAAAGGAAGGTTGAAAGGCCAATCGGTATCACTAGGCTTCAACGCCTTCTTTTTTTACGATTTTCTTGTAGATGTGCGACCTGCATGTATAAATCACAGTTAATACATCATCAATATAAACATACACCATCACCAACACAGATGTGATAAAATGTGAAAGTATATTTACCTCATCTTACATTCATTTCGGAATGCTCCCATCCTGATGGATCTCGCTGTGTCAAATTGTATTTCGGCTGACCCTTGCGTGGCTTGTGTATTGGATCAGCTAGATCAACAGTCTGGCCAAAGTTGGTTGTGCATGACCCCCGCTGCTCTATATATCTCCGCAGATGGACGTAGTAATGTCTCTATATACATTTCATACAAACGGTCTTCTATAGTTTGCCTCTCTTTCTCCTCGGTGCGAATACTCAGACCTTCCAAATACAGAGTCTTCTAGAACGCGTCTACATCGAGAGGATCAATCGGCCGATGGTTTGCACCATTTCTACCAGCTCATGTGCGCAAGGCAGACTGAAACTCATTCTCAATTCATAACCACACATCTCTCTATTTTGACTGCATGAGCTTGCTCTTTTTGTATATTCCTCTATTATCAATGTTATGGAAAGGTGCAAGACTAGACCGTTCAGCATACTATACAACAAGTAGTTGCTTTCATGCAACCTTGTGCTCCGAGAAGCCTTCAATTCAAACCGGATTGCATCCAAATGCCTCTCTATCATTTTATTAATTCCCTTGAAAATAGTAGGAAATGAACCTCTGTCAGTATCAATATGCCTCTTGAACATTGCATGTGCACTCTCCACCCTGAAATTTAGACACCGCAAAAACAATTATGCATTCAAATCGAAAAAATAATTTTCTTGCAATTCATAAAGTCAAAATTAAACAATGAAAGCTTTAAGATTTTCACATGTTGCTGATATGCCTTCCATAATGTTTTATGTTTTTAGTCCAGACGGATATAAATTTGGACTTGCGGGGATCCAATCATGTCTTATTCAAATAATTAATCACTGATCTATATGTGTCATAGTTCATCTCAATAAACTCCACAGCTTTCCTGAACTCCTCCTCTGTCAAGGCACTCACTACTTCACCCCACCGATATACCAACCCATCTGAAGTCCTTATACTTTTAATAACATCTAGTGTCTTTTTCTTCATATCTATAGAAATATTTCTCCTACACACACAGTAACTGTTTAGCATCTGGAAATACATTGTGCACAGCTTTCAGTAGAGCCGACTCTCTATCAGTCATAACAACCAATGGGTATTTTTGGGGCTCAAATAACTGTCTCAATCGTATCATTGCCCAAAAATAGCTTTGGTAAGTCTCATCTTTTATGAATGCAAAAGCAACGTGAAAGTCCTGATCTGAGGGTAAATGACCGACTATCTTAAATAGAGGCATGTCATACCTATTTGTCTTATATGTCGTATCCGTATACATTAATTACGGAAACAAACGAAGTAGATCAGGCACACCCTCTTGAGCGAAGAAGACACTTCCAATTGCATTACGTTCCTCTTCAACCGTGTGCCAATAGTGGTATTTGTGATCATGTATGAGTTTGAAGAAATACTCTATGTGACTTAAATCCCCTCTCTCCTCCCTTCTAACTTTTGTTGTTTCATTATAAACCTATCTAATACGACTGACATTCTCCTATCATTAGCTTGCAATTGTGACGACATCTGCACCAGCATCATATTTATCTTCATCATTTCTGCAATCTTCTTCTTTTCTGGTTCAGTTAACTTGGAGTTCAATGAATGCTAATTTCTAACGATAGCAGGTTCATGGTTGTGCTGACAATTTATGGCCTTCAGCTTCCATGTCCCCCCAGCAGTTTCACGTCCTACGAGTTTAAAGGGACATTTATTCAATTTACTTCTGGTATTGTTGCGACTTTTTTTTACCTTTGGTTAGGGTTGGCTTGCGTCTAACTTCTCCAGATTTCTCGCAACCGATATCCACTCGCCATTTTCTTCCTTTTGGGAAAAGCCCTTTCCATTTCTTAGAGGACGTAATTTTAGTAGTCATATTATTCTATTGGGTTCGAGTTTGCACCCAATCTATCAACTCATCTCTATTGGTAAATTCTTCATCTGTCTGAAATACATTAGTGTAATCTGAATATATCTTCTCAGTTTGATCACAATTTTCTGTCCATACAAAAAGATAAATCAGTATAAAATAAAGAATTAAGGGGCAGAATTTCAATCCCAGTAAGTTTCGCCCGCACAGAGCAAAACTACAGATAAATTTCGCCCAAGATGAGCGAAACTAATACAAACTTTTGCCCAACGTGGGTGGAAGATCCTAGAAATTCCGCCCACACAAGTCAGAAAAGCATGATATTTTGTGCGTCCTATGGCGAAGGTTTCCTGTAGTTACGCCTATGCTGAGCGGAACTCTTACGGCATTTCGCTTGTCTCTGGCAAAACTATTCAGTTGTTTCGCTAGAACCCGGCGAAAATCTTTATAAGTTTCGGTTGATCTGGGCGAAACAAGCTGAAACTTTCGCCTACTCCAGGCGAAACCCTAAACCCAGAACAGTAAAAGTAAAAAAAATTTCTATTTTAAGCAAACAAATATGTAAAACAATTTAGTTGCACCGGAAGAGGGAACGTTAACGTGGCTATCGTTCATGTTTGTAGTCAAGAAATTTTATGAAATTGGATTTAATGTGAGAAAAAGATGAATGAAATTGAGTCTGAGTGAGAGAATTTTACTATTTGATATCATGAAATGTATGAAAGTGAAAGTAAGTAAATAGATGAGGTAAAATGATTTATGTTGGTAATTTAGTGGTAAAAGGTATTTTGTCTCTTCACATATAAAATTTTTAAAAAGTAACATATAAATAGTAAAAAACGTCCTACCAGTAACATGACCCAAAAATAACCCCTTGAAAGGGTAACATTATTACCCCGACACTCAGTTTTATTACCATTATGCCATCGAATGGATATAATAGAATTATGTTCTATAGCATCATCCGTCTTTACGGATGGGATGATGATAAAGTTTTGAGAGAAAGAACACTCAAATTGCAATTGCTCTTGTTTCTTTCCATCCAAATGTTCACAGCTTAGTCCTAACCACCGAACTCAGCAACAATTCGTAAACGTTCAACAATGGCTTCTTCACTCGCCGTTTCCTCACCACCAACCCCAATTAGGTATAATTCACCATACATTACTGATTATTTTTTAATATCTTTTCTAAGGCGCAAAGCTTGTATCTTTTTGCGAGTAGTAGTTCAGTTCCAAAGCTTTCAATTTCTTGTTTGTTCTTATTAATTAGACCATCTTCTTTTTCCTTCGTTTATCCTCAGCAATCTGAAACCGCTGTTTTTCGGGAATGCAATACGCGGCCTCCCTGGTGGTGGTGGTGGTTCTATTGATACGATTAGTACTGCCAGGAGGAGGAAAATTGTGGAATGTAAAGAATCAAGGGTTGGTAAGCATCCCATTCCGGTGCCGGCAAATGTAACCTTAACTATGGATGGGCAATATTTGAAAGTCAAGGGTCCTCTGGGGGAGCTCGCTCTCAGTTACCCCAAAGAAGTAATAGTGGAGAGGGATGAATCTGGCGGCATGCTTAAAGTCAGAAAAGCCACCGAGACGCGAAGAGCTAATCAAATGCATGGTTTATTCAGGTACTGCTTCCCCCTTTTTTACTACTTTTTGCTCTTTAGGAAATCCGAGGGCTGAAGCATGATTTTTTTTTCCCCTTAATTTTCATTTGGGTGTGTTTTACACCGACTGTCAAATGTCCTGGTTCACAATAGTTAGGCATTGATTGATCAATGGGAGTACGTGAATATCTTCTGCAGTGGTTGATGCTCTCCAGATTTTGGGTTTCAATTCAGGACCCTTTTTCTGGTGTTTGTATTTGGTGATTCATTCTTTCATTTGCTGCTATTACTAATTACTAACGTTTTGTTAAAAGAGCTAAAAAAATATAAACCAATCAATAACCACTGGTCATGGAAAAGATATCGAATTAAGTTATAAATAATACCAATAGCTCATGAATAGGTTCTTTATCACTCAGTGATTTATAGATTACAGTCATTGGATAGCATGGCCAAAAACTGTGGTTAGTTGAGCACTGCAAATGTAAGGATGGAATATCTTGAGGACATCAGTTTTCTGCTTGTTTCATTTTGCCCCAACCGGAGATTGTCAGAATGGAGTTTTAGAAGCTCGTGAGAGTTTGCTGCAACTATGTGATCTTTAGTTATATGCTTGTTTTCTTGCAGTGCAATTATGTGACTATCTGCTTCATGCCTGCTAGCTCGGCTAAACTGGGACCATGAGAGTTTCCAAATCCCTGATATATAAACCTCTTTGGAAGAAAATCCTCCTAAGACAGAAAATATACAGGTGATGAAAAACTAATACACGATACACTAAAATGCATTGAAATTGAAACTCTAAAAAATTGGGTGTGAGTTCCAAATCTATGGCAATCATTTTGTTTCTTGAGGTTTGCTTGAGATCTGACGCTATATTATATTTTCTCTTCCGCAGACTCTCAAAATCCATTTCATTAACCAGAATTGTGCTAGATAAGTCTCTATACCTTCCTTTTTTTCTGTTAGTATGACCATTTCTACCGACACACTCCATCATAAGGAGGAAAAAAACTCCTCTATCATGAGACACTAAACTCCCACAGTGGGAGACAAAACAGAAAATGAAACTTAAGGGGAAAAGTACACATTTTTTCTGGTTCCGTGATTCTCCCAAACTGGAGAATTGGGGAGGAAAGAAGGCCAGCAGTGCGGGGTAGTCGAAAGGAGAGGAAAAACTTTGAAGAGAGAGTAAGGGCTTTTGTTCAACTATAGCTTTTTTTTTTTTTTTGAATCAGAAGAATTTTGGCTTCATTCTTTATATTCTGATGCTTATTGTAATTTGAGCAAATGATTTTGCACACTGAGGTAAAATATCTGCACTAGTGTATAGCTTTTAGACAGAGACAAGATAGTACAACTGTACAAGTTCACCAGTTACAAGCATGCAAGATGCTTGAAACCCAAATAACATTTGGCTTGCATCAAAATCTGAAGTTTTCTTTTTGAAAATTAAAAATTTATTTAATTCTGATATAGGACATATATATACATAGTTAGTAGGGTGGCCCTGTCATGTATACCTTAGTAAACATAGACATCAAAGCTGTCCCCACATAGAATGATTTCTTGAGCTTCTGTTGGGGTTTCCAGTTGAATGTGATTGCATGCCTCTACCAGCTGTAGACAGTGTGAGAACTCTCTGTTTCCTTGAGACTCATTTCTTTTGCCTTATTGAGAGCTTGGAGACAAGTTTCTGCCTCAGTCTGAAATGCTGATGCCACATAAAGTTGCTCTCCCTCAATGTTAGCTGCTTGATTCTCGAAGAGAATTTTCCAGGCAGCTGCAGCTTCTTAAGTTTCCTGCTAAAAAGATCCATCTGTAATTGTAATTGCATTTGGTCGCATCTGAGGGGGATAATCTGGTTGTAGGTTTCCCGCCGTTATTAAATCCAGGGCCATGTTGCTTTGCTCCATTCCATAATTGATAGTTCTGCTGCAGAAAAGATTCACCTCATAACAAATGTCATTCTAGATGTCCATGATCTCTCTAGTGTTTCCCCATCCATTCTATTTCATTACTGTCTAGCCAGATAAACCATAACACAAAGAAGGATAGAGTAATCAAATGGTATTCAGGAGCTGAGAGCAGCCAATCTTCTATCCCTTTGTTAAACATAAGCTTGTCTTTAGCTTCTCTTTGGTTGGCTGGGCTCCTAGTACTGCTCTCCAGATCATGATTCTAATTTTTTCTGGTACCTTAACATTAAAAAGTTTCTTCCAAGCTTTCATACTCAGATTTTTGTTTTGCCTGAAAGAGGAAGGCTTGTTCTTCTGCAACCTTTTTTGATCTCTTGCCTCCCTGTACCCACTTTTAACAGTATATACTCCATTATTATTTCCTATCCATACCATTTTGTCTTCTCTCTAGTCTCTGGTGGACAAGATATGAATTGCATAGATTCTCTTTATGATATTGTCATTGAACAAGACTCTTAATAGATGTAATCTCCAGTTTCCATCTCTGTCCAACAAATCTGGTACCTCCCAATCGACTCACCTAATTAGTTCCACATTCTGCAAAGGGTTAGTGCAACTGGGGATTCATCCTGGATCTTTATTTTCTTTCCAGTTTTCGTGTTAAAATTAAATCCCTTAATATGCTGTGCCTATCTCATGAACTATCTTGTCTTTGTTTCACTTCCTCTCCATACAGAATTTATTCAAGAATACACTGGTAAAAATTGAATCTTTGTCATCTACAATTCTCCAAGCTAATTTTTCCACCATAGCTTGATTGAATTCTCTGGCCACTCTTATCCCCAAGTCCTCCGTTGAACTTGGAATCGCACATTTTCTCTTTTGATATCCAAAATATACCCTTGTTCCCTTGATCTACTCTCCAAGTGAAGCGTGTTATTGATGAATCCATCTCATTCAGAATTGAAACTGGTAACTTAAACAGAAAAGGGGAAATGGGACTTTCCTGTCTAATTCTTTTATTTGGGACTATTCTGTCTGAAATCCAACCAGTGGAAGCATAAAGAATAGCTGACAGACTCCACACGTTCTGTAGTCCACTTTATCCATTGTTCGAGAAACTCCATTTTTCTCAAGACACTATCTTAAAAACCCCATGACACTATCATACGCCTTACTTATATCTAGTTTAAGGGCAATAACTCCTTTCTTACCAGACATTCTTTCCCTTGTAAAATCTCTAAGTTCATGAGCTAACAAGATATTTTCTCCTATCATTCTGCCTGGTATGAATCCTACTTGTTTTTCAGAAATTAAGTCCTGGATGATTAGCTTCGATCTATTCATTTACAGGTTGGAAACTAAGTTATATTTTGCACTACATAAACTTGCTGAAGTTCTCAGGTTGATCAATGTTGTATTTGTTGTTGAATCGGTGGCAATGGAAGAGTAACTTGGCAAAAATGTCATATGTATATATGCATCCACTGAGATAATTGATTACAATAGCTATCTAAAATCCTGATCTTTTATCTTCCCCATATTTTGGACGATGCTTTTTCATTGCAATGAACTTCTTATTTCAGGACTCTAACTGACAACATGGTGGTGGGTGTGTCTAAAGGATTCGAAAAAAGACTCCAACTGGTTGGTGTCGGTTACCGTGCTGTAGTTGAAGGAAAAGATATAGTGCTCAGTCTTGGGTTCTCTCATCCAGTTAGGATGGAAATTCCTAATGGTCTGCAAGTGAAGGTTGAAGAAAATACAAGAATTATTGTAAGCGGTTATGACAAATCTGCCATTGGTCAATTTGCTGCTTCTATTAGAAAGTGGAGACCCCCAGAGCCGTACAAAGGCAAAGGTATTAAATATGCTGATGAGGTGATAAGAAGAAAGGAAGGCAAACAAGGAAAGAAGAAATGATGTGTTAAGATTGTCTTAGTGTGATTAAATCAGCAGGAGTATGACAATCAACCAAATGTCTTTTCACTGTGTCTGAGTTTTGAGTACAACTTTGTTAAGGACTTGAGCGATAATTCATATTTCTGGTAAATTCTGTAACTTATTCTTGACATTTTTTTTTTAGGGTTAGTCTTGACATGAATGCCTGATAACTTTCCTTGATAATTCAGAATTCAACCATGGAGAATGTTGTAGTATGATGATTCTTTTCTTGCCAATTTCCTCCTTTCTGGGGCAACATTGTACTAATGAATGTACCAGTGACAGATTTTTGTAGTCAGTTTCATTACGCCTCACCAAATCAGCTTTTCCATTGCCTCCTAACAACGGGAATCTACAAAACAGAAGACAATCTACATTAGAACCTTTATAAATTAATACTCTTTCTAAAATAATACTTTTTTCTAGTCCTGCCAGTTAAAAAAACTACAAATTTTAATAAAATAATAAGATAATAATTTTTGAAAAAATCCCTTTATAAGTATATGGTCCTGCCAACATCATAAATTAATAATCTTTATAAATTACAAATATAACTATGATACTTTATTAAAATAAGAATACATTGTTTGTTTTTTCTTAAATTTTAAATCTAAATAAATTTCATCTCTAACTTTTTTAACTTCATCTAAAAGTTCCCGTATTGAACGGTATGTCTAAACGCAGGGAAGGAAACTGCTAAACGCAGGGAATGAGAGATAGTATTTTGTTATTATACCATAATTGCCCCCCCCCCCCCCCCCCCCCCCCCCCCCAAATAAACCCCCACCAGCCCCACTTGTCAACCTCCACCAGACCCACCACCACTACTATTTTATTAATTTTTAAATAAAAAATAGTGAAAAAAATGAAAAAGAATGAAATATTTGTGAATATACAAATTAATAATATAAATAAGCACATTAAATTATACGCGCATAATAATTAAAATAATATCAACATTAATCAAATTAAAGTTTAAGAGTGGCCATTCATATTGTGTCCGGGTTATCGGGTTTGGCTTGGTGGAACATTTTGTGTTCATGTCGGGTTTGTGTCGTGTTTTCATGTTGTAGTATAAATTTCTCATGTCAGGTTAAGGTTGGTGGGTTTACGTGTCGACTTTCTCAACTCTAACATTACCCGTTTAATTATTCTTGTTGACCCATATAACCCGCGAACCTGCAAAGACTCAACACTAACCTGCTTATATCGTGTCGAGTTCGTGTCATGTTTTCGTGTCGTGTCAGAGATTGTCTACCCTACTAAAATTAACTTACATGCATTTAACTCTAAAACAAATATAATGTCAAAATAACGAGTCTAAAATAATAATTAATGTACATATATTAAAACGCTAAATTATAAATTAGCTTACATTGATCAGTTGATATGACAACCATCAATTTGCACATATTAAAAAATAAATTAAAAAAAGGGGTTGGAAGAAAGCTCATTTTCAGGGGGTTAGGAGAAAAGGAGGTTAGGGTGGCTAGGCGCCCTAAACTTCTATTATGGGCTTAGGTGCCCTAACCTCATTTTCTGAAGAAGGTTAGGGCGCCTAACCACCCTAACCTCCTCTTCTGGGGGTTAAATTCCTAACCCTTAGAAAAAAAATGTTAGGGTGCCTAACCACCCTAAACTCCTAACCTCATAAAAGGTGGTTAAGTGTCCTAAGCTCCTTTTTTGGGGTTAGGATTCCTAACCCTAGAAAAGAAGGTTAGGGCGTTTAACCACCCTAACCATTCCTAACCCCCAGAAAAAGAGCTAAGCTCCTTTTTTGTGGTTAGGAATCCTAACCCCCTAAAAAGAAGATTAGGGCGCCTATCCCCCCTAAGTTCTTAGTCTCAGTTTTTTATTTTATTTTATTTTTTAAATGTGCCTAACCTCTTTGCCAATTTTTTTAATTTTTTATTAATGTATTTATCTCTAAATTAAACACAAATAATACTAAAAAATTTCTAACCATGCAAAATAATGTCTAAATTAAACACAAATAATACAATTTTTTTTTTATAACCATGCATTACAATGTATAAATTGTACACACCTAATTATAATTATTAACCTTAACAATTAATATAATCATCAATATTAATAACACAAATAAACACACTAAATTATACACACATAATAATTAAAATAATTTCAACATTAAATAAATTAAAATGAGCTTCTAATACATTTATATTAAATTAAACACAAATAATACCAAAATAAAAGGAAAAAAGGAAGGCTAAAATAAATTAAAAATTGAAGGAAATGACTAAAGGTGGGGCTGATGGGAGTTAGTAGGGTAAAGGGCAATTTGGGTAAAAATGTAAAATACTATCTCTTTCCCTGCGTTTAGCACTACCCGTATTGAATTATCGAACTGCAACAGAAAATTTTTGATGTACAATGAACTCATTGAATGTTTTATGTTCTAATGTACAATGAACATATTAGATGTTTTTCATTTTCATGTACAATGAACTTATAGATACAATTAATTTGTACATTGAAAATCTGAAATTATATTAATATCTATTAATATAATGAACTAGTCGATACAATTAACTTGTACATATTTGCTTTATCTAAATATTTATTTACGGATATAGAGAATACTTTTTAAATTAATAAATTATTAATTTATCGATTAAATAATATCTCGTTAAATTAATAAAATGTCATAGTCCCAAAGTTATTAATTTAAAGAGGCTTTACTGTAGGTTGATTAGCAAGGTGGTTTAAAAATTGAGAGCCATTAAATTGACCGCTATGGTCAAGTCCCGAGACATCCAAATTTCATGAATACCCTCAATGAAATCCCTCTCTTTCCTCTCTCCTCACCTCTCCTCTTCAGCCGTTCTTTCTCCTA